>JAECXF010000004.1:0-600000 GCA_018151655.1 Drosophila bocqueti
CACTCATCTTCGCTCTCCTGCTCAGTTTGCAAGTAACGATCTCTGGCGAATCATTGAGTGCAATTGAGAGCAAGCCAGAGCGGCGCAGGAGCCCCAGCTCATCTTCGCTCTCTTGCACTCTCTTCATCTAAGGTCAGAGCAGCGCAAGCACTTATCTTCGCTCTCCTGCTCTCCGTTCGCCAGCTACTGAAATGGAGAGAGGGGCAAAATGCAGTTTCACTCAAGTAAATCGTCCATCTACTGCCTTCTGTGCGCCTGGTGCTTTTTATTATTAATATTAATTTATTCGACTATCTTCGGCAATAATCTATAAAATCTAGTTGTTTATTTGATAATTTTCAGTACAAACTTCTCACTTGCTGGATTTGAAGTACCAGGCGCACAGAAGGCAGTAGAGGGTTAATTTGTTTGAGTGCAACTATTATTTTCACTCAATAGTGAAGTTCGCTCAGAGCTGTGCATCAGCTCATCTTCGCTCTCTTGCACTCTCTTCATTCAAGGTCAGAGCAGCGCAAGCACTTATTTCTTCGCTCGCTTCCGCTGTTTACCAGCTACTGGAAATGGGAGAGGGGCAAAAATGCAGTTTCACTCCAAGGTAAATCGTCCATCTACTGCCTTCTGTGCGCCTGGTGCTTTATTATTATTAATATTAATTTATTCGACTATCTTCGGCGATAATCTATAAAAATCTAGTTTTTTATTTGATAATTTTCAGTACAAACTTCCCTCACTTGCTGGATTTGAAGTACCAGGCGCACAGAAGGCAGTAGATGGACGATTTACTTGAGTGAAACTGCATTTTGATTTGTTTGAGTGCGAACTATTATTTTCACTCAATCAGTGAAGTTCGCTCAGAGTTGCATCAGCTCATCTTCGCTCTCTTGCACTCTCTTCATTTGAGCCTAAGCGGATAAGCCCCGCAAGCACTCATCTCCCTCTCCTGCTCTCAGTTTGCAAGTAACGATCTCTGGGGAATTGATGCAATTTGAGTAAGTCAGAGCGGCGAAGGGCCTCAGCTCATCTTCGCTCGCTTGCACTCTCTTCATTCAAGGTCAGAGCAGCGCAAGCCCTTATCTTCCGCTGCTTCGCCAGCTACTGAAATGGAGAGAGGGGCAAAAATGCAGCTTCACTCAAGTAAATCGTCCATCTACTGCCTTCTGTGCGCCTGGTGCTTTATTATTATTTAATATTAATTTATTCGACTATCTTCGGCGATTATCTATAAAAATCTAGTTTTTTATTTGATAATTTCAGTACAAACTTCACTTGCTGGATTTGAAGTACCAGGGGAAAAAAAGGAAAAGATGGACGATTTACCTTGAGTGAAACTGCATTTTTGATTTGCTTGAGTGCGAACTATTATTTTCACTCAATAGTGAAGTTCGCTCAGAGCTGTGCATCAGCTCATCTTCGCTCTCTTGCACTCTCTTCATTTGAGCCTAAGCTCAAAACCAGCGCAAGCACTCATCTTCGCTCTCCTGCTCTCAGTTTGCAAGCAACGATCTCTGGCGAATCATTGAGTGCAATTGAGAGCAAGTCGGAGCGGCGTAGGAGCCCTCAGCTCATCTTCGCTCTCTTGCACTCTCTTCATTCAAGGTCAGAGCAGCGCAAGCACTTATCTTCGCTCTCCTGCTCTCCGTTCGCCAGCTACTGGAAATGGAGAGAGGGGCAAAATGCAGTTTCACTCAAGTAAATCGTCCATCTACTGCCTTCTGTGCGCCTGGTGCTTTTTATTATTAATATTAATTTATTCGACTATCTTCGGCAATAATCTATAAAAATCTAGTTTTTTATTTGATAATTTTCAGTACAAACTTCTCACTTGCTGGATTTGAAGTACCAGGCACAGAAGGCAGTAGAGGTTGTGAACTAATTTGTTTGAGTGCGAACTATTATTTTCACTCAATCAGTGAAGTTCGCTCAGAGCTGTGCATCAGCTCATCTTCGCTCTCTTGCACTCTCTTCATTTGAGCCTAAGCTCAAAAGCAGCGCATTAGCACTCATCTTCGCTCTCCTGCTCTCAGTTTGCAAGTAACGATCTCTGGCGAATCATTGAGTGCAATTGAGAGCAAGTCAGAGCGGCGCAGGAGCCTCAGCTCATCTTCGCTCTCTTGCACTCTCTTCATTCAAGGTCAGAGCAGCGCAAGCACTTATCTTCGCTCTCCTGCTCTCCGTTCACCAGCTACTGGAATGGAGAGGGGCAAAATGCAGTTTCACTCAAGTAAATCGTCCATCTACTGCCTTCTGTGCGCCTGGTGCTTTATTATTATTAATATTAATTTATTCGACTATCTTCGGCGATAATCTATAAAAATCTAGTTTTTTATTTGATAATTTTCAGTACAAACTTCTCACTTGCTGGATTTGAAGTACCAGGCGCACAGAAGGCAGTAGATGGACGATTTACTTGAGTGAAACTGCATTTTTGATTTGTTTGAGTGCGAACTATTATTTTCACTCAATAGTGAAGTTCGCTCAGAGCTGTGCATCAGCTCATCTTCGCTCTCTTGCACTCTCTTCATTTGAGCCTAAGCTCAAAAGCAGCGCAAGCACTCATCTTCGCTCTCCTGCTCTCAGTTTGCAAGTAACGATCTCTGGCGAATCATTGAGTGCAATTGAGAGCAAGTCAGAGCGGCGCAGGAGCCTCAGCTCATCTTCGCTCTCTTGCACTCTCTTCATTCAAGGTCAGAGCAGCGCAAGCACTTATCTTCGCTCTCCTGCTCTCCGTTCGCCAGCTACTGGAAATGGAGAGAGGGGCAAAATGCAGTTTCACTCAAGTAAATCGTCCATCTACTGCCTTCTGTGCGCCTGGTGCTTTATTATTATTAATATTAATTTATTCGACTATCTTCGGCGATAATCTATAAAAATCTAGTGAAAAAAAATTTTTATTTGATAATTTTCAGTACAAACTTCTCACTTGCTGGATTTGAAGTACCAGGCGCACAGAAGGCAGTAGATGGACGATTTACTTGAGTGAAACTGCATTTTGATTTGTTTGAGTGCGAACTATTATTTTCACTCAATAGTGAAGTTCGCTCAGAGCTGTGCATCAGCTCATCTTCGCTCTCTTGCACTCTCTTCATTTGAGCCTAAGCTCAAAAGCAGCGCAGGACTCATCTTCGCTCTCCTGCTCTCAGTTTGCAAGTAACGATCTCTGGCGAATCATTGAGTGCAATTGAGAGCAAGTCAGAGCGGCGCAGGAGCCTCAGCTCATCTTCGCTCTCTTGCACTCTCTTCATTCAAGGTCAGAGCAGCGCAAGCACTTATCTTCGCTCTCCTGCTCTCCGTTCACCAGCTACTGGAAATGGAGAGAGGGGCAAAAATGCAGTTTCACTCAAGTAAATCGTCCATCTACTGCCTTCTGTGCGCCTGGTGCTTTATTATTATTAATATTAATTTATTCGACTATCTTCGGCGATAATCTATAAAAATCTAGTTTTTTATTTGATAATTTTCAGTACAAACTTCTCACTTGCTGGATTTGAAGTACCAGGCGCACAGAAGGCAGTAGATGGACGATTTACTTGAGTGAAACTGCATTTTTGATTTGTTTGAGTGCGAACTATTATTTTCACTCAATAGTGAAGTTCGCTCAGAGCTGTGCATCAGCTCATCTTCGCTCTCTTGCACTCTCTTCATTTGAGCCTAAGCTCAAAGCAGCGCAAGCACTCATCTTCGCTCTCCTGCTCTCAGTTTGCAAGTAACGATCTCTGGCGAATCATTGAGTGCAATTGAGAGCAAGTCAGAGCGGCGCAGGAGCCTCAGCTCATCTTCGCTCTCTTGCACTCTCTTCATTCAAGGTCAGAGCAGCGCAAGCACTTATCTTCGCTCTCCTGCTCTCCGTTCGCCAGCTACTGGAAATGGAGAGAGGGGCAAAAATGCAGTTTCACTCAAGTAAATCGTCCATCTACTGCCTTCTGTGCGCCTGGTGCTTTATTATTATTAATATTAATTTATTCGACTATCTTCGGCGATAATCTATAAAAATCTAGTTTTTTTATTTGATAATTTTCAGTACAAACTTCTCACTTGCTGGATTTGAAGTACCAGGCGCACAGAAGGCAGTAGATGGACGATTTACTTGAGTGAAACTGCATTTTTGATTTGTTTGAGTGCGAACTATTATTTTCACTCAATAGTGAAGTTCGCTCAGAGCTGTGCATCAGCTCATCTTCGCTCTCTTGCACTCTCTTCATTTGAGCCTAAGCTCAAAAGCAGCGCAAGCACTCATCTTCGCTCTCCTGCTCTCAGTTTGCAAGTAACGATCTCTGGCGAATCATTGAGTGCAATTGAGAGCAAGTCAGAGCGGCGCAGGAGCCTCAGCTCATCTTCGCTCTCTTGCACTCTCTTCATTCAAGGTCAGAGCAGCGCAAGCACTTATCTTCGCTCTCCTGCTCTCCGTTCGCCAGCTACTGGAAATGGAGAGAGGGGCAAAAATGCAGTTTCACTCAAGTAAATCGTCCATCTACTGCCTTCTGTGCGCCTGGTGCTTTATTATTATTAATATTAATTTATTCGACTATCTTCGGCGATAATCTATAAAAAATCTAGTTTTTTATTTGATAATTTTCAGTACAAACTTCTCACTTGCTGGATTTGAAGTACCAGGCGCACAGAAGGCAGTAGATGGACGATTTACTTGAGTGAAACTGCATTTTTGCCCCTCTCTCCATTTCCAGTAGCTGGCGAACGGAGAGCAGGAGAGCGAAGATAAGGTGGCGCTGCTCTGACCTTGAATGAAGAGAGTGCAAGAGAGCGAAGACGAGCTGAGCCTCGGCGCCGCTCTGACTTGCTCTCAATTGCACTCAATGATTCGCCAGAGATCGTTACTTGCAAACTGAGAGCAGGAGAGCGAAGATGAGTGTTTGGCTTTTGAGCTTAGGCTCAAATGAAGAGAGTGCAAGAGAGCGAAGATGAGCTGATGCACAGCTCTGAGCGAACTTCACTATTGAGTGAAAATAATAGTTCGCACTCAAACAAATCAAAATGCAGTTTCACCCAATAAATCGTCCATCTACTGCCTTCTGTGCGCCTGGTACTTCAAATCCAGCAAGTGAGAAGTTTGTACTGAAAATTATCAAAAAAAAAACTAGATTTTTATAGATTATCGCCGAAGATAGCCGAATAAATTAATATTAATAATAATAAAGCACCAGGCGCACAGAAGGCAGTAGATGGACGATTTACTTGAGTGAAACTGCATTTTTGCCCCTCTCTCCATTTCCAGTAGCTGGCGAACGGAGAGCAGGAGAGCGAAGATAAGTGCTTGCGCTGCTCTGACCTTGAATGAAGAGAGTGCAAGAGAGCGAAGATGAGCTGAGGCTCCTGCGCCGCTCTGACTTGCTCTCAATTGCACTCAATGATTCGCCAGAGATCGTTACTTGCAAACTGAGAGCAGGAGAGCGAAGATGAGTGCTTGCGCTGCTTTTGAGCTTAGGCTCAAATGAAGAGAGTGCAAGAGAGCGAAGATGAGCTGATGCACAGCTCTGAGCGAACTTCACTATTGAGTGAAAATAATAGTTCGCACTCAAACAAATCAAAAATGCAGTTTCACTCAAGTAAATCGTCCATCTACTGCCTTCTGTGCGCCTGGTACTTCAAATCCAGCAAGTGAGAAGTTTGTACTGAAAATTATCAAATAAAAAACTAGATTTTTATAGATTATCGCCGAAGATAGTCGAATAAATTAATATTAATAATAATAAAGCACCAGGCGCACAGAAGGCAGTAGATGGACGATTTACTTGAGTGAAACTGCTTTTTTCCTCTCCATTTCCAGTAATGGTGAACGGAGAGCAGGAGAGCGAAGATAAGTGCTTGCGCTGCTCTGACCTTGAATGAAGAGAGTGCAAGAGAGCGAAGATGAGCTGAGGCCTCCGGCGCCGCTCTGACTTGCTCTCAATTGCACTCAATGATTCGCCAGAGATCGTTACTTGCAAACTGAGAGCAGGGAGAGCGAAGATGAGTGCTTGCGCTGCTTTTGAGCTTTTAGGCTCAAATGAAGAGAGGGCAAGAGAGCGAAGATGAGCTGATGCACAGCTCTGGAGCGAACTTCACTATTGAGTGAAAATAATAGTTCGCACTAAATCAAAAATGCAGTTTCACTCAGGTAAATCGTCCATCTACTGCCTTCTGTGCGCCTGGTACTTCAAATCCAGCAAGTGAGAAGTTTGTACTGAAAATTATCAAATATAAAAAACTAGATTTTTATAGATTATCGCCGAAGATAGTCGAATAAATTAATATTAATAATAATAAAGCACCAGGCGCACAGAAGGCAGTAGATGGACGATTTACTTGAGTGAAACTGCATTTTTGCCCCTCTCTCCATTTCCAGTAGCTGGCGAACGGAGAGCAGGAGAGCGAAGATAAGTGCTTGCGCTGCTCTGACCTTGAATGAAGAGAGTGCAAGAGAGCGAAGATGAGCTGAGGCTCTTGGCGCCGCTCTGACTTGCTCTCAATTGCACTCAATGATTCGCCAGAGATCGTTACTTGCAAACTGAGAGCAGGAGAGCGAAGATGAGTGCTTGCGCTGCTTTTGAGCTTAGGCTCAAATGAAGAGAGTGCAAGAGAGCGAAGATGAGCTGATGCACAGCTCTGAGCGAACTTCACTATTGAGTGAAAATAATAGTTCGCACTCAAACAAATCAAAAATGCAGTTTCACTCAAGTAAATCGTCCATCTACTGCCTTCTGTGCGCCTGGTACTTCA
This sequence comes from Drosophila bocqueti, assembly GCA_018151655.1. Lineage (NCBI taxonomy): Eukaryota > Metazoa > Arthropoda > Insecta > Diptera > Drosophilidae > Drosophila > Drosophila bocqueti. The sequence goes on from JAECXF010000004.1 coordinate 6,715, forward strand.
AATCCAGCAAGTGAGAAGTTTGTACTGAAAATTATCAAATAAAAACTAGATTTTTATAGATTATCGCCGAAGATAGTCGAATAAATTAATATTAATAATAATAAAGCACCAGGCGCACAGAAGGCAGTAGATGGACGATTTACTTGAGTGAAACTGCATTTTTGCCCCTCTCTCCATTTCCAGTAGCTGGCGAACGGAGAGCAGGAGAGCGAAGATAAGTGCTTGCGCTGCTCTGACCTTGAATGAAGAGAGTGCAAGAGAGCGAAGATGAGCTGAGGCTCCTGCGCCGCTCTGACTTGCTCTCAATTGCACTCAATGATTCGCCAGAGATCGTTACTTGCAAACTGAGAGCAGGAGAGCGAAGATGAGTGCTTGCGCTGCTTTTGAGCTTAGGCTCAAATGAAGAGAGTGCAAGAGAGCGAAGATGAGCTGATGCACAGCTCTGAGCGAACTTCACTATTGAGTGAAAATAATAGTTCGCACTCAAACAAACAAAATGCAGTTTCACTCAAGTAAATCGTCCATCTACTGCCTTCTGTGCGCCTGGTACTTCAAATCCAGCAAGTGAGAAGTTTGTACTGAAAAATTATCAAATAAAAAACTAGATTTTTATAGATTATCGCCGAAGATAGTCGAATAAATTAATATTAATAATAATAAAGCACCAGGCGCACAGAAGGCAGTAGATGGACGATTTACTTGAGTGAAACTGCATTTTTGCCCATCTCTCCATTTCCAGTAGCTGGCGAACGGAGAGCAGGAGAGCGAAGATAAGTGCTTGCGCTGCTCTGACCTTGAATGAAGAGAGTGCAAGAGAGCGAAGATGAGCTGAGGCTCCTGCGCCGCTCTGACTTGCCCCTCAACTGCACTCAATGATTCGCCAGAGATCGTTACTTGCAAACTGAGAGCAGGAGAGCGAAGATGAGTGCTTGCGCTGCTTTTGAGCTTAGGCTCAAATGAAGAGGAGGCAAGAGAGCGAAGATGAGCTGATGCACAGCTCTGAGCGAACTTCACTATTGAGTGAAAATAATAGTTCGCACTCAAACAAACCAAAAATGCAGCTTCACTCAGTAAATCGTCCATCTACTGCCTTCTGTGCGCCTGGTACTTCAAATCCAGCAAGTGAGAAGTTTGTACTGAAAATTATCAAATAAAAACTAGATTTTTATAGATTATCGCCGAAGATAGTCGAATAAATTAATATTAATAATAATAAAGCACCAGGCGCACAGAAGGCAGTAGATGGACGATTTACTTGAGTGAAACTGCATTTTGCCCCTCTCTCCATTTCCAGTAGCTGGCGAACGGAGAGCAGGAGAGCGAAGATAAGTGCTTGCGCTGCTCTGACCTTGAATGAAGAGAGTGCAAGAGAGCGAAGATGAGCTGAGGCTCCTGCGCCGCTCTGACTTGCTCTCAATTGCACTCAATGATTTGCCAGAGATCGTTACTTGCAAACTGAGAGCAGGAGAGCGAAGATGAGTGCTTGCGCTGCTTTTGAGCTTAGGCTCAAATGAAGAGAGTGCAAGAGAGCGAAGATGAGCTGATGCACAGCCTGAGCGAACTTCACTATTGGAGTGAAAATAATAGTTCGCACTCAAACAAATCACCCCCCTCTACTGCCTTCTGTGCGCCTGGTACTTCAAATCCAGCAAGTGAGAAGTTTGTACTGAAAATTATCAAATAAACAACTAGATTTTATAGATTATTGCCGAAGATAGTCGAATAAATTAATATTAATAATAATAAAGCACCAGGCGCACAGAAGGCAGTAGATGGACGATTTACTTGAGTGAAACTGCATTTTTGCCCCTCTCTCCATTTCCAGTAGCTGGTGAACGGAGAGCAGGAGAGCGAAGATAAGTGCTTGCGCTGCTCTGACCTTGAATGAAGAGAGTGCAAGAGAGCGAAGATGAGCTGAGGCTCCTGCGCCGCTCTGACTTGCTCTCAATTGCACTCAATGATTCGCCAGAGATCGTTACTTGCAAACTGAGAGCAGGAGAGCGAAGATGAGTGCTTGCGCTGCTTTTGAGCTTAGGCTCAAATGAAGAGAGTGCAAGAGAGCGAAGATGAGCTGATGCACAGCTCTGAGCGAACTTCACTATTGAGTGAAAATAATAGTCCGCACTCAAACAAATCAAAATGCAGTTTCACTCAAGTAACTCGTCCATCTACTGCCTTCTGTGCGCCTGGTACTTCAAATCCAGCAAGTGAGAAGTTTGTACTGAAAATTATCAAATAAAAAACTAGATTTTTATAGATTATCGCCGAAGATAGTCGAATAAATTAATATTAATAATAATGAAGCACCAGGCGCACAGAAGGCAGTAGATGGACGATTTACTTGAGTGAAACTATTTTTGCCCTCTCTCCATTTCCAGTAGCTGGCGAACGGAGAGCAGGAGAGCGAAGATCCAGTGCTTGCGCTGCTCTGACCTTGAATGAAGAGAGTGCAAGAGAGCGAAGATGAGCCGAGGCTCCTTGGGCCGCTCTGACTTGCTCTCAATTGCACTCAATGATTCGCCAGAGATCGTTACTTGCAAACTGAGAGCAGGAGAGCGAAGATGAGTGCTTGCGCTGCTTTTGAGCTTAGGCTCAAATGAAGAGAGTGCAAGAGAGCGAAGATGAGCCGATGCACAGCTCTGAGCGAACTTCACTATTGAGTGAAAATAATAGTTCGCACTCAAACAAACAAAATGCAGTTTCCACTCAAGTAAATCGTCCATCTACTGCCTTCTGTGCGCCTGGTACTTCAAATCCAGCAAGTGAGAAGTTTGTACTGAAATTATCAAATAAAAAACTAGATTTTTATAGATCATCGTCGAAGACAGACGAGTAAACCAATATCAATAATAATACAGCACCAGGCGCTAAGGCAGTAGATGGACGATTTACTTGAGTGAAACTGCATTTTGCCCCTCTCTCCATTTCCAGTAGCTGGTGAACGGAGAGCAGGAGACGAAGATAAGTGCTTGCGCTGCTCTGACCTTGAATGAAGAGAGTGCAAGAGAGCGAAGATGAGCCGAGGCTCCTGCGCCGCTCTGACTTGCTCTCAATTGCACTCAATGATTCGCCAGAGATCGTTACTTGCAAACCGAGAGCAGGAGAGCGAAGATGAGTGCTTGCGCTGCTTTTGAGCTTTGGGCTCCAAATGAAGAGAGTGCAAGAGAGCGAAGATGAGCTGATGCACAGCTCTGAGCGAACTTTACTATTGAGTGAAAATAATAGTTCGCCAACCAAACTTAAAATGTTGTTTCACTGCGTAATCGTCCATCTACCGCCTTCTATGCGCCTGGTACTTCAAACCCACCAAGTGAGAAGTTTGTACTGAAAATTATCAAATAAAAAACTAGATTTTATAGATTATCGCCGAAGATAGTCGAATAAATTAATATTAATAATAATAAAGCACCAGGCGCATAGAAGGCAGTAGATGGACGATTTACTTGAGTGAAACTGCATTTTGCCCTCTCTCCATTTCCAGTAGCTGGCGAACGGAGAGCAGGAGAGCGAAGATAAGGGCTTGCGCTGCTCTGACCTTGAATGAAGAGAGTGCAAGAGAGCGAAGATGAGCTGAGGCTCCTGCGCCGCTCTGACTTGCTCTCAATTGCACTCAATGATTCGCCAGAGATCGTTACTTGCAAACTGAGAGCAGGAGAGCGATGATGAGTGTTTGCGCTGCTTTTGAGCTTTGGCTCAAATGAAGAGAGTGCAAGAGAGCGAAGATGAGCTGATGCACAGCTCTGAGCGAACTTCACTATTGAGTGAAGTAATAGTCCGCACTTCGAACAAACAAAAATGCAGTTTCACCAGAATCGTCCATCTACTGCCTTCTGTGCGCCTGGTACTTCAAATCCAGCAAGTGAGAAGTTTGTACTGAAAATTATCAAATAAAAAACTAGATTTTATAGATTATCGCCGAAGATAGTCGAATAAATTAATATTAATAATAATAAAGCACCAGGCGCACAGAAGGCAGTAGATGGACGATTTACTTGAGTGAAACTGCATTTTTGCCCCCTCTCCATTTCCAGTAGCTGGCGAACGGAGAGCAGGAGAGCGAAGATAAGTGCTTGCGCTGCTTTGACCTTGAATGAAGAGAGTGCAAGAGAGCGAAGATGAGCTGAGGCTCCTGCGCTGCTCTGACTTGCTCTCAATTGCACTCAATGATTCGCCAGAGATCGTTACTTGCAAACTGAGAGCAGGAGAGCGAAGATGAGTGCTTGCGCTGCTTTTGAGCTTAGGCTCAAATGAAGAGAGTGCAAGAGAGCGAAGATGAGCTGATGCACAGCCCTGAGCGAACTTCGCCATTGAGTGAAAATAATAGTTCGCACTCAAGCAAATCAAAATGCAGTTTCACTCAAGTAAATCGTCCATCTACTGCCTTCTGTGCGCCTGGTACTTCAAATCCAGCAAGTGAGAAGTTTGTACTGAAAATTATCAAATAAAACTAGATTTTTATAGATTATCGCCGAAGATAGTCGAATAAATTAATATTAATAATAATAAAGCACCAGGCGCACAGAAGGCAGTAGATGGACGATTTACTTGAGTGAAACTGCATTTTTGCCCTCTCTCCATTTCCAGTAGCTGGTGAACGGAGAGCAGGAGAGCGAAGATAAGTGCTTGCGCTGCTCTGACCTTGAATGAAGAGAGTGCAAGAGAGCGAAGATGAGCTGAGGCTCCTGCGCCGCTCTGACTTGCTCTCAATTGCACTCACGATTCGCCAGAGATCGTTACTTGCAAACTGAGAGCAGGAGAGCGAAGATGAGTGCTTGCGCTGCTTTGAGCTTAGGCTCAAATGAAGAGAGTGCAAGAGAGCGAAGATGAGCTGATGCACAGCTCTGTGCGAACTTCACTATTGAGTGAAAATAATAGTCCGCACTCAAACAAATCAAAAATGCAGTTTCACTCAAGTAAATCGTCCATCTACTGCCTTCTGTGCGCCTGGTACTTCAAATCCAGCAAGTGAGAAGTTTGTACTGAAAATTATCAAATAAAAAACTAGATTTTTATAGATTATCGCCGAAGATAGTCGAATAAATTAATATTAATAATAATAAAGCACCAGGCGCACAGAAGGCAGTAGATGGACGATTTATTTGGAGTGAAACTGCATTTTGCCCCTCTCTCCATTTCCAGTAGCTGGCGAACGGAGAGCAGGAGAGCGAAGATAAGTGCTTGCGCTGCTCTGACCTTGAATGAAGAGAGTGCAAGAGAGCGAAGATGAGCTGAGGCTCCTGCGCCGCTCTGACTTGCTCCTCAATTGCACCCAATGATTCGCCAGAGATCGTTACTTGCAAACTGAGAGCAGGAGAGCGAAGATGAGTGCTTGCGCTGCTTTTTTGAGCTTAGGCTCAAATGAAGAGAGCAAGAGAGCGAAGATGAGCCGATGCACAGCTCTGAGCGAACTTCACTATTGAGTGAAAATAATAGTTCGCACTCAAGCAAATCAAAAATGCAGCTTCACCCAGGAAATCGTCCATCTACTGCCTTCTGTGCGCCTGGTACTTCAAATCCAGCAAGTGAGAAGTTTGTACTGAAAATTATCAAATAAAAAACTAGATTTTTATAGATTATCGCCGAAGATAGTCGAATAAATTAATATTAATAATAAAGCACCAGGCGCACAGAAGGCAGTAGATGGACGATTTACTTGAGTGAAACTGCATTTTTGCCCCTCTCTCCATTTCCAGTAGCTGGTGAACGGAGAGCAGGAGAGCGAAGATAAGTGCTTTGCGCTGCTCTGACCTTGAATGAAGAGAGTGCAAGAGAGCGAAGATGAGCTGAGGCTCCTGCGCGGCCTGACTTTTTTGCGCTCAATGATTCGCCAGAGATCGTTACCTGCAAACTGGAGAGCAGGAGAGCGAAGATGAGTGCTTGCGCTGCTTTTGAGCTTAGGCTCAAATGAAGAGAGTGCAAGAGAGCGAAGATGAGCTGATGCACAGCCTGAGCGAACTTCACTATTGAGTGAAAATAATAGTTCGCACTCAAACAAATCAAAAATGCAGTTTCACTCAAGTAAATCGTCCATCTACTGCCTTCTGTGCGCCTGGTACTTCAAATCCAGCAAGTGAGAAGTTTGTACTGAAAATTATCAAATAAAAAACTAGATTTTTATAGATTATCGCCGAAGATAGTCGAATAAATTAATATTAATAATAATAAAAAGCACCAGGCGCACAGAAGGCAGTAGATGGACGATTTACTTGAGTGAAACTGCATTTTTGCCCCTCTCTCCATTTCCAGTAGCTGGCGAACGGAGAGCAGGAGAGCGAAGATAAGTGCTTGCGCTGCTCTGACCTTGAATGAAGAGAGTGCAAGAGAGCGAAGATGAGCTGAGGCTCCTGCGCCGCTCTGACTTGCTCTCAATTGCACTCAATGATTCGCCAGAGATCGTTACCTGCAAACTGAGAGCAGGAGAGCGAAGATGAGTGCTTGCGCTGCTTTTGAGCTTAGGCTCAAATGAAGAGAGTGCAAGAGAGCGAAGATGAGCTGATGCACAGCTCTGAGCGAACTTCACTATTGAGTGAAAATAATAGTTCGCACTCAAGCTAAATCAAAATGCAGTTTCACTCAAGTAAATCGTCCATCTACTGCCTTCTGTGCGCCTGGTACTTCAAATCCAGCAAGTGAGAAGTTTGTACTGAAAATTATCAAATAAAAAACTAGATTTTTATAGATTATCGCCGAAGATAGTCGAATAAATTAATATTAATAATAATAAAGCACCAGGCGCACAGAAGGCAGTAGATGGACGATTTACTTGAGTGAAACTGCATTTTTGCCCCTCTCTTCATTTCCAGTAGCTGGCGAACGGAGAGCAGGAGAGCGAAGATGAGTGCTTGCGCTGCTCTGACCTTGAATGAAGAGAGTGCAAGAGAGCGAAGATGAGCTGAGGCTCCTGCGCCGCTCTGACTTGCTCTCAATTGCACTCAATGATTCGCCAGAGATCGTTACTTGCAAACTGAGAGCAGGAGAGCGAAGATGAGTGCTTGCGCTGCTTTTGAGCTTAGGCTCAAATGAAGGAGTGCAAGAGAGCGAAGATGAGCTGATGCACAGCTCTGAGCGAACTTCACTATTGAGTGAAAATAATAGTTCGCACTCAAACAAATCAAAAATGCAGTTTCACTCAAGTAAATCGTCCATCTACTGCCTTCTGTGCGCCTGGTACTTCAAATCCAGCAAGTGAGAAGTTTGTACTGAAAATTATCAAATAAAAAACTAGATTTTTATAGATTATCGCCGAAGATAGTCGAATAAATTAATATTAATAATAATAAAGCACCAGGCGCACAGAAGGCAGTAGATGGACGATTTACTTGAGTGAAACTGCATTTTTGCCCCTCTCTTCATTTCCAGTAGCTGGCGAACGGAGAGCAGGAGAGCGAAGATGAGTGCTTGCGCTGCTCTGACCTTGAATGCAGAGAGTGCAGGAGAGCGAAGATGAGCTGATGCACAGCTCTGAGAGAACATCATCATTGAGTGAAAATAATAGTTCGCACTCAAGCAAATTATCCCTCTTCTGCCTTCTGTTCTTGCGCTGCTCTGAGCTCGAATGAAGAGAGTGCAGGAGAGCGAAGATGAGCTGATGCACAGCTCTGAGCGAACTTCGTCATTGAGTGAAAATAATAGTTCGCACTCAAGCAAATTATCCCTCTTCTGCCTTCTGTTCCGTTGCTCTAGAGCGAGAGGAATGCAGGAGAGCGAAGATGAGCTGATGCACAGCTCTGAGCGAACTTCGTCATTGAGTGAAAATAATAGTTCGCACTCAAGCAAATTATCCCTCTTCTGCCTTCTGTTCTTGCGCTGCTCTGAGCTCGAATGAAGAGAGTGCAAGAGAGCGAAGATGAGCTGATGCGCCTGCGCCGCTCTGACTTGCTCTCAATTGCACTCAATGATTCGCCAGAGAGCGTTACTTGCAAACTGAGAGCAGGAGAGCGAAGATAAGTGCTTGCGCTGCTCTGACCTTGAATGAAGAGAGTGCAAGAGAGCGAAGATGAGCTGAGGCTCCTGCGCCGCTCTGACTTGCTCTCAATTGCACTCAATGATTCGCCAGAGATCGTTACTTGCAAACTGAGAGCAGGAGAGCGAAGATAAGTGCTTGCGCTGCTCTGACCTTGAATGAAGAGAGTGCAAGAGAGCGAAGATGAGCTGATGCACAGCTCTGAGAGAACATCATCATTGAGTGAAAATAATAGTTCGCACTCAAGCAAATTATCCCTCTTCTGCCTTCTGTTCTTGCGCTGCTCTGAGCTCGAATGAAGAGAGTGCAAGAGAGCGAAGATGAGCTGATGCGCCTGCGCCGCTCTGACTTGCTCTCAATTGCACTCAATGATTCGCCAGAGATCGTTACTTGCAAACTGAGAGCAGGAGAGCGAAGATGAGTGCTTGCGCTGCTTTTGAGCTTAGGCTCAAATGAAGAGAGTGCAAGAGAGCGAAGATGAGCTGATGCACAGCTCTGAGCGAACTTCACTATTGAGTGAAAATAATAGTTCGCACTCAAACAAATTAACCCTCTACTGCCTTCTGTGCGCCTGGTACTTCAAATCCAGCAAGTGAGAAGTTTGTTCTGAAAATTATCAAATAAACAACTAGATTTTTATAGATTATTGCCGAAGATAGTCGAATAAATTAATATTAATAATAATAAAGCACCAGGCGCACAGAAGGCAGTAGATGGACGATTTCCTTGAGTGAAACTGCATTTTTGCCCCTCTCCATTTCCAGTAGCTGGCGAACGGAGAGCAGGAGAGCGAAGATAAGTGCTTGCGCTGCTCTGACCTTGAATGAAGAGAGTGCAAGAGAGCGAAGATGAGCTGAGGCTCCTGCGCCGCTCTGACTTGCTCTCAATTGCACTCAATGATTCGCCAGAGATCGTTACTTGCAAACTGAGAGCAGGAGAGCGAAGATGAGTGCTTGCGCTGCTTTTGAGCTTAGGCTCAAATGAAGAGAGTGCAAGAGAGCGAAGATGAGCTGATGCACAGCTCTGAGCGAACTTCACTATTGAGTGAAAATAATAGTTCGCACTCAAACAAATTAACCCTCTACTGCCTTCTGTGCGCCTGGTACTTCAAATCCAGCAAGTGAGAAGTTTGTTCTGAAAATTATCAAATAAACAACTAGATTTTTATAGATTATTGCCGAAGATAGTCGAATAAATTAATATTAATAATAATAAAGCACCAGGCGCACAGAAGGCAGTAGATGGACGATTTACTTGAGTGAAACTGCATTTTTGCCCCTCTCTCCATTTCCAGTAGCTGGCGAACGGAGAGCAGGAGAGCGAAGATGAGTGCTTGCGCTGCTCTGACCTTGAATGCAGAGAGTGCAGGAGAGCGAAGATGAGCTGATGCACAGCTCTGAGAGAACATCATCATTGAGTGAAAATAATAGTTCGCACTCAAGCAAATTATCCCTCTTCTGCCTTCTGTCCCGCGCTGAGCTCGAAGAGAGCGAAGATGAGCTGATGCGCCTGGGCCTGACCCAATGATTCGCCAGAGATCGTTACTTGCAAACTGAGGCAGGAGAGCGAAGATGAGTCTGGCTGCTTTTGAGCTTAGGCTCAAATGAAGAGAGTGCAAGAGAGCGAAGATGAGCTGATGCACAGCTCTGAGCGAACTTCACTATTGAGTGAAAATAATAGTTCGCACTCAAACAAATTAACCTCTACTGCCTTCTGTGCGCCTGGTAATCTCAAATCCAGCAAGTGAGAAGTTTGTTCTGAAAATTATCAAATAAACAACTAGATTTTTATAGATTATTGCCGAAGATAGTCGAATAAATTAATATTAATAATAATAAAGCACCAGGCGCACAGAAGGCAGTAGATGGACGATTTACTTGAGTGAAACTGCATTTTGCCCCTCTCCATTTCCAGTAGCTGGCGAACGGAGAGCAGGAGAGCGAAGATAAGTGCTTGCGCTGCTCTGACCTTGAATGAAGAGAGTGCAAGAGAGCGAAGATGAGCTGAGGCTCCTGCGCCGCTCTGACTTGCTCCTCAATTGCACTCAATGATTCGCCAGAGATCGTTACTTGCAAACTGAGAGCAGGAGAGCGATGATGAGTGCTTTGCGCTGCTTTTGAGCTTAGGCTCAAATGAAGAGAGTGCAAGAGAGCGAAGATGAGCTGATGCACAGCTCTGAGCGAACTTCACTATTGAGTGAAAATAATAGTTCGCACTCAAACAAATTAACCCCTCTACTGCCTTCTGTGCGCCTGGTACTTCAAATCCAGCAAGTGAGAAGTTTGTTCTGAAAATTATCAAATAAACAACTAGATTTTTATAGATTATTGCCGAAGATAGTCGAATAAATTAATATTAATAATAATAAAGCACCAGGCGCACAGAAGGCAGTAGATGGACGATTTACTTGAGTGAAACTGTATTTTGCCCTCTCTCCATTTCCAGTAGCTGGCGAACGGAGAGCAGGAGAGCGAAGATGAGTGCGCTGCTCTGACCTTGAATGAAGAGAGTGCAAGAGAGCGAAGATGAGCTGAGGCTCCTGCGCCGCTCTGACTTGCTCTCAATTGCACTCAATGATTCGCCAGAGATCGTTACTTGCAAACTGAGAGCAGGAGAGCGAAGATAAGTGCTTGCGCTGCTCTGACCTTGAATGAAGAGAGTGCAAGAGAGCGAAGATGAGCTGATGCACAGCTCTGAGCGAACTTCATCATTGAGTGAAAATAATAGTTCGCACTCAAACAAATTAACCCTCTACTGCCTTCTGTGCGCCTGGTACTTCAAATCCAGCAAGTCGGAAGTTTGTACTGAAAATTATCAAATTAAAGCCTCGTTTTTGCTACAACAACTACAAAACTGTTGTACAACAACCAGATTTTAATAGATTTTTGCCGAAGATAGTCGAATAAATTAATATTAATAATAAAATCCAAACCATCGACTGCCGACATCAAGCATTGATTTGTGATTGCCAATAACAACAACAACAACAGCTGGCATCTTACTTACCGCCAGAGATGCCCATTTAGCTGTGTTGCAATTTTGGGACAAAATGTTGCTATTTTGGGACAACGTGTTGCAATTTTGGGACAAAGTGTTGCAATGTTTGGACAAAATGTTGCAATTTTGGGACAACATGGCATCTTGGTTACCGCCATCGCCGTGTTGCAATATTGGGACAAAATGGCATCTTACCTACTGCCGTCGCTGTGTTGCAATTTTGGGACAAAATGGCATCTTACCGCCATCGCTGTGTGACAATATTTGGACACAATGGCGTCTATAAAAAACAAGATGAAAAAACCAATCCAGACTGAAATCGGTGGAGTTTATGCCAAGTTATGATCAAAACACCGTTGAAGGGTATTATAATTTTATTCAGAAGCTTGAAAAGTTGTGAAGGAGTCATTTCCGATCCCATCCACCGAAGTCTGCCATTGATTTAATAGCAAACTGCAGGAGTATACAGGCTTTGGCACATCAACATTTCTGATCGAAACTGCCGGGATACATTGACTTTTGGCACTTGTTTTGGCACCGGGCGGTGCTCTCGCCCTATCCCAGATCCCCAATCCATTGTGCCCCAACCTTAGGCCTGTGCCGGCGGTGCTTCTCCATCGTTCTTGGCCGGGTGTCAGGTCTAGGCTAGGAAACAGCTCTTAAGGCAGCGGCGGGCGCATAAAGATGACTAGGAGCGATGGCGATGGCGATGGCGATGATGATGACGATGGCAAGTCTGTAATTGAAATGCGGAAAATGGAGAGCACAGTGCAGCCTCGACCTGGCTGCTGAGAGGTGGGGTTGGCCTGCTCACCTGCTTACCTGCTCATTCGCTCACCTTTTGGAAATATTTCCCCTGAAATGACCCAGATCGATGGGAGACTACTAACTGATGCATCTTGGCTGCTGGGTCTGACTTTGATGACAGTAAATATCTTCCATAATGCAGAACGCACCTGCACCTGTGTCAGATGCATCCGCTTGACTGGCCGGCGTAATTATATGCATCGATCCGGGAATGGCTCGGCACGCATCTGTCGGATGCAGGTGAGCACTTGTATCTGTATCTGCATCTGCTGGCATGTGTGCCCGCCTGGCTGCACCTACAACTCCCATTGATATACCTTTAGCTCGACCGCACCGCAGAAGTCTTGAAGTCCTGGACTTGGCTAATGGTCAGGCGAGCGAGTGGAGGAGCAAGCTGGCGTAAGGAGAGCTGTAATCAGCTTATGTAAATGGGCGTGGCAGCGGGTAAATGTAGTCTCAGGATTTGTGCCGGCAGCTGGAGCGGGAAAAAGAAGGCGCCGAGGGGGAAGTCCTGAAGGAAGTACCATGCAGCTGTGTTTCTCCTTTTGCAGAGCCAATAAATATTTAAAATCAAATGGAATTTATTGATCAAAAGGTTATACCAATATGTGTGCTATTTATATATCCTGGAAAATAAAAAGCCAAAGCTTAAGCTGGCAATTCCCCTGCCTCCCCCTGTTGTTTTATTGAAACGCAGGCCTTTGTGGATATGGAATTCACATATTTATTTATTTGCAATAAATAAAATTAAAGTATTATTTGGCAGACATCAATAAAAGTTCTGGAATATTTTATTGTTTGGAACAATATACATATATGCTTGGTGCTTGTCTTGAATCTTGGCTTACAAAGGCGGCGGAGACAACTGTGGGTTATTCTTTTCCCAGTCAAAGGACCTCCTTTGAGCAAGGTATTTCACAGCAGTCGGCTTTCGGGCTGTGAATGAAAAGGGAGTAGCATTCGAGACTCAAGGAATTTGCAGGATGGCTGGAGGGGGGTGGGGATAGCGGGGGAAAATGTCAACTATTTTGTGAGTCGCCTTTGATGCGGCAAAGGGTACATCAAAAAGATGCAGTGTCAACACACATTCGCACACTCTACCTATACCACTTGAGCACACACATATCTATATATATATATATATATATTAAATGGGTGTAGTTGGGATGTGTGTGAGTGTGGGTGTGTGCGTCCTGGCCACATTATTAACTCGACAGAATGAACTCCGTGTCCAGGATTACGGGGCAAAATGGCAAAAATGAAGGCGGAAAACCAAGCGACAGACTCACGAGCCCTGGCAAACTTTAGCATATTTGTTAAATACTTTAATTAATAATTTAGAGCCAGGGGGCAGGGGGTGGGCTGGCAGGAAGGAGCGCGGCTCGACGAAAGCCCTCAAACAAACAGAACCGAGCAAGGGGACGGGCGCCGAGGCTCAGCCAGAAGTTGAGCAAACAACTAACAAAAGATCAAGGATTATGCGTGCTCAGTCCAGGGACATGTGTGTGCCAGAGTGGGGTGTGTGTGTGTGGAGGTGTGGCAGTGTGGAAGGGAGCTTTTCCGGTTGCGGTGTGAGCGGGTAGCGCTTCTAGGACTCCTCCGACTCCAGCGACTCCTCCTTGCCTGCGATAAAAAGAAAACAAAGAAGATTAGACTAAACGGAGCGGGCGACGAGGAAGAAGCCAGCTTGATGAGTTTAATTATTTGAATGCTTCAGCTCACACACACACACAGAGACACACATTCATGGGAGGGGGGCTTATGTGGATTGGGAAAAAGCCAAGGGCGCAGAGCCAAACAAAAGGCAGATGCTTTTGTCACATGCACACGACCTCAACTTTTCCAAGGCCCAGATGCCAGAGAGTGAGTGCCCCTCCCCCGTCTCCCTCCATTTGCACTCTGAAGCCAGCTTCCAAGCCCCACCCCTTACCTCCTCCAACCTCCACCCACCACCCTCTACCCTCCACCCTCAGCAGTTGGCCTGAATCCCTTTGCTACCAAGAATCCAAGGCTCCCCAGAATGCGGACTTCAAATCTGGTCAAAGAGTTGGCCATCGCTCCTACCTACAAGGGGGAAACTTAGAGGATTCCTCGCAAAAATAATTACCTGCACAATACAACAAGTGAACTCATTGTAATTCATTCAACTTTTTGAAAGCGGATCCTCGTCCAAGGAGGATCGGTCCTGAATTTGATGAAAAATCTGGCAACAACTGGAAGCCTCCTGAGCTGCACAGCCTGTGCTCTAGCGAGACCCTTCAGGAAGCCCTAACTCTGCTAATGCCCAAAGACGACCTAGACTCTGATGCGGTCCATGTTTTTGCATTTTTATAATAAAAATATGGGGTGGCTGCAATAACGCCCAGTGCAATAAAGCCCATGGGCGTTATTTCACAAAAAAAATGTACATCGACGGAGAGAGCCGAACGCTGATCGTTGAGCAGAGCTCTAAGCTTAAGTACTGTTTTTGGAGGCTCCACTTTGAGTTTGACTGCAAGCTCTGAGAAAAATCTATTTTATACATTTAGCTAAAAATTAAAAAAAAAAAAAATGCACAACTATACAGTAGCAGCAGTATAGTAAACAGTTAATTTATTCATTCTGTTATTTATTTTTATGAAGCTTCCTTTTAACAAAATTGTGAAAATAGCAAATATTAATGTTCATATATAAACTAGTTAAATTAATGGCTTGAAATGTGAAATACAGAAGTCTTAAGAAACATTTTTTGTGAAATAATGCCCACGAAAATTGTGAAATAAGATTCTTGGGCTTTATTTCAATTTTTTTGTGAAATAACGCCCATGGGCTTTATTGCACTGGGCGTTATTGCAGGCACCCAAAAATATGCATGAAAATGAGATTCGCCATAAGGAGAAAAGGAAACTCTACTTGTCAAGCACTATATTTATTTAAAATAAAATAATCATTTCAAATTAGGTAAAATAAATTAAGGATTGTTTAGTGTGAAATCTGCAAATTTCTAAAGATGCGTGGAAAACTAATTTTACAGGCAAATTTTTAAATGTCGACTTCAAAGAAATGTCGAAAAAGAACGACAGGTTCATATTCTTCGAAAGAATCAGATTTGTAAAGCACTATATATTTATTTAAAATAAAATAAACCACATTTAAAATTAAATGAAATGAGAAAAGGATTGTGCAATGCGGCTGGAGTCTGCAGTTCATCAAGATGAGCTCACCGATTATTACCGAAAAAAATTAAATAAAGAAAACACGGAAAGGACGCACTTAAAGGCAATCTTAAAATTATGAAAAACTAGGACGACACGTAACTAAATGGGCAGCCGAAATGAAGTGTAAAACACTATATTTACCATTCGAAATAAAATTAAAAAAAATTATTGCATTCTTTGCCTAACAAAGGTTAAATTAAGCTGACTTTACAAGCAACAACAAGAACAGCAAGGAAACGAGGGACGACAACTATTTAAGGATAAATAATGTAAACTGAGATTCGCCATAAGGAGAAAAGGAAACTCGACTTGTCAAGCACTATATTTAAAATAAAATAATATAACATTTCAAGTTAAATGCAATAAAGTAAAGATTGTGCCAAGTGGCTGGAGTCTGCAGTTCATCAAGATAATTGCATTCAGCTAACTGACTATGAAATGTAAAACCAAATATAGAGGTACTGGTTCTGGGAAACAACCAGAATTGTAAAGCACTGTAATTATTTAAAATAAAATACAAAATAAAAACCTTTCAAAGAAAGCAAAATAAAATAAAGACTGGGAAGTGTGCACCCAATGGCACCGCAAAGCGAACTGAAAGTGGAAGGAACTTTCAGGTCTAACGACAACTCCGGAAGGCAGAAGAAGAAACTGCAAGTCACTGTCAGAGGGGCCAGATCTGCCGGGTAAGTTCGCACTATCTGCGAAAAATTTGCCCACTTTTGGCATTTCGATTCTAAGTGTATCGATTATCGATTTTACATGATAATTTTTGGGCAATTTAAAATTTAAAAAACTCATAACTATGCCTTGACCAGGCCAAACTTTAATTGATTTTCATTTGGAAGGCTTTGGGACACGAATTGATACTTACATCGCCATCAAGTATACGCCCCGTTGCTCCACCCGCTGATAATAAGCCTTTATTTTGGAGCTGCGATCAGAGATTGTTTGCGATCGCAAAGCTGTTTGTGCAGCAGCCTCAATTAGGTTCCGACCAGGTCTGGCCATGCTCCTTGCACTCCTCCTCCGGCTGCTGCTCCTGCTCCTGGTACTACACTTCCTTCTCCTCCTTTCCCCCGGGAAAGTGCATTCAAAGTGATGCTCTGTTCTGTTTTCAATTTGGTTACATTCCCCATTTACACGGCAGCACCTGCCCCGCTCGTCCACGTCCACGTCCGTGGTGAATCCTGCTCTGCCTGGTCCTGTAGTCCTGCAGTCCTGCACTCCTTTTTTCGCCCCGCCATCAGCGCTCCGCTGGCCGCCACTCTATTCAAATGAATCCCCATTTGGCTTCCACTTGACAATGGCAGCGTGCTCCCTCCAGCCGGAGCTCCTGCGACGAGGGATGCCGAGGGATGCTGGGAGCTGGGAGAAGGTCGTGTGCGGGGGTGAGTCAGTGAACTTAATTTGGTCACACACAATTGATTCTTTTTACAGGTGCTGGTCCCTCCGCAGACACCCACGCCCAGGGGCGGGCATTGTGTGGAGTAGTTGGCACTGCCGAAGATTCCTAGTGACTTCCCTCTGGAGCATATTTTCTGTAAATAAAATATACATGTTAGGGAGAGTGTGTGTTAATATTAAATAAAAACTTGCCAAGCTTATTCCTTGATTTTTAGATTTATTCAAAGGCCCAGCACTAAGCACGAAGCTTTTCCCTCAGTGCCGAAATAGGTAAATCGAGGGAGGAGCTGAGCCTGGAGCAGCTGGAAACTGGAAACTGGAGCCAGTGACGACATGTTTGCTGCCTTGTGCAAAACTCGTTTTGTAATTTGTGGCTGAAACAATGCAATTAAGTTGACATTAAGTGAAGTTCGCCCCGCACCCTGGAACCTGTCGCCGGTCCTCGCTCCTCGCTCCTCGGTTGTCGGTCGCCCCCGTCCATCTTGGAGGTCAGCACTGCATCTCCACTCCGCAGCCACCACATGTCATTCTATATGACACCCTTCTGGCTCCTGGCTGGCTCCTGGCTGGTTCCTGCCTTGCTCCTTCCTTGCTCCGTCCTGCTAGGTCCCTCCTCCCAGATGCCTGCAGTGGTAATGGGATCTAAAAGGGCACTTTGGGCGAGCGGCGGAGACCGTTTGTGCGTCCAACGGGGTCACCACTCAGCTGGACGCTAAGCCGGAGTCCAGCCAGTCCTCCGCTGACCGCCAGTTGCCAGGTTATTGATGGAGGTAGACCAGCAGCAAAGCCTGTGCTTTTAACTAATTTCACATGGCTTTCATTATTAAAAGAGATATTTTCCTTTCATTTATCAGTTACCTGTGAAATCTTAAGTATTTTAAGTTGGAGATATTAATAGAACTTGCTTTGAAATACTCACAATAAATAAGATTAGATTTTCCTTCTTCTTTTTTTCAGGTTTCCTAGAAAACCCTTTAAAGGTTGCCTCTGGGTTATCTTTAGGCTGTCTTTAGTCTTTCTTTTGGGGTTTTTCTTGTAGAGACAGTGATCTCTGTGCCTGGCGCATATTTTTCCATGTTTAACCCGATTTTTCCCGGGGATTTTTCACCATTAACACCCCTTGTCAGATGCCCGCTGCAATCCAATTTCATTTGCTGCCGTTTTTGGTGAAAGTTTCGAGTGATGCGATTATCCTGCGAGTGCTGCTGCTGCTGCTGCTGTTGCAGCTGCTGCATTCGAACTGCGGTCGTCCTGGGTCCTGGGTCCTGGGTCCACTTCCTGTCCCACGGGCAGGGCAGGTCCTGCCAGAGGCTGCCATCAAATGCGATGAGCGGTGAACGCATTCGCAAAGAGCGGCAGTCAAGTGGAGAATTACTGAAATTAATTTTGAAACATGTTCGCAACTTTAATGAGATTTGCCAGTGTGTGTGTGTGTGTTTGTGTGTGTGTTTTCATGTATGCTGCGGCTTTAGTGGGTTAAGCGGCTTATGTTGTTGCTAAGTGGCAAAAGAGCAAACCACCGAATGGTAAAAAGCATAATTAGTTGCATGCAACATCATGGCCACTGACACACACACCCTCATTCACCCACTCGCCCCACTCGCCCCTTTTCTCAGCTGAATAGGGACTTTCCCGGAAACCCATTAAAGCAGAAAGCCGAAAGCTGAAAACTCTTTACTGCAACTTTTCCCACTCAATTGCTGCATTTTTCGTACGCCCTTCGAGCCAGGAATCATTTTGTGCGGAAGTCCTGCTAGATTTTCTGAGAAGATTGTTGACTTTCCCACATTTTCACAGGGCTTTTCTTTCAGGAATAATTACATACAAGCCTTAGTTGGAAATAGGAGCTCAGAGAAGCTATCAAGAAATAACTCACAAATTAAATATTACATTAAGAGGGCAGTAACCTTCATTATTATCACCCCTTAAACCCCTTAAACTCCCTGAATATATCCCATTTAGATCGAAATATGTATCTTTTGTCAATGCAATTAAGCGATTGCATAAATTATTCAGCTGAAGACGTGTCTTGTCATTGGGCTAAACGTACATTTGTCTTGTACATTTTTGCGTCGCCAATTAATTAATTTGATTTGAAGGCGCTTTAAGTGATTACCTGGAAGGGTTCACCTGTTCCCAAGTACCCCAAATACGCGTATGTTTGATATTGTTTTCCCAGTTTTCCCCCACAATCCCTCCCTCTCTCTCGAACAGAGAAATGACTCACTTCAGAGCTGTTTGTCACTGGACTGCCAAAGTATTTTCCGGGCAAAAGTTCTTTCGGGCGAGCTGAGCTGAAGTAAAAAGCAAACTCAACCAAGAAAATTGAATTCGAGAAAAAGGGTGAAGAAAGGTTGGGGAGGCAAGTGAATTAGTGGGCAAAACTAAAACTGAAACTAAAAACTCAGCAAGATTAATAGGAACACGTAAAATGTAATTATTTTCCTGTACTTGTGCTATTTGTGCACATGGCAGGGGGAAGGGCAGGGAGGTGAAGCGAGGAGGGATAGCGGAGAAGGAAATGCTGGAAAATGGAGCAAAGAGCTCCGTTGGCGTTGGGGAAAATGGGAAAGCTTCACGCGCCCGGCATGACAACTTTGAGGAGGATTTTTAGCCCCAGCCAGGGACTAGCTCGGCGCTCCTGTTCGGGTTCTGGCTTGGTCCTGGCTTGCTCCTGCCTGGCTCCTGCCTGGCTCCTGACCATGTGTGTGCGTGTGTGTTGCCGTCTCTTTCGCCACGTCGCCTGCCGTCTCCCTTGCGCCCTGCACAAGTTGTTTTGCCCCAAGTAGTTTTCTTGTGTAATTATAATTGCATAATTTATTTATAATATGATTTTCATGCTGTTTTCCCGGCCAGAGCAGGGGTGGAGCGGGGGAGACAGGGCGCAGGAGAATGGAAAGCGGAGGACAGGCAGCCGGATGATAGGAACCCTCACAGCGCAGTTTAGTTTATGTATCACCAAATGCATTGGCGACTGCCGTTCCGGCTTCTGCTTCTTCCACAGGCAGAGAGGGAGAGGGAGAGGTGGTTACACTGAAAGAAACAGAAAAGGAAATCATTTAGAATCTTAGAAAATATATAACATAACAAAGCTCCTATTAATTAAGCTAGCTCTAAGTTTTCAAATAAATAAATATAAATTATATTTAAATTTAAATAGAACGATAACTAACGGAAACCCCCTTCCCCCCTATATAATCGATATCTATCGATAACTTCTTATAGGCTTCCTATTATTCATATCTATCTGTCACCTTAGATTTATTCACTGTCATTGGAAGAAACGAAGCGAATGTAAGCGAATATCAAAAGCATAATGTCTTTCACAAATCTGCCCAACGCAAACCCCAATTTTTGGAGCTTCCAAACCACCATTACCCCCCATTCCGGCCCGGATATGAATGCCTACGCCCACGTTCCGCGTCCTTCGCTGGAGCAGGACAACCGCAGCCTTGGCCGCAGGCGCTTCTTCCCGGGCCCAGGCCAGGGCCTGCAGGGTACCGAGCTGCCGGCCAAGCGGGCGAGGAAGGATCGCCGCGATCAAGACCAGTACCTGGACCAGGACGACGATGACATGATGATAGACGACGATGACAAGATGATGGACGACGATACCGGCTACGAGGCCGACTATGAGACCGACTGCGAACTTGAAATAAAGTAAACGAGAATAAATCAAACGGAACACTTCTTTTGGCCATCACAAATCGCCTGACGAGTTGTCTTTGAACTTGAACTATGCACATATAGTTTTCTCCCTGTGTAGAGCTGGGGAAACCCCAGGCCCAGACCCTTAGACAGGCCCATGAAATGCCCAAAGGATCCAAACAAACCGGGCAGAGTCAACCGGCCAAACTGCTGCACTTTGGGCTGTGAAGTGAAATGTTGCCAAACTTGCAGGTGGTGCTGCAGGGGGAGAGCTGGGGAGCTGAGAGCCGGAGGGGGGTGTACGTGCCAGTGCCTCAAGTTCATTATGTCTGGCCATATAAATTTCACTTGGCCACAGACCGAAATCGGAGTCAAATGGCTCCGGCGGCATTTTAGGTGTATTATATGCCACGTGCACTCACACCTCGGACACACCTGCCGGCCGGCGAGAGGGGGGGCAGTTGCTGGGGGCAGGGGGAACGGGGGAACGGAGTTCAGGCCAAAATATGACAAGGCATTATTTCTTGGTTCTCGGCTCCCAGGGCTGATGGCTGGAATAGTATCCAATTGCAGGGTTGCCAGCAGCAGAGTCATTGGTATTTTGGCAAGCCGAAATAAGTCGAAATAAGTCTCGAAAATATGCAAAGTTAGGAGGCATTTGCTCCTGTGTTTTCCAGGTGCTCAAATACCTGTGCTGAATGCTAAAAACAGCTTGATTTTACAGACTTTCAGGGGTTCGTTTTGTGAAGAATGCAACATTTTTGGCTAAGAAAATGGTAGATAATTCAGCAACAAAGATTACAAATGATTTCTGCATAAAGAAAGCATTAGTATCTTATTTAAAATAATTAAATTAATTACCTTAGTTATTAAATTAACTACTTTAAACTATTAATTTCCCCCAATACAGTGTTGGTTATGTTTTAATTTGAATGCAAAATAACTCCCTTTAAGTTAGCAAAGTTTCCATTGCCCACACACACACCTTCCACACCTTGTCTGCACCCTCACCTGTGCCAGAACGAACTCTATTATATATTAATCAAGTCTAAGAACTCCTTGGGGCGCCCCTCACAACACTCACTCCAGTCGCGCACTGGCGCCAGTCGCTTGCCAACACTGGCCACGTATTAGCAACACAGATAATCATCAAAATACATCAACAAACTTATTGGGGGGGCAGGTGAGGTGAGGTGAGGTGAGGTGCCGGGCGTGACAGTCCATGCAAATGCAGTGAGGGGGGGTGCTGCGAGGGGGATGCTGCAGGTAACAGGTAATCGTAATTGAAACAAAAGTTGTAGCCAAAGAAACTGTAGCATACGTTGCGGCGCCTTAAAAACCCATTTCCCACTGTTGACACGTGCCGCATCGTGCCGCGGCCTCAACGCCAGTCGCCCGCCCCCGCCCTTCCCCCCAGCTTTCCGCACCCCTGAAGAGCTGGAAAATCCTATCCACTCTCCACTCTCCTCTCCGCCCCCAACAACGCCCCCGTATGAAAATCACGCGACCGCATGCGAAGTAAACAACGTGAAATGAAAGTCATGCGTCGCATTTTAAAACGCGCGCGCTCTCCGTTGTCCCAGAACGTGTCCCCCCCTTTAGCTGCTACCCTTACCCCTGGCAGGCCCACCTTTGGAACGAACACCCTTAGCCCATGGACAGTGAGTCCGGATGGATCCTGGGCCTGCCTGCTTCTCCCAGAGATGCGCATAATTTAAAAGACAAATTTGCGTCGCCAGAGACTCTGATGAGGATGGGCCAGGCAGAGGAGGGGTTAGGGTAGGCTAGAGTAGGGGGTAGGCTATAAGGTAGGGTAAGGGGTAGACTAAGGGGCAATCTAAGGGGTAGTGCAAGGGATTAAGGGTAAGGCGTGAAGGTGCCTACGAGGTGCCCTTACAAAGGTGACAAAAATGACTTAAAATATGAATCGTACATTCAAATAATTTCAAGCTTTTTAGGAAAAGAAATATATGAAATTTGATTTCATTAATAATTGAATAGGTTTTGTAATAAAATTGATGCTTTTATAAATTAAGAAATACATCTTAAGAAGCTATATTTTCATGATTCATTTAGCAAATCGTTAAACAAGCCACGACACAAACCAACCCAATGCCCGCCGTGTTGCCGAGATGCATTTTGTAAAATACACCTCATTATTGTTATTGTGCTCGGCACTGCGGTAACCTCAGGAAGCCTGAAAGGACCTCCTGTAAGGACGCCGCCCTCGAACCTCGTCCCACCTCGCACCACCCACTCCCCAGGAGCATTAGCATTCGCAGTCGCAGTCGCTGTCGCATTCGTCACGTCGCATGTTTGGCTTCAGTCGTGCAGCGAGACGGAAATGGCAACAAAGTACAAAGCAATTTAATAAATGCCGGAATCACGTGAAGGTGTTAAACAAAACATTCAGGCCCAAAACCGACTCGGTGCGGGCCCACTTCCCCCGAAAGCCTTGAAAGGCGGGGCGCCAAAGGAGCAACAAGATGAATGCGCTGGCAAAAGGCGGCGTAATTGAAATATTCGTTGCGTTTACAACCTGCAACAGGTTGTGTGGCTCGGCTTGATTATTGTTTCTAAAAGCGGAGTTCAAGGGAGATCCTCCTTTGGGGAGATCCTTGTCCTTGCCAGCAAAGGCCATTTGTGGCGCTTTACGCGGCAGGCCAGCCTTTCAAATTGGCATTTTACGCTGTGAAATCATTTCGTTGCATTTTTCTTTCTCTTTTTTTCACGTTTTTCTTCCTGTTCTCTCCCTCTTCATTCTCTCTTATTCCTGCCATATTTCTGCTTCTTGGTCCTGCATATTTATAGCACACATATGCAGGTATGCAAATGGCTTTTTACCTGTGCATATTCCCAAAATATTGCCCAGAGTCCAGGAAAACTCTATAGGGGTGGCCCAAAACTAGGCTTTTTATTAAAAAATATTTCTAAAAAAAATTAATTAAATATTTCTTCTGAATTTTTGAAGTTTCAGCTAGCTTAAAGCAGATTTCTTATATTTCCGAACACGCAAATAAGCATAAAAATACATAAAAAACAAACAAAACATCAAACTTCAATGAGAAAAATAATAAAATTAATAACTGACTTTGTGGCGATTAATCTTTCTTATAATATATTTTTTTTGATGTGTTTTGCAGACAGAAATCAAATTCCTAAAATAACAAATTTAAAAATAAATAAAGAAAACATTTAATATATATAATATATTTTTTATTTTTATTTTGTACACTGTAAACCTAATTGTAAATAAGCTTACAGGATAGATAACAGCCATAGCTGATATATATATAAATATCTTTATTAATAATATTAAAATAAAAATATAATAGGGCGATTTGAATACATTTTCTAATGCTCAATGGAGCTTAAATAATAATTTTTAATAAATACCTGACCACACATCAAGTTTTTTAAATAAAAATTACTTAAGAAGCTGACAAATTCAACTACAGTTAATTTTAATAAATATTTCTATGAGATTTTCAAAGATAACCTTGGATTTCCTTCAATTATTTCCCAAATTGCCACTTGAAAGCCTTTCCAGCTCATTAGCAGACCAGGAATTTAATTGATTTTCACACAAATTGCGGACAGGACTCTTCCTTGGTTCCATTTTTTTTTTCTAGCTTTTTGGCACCAGTCTAATTTACTCGTTCATTCGCTTTAATAACTGTCAATGGGATGACGCTGACGATGTCCGCTCTCTCTCTCTCTCTCTGTCTCTTTCCCTGGCTTTGTTGCTGTCTCTATCTTTTTTCCATGTCCTGTCCCCAACCCTCTCCCTGTCCCTGAACCTGTCCCTGTCTCGCTCTGCGGCGACGGCGTCAGCTGTTAATAATGAACGAGGCGTGTCGGTATTAAATGCGACTCTGACCTCAACAGCAGCAAAAGGCAACAAAAAGCGGAAAAATCTGGAGAAAAGCAGGAAAAAAATCATGAAAAAAGCTGGAAAAGCGGTTACCTTTGGTTGTTGTCTTTATTGGCAATCGGTGTTGTTGTAGCTGCAGCTGGAGCTGCACTGAGAGAATAGAATCACTAGGCGGGAAATGCCAGTCTTAACTAACATTTTCCGTGTCCTTAGTCGATGAAATATGCCCAAGAAACTGGTTAAACTTTAAGAAAATACCCCACAAATCTTAATTAATTTTCAAATATGTATCCTTTTTTTACAGTGCACTTAAGTCCTGGCATTGGCAGTTGCCGGATCCGGTTGAGCAGGCCGTGGCAATGGCGGCTGATCTTGTTCCGCTTACCTTTTCGAGTGTCTTTTGTAGCCACCTCCCTCATTCTCTCATTCTCTCTGTCTTCTCCCTCTCTCTCTACCCCTCCTTTCGGGGGGGTGGTGACCTGACATCAATTTGTAATTTCAATTAAAAATTTAAACGGCGAATGAGCATTTGCTGGCCTGAACCAGACTGTCGACCGTTTAAGGTTAAAAGGGATATATAAGGACTTCTTGGTCAGTTGTGGCATGAATAAGGATACATAAAAATATGCCACAACATACAGATATATATATAAATATCTATATATATATTTATAGAGAGGGAGAGAGAGAGCGAAAGAGCCATAATTTGATAGAGCGTATGCTCAAAATGGCTGCCCCCGGGCACTTAATTTGATTTCTTTTCCAAAATGGCTTTTCTCGTTGGTGCAGGAGAGCGGGAAATCCCCCTCCCAAAGACACACACACACACACACACAAAAGTTCTCCGAGTGCAAATTGGGTTACCACACACACACACACAGCTACACAGACACATACAGACACTGCTTCTTAGCTCATTTTATTGGCCATAAGTTTATATGCAAAGAAAAGTGTTACATTTCAAAGGCAGTCAGTAAATAAAGGTGCATCCTTTAGCCTTTTTGGCTTTTAAAAATTATTATTTCTAATTAAAAAATGCAGTTTATAGTCTATACTGTACTAACTAACTAAATAACAGAATAAATAATAAATTTCGGGTATTTAAATATATTTTTCTTTTATTTTTGGTGTTTTTTCTGAGGGGAGCCCATAAAAGTAGGCAATGTAAATTGCAGAGAAAAGAAAGCCTGCAGTTCGCTTCGCTTGCCCCCAGGAGGCAGCTGCCATTAGGGACACGAAAGTGTCAACTTCCGCACCCACACACATACAAAGCTCCCCTACACACACACACCACACACACACACAGACATAATATAGAGGTAATGTCTCGTCTTGACTAAAAGCATGTCAAATTTTTGCACATCGAGGCTGGGAGGGATGGCAAGTGCTGGCGAATGCCTGCGAGAATGCATGATTGAATGATTGAGAAATTAATACACAGACAGAGGCACACACACTGGCATACTCTCACACAAACACCCTCGCTCACACATAGACTCTGCCAGAGGAGAAACCATCAATGGCGGCAGCTTCGTGAAATTATTCCATTTCACTTTACAACTGAATGCAAATTACATGCTGTAATTTCCTGCAAGAAAGCAAGAAATGAAGCGAAATGAATGTGGCACACACACACACACGCACACCCCGCTCAGACATTCGCACACACACACACACTCGCACACACAACAAATGTATTTTGCGCCGAGCGGAAATAAAAATAAATTCGAAAAGTTAATATTAAATGTGTGCTACATTGGAAACATATTGTGTGTGTGTCTGCGTGTGTGGGTGAGCTGGTGTGTGTATGTGTGGTGTGCCTTTCCTTACCCCTTACCCCCTTGCACTCTATACCCCCCGCCCCCCCTGTGCTGGGCTTCGCTCCGCTGACGCTGATTTTCCACATGCCTAGCAGTGGCGCAAGGCAAGCCGCCCCGCCTGCCACGCCCCTGCAGCCATTACTGGCTCCGCCCCCACCTCCCCCTTTGCACACACACATACACAGAGGCGCCGGCGGGCAGTCAGCCGGTGAAACCTCCTCCCCCCCGATCGCCCGCTCCCCCTCAACCCCTATAAACAATTGCGCATTTTCAGCGCCGTTTGCTTACAGTTTCCTTTTATTTGGTTTCACTGTACGCTCTCCGCCGTGTTATTGCTTTATTTGTTTTTCGATTTTATATATATATTCCCCATGTGTGTGTGTGTATGTGTTTTTTGCTATATTTTCCTCCTTTTTTTTGTTACTGCTTTTTTCTTTGCCTGTATTTTTGTGCTTGGCGCATTTTTACATTTTTATAGAGAGCCATTTCCATTGGACTTTTATTCTTTTTAATTTGCCCGTCATTTTGATTCGCTTTTTTTATATATATATTTTTTTTTTTGCACTTGCAGTTAATTTTTTTATTGTTATTATTTTCGCTCTCATTGTTGCGGGTTTTGCCGCCCTTCCCTTGGTTTTTTCCTGCAGCTGGTCATTGGTGATTTTCCCTTCGCTTTGTGTTTTTTGCGTTGCCTTTTGGCCAACGCGTAAAATATGCTTAAATATTTTAAATTTAATCACACGCTCCGCTGGCCTCGGCAAATACGTCAATGCATATGCAAACAAATGATGTGGAGCCGTTTTGGCCCAGAGGGATGAAGGGGGATGAAGAGGGTGGGCACACACTCCCACACACACACACCCACCCAACGGGCTGCTTCAAAGCTGCTCCTCAGGTGAGCCACTCCAAGGGATGCGTCTGTTTGCGTCTGGACCAGCCAAGGGTTAAGAGAGGCAGCGGGTTAAGGGGAAACCCCAACGGTGGAAAGGGGGGCGGGGGGTGCGGAAAACCCAGCAGGGGGTGGGAAATCAATGCCGTTAAACATTACCGGCAATTAAGGATGCATTCAATTGCCACCGCATAATCGTGGCCACAATTTCGACAAGAGCAGCGTCAACGGAATTCCCAACGAGATTAATTCTTTAATCAAACCTCAATAAATGTTAAAAATATTTCAGGAGTATGTAAAATATAATAGATATTTTAAAATATATATATTTACATGCAGAGATATTGTTAACAAACTACCCAAGTTGTGGCTTATCGTTTAATTAGAAGGTAATTATTAACAATATGATTGCTCCTATCAAAGTTTTCAAAATATTTTAATTATTATGAATATGAACAACTACATATATATTTTAAATTTTATATAATTACATAAGGGATGCTTAAGAAAATTGTTAGATTTTGGTTTAGGTTTTGAATGGAAGCTAATAAATACCAGCGCCTTACTTTTGGTTATGCCTTTTAAAACAATTAAATAAATAAAGCTAAACATTTGTAAAAAATTCTGTAAGAATGTGTAAAACCTTCCAGGTAATATATATTAAATAAATATTATTATTATACTTTAGAAATTAACTAAAAAATAAATTACAAAGGCTGTTTCAAAACACATAACTAAATAAAACTGAGAGTAATAATTAAGTGTAATTAATATGACATATATGACCTAATCTAAAGACTCTTCTTCTACGATTTCCTAACTAATAATACATTTAATATATTCTGTAATAAATATTCTCAGAAAATCATATATTCATTTACTTGTATATTTCCCCAACTTAAAGCTCAAACTGCAGCATAAATATTTCGCAATGCCTGAAAAGATCTTGCGGCTGCAATCAGAGTCCTGCCACAAATTCCCTGTTTACACTTCATACTAAATTAATATTGAATTGCAGAGGCATAGATTGCATATACTTTGGTGCCTGCAAATCACTGGAATTGCTATTTGGAGCTCCTTGCAAGTGTAAGCCATTAAAATCCAGGCCGGATGCAAATTTCCGCACTTTCCTTCCGTTGCCAGTGCCCCGAATTTGAATTAATTTCATTCGATTTGATTTCACTCGAAGCATGAATTAGTAAGAAATGATTAACAATGCCTCTCGGGTGCTGGAATACATACATAAATATATATAGCTGCAGCTGTTCAGGTTTCTCTGTATAAACCATTAAAGCGTTTCATGCATTTTTAAGCTGTGATTGTTGGGAGTTATGAGGAGGTCACCCTAGCTCAGCCTTGTTTGCATTCGATTCCCCCCATTGCAGTGGCGGCAATTAATGTAAATTAAAATCAGAGACCGAATCCAACCGAAACCGAATTCCATTTCCGCTCTGGCTCTGGCTCTGGACTCTTGATTACCTAAGTGTGTCAGTGAGGACTCGAGGCCCGAGCAGCTGGCCAATTGAGGCGAGTGCCCGGTTTATGTGGCATTATGCACGCATTTAGTTTTGGCAGGCATTCGGCCATATTGCTCATACGCCGTGTGGGCGGCCCTCCTCAGGTAAACTCGCAGCAGCTGTGCCTCTGACTCTGTGCAACTTGCATTTCGCATTTTGCTGCCAACTTGTAATTAAGTTTCGAGTATCTCGGCTAACCGAGTCCGATGCATCTTGTAATTGTCCAAAAACATTCGTCAGGATCCCCCTCGAGTTCCTTTGACTCTGCTCAGTGCAGTGCAGACACTTGAATATGTTGTTTCGATTCAATATTGACGTCTTGCGACTCACCAGGCTGGGTCTAGGAGCTCCTCCTCCTCCTGCCTTAGCCTTAGCCTTAGCCGGGTCGCAAACCCGGGCCAAGGAAATTTATAGCGAGATTTATGGCAGGCGCACACAGAGAGAAAGGATAATGCAGGCTTAGGGCTAAGAGAAAAGGCTAGTAAGAGAGGGAGCGTGTCTATGTTGCCTTGGGGCAGAGGGAATCCCCATAAACCAGGCTCAAGCCTTGGCAAAGAAAAATATGTTTATAATTTAAATAAAATTAACAAAGAGTAAAGAAAATACAAGTCAATAAAAGGGTAGAAAAATACCTACACCTCCTCTAAGAATTAATCCTACCATCATTTCGATGCTATTTCTGATTAAGAAAAGCCTCTTTGCAAAGCCAGAAAATCATATAAATATGAAAAGTCTAGAAGAACCAAGAGAAATGAGTCAACAAGGCAACTAAAAGACAACGGAAAACGAGGGAAAATCGAGGGAAGGCGTTGGCGTGGCGACTGACAAGTGACGTGGACTTGGACTTGGTCTGGGTCTGGATGGAGGAGCAGCAGCAGTGGGAGGAGCACCCCCTCGCTTGGCATAAATAAAAATTTGTTTGGCAATATGCGCGCCGCGTATTTTGTTGCAAAAGTCTTGCATTAATCTAAATATTTGCATGCTTACGTTGCCCGCCCCAAAGGACAGCATAAATTGGGCTGAAACAGGGGGAAAGTGAGGGATTTAACTTTGGCTCTGCCTCCTGCCTCCTGCCTGCTGCCTATTTATTTATTTTCATCGTCGCCAAATTGTCAACGACTTTTTCGGGGGACTGAACCGAACTGCTGCGCTGCGAGCCCAAGCGATCGCATTTAAAATGCATTTCGCATGCAATGATGATGACGATGGCGATGACGCCGACGCTGGCTGTGTGGGTGGGCGCTGGTTTGACGGCCATTTTCCCCCCGACATTTCCATTTTCCACTGCCATTTTCACTGCCATTTCCATTGCAAATGCAGCGCCAGCGGGTGCAGCAACAGTAACGCCAAGTAAAAGCTGCTAAGAGTAAGGTCCTGACTTTCAGATATCTCTTAATGGCAAGCTAGACTCGACAATATATATATGTATTTTTAAAAATGTAAGTTAAATAATAAGTAATAACTTTATAATTTAAGTTAATAATAAATAATAAAGAACACAGAATCCAGACTACAGAGAAATCTATTTTAAAAAGAACTCTAGGCTCAATTTTCATTTGCTTGTCTTTGAAAACAAAATATAGCTCCCAGATTTTATTTGTTTAATTAAATTGAAAAGTTTTTAATAAATAATAAATATTATAAATAAATATATATTATAAATAAATATATATTATAAATAAATATATATTATAAATAATATATAATTAATAAATCAAATCAAATATTGTAGTATAAGAAACAGAATGGAAGAAAAGATTACTCCTTGGAAATAGTTATGTTATTTCTTTAAATAATAATCTATATAACCATAATGAATTAAATTTAACTAGAATTTTAATTTCTTAAATATTCGTTTGGGCCAATTCGCGAAATTATAGAAAAGAGTCTAATTGGACGTTGATGCACTACGATCAGTATGTCATATGTTGATTTATTGCCCTTTAAAATATAACATTAGTTAATAAAAAATAATGCAAAAAAAGAAAACAAATTTTTTTTTAAATTTTAAAATTTAAAAAATTTTGTATTTTATACCTAATATGCAGGTTTATTAACCTAATTAAAACTAGAACAGCCTTATTTACCATTTGGCATTTGGTATTTACTTTTTGGCTTAGTTATGGCTATTTTAATTAATGATTTTATGACAAAAATTATGCATTAATATTATAAACTATTATATCCTCTTTTATACATTTGTTTTGTTCTTTATATTTATATAATATACCTGACTTGAAATATATCTTTAATACTGGCAACATTATTATTTAATTGAACTTCTTGAATGTTTCTAACTTGATTATAAATATAATGTTTCTTCCTAAAAGATGATCTTGATAAACCTATATTTATATACATATATATTTTCATTTCCCTTTAATAATTATATATCTTTAGCCAGGTGCATATACCCATTTAGAACTTCCTTGCAGGATATAGAAAAACAGCATCAAAGCAAGGAGACAAAGGCAGCGCCAAAATAATAATGATAATCGTGGGGAATCGGGCATCGGGGGTTGTGTCCTGCTGCAGGATACCAGCTTCTTCTATTTATTTTCATACATATACATATATATACTATAAATATATATACATTTATATATATATATTTTTATTTATTTGTATGCCTTTGCGGCGGCTGCTTTTGGAGCAATCAAAAACGTTTAAGTGAATTTTGGGGGGATTTGCATTTTCCTTGCTTGCGGTGCGGTTAGGACGACGACCTCTCAGTTTCCCTGCTTTTTCCAACTTTTCTTAATTTTTATGTTTTTATTTTGGTTTATTTTTATTTTTTCTCTGTTATTTATTTGTGTTTTGTGTGTGGAGCGAAAAACGACGGCCAACGTCAACGTCTATATGTATGTCAAATTAATTGATGACCAATTTGCGTTTTCAATTAAAAGCAACGGTGCACTTTTTGCCCAGATACAATTTCATGTCCAGCCCCTGTCCGGCCCCCTTTTCTGCCCCCTTTGAAAGCCCACTTTTACCCCTGTTGAAACCCCTTTTTCGCCCCTGTCTCACAGCCTCCGCTCCTGTTTTTTAAGGCCGCTGCAATGTTTGTTGCATGTGTTGCTGCCGCAGATGTTGCTTCTGGGATGTTGTTGCCGTCAACACACACACACACACCCAAACACACACACACACTCTCTCACGATGACACGGAAATTGCCCCGCTTTTTTTGCCCGGTTTTTGGTTTTTGGTTTTCATTTTTGTATTTTTGTCTCCAGCTCCTGCAACTCGATGCCCCTTTTATTTTTGTTTATTTCGGGCAGCTTATAAAGCACAGGCATGGCCAAAAAACATGGCCCCGGGGCCAAATCACAGCTGATATCCCCAATCGAACTGTGTATATATTTACCATATTTTTGTGATGTTTTCTGTGTGCACTAAAATTATTTATTTAAAAAAGAGAAGGTAAAAATGTCTATTTGTCTGTTTGCTAAATAAATAAATACATGTGTTTATTTTCTGCAGCTGCAGCTGACTTTTTCGAGTTGCTGGCAGACTTTTCTGCAAATAAATAAATCAAAGCTAATTCGATAATTATTAAAAGGCATTTTATTATTATTATTTTACAAAATGTGTAATTGGAAACGCATTTTTTATAAAGCCAACAGGCGGATATATTTTTATAACATTATTTTTTGTGGCTTAGCTGAGGGTTCAACCTAGAAACTTGGCTGGGACTGTGAGGGATATATATGTACATGTTCTGTGTATATATCGGGGATATATGTATATGTGATGGGCCGGTAGATGGCGCTCAATTACAAAGTAAGACAGCGTTTCTTTAATTAAGTTGGACAATTTGTAGCCAGCCGCGGCGAGCTGAATGGCATGGAATGGAATAATAGAGTTTTTTGGTCCATTTGCCAGTCTGCCGATGCGGCCAGTCGATGGTTGTGGATATATATGTATATAGAGACATGTGGGGGAAAGGCTAAAATAAAGCCTGGCTCACGGAAGACTATATCCCGACAGAGGCCAGTGCTGAGCTAACTCGATTTTAATACATTTTACTACGGATATTATTCATGTTGTATTTATATATTATTTTAATGCAAATACCTTGGCTTTTCCTACAGAGTTTCCCTAAATTATTGCCCAAACTCGCAGTTCAAAAAATAATCTAATCAAGGCCCTGGACAAACCCCATCAGCATCATCATCGAGACGAGGCTGGCCAAAAGGGATTCCCTGGCAGGACACCTGCCAGTGAAGTGCTGAAACGCGGACTCGAGAGTCGCGGAGTGCCCAAAGGGGACCCTTGGTCCTTGGGTCCTTGAGGGACTGACTGGGGGCGCCAAATGAAGTGACAGGCAACTTAACGCATTTAAATTAATTAAAAATGTGCTTAAGATGTTTTCGACTCGCCTTGGCGGCGACAAAAGGCGCAGCCCTGGATTTTCCCGCTGCTCCTGACAGCGCTCGCGCGCCTCCCTTTTGTTTTCCCCTGCAGCTGGCAGCTGTAATTAGACAATTCACTCGCCCTCCCCTGGCCCGCTTTTCCCCCCTTTTCCCCCCCCTTTTCGTGGACCACCACCCATTTCGGACTTCGGTGGGTGACACTCGCCTCTTCGAATATTTTTTTGTTGACGGCACAGATTCGGGATGCGCCGCATTGGCGGTAAAGTTTGCGCCACCGAACTTTGTCGTCTCCGTCTCCGGTGACTCGGACGCCTTTCCCCAGTCCACTTTTCCCAGCTTTTCCATCAGTGCTGAGGAGGTTTTCAGCTTGGCTCTACTCTAGGATAATTACTAAGCTTTATATTTAACTAGATATGCATTCGTACAAAGGAGAATGCTACGGAAAGGCTGAAAATTATAGAGTAAACTTGTGTTAAGGGTAACATTCTTGTACATATTTTATTTTGTATGGAAATCTACTTAAAAGCTGTACTGGAAATACTTTACAAGCTACTTTAAATATTACCTTTTCCATGTTTGAAATGTTGGCTGCGATTTCCCTGGGACAGCACTGGCTTTTCCACCCATTTTGGCCGTCTGCATTGTCACTTGAGTGACTGCAAAAGTGTTTTAGCCTTGCTTGCGCATCGACTTTTAAGTAGTTGGCCCATTCCAGCAGTAGCCCGAGCACTTTCCCCAGACCCCTGTGTCCAGTGTCCCCCTGTCGCTGGCCTTCTCCCTGCATTCCCATTTTCCCATTTTCCCCCGGCTAAATGCAAGTGCAAAAGTGGGAGGTACTCACTCGTAGGCGTTAATGAAAACGCTTGTAATTAGTTTTGTTTGTTGGCAGCGAGCTGCAGCGGAAGTGCTCGGGTGCAAATAAAGCCGACGCTGCTGCGCCCTCTTCACATGCATTGAACTAATTGATTCGCCAGTGCCCCTGTCCGCGTCCCCCGTGCAGAGGGGTCCTAGCACTTCCGGTCTGCCTGTTGATGGGTTAACAGGACTCGTCGCCCTTCGTCACCCTGCCCCGCCAGCTGTTCGCGGTCCTTTGGCCAGTTTTAATGACACTTTCTAAGTAAATTGAGTTCGTGTTTGCTGCCTCAGACGCTCTTTTCGGGGGTTTTTTCGTCTGCTCGTGCAGAGGGGTCTTAGGGCGTTGGTTTCGGCTAAGTACTACAAATCATATGTTTTTATAAGAGTTAAACTCTCAAGGAATTCATATATATTTCAGGCTAAATTTATATTATAATAATAAATAATATGCCCAGGGATTTTCTTGTTTATTAGTGCAGAGCAGTCTTAGGGCTGTGGGTTTGAAGAGTGCTGTGCGTATGAACCTTGGATTAAGGTTTTTTTTTAGATGTATTTAAAAAAAATAACTGGATACTTATTTCACATTTATTTATTATAAACAAAATTAAACAGTGTTTTAGTGGCTGCTCTTTCCCATTGGTGCAGAGGGGCCTTAAGGCGAGTGTTAAGTAATTAGCAGTTAGATTTAGTGTGTTGCTGCCTTAGATTTCTTTACAAATCAGATATTAAAATATACCTCTTATTTTTACCTTCTTCTAGCTATATTTATTTTAAAATAATCAATTCATAAACAAAGCTACATATATGTCAGAGGTTTTCCTAGTCTGTTGGTGCAGAGCAGCCTTAACGTTTGCTTTCAATTAAATTTCTGCAATTTAGAGTTATTTATTGCGGCAAATCTCTCATTAAATTAACATATATATGTATGTGTTGAGTTATATATATATTATATTTCATAAGAATAAATAACAACCCACAGGTTTCCCGTGTCTTTTGGTGCAGAGAAGCCCTAAGGCTTTGCTTCTAAATGTTTTTCATGATTTTAAACTCATACTGAGGAAATCAAACCCTTAAAAGGCCACAAACTTGCCACAAAAAACCATGCAAAGAAGGTGCCATTTCACTTTCGGCACCTTAATTGCCCCAAATTTAATTTCCGCTTAAAGTTTGTCACAGACACACACACACACATCACACACACACGCACACACTCGCCATTAATATGCAGCAGCGGCAGCAGCACAAAAACAAAAGGATGTTCCCTGTGATGTAAGGACGCAGGACGGGAATGCGGATGGGGATTGGGGATGGGAGCTGGTCGGTTGGTCGGAACAGGAACAATTCATCATCCATATGACAAGCAGTCGAAAGCAATCGTTTTGTCATCTTCTCGTGTGTTGCTAAATTGAATATGCCCCCGATCCTGCCCCGGCTCCTGCCCCGGCCCCGGCCCATCGCTATCTGAGCCGAGCAGAGGGCAGAGCAGATCCACAGATCCCAAATCCAGGATGTGCGAGTGGACTGGGTGCCGTGGGTTCCAGGGTTCCTGGGCCCAAAATGAATGAATGAATGAATGAATGAATGAGCACACACGTGTGGGTGTGGATGCCGTGGTTATGTCGTGTTGCACTGAGAGATATGATTTACAAGTTTGATAGGCTTTCTTAACCAGTGAATATTCCGAAACATTATTATCCTTAAATATTTACATACAAAATAATAATTAAAACATATTTAAATAATGCCAACAATTTCTGCAGTCTAGTGAGCCAACTTTTCTGGCCGTGTACATCCCCATATGCATATCAGTCGACGCATTCCAAAATAACATAGAACGATGGCTGCGAGTGGGGCGGGGGCAAGGACGAGGCAAGGCGTGGAAGCAGCCAGGACGTGGGGATAAGGGGCAGGGCACAGACACACACGCATTGCCGCACGTTCGCTCCGGCGGACAGGAAGGAAGGAAGGAAGCTCTGCAGACTGATAGATGCCAAGGATGCACACACAGACACTCCACTCGAACTCCACAGCACTTGCACACTCTCCAGAATCCAAAATCCAGAATCCCGTAGCCCGAATCCAGAGTGCCGCATCCCGAATCCTGCTTCCTGCGAGACACGCATACAAAGTGAGCCGCCGCTGACTTTAAACGAGGCCTACAGCCTCTCCCTCAGCCACCCACTGTGACAATAGATCATCAAATTCATTACGTTACATTTCGTACATATGTCTGGCTTGCGGTGGCCTCATTTGCGCACCTTTCGGCTGGCCTTTTTAGAGGGAAGATTCTGCTCCCTTACCACCTCTCAGAATTAACAGTAACACAGTCAGAAAGGTCACCAAGTTATTTACTTGTGATTAATATCACAAGTTTAGTCTTTAAAAATCATATTTAAAATTAAATGAATATAGAAAACCTGTTAAATACAAAAGTAACTAAAAGATACAACAAAATATATCTTATGAAGCTTTGTAGTTTCCTCAATAAATATTCTCTTATAACATAATATATTCCATTTTTTTAGGTGCAGCGCATCTGTTTTGGTCACAAAGCCTCTTCACCTCTTCTAAAAATAAAAGAAGGCCCCTTGTGGCAGCTGTAATTTTGGCCAGCTGAGACGTGAGGGGCATGCAACAGCGTCGCGGCCAGGCCAGACGGCGGAGTGGCAGCCACAGAAACCATCCCCAAAGCCGCACTTGACCGTGGCCAGGACGAGGCCCAAGAGTGCCCGTTGCACACGGCGTATACGCAATGTGAGCGCGGGAGGGAGGAGCCCCAAGATTGGTAGGAAAAGCAATGCAAACAAGAGACGGCGAATGGCGACTATATACATATAGTAGTATAGATGTGTACTTGCTACCTACGTATGTCCGAAATGAATGCACTGAATACACTCACTCAGTCCGACTCATATGGTAATTGAGTGTGCTGCCCTGATTTGATTTGATTTGATTTGATTCGTTCGAGGAGAGTCGCCCTCTCACTTCGCTGGAGAACTGATTGCTTTCACTTGATTAGAAGTATTCATGCACCGAATCCGAGTCCTAATTCACCTTCGTGTATGAGGATGTGTGTGTGTGTGTGGAAAATCTCCTCCTTGGGGGGGAAATTGCCCCATAATTTTACCACTTACATGGATTTCCTCCCTGCTCCCACTCACTTGAATCGCTCTCAAGGAGCATTTTCTTTGCTCTCCAATTGATTTTAGTTTTCCCGAGAGAAACAAGGAACTGGAAAGTACATTTTTGTGGAAATAATTACAGGTTTTTAGAGGAATTTTAAATTGAAAAATGAATTGAAATGCAATAGTTATTTTCAGTAGCTAAATTTAAGGTAAATTAATAAGTGATTGAAGCTTTAAATGCATAAAAAAATAAATACAAAAGTTGTCTAGTATAAATATTCAAATCAAGCATAAAAACTTGGCATAAAAAGCATTCAAACTTAACTTAAATGTGTTATATACATTTCCTTAAATATTCAAATAACAAACTATCCTGCTTTTAAATATTTTTTAAAGTTAAAGTAATGCCTTTCCCCAAATGTAAAACACAAATAAGCTTTAAGAAGCTGAAGAGTACTGGTAAATCCTGTCATCTGGCTTAGTCTTATTATATTATTGTGTTCCACCCTCCGCTTGAAGTGCCAGGATATTGTGAGCCAGGGTATTCAGGCTTCCCCCTTAGCTCAATATCCTTTTTCCTCTGCCCGAAATTTCTTTTATTATTTTTTTGCTGGGCGTGACAGTGCTAAGTGAGTTGACCTCGTGGCACCCCCCGAAAAAAGTCGCAAATTATGAAAATTGAAGGCACCCTCCCCCCATCGGACGATACAGGACGAAGGACGAAGGACTCGAACTCGAACTCGAACTGGAAGTGGAACTGGAACTCGAGCCCCATAATAGAGCAAATTATGCGCGAAAAATGATGGCCAGACGGGTGTATCGATGGGGTTCTTTTTTGCTCGCAGGACAAGGGTGGCCCTGGCCCTGGCCAGACGTCCTTTAGCCACTCCTTGCCCTCCTCTCAGGTGGTCGGAGAAAATAATAAAAAAAAAAAAATGAAGAGATGTGTGAGGGAGGGAAAAACAGCGTGGGAAGGAGAAAAGTTTCAGCAATACGAAATGGCGGCAAACAAGGATAAATTATGCCGACGCACTCGAGTGCTTATTGTCCTGCCGCCTCTGGTCTCTGCTCCTTCCCCAGCCGATACCCGGCGATACCAGGCGATAGATGGAGAGAATCGAAGCCGCTTTGTTTGCCATATTCAAAGTCATAAATCATAAAAAGGAGCGAACGGCAGGCAGCTCGAGGATATTTTATCATAATCACATCAGGAAGCGGAAAGCGACGGCCCGTGCTCCCCCTTCATCTACCTCCTCCTCCTCCTCGATAGAAAAATGACATTATCCATATTTTTGGCATTAAGTGTGTTGCCAGCCGGCGGGTCTTTTAATTTCTCGAGTTCTCCGATTTCTCTGGCTTCGAACTAAGATTGGCTGCAGTTGACAAGTGACTTTGTTATGGCGGCCGCCGAATGGGGGTGCATAATTTAGCGTTTTTTGTTTGTCTGCCTGCCAAATTGCATATGAAAGTCAATAAATAAGCTCCACGACCGCCCCGGAAGAGCACACGACTTGATCCTGCCGCTCATTAGGCATTCAAGGAGGCGTCCTAATAAATGAAGAGTCTCGCCGAGCATGGGTTAAGTGAATTTAGATGGGAAGATACATTCTTTGAGGCCTGACATGGAGGGAGTAACTAGGGGAAAGTAGGAAAAAACTAGGGAAATCTGCTTGGAAATAAATAAGATTTGATTGTAGGGATGATATATAGAAAAATGCTATAAGAAAATGCTAGTAGTTATTAATTTAAAAGATTTTCAACGAAGAAAGCTTGATTTTAGGGTGTATATTCTCAAGTTTAACTGGTTTTCTTATTTTACATTTAATTACAAAACATTTCGCAAGCGTTCTCTGCTCCAGAAACCGATTTATTTCCATGATTTTCACATTATTAAAGGACCCCAGTGAGTGACACGTTCCCTGACTCCCACTTACTCTCCCTCAGAACCGCCTGATTTCCGTGCTTGAGGTTACGACAATGGCTGCTAATGCCCCTTTGCCGGCATATGTTTTGGCCAAATGCTGTCATAAATTTCTGGCGCCGACAGGACGAAGAGGTGGGCCCGCCGAGTCCTTGCCGTGCGAGTGCCGTGCCGTGCCAAAGCGGAAAAACAAAGCGAGCAAAGTTGCCCTGGCAAAGTTGTTGCCAAATGATCTGCCAGAAATCAGGGAACGTTAAAAAGTAGCCTCTCTGCTGGCTACCGGCTACTGGCTAGTTGCTACAGGGTCCTGCCTTCTGGCTCCTGGCTCCTGGCGAGGCGATTAGGCAAGTTGCAAGACACTGAGGATGAAACTGGACACTCGGCAGACGGGTGCAATCAGGCAAAGTGCCTCCAACTCCAACTCCGGCTCCATCTCGGTCGCTGGAGCACCTGCCAAAGGGTGGCACTCACTCACAGGTACTATAGATGTGGCATACAGGATGTGGGCTGAGGCTGGACACAGGATGCGCCGGGATAGTGGGCGATAAGGACGCGCACAACGAGAGATGGAGCTAAAATAATTGCATAATTTGCATATTATTTTCTGCTAAACATGCAAAAAGCTTCGCGCAACGTGTGCAGCATGCACTCATGTATGCACACACACCCCGCACACACACCCGGCCGGAGGTGTGTGTGCGGGTGTGGGGTGTGTGTATTAAGTGCAAAGTGTAAATAACCAACTCAGCATAAATCGTGATTACAACATGTTGTGTGTGTGCGGATATTTGCGGACTTGGTTTTGTGGTTTTAATTTAATTAATATTTTCGACCCCCTTTTTTTCTCCGCGTGTATCAAGCACAGATTTTTCCCCCAGCGGTATTTTATGGGCGAATTTTCCACAGTGAGCCAAGTCTACTTGAAATATATAGTTTTGGTTACATGTAGTTGGAGGTGTACTAAGGGAAAAACTAAGATTGAATACTAATGAATGCAGCTGAGTTTCCCCAGCGAAAATATTTCTATAAATTATTGTATTAAATAAATTATTATATATAAATTTGAATTAAATATTTACCCAAATTTTTGTGTATTTAATTTCAATTTAAAGTGTTCCTTTATAGGTTGAATAATTAATAATCTCCAACAATATCAAACCAGAAATAATCTTACTTAAAAATAAAGATTTCTTACAAAATGGATTATAAAATTATTACTTAAATCTAAATAAATATAAATATATGGTTGATATAAAAAAAATAAAACAAAAAAATTTATAAAAATATAAAAACAAAAGGAAGCTTGCTATCCAAAACAAAAAATCTATAAAATTCCTCAATTTAATCGCTAATAAACCATCTCCTAATTTGTATGACTCTCAAACTTAAATATAGACTTCATTTAATATTTTCTTAATAAATAAAAACCTCTTATCCTATATATATATTTATGTAAGTAATAACTATTATTTATTTTCCAATTTCTTATATTTTTTCAAGTGTATGTCGCCGCTTCACTGCGTCCATGCAACAATTTGTGTTTACCTTTTGCACGGCAGCCGTCCAGCCACCGCTCGCTTTTCGGAGTTTCCATTTTCTTTTTTTTTGTAGCCGGGCTGGCTTTTCATTTCGAGCTTCATTGGCGGTGGAAACAATGCGGTTATGTAATATAGTGCAAATATTGCGTAAAACTTAGATAAATACGTTTTAGCCATGCACTCGCATGGCCAGCAGATGCGGCTAAAAAGGCGTTTATGCGGCCAAAAGTTGAAGGGAAAAAATGCAAATGGAAATCTTATTTGCGAATTTTGTAAATTAAACATATTATACATAGTTTAGAGTTTTTTTTTTAATTTTAGAATAAAGTATTGGATAGGAGAAGAGTTATTAATAAAAATAAGAATTAAGCTATGAATGTAAATTTTAAATCTATTTTTAAATGCTAGTAAATTCTCTCTACCTCTTAGGGGAAGATTAATTAGACTTTTAAAATTATAAATAATTTCCTTATATTTTTAAGAAAAATTTTATACAGTTTTATTACATTTTGTATCATTGTAAAGCTAATATTAAGTTTTATAGACATGGAAATTATTTATAATATATATATTAAATTAAGTATGAAAGTTTCCTAATTTGTATATAATTAATTAAATCACACATCTGCTTCGCTCTTTCGTAATCCCCGCTCTCCCATAAACCCTACGCTGATGTCCTGTTCCTGCACATGTGTGGGTGTGAGGTCTTGTGTGTGTGTGTGTGTGTGAGGAGTGCCTGATAGAAAATGCAAACGTGCGAAATCGCATTAAATGAGCATTAGCGCATTGTTGGTTTAGTGCCGCCTACACATGCCCCAATATTAAAGCCAGGACCTGGAATTTAAAGCCAATTACTGGGACGGACGGACGGGGTGGAGAGGCTCCTGCCAGAATTATTGACATCGATTTCGGCTTCCCTAATGAAGTTTCTTAGTTTCGACAAGTTATAAATTAAGTTTCCGCTATAAATAATTTTTAAAAATATTATTAAATTTAAATAGATTTGTTTTACATATTAAGAGAATTATCCCTAGCTCTCTGTTTAATTTGAAGGATTTTCCTGAGCTTTCGGCTTCTAAAATGAAGTTTCTTTGTTTTCAAAAGTTAACTTCGACAGGAAAATAT
Organism: Drosophila bocqueti; assembly: GCA_018151655.1. Lineage (NCBI taxonomy): Eukaryota > Metazoa > Arthropoda > Insecta > Diptera > Drosophilidae > Drosophila > Drosophila bocqueti. Next base: position 47,772 of record JAECXF010000004.1, read on the forward strand.
GGTTTCCATTTTAAATAATTATTATAAATATTTATAAACTTAAAAGAAGCTATTTTAATTAGTAACTAAATTATTGTAACATATTTAAAGATATATCCCTAGCTCTCTGTTTAATTTGAAGGATTTTCCTGAGCGATTGAGTTGACCCCGCGGGTCAACGTTTGCCCCTGCCATAAGGTGGGGGAGGGGGCGAGCAGCACTTCAATAAATTAATTTAAAGTTTAATTAAAAAATTGGTCTTTATTTTCAATTAGCAGTAGTACCACGGGGCCAAGTGACCACCCCCATCTGCACCACCAGCTACACCTCCCCCGGCTTTTCTTAATTAATTAAGCAAATTAAATTTATGCACAGCAACGGCGGCAGAGCGCGAGGAGCTGAAAGGAAGCCGGGCACAATAATTATCAATAAACCTGACCGTTCCACCTATTTTTTCTTGACTTCTATTTTTGTTTTTTTGAGAGGCGGGCTCCTTGCTCCTTCCCAGAAGAAGCAGAGTCCTGGGGGTTGGGTTGGGGGAGACGGGGTTCGAGGTTCGAGGTCGAGGGGCAGGCACAACAATGGCTATTAACTTACATTACCCGAGGAGAAGTGCCGGATGGGAGACACTGCTGTGGGCACGTAAAAGAAACATTAACGCAGAGCAGGAGCAGGTCCTGCGCTGCCTGGAGAAGCACTCACTGGCCCACCTCTCACCTCTCACCTCTGCCCGAGACCCGCCGGACCCCTCAGGCCGCTCTACTTGTTAACCCGAGGAGCGTCAGCGTCTTGCACGTGACCTGGAAGCCGGTTCCTGTGCCAGGAGGATCCGAAGGAAGCACTGAGGAACTCTCGCTACTCATTTTGAGGGCTAAGCCTCGAAGGCTTCTTTAGCAGGGAATAATTTGGATAAATGTAGAGCTAACTTTTGGCTTTCTGTATTATTTATACGCGAATTAAAATAGGTTTGAGGAAGGCCTTCAAAGCACATCTTTATAACGTAATTACAGTCTATACATATTATAATGTGTCTAGAAATGTATAGCTTTTTTATCAGGCATATTAAATAAGGGTCTAGAAAGGAATTCGAAAATATTAAAAAAAAATATAAACCAAATTCAAGGGTTTATTAAAATACATATACTAAACTCTTCAATTTGTTGTATACCTAAGTAAATACAAGATTCAAAAAGCAAACCAAGGCCACAGTTTCGATTTAGTACAATCTTAAATACACCAAATTATTACTATAATTCCCTTTGTAGAGCTTGAAATAGTTTTAATTGCCCAACTAAAACTCACCGACTCCCTTCAAAATTGGTTTCTCCCCACTCTGTAAATAAAAACTCTAAATACCTCAATGTAAACTACTAAACTTAAAGTTAAAAACTAAAACGAACTGGGAAGTAACTTCAACAAACGCTCTCAAAATGCACATGACCAGCAAATCAGTGTCTCAAATTATAGGAAATTCCTCTGTAATAGTAGCGCCTTCACTTCCCAGAGTCACTTGCCGAGAAATGTGATGTAATGCCCGACCTTTTGTGAGGCAACTATGGCACTCTGGTCAGCAGCCTCCTCCGCCTCCGCCTCCGCCTCCTCCTCCAGCTGGATGCATACATCACCGCCCGAACTCTGCTCCTTGATGTCCATTAAGATGTCTCAGGTAACTCGGCTGCAGTCAGCCCTCTGCCGGGGAGTGGCACACTCTATTATTGCCAAGCGGGACAACTTAATTTCCGTCTAGATTTCAATAATAACAACAAAAGCAGGGACAGCACGAGCACCAGCAGCACCAGCACCAGCAATGAATTTTAAAATATTCATAAATGAATGCAAAAAGAGTTTGTCGGGTGCTAATGGGCCCAGGTGGGGGTTGAAAGTTTACACAGCTACCTGCTAGATGATGTATATAGAGGGGGAGATGCACATACATATATATATATATATATACTTGTACAGGTGTGGCTGTAGGTGTTGCTGCTGCTGCTGCTGGAGTTGCACTAATTGCTGGCGGGCAAAGTGGGTGAAATCAATGGCAACTGGTAGAGAGGCAACAATGCCATCGCATCCATCGCATGCAAAATGCTCTCACTCTGACTCTGACTCGCTTTTCCTCGCCGCTTTTCCTCCTAGCTTTTCCCCCTAGCTTTTCCCCATCACAGGCTGCCTGTGTCCCTGTCAGTTGTAATCAACGTTCAAGTCGCACGTTCTGCACTCCGGCTCGCAAGAATAGCAACTATAATATTTATAAACCCAAATGTTATTTTATTTACTAGTTAACCAGGCAAACATATTTTTGTTTTTAGTTATTAATCACCCCTCGCGAACAGCTTAAATATCCAAGTCTTGGCAAGAAACCACTCCCATTTCGAACCTAACTGTTCCATCTGCCATCTGCGGCAATTAGAAAATGTTGCCGACTTGTGGAAATGCGTGGCGCCCCGGCTAAATGGACGTTAATGGCCAGCTGCTGGCAGCCAACTAATAGCAAAAACACAAATACACATCGCCAGTGGCTGTGGCAATAATAAAATTATCGCCCCAAAAGGGGCAAGGGGCCAGGGGCTAGGGGCTGGGCATTGCTCATACGCCCAGGTGGACACGGGGGCCTAATGGCAGGGACCTGGCCCAGAACGGAACAGGAACAGGAAGTGACTCACTGGGGGGGTAGGGACATTAAAATTAAATTGCTAAATATTAAACATCAAAGTCACTGACGTCGGACAGCGAGAAATGAGTTCATAATCGGATTTGACGACTTGTGAAATGGTTTTAAATGGAATTATATTCAAGGGAGGGTCAAAGGTTGTGCAAAGTAAGTAAGAACAAGGTAAATGGAAGCCATTGGCGGGCTATAGAGACAACTGAACGATTTGGAGGGGAATACTTCTTGGACTTCCTGGACTTCTTCGACTTCTTGAACTCCTTGGACTTTCTGAACCTCTCGGACATCCTGGACTTCTTGAACTTAACCTACAACGTTCTTCGCTGGCAAAGTATGTCCTGAAGTCGAGCTTCTGCCTAATTCAATGTTTTCTTTATCTCCTGTAAGTACTTTTTTATTCCATCGATTGGAAACCTACCAGGGTATACCATCTTTGGGCTTTCCGAAGATATCCTTCCTTTCTTGTTATTATTTTTTTAATTCGGAGTTTGTTGGTTGTTAAAAATTCAATTTTTCAACTTAAATATAATTTAAAATTGTTCAATATTTAATAATAATTTTTTTTTTGGTTCAAAATATCTAAATTTATATATTTAAAAGCATCCTGCTGCCAGCTGAAGGAAGCTCCTCCTTGCCTTTAGACATTAGGAAAACCTGACAGCCGGCAACATTTATCTAGTGGATTCTTTGAAAATCGAACGGCTGAGCGGCGCGGTAGCTGCCCCGCCCGGAAAACACTGTCTCACCCCCTCTGACCACGGTTTTTTTCTGACTGGAAAACCCCTAATGCCGCCCCCTCCAAAATGCTGTTCCTGGGCTCTGCGGCTTGTGCGGCGGTTGACTGACGCGTATGCGTTATTAAATCTGCATGTGTGCGTCGTCCAAGTGTCCGTGTGTGTGTGTCTGTGGATGTGGGTGTGCGTCCAAGTGTCCGGGTGTCCCGGTGTCCGGAACGAGTGTGTGTGCGTGCGCTGACAGCAATTTGCGTATCAATATGGGCACATAATGCTTCGAAAATGATTTCCAAAATTTGCATTTAAATTAAAAATTATATTTGCAACACAAACAGGCGCCACCAGGGAGGAGGGGGGTGTGGCGGAGGCAGAGGCTGCTGAATTTTAGGTCTAGCTGCTACAACGCTCTCTGGCTCTCGCCGCAAAAACGTCAAAAAATGCAAATTTAGCAAATTTTAACACAAAAATTTTAGCTTTTAGTTGTTTCAGCGGCGCTGCCGATAGAAATGCGTTGCGCATACGCAACGTGTGCCGCCGCAAAATGGACGTGCACCCTCTAGAAACACACACACACATGCACTTGACAGCATCCGCTGGCCAAAATTTGCGGCTTTGGAAGCTTCTGTTTTTGATTAGGCCACCGAGGCAGAGAGAGGAGCAGCAGCGCGGAGGGGATACCAGCTGGGGGATAGAGGATACTATTCCCAGTGGGGGGGGGGATTGCTGGGAAAACTCAGATAACTAGAAAGCTGGGAAAATTTAAGGACATCAGCTGACTTAGTTTCTTGAAATATAAATTATTTCCTTTGTTTTCAATAATTTATTTAATTTCGAGAGGAAGGTCCTAGGAAGGAAGGTGTTAGCAACAGATGAGCACTAGGTTCCCTTATTCACAAGTTCTTAGCTCGCAAATATATATAAATTTAAGGGAAACAAACAGATGCTTAATACAAGCTCTTAAAAACCCTAAACCAGACTCACCCAGCTTTCTATTTGTAGGTCCTAAAAAAGTTCCTTAAGAGTCGCTCATATGCCTGTAAAGAAAATGTATAAAATATGTTAATTATAAATATATTATTATTATAATTTAAATATTAAATAAATATTTGCAATGTTTCTTTGTAAAAAATGAGAAAAAATGAATGGAAAAGATCTTAGATTTTAGATTTTAGATCTTTCAGCAGCTAAGAAATCTTAACTCAACTTGGTTAATATACCTTTGAAAGTTCATTAACTTCTATAAATTAATTTTTTTTTTTTGGCCTCCTGGGACAGTTGGTCTCCCCGGTCTCGGCCACTTTTCCGGCCTTTCATCGGCCATTTCCGGTGGGTGAAAAGGGAGTGCGGAGTGCAGATAAAAAACACCCAATAAGCTACCACTTATGCCAGGCTTTCGCATTCCTTCAATAGTCCGAATCCCTCAGAAATGCAATGGCCGCCATTTGTACTTCGGTGCGACAATGCGAGGATGCAGCGATAGGAAAACAATGGCGGCGGAGGCCAAAAGGATTCCACAGGGACGAGCAATCCACGGGCGACATGGTTGCCGAAACACTGAGAGCAAATAGTTCAAGTTTGCGTATAAATATTTATAAGGAAGATCCTTCCAGTTTGCTCGAATTTTATATGAAAATATAGCAAAATGTAGATTTGCCAGTTGAAGTATTTATCCGAAATTGAACCCAGAACTCCCTTCAATTACCTCTCAGTGCACCGACCCCGAGCTGGCATTGATGTTGCGTTTGTGGGTGTAAGTGCTAGTGCTGCTGCTGCTGCTGCTGCTGCTGCTGCTGGTGTGTGTCAAAACAAATTTCATTTCACATTCAATTAAATTAATTTTAACACCATTTGCAGCTGGGCGAGGGCGAGGGCCAGGACGAGGCACGAAGGACGCACGACGCAGGACACTGCGGAAGTGCGGTGGCCTGACCCCTCTGAAGATGCCGATGCCAATGCCAATGACGACACAGCTGGATATGCAGGACGGAGGGCCAGGCTAGGGCAGGGACTTGGCCGAGGAGGCACAAGGACCAAGCCGAGAACACCGCATGCCTTTGCCACGTTTTCCGCATTTCTCCACTTTGCCGTTAATGGTTTTATCTCCTTCCCAGGAGCAGCACCCAGCTCACAGCTCACAGCTCACACCTCAGACTCCTGGACTCCTTGCCCCGCGAAGATCGATCGAGAGAGAAAGCCCCGGCCCAGCGAATTCGAACAGCGAGTTAATATAATTACAGAAATAAAGTCTGGAATTTTAATTAAAACACAACTTCATTTACAGCCGCAGACGACAGGCGGCCGTCCGTTGAGTGTTCGGTTTGGGTTTGGGTTTGGGTTTCACTGAGTTCGAGTTGGAGTTTGGGTTTGAGTTCGAGTTCCTCCTGGGGGCTGGGTGCTACCATGGATATATGCCAGCATAGGGACAGTCGTTACGGTTAAGGTGTTGCCTGATAGGTGCTGGGTTGGCCTCTGGCTGTGGGCCATTAGAACACTAGCCAGAAGCTGACCCTGGTCACAGCCAGGTTTTTCATTTCATTTGCACCCTTTTTAGGCAACATTTAAGTTGAAATATTTATAAGCGGTAATAAAGGTTTTGAAGTTAACATTAAGAGCACATCAGAGGGCGGTTTGTTAAAGCAATTTGCTTATTAAATTTTAACACACCAACTGTCTTAAATTAAATACGTATAAAAGGATTATCTTTTGAATTAATTAACATTTTAATTACAGTTTCAAAAAACTTTCTAGGAAGTATTTTTAATTATTTTTACCATTAATGTTCCCTAATTTATATTTATTAAGGAATTAAAATGTTGAAATATTTATGTATTTATAGTTTAAAGCGTTTTTAAATGTATTTAACATATTCTTAAAATTAAGGTTCTTAAATTTAATTAAAGCAAAAAAATCAGAAACCTTTTTTAATTTCACAAAATGTTCTCCTCAAAATAGATTGCCATTGAAACAAGCTATAAAACATAGGATTTAAATTTAAACCTCAACAAATATTATATAATATTTCATTATTTTCCTATTATTCTTAAATTAAATTCCTATAAAAAAAAGCCCTAAAACTACAAATACCCAGGCAATACGCCCCAGACCCTCCAGATATTTCAGCATAAATAATTCCGACAGTAATAAAGCCTAAAGCAGATGCTCCCAGCCCTCCAGAAAGGGTACCCTGCCGTCGATAGACTCCCAGTTACTTTTCGCACTTGTTTATTGCCCTATGGGTGGCCGGGGCAGCCGCATTTCAATTATGTTTTTACGGCTTAGAGTTAATTGAAAAGCAATTCGTGGGCAAACAGAAATCAACGGACAGCCCGGCCAGTTGGACATTCGTTTTGCGGAGTGAAAAGTGGGTATCTTGGCCGCTTAAAAATTCATAGATAAATAAACACAATATATATTATAATGTGCATTTCAGAGGGAGAGAGAGAGAGAGGGATACTCGTATGTATTGCCAAAATGCTTTCTCGCTTTGGTTTTACTTGATTTTCGCTATTGACTTTGTCGATTTCAATTAAAGCACGTAATTGATTAACACTGAAATTATATTTACTTTTTATTATTGTTCGCTTTCTCTCTCTCTCTCTCTCTCTCTGTTTTCATTATATCCAGGACATACCCTGTATTACCGAGCAACTTGGCTGTTTTAGTTGCAAAGTCAGGGATATTTGAGAGTATTTTCAAGCGAGGAACGACTTTGGCTTGTATGCCTTTTCAATTTAATTATTCAAAGGTATCACTTATATATTCTATATTAATATAATTTTTAGAGAGTGAGTGCTTAAGCTCCGATTTATGGAAATTTGCACCTTTTTCGATGTCCAAACTTTAAATAACATTTGCGGTGGGGGAGAGCGCAGGTTTGGGGCGCTGCATAAATTTTCCAATTGCGTTGATTTGTAATATTTGCTGTCGTTTCATTAATATGCGATAAGCATTATTGTTTCTCATTCACTCGACATACTGTAATTGCAGCAGTCCGGCTGCTTGGACTCCTGAACCCTTTGGCCCAATCAGCCAAGGAGCAAAGGATGCAGCATCCCGAACACCTCGCCTCTCGGCTCTCGGATTTGCATAATAAATGAGACACAAAAGCCAAGCGGCTACTGTCGCATACTGGGCAATGGGGGAAATGGCGAGTGGGAAATGGGGAAACTGGCCATGTGCCATCTATAATGATGATAATAATGATGTACACACAAATACACACACACACACCTGCAGGCCAGCCAGGTATAAAGGGGGAAGAGAGGTGACTTGTCAAGGGGGTGCATATGCCACAAGCACTGTCACAAAAACGGGGCTTGAAAAGGGAGTATTTTTTTAACAATAATTAATTTTGTAATAAAATAATACAAGAATATGATTAAAAATCTCAACAGATTTTAAATCTTTTTTAAGAGTAGCCTAAAAACATGCCACGATACTCTACATTTCCCAGCATTTTCTGGGACCCCTTTGATGTTCCACAGCTTTTCCCAGTGCACTTCGAGATGCTGCCAGGCTGGGGTGTGGAAAAACCTGGGTAGGAGACAAATTGCAGGAGGCACTGCAGGAGCAAAACAATATGCAAATTTTGCTGCATACTTTTCGGAGGTAGCGTGAAAATCATTGCAGCTAAGCAGACGGAAGGCCCCCAAACCAGGCACTCTGATCAGCCAAAGGCCCAGACAGACTCCGCACTCCTCACTTCCACAGGGCACAATCAAACAAATACACAAACGGGCGCCAGATAGAGAGGGATATAACTTTATACAAGAGGGGAGACAGAGACAGAGAGAGAGGGAGCAAGTGAGAGAGAGAGAGAGAGGACTGCCTTTCCGGTATCCAATAAACCGACTGCACTTGGACAGCCCGGATTTCCGCCTGAATCATTGATGAGCTATTAAAGTCATTTATATTTTGCTGTTTGTTGTTCGTCCAACTTCAGCGCCATCAAAGCGCAGTCCTATCTCTCTCTCTCTATCGTTCTCTATCTTTATCTCTTTCTTGCCGTTGGCTGCTGTCTCTTTCTCTGGCCTGTGTGCAATTGCAGGAGCGAAGTTTTGTCACGTTTGTTTTCGACACGTTGGCAATTTAGTTTGGTATAAGTTTCATATTCATTAATACTCATTTAGAGAGCTGAAAGGATACAGAGTAGGACCTAAAAGAGGGGTTAACGATTTTGGTAATACGTTTTGGAGGGAATCGTACTTGTAATAGCTCAGAAGTATGCTATGATACTACTTCTGGTTAGAATTTCTAGCAAAATTGTAATAAAAGGAATCTTTAGCTGACTTAGTTATATTTTTAACCAGAAAATTTAAAATAAACTAAAAAGTGCTAAAAAGTATGCTTTTATACAGGTGTAGCCTACTTTTGTGCAGTATTTCTTGGGAAATTTTAATACAATTAGCATAAACTGGCTATTCGCAACCCTAACCCGATTAATTAAAAAATAGAGCGATTTAGAGCTGTAAAAATATAATTTCCCCGGATCCCCTTTCACTTTCTGGCTCAATTTGGCGAAACTCTCGCTGAAACTCTTTGTTAATGGCTTCGAATTCCATCCTAATGAGGCCCAAGGCCGGCGCAACAAGCCAAACAATCGAATCCAATGGCAACTTTTCCCCAGGACTCCGACTGCCTGGCACTCCGCTGCAGGTGGAGGTGGTGCGACTACATCAAACAGCAGCAGACAACAAGGATGCCGATGGAAATGAAAAGATAATTTACCCGCATGTTTCAACATCAGCCACCAGACACCAGATCCGCATACTCCTCCGAATCCCAGGTCTGACTTGTGTCCTCGCGATATCCGCATCCGAATCTCAGCCAGGAAAGGACAGGAACAGGAGCCGGCTCATCCTTGGAGTTGAGCGGCTGTCGCCATCGTCATCGTCATCGTCGTCGCTCCAGCTCCTGCTCCTGCTCCTGCTGCCTCCCGCCCCTCGTCGCAATCATCTTCATCATCGTGGCCATTGTGCTGGCCACTAATGCTAATGCCCGGCTATCTGTCTATCCATCAGTCGGCCATGTTATGATGTAAATGCCAGGCTCCAGCTCCAGTTCCAGTTTCTCCCACTTGGCCAGCTCTTTTGGCTTGTACAGGGAGGAAAATCTACAAGTTGTGGCTTAAATTTGATATTTAAAAATATTTTAAAATAAAATTGTAGCCTTCAACTAATCAATTTGAAGTTTTCTCTGCTTAAATTTTAACTCAATGGTTTGTTTTTAATAATAAACTGAACACCTTCAATGTTTTAGACCTTTTTACATAATTTTCTTCCCCTACCAAATCGATTTATATTTTTGAACACATCTTTCACATTTCTTGAGCCCGACTTTTCTCCCCCTGCATCGATGATGATAATGGGCCCGGCTGCAGCCTCTAGCCCGCTTCATTCCAGTTCAAATATGTCGCTTCCGTCTTGTCATTGGGCTTGCTGGCTACTGCCAAACATTGGCCACGGGCAGGAGGGAGGGGGGAGGCTATATATACACATATCGGTGGGGAATAGGGCGGATATATATATATATGTGTGCTAGGCTAGGCTAGGACACACGCACAGGCCGAAGGCCCACAAATTTATTGTTCTTAAACGTCTGAGAGGGCCGAGAGCCTGGTGTGCTGGTGTGCTGGTGTCCTGGTGCTCCTGGCGGTGTCCTCCTGCTATATTTGAATGCCAAGTTGCCAGTTGTCACAATGTGAGTGATATATAGCCAAAATGTCAAATGTCAGCGAAAGACATTATTACTGGCTAGTTGATCCGTTCCCATGCCCTCCGCCGTCTGCGGCTCATCCTGCTCGCATTTGTGTCTCCGTCTGCGGATGTCGCCGTCTGCCAGGATAATCGATACGCACAGATACACAGGCACACACACACAAGTTGCACCAGGCGGGACCCTTAAAGGCTGGGCCACAGTCGAAGTCAACGATCAACGTGGCGGATACTTAATGTTGCCAGCGAAAGCAGGTTGAGGGAGGAGCCCTTAAATACCTCTTATAAAAGGTCTTAAATTATTTACAGGGTATCCCAAGCTAAGATCAAGCTGCCAGCTTTTCTAGAGGTTTTCCTTGGGCCTAACGTCGCCTTAAAAATTAATTTCTATAATTAAATTAATCATAAAAACCCTTGTAATATTATTTAGTAACTTAACAGCTTCTAAATGTATTTTATTTTTATGTAAAAATAAATCTAAGCAAATTCTGGAGTTATATGTATTTCCTAATTTTGATTTACTATATTGGTATAAAGCTCTTAAAGACCTATTCAAAAAGCTTAAGGGGTTAAATTATTATGATTTTTTATTGGGGAATATTTATCCCAAGCTGTCAGCTTTTCCAGAGGTTTACAAATGAATTTCAATAATTTACTGAATTATAGAAACCCTTGAAACATAATTCTTTAACTTAACAGCTTCAAAATGTATTTCATTTTGATGTAGAAATCAATCTTAGCACACTGGACTTTCATTTCCATTTTTTGGTTTTCTAATAATAGACACAACCAAGCATTTGTTTGAATTTTCGGCGATATTAAACCCTAAATTCGCGCCATGGATACAGAAGCCAAGCAACCTGCTCAGCAACGCTTCAAGGAGGTGCAAATCGGTTGCTACAAGGTGATCCGGAAGATAGCCTGCGGCTCCTTTGGCGACATATACCTGGCCATCAATCCGCACAGCAGCGAGCGAGTGGCCATCAAGGTGGAGAGCACCAAGGTGGGTCTATCAAAACATATCAAAATCGTAATCATTGCTCGAAATAATATAAATTATCCTTACTATAATCTGTACCTTCTTCTATTTCCTTTATTATTTCCCCCAAAAGTGCAAGAACCCCCAGCTGATGTACGAACGGCGCGTTTACAAGGCCATCCGCTCGGCACCCGGCCTGCCCGTGATCCGGTACTTCCACAAGTGTCCCAGCTACCATGCCATGGTGATGGACCTCCTGGGTCCCTCGCTGCAGCGACTGTTCCTCTTCTGCGAGCGTTACTTCACCATGAAGACGGTGCTGCTCCTGGGCGAGCAGATGCTGCGCCGGGTGCAGTATGTCCACGATCGGGGCTTCCTGCATCGCGACCTCAAGCCGGCGAACTTTGTGATGGGCGTGGGCACCAAGAACCGGCTGGTGTATCTCATTGACTTTGGCCTGGCCAAGAAGTACATGGATATATCCACCAAGGTGCATATACCGTATCGCGAGGAGCGTTGCCTCACCGGCACCGCCCGCTACGCCTCCATCTGTGCCCACGAGGGCGTCGAGTCGTCGCGGCGGGACGACATGATGTCCCTGGGCTACATACTGATGTACTTCAATCGGGGCTGCCTGCCCTGGCAGCGGATCGAGGCCTCCACCAAGCACCAGCAGTACGAGCGGATCCTGGAGAAGAAGATCTCGGTGAGCAACGAGGTGCTGTGCGAGGGCTACCCGGGTCAGTTCACCATCTACCTGGACCTGTGCCGCGGCATGGGCTTCGACGAGCGGCCGGACTACGACGAGATCATCCGCATGTTCCAGATGCTCCGCACCGGCCTCAACCTGCAGGCGGGCGTGCTCTTCGACTGGGAAATACTGACGGTGAAGTACCATGGCAGGCAGCAGAATCGCGGCATTGGGAAGCGGGTCTGGACGGACAAGGAGCCCACGGACGATGGGAGGAGCGGTGAGCCCATAATCCAGGACGAGGTCATAGTCTACGGTGGCCCCAGGCGGTGGATGGATAAATCGCAATAATAAAAATAGAGATGTATTTAACGGGGAAATTATTTTTATATTGAAAGAGGAAGGAGGTCTAATTCGATGTAAGAGTGGCGGCGACAATAACCTCGCCTTCGAGTGCAATGTGCACTCTATGCAAATCGAATCGATAAGCTTACCCGGGAAACTATCAACTGTTGCTCACTGGCCCTTTGTTTACGCACCAACAGGAACAGGAAAAAAGTGATTTGAAAAGTGGACACATCCATCCACTGGATGGATGGATGGATGGATGGCGACCAAGTAAAATCGGAATCACATTTTTCCATAGTCTCCGCAAACAGATGGAGGGAGAGCTGGAATAGCGCTTGGCTAATAAAACTTGCCCGCTTTTTCCAGCTAGTAGGGGGGAGACCGGCTCAGGGTCTACTCCCCAGCAAATAGAGCAATTTAAATTGGAACGTGATTATGCAAACGTTTGCACAGCTTAACTCAAGTGCCGCTCCGTGCCGCTCGGCCAGTTGGCTCACACATGGAGAAGGTGGAGAGCCGGAGCCAGGGGCAGGAGCAGGAGCAGGAGGATACTTTTGGGGGAACAAGAACTGGGACCAGGACAGGGTGTGGGCGCATTTACAAGTCTTAAATCAATTTTTAAGGCCACCGCACGAGAATCCATCTAAGTGCAGCATGTCTGGGCTTAGGCGCTGACCACTTAGGTTGTCGATGCAAGATTTTCCGGCTGCCAGTGAAAAGCTGGAAGCTGGAAGCGGGAAGCGGGAAGGAGTAACGAGTAGCGGGGCAGCAAGAAAAGCAGAACACCACGGCATCAATGAGAAAAACCTGTCAAGAAACCAGGAAGCAGCAGAGAGCTTCAGCTGGAATCGCAAACTGTTCAGTTCAAGGGAAAAACACGAGACTTTGGCGATTAATTATAATTTAATTATAATGTAGAATTCTACGCAGAAAATCAGTACACTTTGGAAAATCCCCTTAGCCCACGTTGTAGGGACGAGCAATTAGATTGGGAGCAGCGTTTTCTTGGACGTCATTAGCTTCAACTTCTTGAACTTTAATTTGAAGTTGAACACCTACAACGGCTGCGCCGCCGGGCTGCTCATGGAAACTACTCTGCATCCACTCGCAGTTGGTTATTTCCCTTATCTGCGGACGATCTGCTGGATCCTTTGCCATGCAGGCAGTCACCAAGTTTCGAAACTCCTGGCTGGCCGTCTGCCATTTCTGGGAGTTCATATTGAAGCGCGCCTGCGTTATGGTCTCCCTCAGCTCTTGTCTGATCCCTCGCGAGTTCATCACATCCGCCACACTATACCGAAAGGGCGGATGTCCCACCACCATGAAGTACAGTGTTGCCCCGAGACCGTAGACATCCACAGCCCGGCTGTATGTGGCGCGTCCATTGCTGGATAGAAGCTCGGGCGGAGCATAGTCCAATGAATATCGGGCTCTGCCCTCCCATTGCGTGAAGGCGCTGCTGTAGCTGTGGAGAGAAGGAGAGATGGTAATACATCATCATCAGCATCATTATCTCACCTGGCATTGCCAAAGTCCACCAGCTTAAAGTGCAATGTGTTGAAGTCCGCACACACCACGTTCTCCGGCTTCAGATCGCCATGAATGAAGTGTTTGCCGTGTACGTAGGAAAGCGCATTCGCCAACTGCTCGATGATGTGGCGGCTGACTCGCTCGTCAAGCGAGAAGTTCTCGAGAAACCACTTCAGGCTCCCGCCGCTCAGGTGCTCCGTGAGGATCCAAATCTCGGCTTTCTTCCGGTAAGAGCCGTAATAGGAGACAATATTGGGGTGCTGGAGACTCGACAAGGCATCCACTTCGCCGGCATGGAATTCCGATGAATGAATTACCTTAACCATTAGATTTTGGTCCGTTAGAAAGCAGGTGCCGAAGGCACCGCGCTGCAGCCGCTCCACCGGCACCAGTCCATCCGGAACAGGGGGCAGGCTCTGCAGGGTCTATAAAGTTTGGTATTACCCCTCTCTCAGGTCTCAGGTGTATCTGTGCAGCACTCACCTCCACATTCGGATTGCAGTACTCGACGCTGCCGTCCCTGACCAGGCGCACCCATTCAATAATCTGCTCCGACGTGTACTCAAAGCCCTGGAAAACTCGAAGCCCCTCGAGGGGCGGGGGCTCGCGATCGGGCAGCACGGCCGACAGTTCGGTGAATTCAGGGTCAAAGTACTGCACATCGTCGGCGGCATTGGGGCGCGGCAGGAAGGACGTTTCGTATCTACGTTCCCACAGCCACGTCCAGCGCATGTCCCGGAAGAAGCAATGCCGCCGAATTATGCTGGCGTCGATCCGCCTGCTCGGATCCTTCTCCAGCAGTTTCCTCACCAGGTCGATCGCCGTGGGGCACAACTCCGAGGGGATCAGCGGCTCCTCGTGCACGATGCGTCTCTCAGTGTCCGCATTCTGCTGGTCGAGCGGTAAATTTGTATCCAAAAACGGAGAGATTGCGGCCAGCATCTCAACGATGGTGACACCCAGCGACCACCAGTCAACGGCCTTGCCGTAGCCCTCGGGCTTCACCTCGACCACCTCCGGCGCCATGTACTGCAGCGTGCCGCAGTAGCCGTAAGCACGGAACCCGTTCTGGGCGGTCAGGATGGTGGCCAGCCCGAGGTCGGCCAGCACGATGTGGCCCTCGGCGTCGATGAGGATGTTCTCCAGCTTCAGGTCCCGATAGATAATGTTGCGATCGTGCAAATACTGCAGGGCCAAGACCATCTCGCCGACATAGAGGATCACGTCCCGCATCGGCAGGCCTCCATGGATCTGGACGCGTCGGTACATATCGCCGCCCTGGGCAAAGTCTGGAAAATGTCAAGAGGAATTTGGAGGAAATTAGGAGGAGTTTTCCCTGTTCGTGGTTCGTGGCAACAACTCACTCATCACCAGGTAGAGATACTGGCTGTCATGGAAGGCATAATGCAGACACACCACGAAGGGTGTTCCCTGGACGGCCTCCAGGATCTGGCGCTCACTCTTTACGTGCTTGGCCGCCTGCAAGTTGTGGACAGCCGCGATCTTGGAGAGCGCCTTCATGGCGTACACCTGCCCGGCATCGAATCCGTTCAGCTTCCGGACCACGGAGACATGTCCGAACGCCCCCATGCCAATGAGATGAAGGACTTGAAAGTCACGGGCACGGGCTGTCATCTCCCTGCTCAGCCTGACCGGGGAGCGCAGCGCGGTTAAGCTCGCGAGCTTGCGCCGGTTCTCCCAGACTGTCAGATCAAGCTGAGCTGCATACACGGAGTCTTCGTAATTTTCGGGCTGCTCCTCCTCTTCGCCAGCGAAAAACTCCTCCTGCTCTTCGTCAGCGAAATAATCCTCCTGCTCTTCGTCAGCTAAAGTACCCTGCTCTTCACCAGCAAAAGACTCCTCCTGCTCTTCTTCCGAATCTGAGATAATCACGACATCATTGCCGCCTGCATCAGCGCCCTCATTGTCACTTTCGTCCGAACTGATCTCGATCGGGGGTACATCCCGGTAGTCGAGCTGCAGCATTTCCTCCTTTGGGTGGGCAGACACCTTGTCCACATCTCCGCCCGCGAGGACCAGAGTCTTCTCGGAGCTATCCAGAGCGAAGACAACGTTTAGATTGTTCGAAACGGGAGCGATTTCCTCCCCATTGGGTGGCGTTGGAACATAGCCATTGACCTGCACCTGCTCTCCGCCTTCATCGTGGACGCTTCCCAAGCTGGAAGGGGGAGCGGAATCGGGTACATCCCCTTCGGTGGGATCCACATTGCGCTTTTTGCGTGACGGCGAAGTGATTGCGCTCTCCCTCATTCGCTTATTGACATTTTCTCCGCCGACCTCGACCGGATCGGGGACTTTCATAATATATTTAATTTTCATTATTTTAAATTATTGTCGTACTACTTGAATATAAGATAACCCCTGCAAATGAAGGAGATTTTCCCAAAGAAGAAGAGAAATATTTATTGTATTACTTTTAAGTTATTAAAAAAATAAATTGTATTAATTTGCTTTTTTTGGGCAATTGTTAATCTACAAATTCGGGGTTATTGTGCAGCTCTAAGAATTTGCACAAAATGGCGACCCTTTTTTTTGCTCGTTCGCCATTTACTGCAAGTTTTTTGACATTCTCGGGATTCTCGGCGTCTTTATCCGTTTCGCCTTTCCCTGTCAGCCATTTTCTTTTAGGTGTGCACACATACGCACACGCATACAGATATAAAAAAGTACACACATGAAGCCTGAGTGCATGCGTTCCACCTTTTTTTTCGCCAGCGAAATCTGCGCCTCCGCTGGAGTCTCTCTTTCTTCTCTTTCGATGTTCCCTTGTTCCAGGGAGTATGTAATATATTTTTATATATTCGATTAATTTCCATTTTATAACTCACACATGCACGTTTTTGCGACGCTTTGCCCCTTCACTAACACAAGCGCAAAAGACGCCGCTCGATTTTCGCTGTGGATGCTTTTGGAATTTCTAACTCTTTTCATTCGCATACAGATATACCCTGGATCAGGGGCTATATATTTGGTGTATATTCAAACAATATGCTTTATACTCTGCACACAATCAGATTTTTTTCCGACATTTTTTGATTTATGCAAACGCACGCGCAAACGACGCCGACGAGCATGCGTCGCGCCCTCTGATTTTCTCTTTGATTCCTGGAATTTCCAGCTTTTTCATTTGCACACAGATATTTCCCAGATCCGTGGTTATATATTAAATATATATATTTAAACAATAAGCTTTATATTCCGCACACAATCAGATTTTTTCCGATTTTCTTCACCTCTGCAAACGCACGCGCAAAGTGCGCCGGCGCACAGGTCTTCGACCCTGCGGTCGCAGGTAGCTTAACTCTCTCCCACTTATTGGGCAGGAATTACCTGAGAACAAGGACTCACCTGGTTATATTTTTTCACTTGCAGGTTCCTATTTGAACTTTCTATTTTCTTCACAAAAAATGCTTCGACTAAACTTCACTGAACGACGAACTAAAAGTAAATTCCGGGAACTTGACAAAAAAAACGACGCCACCGGCACGAAAATTACAGTGTTGGAAAAGGTTCCTGAGCGAGCAGGAATGGTCAGGGCAGTGTTGACAGTTTAGCTTTTTTTAGTGGTGGCGGGGAAATATCGGAACTTTAATTAAGTGCATTTAAAGACAAAAGACTTGCAACTTAATACTAGACCTTAAGAAAGTACAACTTAGTAAGTATTTTCAAGTATTTGCAGACATGTTTAAATATATGTATATTTAAAGTATTAAAAAAAGGTAACTCCGATTATTTTGATTAAATATGCAAATATACTAACTCTGGCTCCCCTAGGCCCGTCCCTGCAGCCACTGCACCCAGCGAAGCAGCCTGCCCTCCCGCCTCCTGCCCGCGAGCCACTCCAGGACAAAGACAGCGCTGGCCAGGGACAGGACCAGTAGGTGAATGCGATAGGCGCCCGTTATTATCTTCCAGGTGATCCGCCGCAGCACTGAGCGATCGTTGTCCGCGTCCGCCAGGACCATGTACCGCTGATAGCGCCTTGCGATCTGCGCAATGACGCCGGCACTCAGCAGCTGCTTGATCTTGCGGTCCACCGCCGGCCTCAAGATGGATCTCGGGGGGAAGTAGATGACCAGCTGGTACAGGTAGATCGGCTGCCGCACGAAGGTCAGCCGGCTGGTGTGCCGGTGCTTGTGGTTCCAGTAGGCCAGGTTGCTGATCAGCGAGATGGTGGTCAGGCGCTCCCCGGGCGCCGCGTGCTGCACCCTCGCGAACCGCTCGCCAAAGGACTCGCCCAGGTGGCGCGTCTGGTTGAGGGGATAGAAGTCGTGGTAGCCATTGGACACCAGGGTGTAGTTCTCCCCAATGAGGCCGGCCAGGTCCTCGGGTAGGGGTCGGTGGTGCGGCAGGCGCAGCACGTCGAAGAGGCGAGCCTGGTAGGCGCAGCGCAGGACGAGGGTGAGGAGCAGCCAGTTGGCCAGCAGGTAGCGCAGGATGCCGCCTCCCGGCAGCCTCTCGATGGATATCGGGTTGCCCACCGTCACCGAGAGCAGGTTCTCCCAGGGATGACGCAGGCCGAGGCGGGAGCGCAGGCGGCAGGCGCCGGCCACGGCCAGGAGCAGCACGGCCACTATGCAGGCCCACACCTTGCCCCGAAACGGCAGGATGAGTGGGCCAAAGCGACCCAAATACCGCTCCCGACGCACCACCAGCACAAAGTGGCTCTGGTAGTACACCGTCGACTTGGAGAACTGCCAGCGCCGCCTGTCGGAGCCACTCAGCCCGCCGATGGCCAGTTGGGCGCTCTCATCGGCCAGCTGGGCGAAGCAGCCGGAGACATTGCCCTCGCCAAAGATCTGGCTGGTCTCGCTGGGCACGTACAGGTTGATCCGGAAGCGCAGCGCCCGGGCCAGCAGCTGGAGCAGCTCCCAGTCGATGCCGGAGAGTTCGTGGGCGGGCACCGGCTCCTGGCTGGACGGGGACACACGACCCTTGGGCCCCCTGTAGATGAGGTGCGGCGGCAGGATATTGGCACTCACGTTGACGGGACAATCGCTGAGGCCGCCATACCTCACCGGATACAGATCGGGCATCGCCTCCTTTGGCTCACCGGTGGCCAGGTCAAAGTAGTTGCTCCGCCACACCGTTATGCCCGGCGTGCAGTTCCCCTTGAAGAGCTTGTACGCATAGGTGTTGACCTGGCCGCCCTCCAGCTGGGCCACCACCACCACATTGATGACCGCCCGCTTGAGATTCCTAACGATTATGCGGCCGGCGGTCTTCCGGATGGATTTGCTGGTCTGCAGCTCGGTGACCACCACCACGAAGAAGAACTCCCGTTCCAGCATCTGGTCGGGAAAGTTGAAGTCTTGTTCACTGCATTGGTGGGAGAAGAGGATCAGTTTTCGGGTTATCTAACACAGTCCAGAGTCCTTGCTCTCACTTGAAGGCCAGCCAATCGTTGACCACGAAGAGCGTGTAGTCCCAGGAGGTCTCCTCCGGTGAGCCACGGTGCAGCAGCACGGCGATGTCAGGCGCCAGGCCCCACAGCACCTCGTCCACCATCCTGCGCTGGCGCTGGACCAGCGCCGGGGGACACGACAGGCAGCTCTGGTGGATCACCAAAGTGTTCATCCTGCTGGCTATGTAAGTCCGGGTCAGATAGCTGGTGGCACTGGCCAGGCGACGGGCATTGAGCTCATCCTGGCCACTGTGCTGGAGCAGGCTCTGTCCTTGAAGCCGGGTCCCCGGCAGAAACGAGGCGAAGACCATCCACAGGATAGTGAGGCGCATGATTGAATGGCACTCGACTCCAGGCTGGAGCCAAGCCCAGGGCCTGAGCTAATGGAATTGCTGTCCACAGGGGTTAGATATTTTCGAGATACGGATACAAGGACTATTGCCAGGCTTAAATTAATTGCAAGTGGCTTAGTGGACTTCGTTTGCCACGAATTTCCATATCGATAGGGGGTAATAAATGAAAAATGGGGGTAAAAGGAAATATAGAAGGAAATTGGTAATATATTACATTAAAAAGTATATTAAAAAATATATAACAAAAATTATAAAAAATGTATATAACCATTTTTTATAACATTTATTCGGGTTAACGTGAGGAAAAGATGATAAAAATAAACTTACTTATGATAAAACGTATGACAAAGTAAACTTAAACCTAAGAGTTTGCTGGAAAATTCTTACAAGTTTCCAAAAACTCTTAACAATTGAGGTTTGCTTAAAAATAGTTTTTAATTTTTAGTATAAACATATTATATTTCCTTTAGCTTTCAAGCCTTTTAAGCCTTTGCTTGCAAGACTCTTAAATGCAAAGAAAATTCTAGAAAAATTCTACCAACTTCAAGGCTCTCCCATGACCCATTTTCCAGCATAAAGATGACTATTTTTTGCCCCATCCCTGTGTGTAACCAATACGGCGCTTGATATAGAAATTTACGAGCAATTGGTTGGCTTTAAATTGAGCCAAGGCTGGTGACCAGCCGGCACCACCTACTCCAGCGGTTCCCCCATCAGTCAGTCATGAGCCAGGGGCCATGGCCAAAGGCAGGGCAGCAGCAGCATCAGCAGCACCATCAGCAGCAGCAGCAGCAGCAGCAATAAGCGCACTTCTTGGTAATTTAAGAAGCTGCGCGGGGCCAGGACTTGACCAGGGAGTGGGCCAGGCGGGGCCTTTGGGTTCACTTGATGTTATTTTACAAGGACACGCGCACAATTTATAATAACGTTGTCCTCCTCTCGGTCTTGGCTGCGTCTTCAGGCACAGCCACGGCCTCAGAATCAGCTTCAGCTTTGGCTTTGGCTTTAGCTTTGGCCACCGAAAGATTTTCCTTGGTTTTTCCTTTTCTCTCTATATGTGTGTAAGTGTGTGTGTGTGTTTGCAAACGAGAAAAATGAAGCGAAACAATTCCAAGTAAGCAAACAAAACTGATGGAAGATAATCTACTTGAAGCATACTTTAAGGCGTATCTAATGGTCCTTTTAATGTTTAAACACGCTTTCGTCCCGGCCACCCCCCAGCACCCACATTCTCCTCCTGCTCGTGCTCCTCCTTCTGCCTGGCCAAACCAATGTCCCATGTTTATTTTATCCACATCATCAGCGCTCAAGTCGCCGGAGTCTCGGAGTCTCCTGCCCCCCTCGTCCCACCACCGCCACTGTCCGTCCGCTTTTGCGGCTGGCTTTTTCTCACAGTAGTCGGCCAATGTCACGTTCACCCACAGCTCGCAGGACCCAACCCAGAGTCCTCGTTCTCGAAAAAAAATATGAAAAAAAACCACCCACTTACTTGCCTTCTTCCTGAAAATAAACACTGAACAAAATTATAGGGATCACAAGGATCTAAAATATATAATATATATGAAAAGATTACTAGCTCATCGAAATTATCATTTAGTTTGATTTATCGACTATTTTAACCATGGAAAATATCGCTGTTAATTTTAAAATATCAATTTTATCGATAAACTTTACTACAGTTTATTTTATTCTAGTTATTTATTTTTATTTTATTTGATTTATTTGTCTCATTCGCGCGATTAATATAAGACAGAATATAAATATTACTCACTTTACTATAATATATCGATATTATCGTTAAATCTCAATCTAATATCAATAAATGCATAACTGAATTTTTAATGAAATAAGTATCGATGCAGTATCGATATATGAAGCTTTCTAAAACAGTTCCTCTTGTATATTTTACGTATATCTTTTTAAATTCATATTTTTGTATTTTTTACAGATTATCCTCAAGTTTCTTAAATATTTTTTGCAGAATTCCTTTTAATATTATAATATATATTATATATTATTTAATAAATGATGTACTACCAATTATTTTACATGTGATATAATATATTAATTATATTCAAGGTCGACTTTCTCTCAGTGCACCTACCCGCTTCCCTAAGAATAGAGCCGCCTGTCGTTGGCCGTCGCCTGCGTCTGCGGCTTCTCTTCTGTGTTTATTTTATCATCATAATTTCGCATTTCTGCTTTTATGAATTTTTAATTTGAACAGCCAGGGAAATCCGCATGGCTAATGTCTAATGGAGGCTGAAAGCTGGAGGACGGACCCGCAGATAAGTCGATGATCTCTGAGGGGGATCGTTCGAGTGCCTATTTTTGGGAGCCATTACGTGCTCGGGATCCAGAATGTACAGCCAGAAATGGGGATGATTTTGAAACCCCAAACTCAAATTAATACCTTAAAAGCAATTAAATAATTTTCAAATTATTTTTTTAAACTAACTAAATAATATTTTGTTGCCCATTTAAAAGCTGCATTGATTTTGGCAGTACTTTCAAGGGGCTCTTCCCCTCCCCTGTTAGCTAAACCGCAAAAATGGCACAGCCTTGGCTGGTGGCATCATTTACCCTGGTTGCCACATGCCGCCACTTCGCCCACTTGGCACCCACTTTTTCGGCAGCAAAAAGGACCAAGGCGGAGCGAGAGAGTCCTTTGCGAAAAACGATTACGCACTAAGCCTATAACTTATGTTGATGTTTTCTTTCCGTCTTAACATTTGCAAATTTGTCATTTTTTTCCTTTGTGCCGGGCTGTGCCCCATGCTCCTGTTCCTGCTCCTGCTCCTGCTCCCTTAGACTGAGGGCTGAGCCCAGGCTTTATCTCACCAGAGTCCTGTTTGAGTCCCGTCCGTTTGCTCGTGGCTTTTCCAACATTTTTTTTCGTAGTCCTCTGGCACATCTTAAGTAGTCGCTGCCCCGGCAGTTTTAAGTACTGTTTGCTTATTCCAGGAGCGTTATCTCTGGCCCGGCTCCTGCTTCTGCCCCAGCTCCAGCTCCAGCTCCAGCTCCTGCTCCTGCTCCTCCTTCTGTGTATCATATTAAACTAATCCTAAATGGTTTCTTCACGGTACATTTGCTGGCACTTGTTAGGCAGAAGCCGCAATCCGCAATCTGCCCCACAATATGCACCTGCATATTGTTGGCATTCTGCCGGCTGCGGCTACGGGTATATCTCTCCTATATATTTATAAGTACGAGTGCCTACAAAATTAACAACAAATCCCCCGGAGAATCGGTGGGGGGGAGAGCGAAAGTCGAAGAAAAGCGGATCCCATGCCAGGGAATATGTATATATATACAATATATATACATATATTGGTAGAGTCAAATGCGATTAGGGACTGACTTTATTTTCTCCAGAGACATTGCCTCTGCGGCTTATCCAATGGGGGGCCACAGGAGGCAGCCAGGTGAAAACTCATTGGAAAAACACACGAAAATATATTGGCATTTTGAGTTAACAATGGAAGGATTAAGTGCATAAATAAACTTGAGAGGAGGAAGTATTTAAAACCAGTTTCAGCTGGTTTCAACCTTAGGTTTATCATATTTAAGGGGCATTTCTTTTTCTTAATTTAAATAAATTCTTTATTATTCATTGGAAATAATATTCAAGCAAGGACTCCATGATATATTTGATAAAACTCTGCGAAAATCATTACATTCAATTGTTTTGTCAACATTTCAGGGTATATTTAACCCACCTACCGCATGTGCATATATACATACGTTCGGGAATAAATAAATACATCAACAAGGCGACGAGGAAATAGCCACTGAATGCTGAGTTACCTCAACATGGCAAATGTAAACATAATTATTCAATTAAATAGGCCCTCAATCAATCAACCAATCCTTCAGCTTGTGGGAGGGACCCAGGGACCAGAGATCAGAGCCAGAGCCAGAGAACCATCTCGTTCAAGTATCGTCACATTGATTAATGGCTTTCCGAGCGAATGTAAAATTGAATGCCGCTAATTGGGCAACAAATTAGAAATCTATGAAAATAATCATCGCACCCCCCTGCAAAAATGGACTGAACTTGGCCATCGGGACTTAACTGGCTCTGTATTACGGATTATTTGGCCGGCATATATCGAGGCATACACAATATATGTATATGGTACTCTCGCGTTGTGCATGTGACGTCGACTTTAATTCGAAAACTCCCGTCCGAACGGCGTTCATTTATGAAGTTATGCGCTAATAAATAGTTCACAATCGACTATAAATTGGCAGTTTCGACTGGCCAGCAAAGGGGAGGCGGAGTCCGGAGTCCGGAGTCCGGTGGCGACCGTGTGCGAGTCCATATAGGAGCTGCCGCAAAATGATAATAATTACGTGCATTATGTTTAATGCAGGCGATGAACAAAATGAATGAAATGTGTGCGGGGGAAATGGGGGGAAAATGCGGGGCTCGGTCAATGTGTGGCCATTGATTTCAGCTTTTAATTTGAGGCCATTGTTCTAAGGCAGAGACACTGAGACAAATAGGGACTGTGCTCTAGTTCCACTTCATTGAATAAAATATATACAGAAGAAACACAGCTCTTAAAAATTGCTTGAAAATAAATACCTTTTGAAAACAACGCTACAAATAAGGTTACACTTTTAATAAACGTTTTTTAAAAAATGTTTTAATCACCATGAAGTTTGGGATGCTATAGAAAACAGTCATATCACAGATTTAAAAACTCATATCTGTCTTATGGTAGGTATATATAAATAATAGCAAAAAAATATAAAGGTCATAATAAATATATTCAAAAATTAAAACATTACTTACCTTCTTAAAATGGGGTTTGCTGGTCGATAATTTGAAAGCTCTTCAAAAAGCATGACAAAACTCCTAGCTTTCTGCATTTTCTGAAAGAAAAAAGGTCTTACTTATTATTATATAATAAATCACGTTGTAATCTTCTTACATTACAAATGTTTTACAACAAAATAATTAAATTTATAGATAATTAAGGTATATTTAACTCTTTTAAAAACCTACGACGGCATACAATAAATATCTTCTAAATAAAAATAAAAAAATTAAGGTAACACTCATTTTTTAAATACCTATATAATAAAAACCCCACTTGTTAAACTTGGAATTGATAAATAATTATAAACTTCAACAGGTCATGCTTAATTTTTCTGCCTAAATAATATTTATAGAATTTACTATGTACTTTTTCATATATATATTTTGTTTATTTAGGTCACTAACCAACTATTTGTTCTCAGTGCCTCTGCATATGTGAGCGAGGAGGTTAAATGCGAGTGCATGTAAATGTTGGCGCGTTGGCCAAACAATAGCCGCTAGTTAGTTTGCTGGCCGTTCGCTTTGCAACTATTATATCCCGATCCGTACACTCCTCTCTCCTCTCCTCTCCCCTCCTCTCCTCTCAGCACCACACTCCCCTTTCTCGTTGCTCGATTTTTGTGTGTTGCATTAATTAAAACACAATCATCGAAAAATTATGCATGCCGCTGACTCGATGACTCGCTGAGCACAAATTTTATTTATTGAACGTTAAAGGCATTCAAACAAATAACAGAAAAGACCCCCGAAAAACCGCGCATACCCCAAAAAATGAAGCCTCTGACATTTGGCAGTTGATTAGCTGTTGGGAAAATGTGGAAAAACTAGAGGGTTTAGAGGCAAATTTTGTAAATTTGTTAGAACAAATGGTAGTAGAAATAAATAATAATTGGGTTATAATTAGAAGCTCTTTTAGGGGAATAAACACTCTAGAAATTTCACTGAAAATTTAATACAAGTTTTGAGGAAAAATCTGTCAGCTCTTGGAAAAAGCTTTGACAAGCGCCCTCTAGAGCGGCTTAATGGAACTGCAAACACTGCCGCCAACAGGTGGCGTTCGTAAGAGTCAGAAGAAGGATTTTCTTTTCACAAAATAATAATGGTTTTTTTTATATTTGTATTTATTGTTTTAAAAATATTTTAATAAATAACAAAAACCAAGAAAGTTAAATGTTATTATATATTTATCAGTATTAACAGTAGAATAAATCAATCCAAGTTCGGTTCATATTTACAAATTGATTTCTCAAAAACCTTCTCTTAGTTAAATAAATATAATAAATATAAATTAAATTTAAGATTTGTCCCCTTAAACCTCAAAAGAATATGCTTGAAATAAATTCTTTGAAATGTGTGTTAATTTCAGGCGTTAATTTCGAAAAATGTAATTCCACAACTACAAGTTTAATGGCAGCACATAACGCCTCTGCCTTCCCTTTGGTAAATACATTAAATTCCGCATTTGCAACTAAACTGGAAACTGGAAAATGGAAACTACAAAGCGAATCAGTACGCAGCAGCGGTAATGACAGTAACACGCATTGAGTTGAGTCCGGCGAGCAACAATACCAATTACAGATGCATCGATACGAGGCACTGAGAGAAAATTTGAGGGGTTTTAGCTTGGTATTTACAATTTTTCAACAATTTATTAAAACCTTTTCGAAGCTGTTTTTGGTTTAAGCAGGCATATATATGATTTTATATATTTATACAAGAATTTACATATTTTTTAAATAAGAATGCTTGCTGATTCAATTTACTTAAATATTTTTAACTCTAGTTTAATTATGAAGTTTGCGAGTTTACTTAATTAAATTATATATTTAATTGATTGTAATAGTACTTGTATATAATATTATATTTTAATTATTTAAACTATTGAACTATAAATCATAAGAAAGAGTTTAACATATATTCCCAATAATTCCCATAAAACAAACCTTCTTATATTTTTTCTACACTGTAAGAAGCCACAACCGGAAGTGAAATCATTAACCCTGAGTGCCCAAAGTGCTGCATTAATTACGGTTATTGAAAATCAAAACATAAATGCCAGTTAAGCACATTGCAGTGTGTGTTTCGGAGATATTAACCGGAGGAGCAGAAGGGATGTGGGGTCCTGACAAGTCCTGAAATGAAACCGAACTGTAAATCGTATTAAAATAATTACATTTAATGGCAGCCGATCGCCGATACCGCCGAGAGAAACTCATTTGTTTTTATTAACGCCACATGTAATTGCAAGCATTGCACGTTGCATGTTGCACATTGCACATTGCATGTTGCATGTTGCACGTGCCCAGCCATATGGAAATGCGCAAAAAGGACCGAATAGTTAACGACTATTTAACCAGAAGGAATTAACCTCATTTTCATGGTTTCATAATTAATCCAATTTGTTTAACATATAAATTTCGCAGTCTTTTCTTTTTTGTTTTGCTTCTTCATCTCAGCAAGTTGTTGGTGTTGTTGTTATTGATGTTGTTGTAATTGCAGCTATTGTTGGTGTAATTGTTGTTGTATGTCCGCCCCCCATCAGACCGATCATAATTGGAAATTTATTATCCACCGCGGAGTTGTCGACAGGGGAATTTTGCTGTAATCAATATGCAATTGTGTTGCTTTCCCTTCTCTCTCGCGGACCACGCGGCGTATACGCAATGCGGACAATCAGCCAGAGAAACAGAAGCCGGAAAAGCACAGGGAAAAGCAGTGAGAAGGGGGGGGGTGAAGGGGAAGGGGAAGGAGAAGGAAAAGGAAAAGGAGTTCGGTAATAGCAACAAGAACAACTTAATGCGCGGCCACAAATAAGGGCAATTATGAAACGCCATCGTAGTTATGCCCGCGAGACGACTGTCTGGCAGTCGAGCAGGGATAGAGCGGGGGTTGGTGGCAAACAGAAGCTGCCGCCGGTGGAAAATTACCCCCAGGAAAAACTGGGAAAATTTAAGAGCCAAAGCTGGAGGAAATAATAAACAGGGGAATGCAAATTCCTGACCCAAGGCAACTTTCGAAGCTGTGGCTGTCCCAAAGAAAAAGCTTTCTATGGTTTTCGAAAACTATGATTTTTTTTCTTGATGTTCTTAGATATTTGTATGTTATGCTACATTGTCATTTTATGCTATTTTTATTATGCTGTTATGCTCAACACAAGTTCGATAATATACATATATCACATTTTACATTCTGTTAATTTAAATTCGTTGTACATATCATTACATACATTATAAAGTCAAATTTTTTTTTTTTAACCAAAGTTTAAAAAAACCGTTACCAAGACAGACAAAGCATTAAATTTGAATTCGAAAAGAGTTACTGTGTTTGTTCTTGCTGGGTTTATAAAAGTGCACATTGAGTTTATATATCAACAAAAAAATCAATTTTGTAAAAACTAAAAAAAGATGTTATATTTTAATAAAGGTACCCCTTTTATTTTTTTCTAATATTATTTTTTTATTTTTTAATACATGTTTTAAGAATTAAATGGGGACCCCAAATCTATATGACTTTTGGCAATCATTCTCTTTTTGACCAGAAATTCAGGGACTTAAAAACGATATTTACCGATATTTTTATATAATAATTTTTTTGGTAAAAAAAATTTTTTTTTAATTAAAACTAAGCCATAATATGATTATATTTCAATTGGTTTGTTCAGGATTTCAGTATGACATTAAATCGGTACATTAGGCACCAACAATTTTAATATTACAAAATTGTTCACGCAGTTTCTAAAAAATTTTAAATTTGAAACCTTTTTTTTCTAATTTTAAACAATTTTTAGATTTATATATTTTTTTAATTTTTGGGTTAACATTTTAATGTGCAATCGGAATATATATGACTTTAGGAATTCATTTGCTTTTAAGCTATGAGATGGTCTCAAAATGGCATGATATAAGTGTATTCTAGGGAACATAAATCGATATTTATCGATATAATTTTAATAGTGATGTTAAAGTTTAAAAAATCCTTCACCAAGACAAAAGAGCAATTAGATTCAATAACAATTAGATTCCAATAAATCGTATAAATAAATCCATCCCATAAAGTTAGCAACAAGTATCCTGGAATGACTCCGAATTATAAGAATAGCTTAGCCCGGACTCACTCCCTGAACTGTTATACGAATTGTTCGAAGAGCGGCTGCCATCACCACTTTTCTTAAAAGTTCAAAGGGTCAAATCGGCGCATGACCCGCGAAGTTAACAGGGCAAAAGAGCGACCCATTACTTCCTCCGTTCTCTTAAGGCAGCCTGTTAACTGCCAAGGCACTTAGCCGGGTTCCGATCCAAGCCATAATTATTATGGCCACACACAGCATCCGACCCTCTCTTTCGTTGGCCACAACGCCGACGCCGTGAGAGTCGGAAAAGTCTCTGGAAATAACAGTCAAAGGAGAGAGTGGCATGTTTTGCCGGCTTCTATTTTGAACTCTGAAGAATCTGCGACATTTTTGAATGGGAGCACTCAGTTAACCCTTCAGCCGTCCATATCCTGCAGGCCATCGAATAAATCTCAATTACCTTTTGGCAACAAATCACTGGCGTTGCTAATGCAGCCAAAAATATATACAATAAGAAAAAAGTCTAGGGGCTTTACGTTTTCATTTTCATGAAACCCTCTGGGTTCTTTTTAGATTTGGAAAATATATATTCATTTAATTGAAATGTAAGACAAACATTTAGGAAATGGATATCAAAATATTTTCGAAGATGTTATATAATGTGTTTTTAATTTTATTTATTTATTTATTTATTGATGATAAATTTAGCTGGTATCGTAGCAGTTTTTTAAATAAATCAAATCAGTTGAATATCTTTATAAAATATTCCAGACTGTTTAAGTGTTTGAGAACACATTTAAAAAATAAATAGGCTAATATTTTAAGTACAAAAATTTAGTTTTTAAAGGTAAGTAAAGGATACGCTTGTTTAACGAAGTAAAACGTTTTTCAAATTATAGAAAACTGCTGGAAAATAATGTTAACAAGCAGGTAAATATATCCACTAGATAATAATTTAGGTTGTCATTTAAATGAAAAATACATTTATGTACTTAAATTATAAATCAAACTTAGAACTTCTCCAAGCCTAAACTTATTTATAAATATTTTGAAAAATATGTTTACTACCCCCAAACATCCCTTTAAAATCGATGTACCTTCAAACCCATCAAGATAGGCCACCATCAAGGATTACCAGTGCCCAGGACTCTATCAAATTGGTTGGGCATTAAAGGGAATAATATACAAATCAGCCTGCTGCTTGCTTATTTATTAATTCGGGCGGGGAAGGGGGCTGGGGCCTGGGGCTTGTGCCAATCCACAGACAATAAATCAAGCTGAGTAACAGCTATCTTACAGCCGGAACATCAACTATATTGTTTGGGCCCTTTTTTGTTTTGCTCTTGTGTCCCCATACATTTCCCCCTTCGAACGGAAGCTTTCGCTTCCAACGTCTTCATTTTGCAGTCATCACGTTTCGCCCACCGTCCCCGAACCGGTTCCCGTTCCCCGTTCCCGCCCCTGGCACATTTTCGCCTTTTAATTTCGCACTTGGGTCATTTTGTTGTTTGGTGTGGATTATAAGACCACTTCATATTCATGCAACTAACAACCGACCCGGCACAGGGCACAAAAAATACAAAAAATACAGAGAAACCGGAGAAAACGGAGCCAGCCCCCTGGAAAGCCAGACGCTTGCCGGAGGTAGGCGTAAAAACCAGCTGCCTTTTGTATTTAGCCACAAAAAAGAAAAGGAAAATGCGAGGGGATGGGGGGAGTCGTCCGGCAGCCGGCAACAATAAACATTTCCAAGTGCAGGCTGACCGAAATGAAAGGCCAAAAGGTTTTCGCCGGGGCCAAAAGGCAAAAACAGTCAACGGCACAAGTAGGAAAAGGAAAGGAAGCGAAAAAGGCCAGGCCAGAAGCGGTCCTGGGATCGGGAAAACTCTATTTTTTACACGGTTAAATAAAGAGAGTTATTAAGACAACTTAATACATTTTTAAGAACTTTCAAGTTTCAGTTTCAGTTTAAATTCTAATAAAATGAAGCAACAAACTTTCAAAAATATATTCCATAATTTATGTAGATTTTTTCCCAGTGCTCTATCACTCCAATGTCTGCTGGTGGAACAATGTGATGGCGCAGGAAAATAAAAAAAAGGAAGAAAAAACGCACAAGAAAGGCACAAAAGTAACAACTTAATTTCTGCTCCTTTTCAGCCTCCCTGCTGCTCGGTTAGTCCTTGGAACCCATCCCGGCGACACTGGCCATCCATTGAAAGGCAGTCCATCAATCAGAGGAGAGCAGGGCAAAGCAGCAATAGAAAATAGAGCGAACTAGGAGATGATTGGGACCGAGTCCGAGGCATCCGAGGCATTCTTTGCCCTCACCAAGGAGACCTCTTTCGAGGGCCACCGACATATTGCCATAAATTCATATTTCCCGAAAGGGGCCACCGGATGCCGTCATTAGGTGGGCTTTTGGCCAACTAATTGGAGGTAAGTGAGTTCTTGGAATACAAAAAATGAGACTTTAAGTGGGAAGAGGTGAGGGAATAGTTTAAGGTATTTGCTAGAATTTACAAAAATATGGTAGATCTTTGAATAAAGAAATTAAAAATTGAATTTTAAAGAAAATACAACTTAAAAATTATAAATATTATATATTATAAATATTTTCTTACTATCCATTGCATATAATATATTTGAATGAGAATCTTAATTTCTGCTTGAGTTCGTGCCTCTAAAATTAGCTAAAAGCCCTGTCTGAGCTGTCCGAGCTTATTTGCCCTAAGCTCCATTAAGAACAGTCATCAGGTGTCTCTTTGTTAGTTATCCTTGACCCTTTTTCTATTCATTTTTAGCCTGCTTTTGCCGCCCACCGCCCACTTGAGCCGCATAATGCCAATTTGGAAAGACCGCGAGGAGGGGGCAAGCCAGGCGCCGGAAATAGCAAGGGAAATGGAGAGAGAGAGAGAGAGAGAGAGGCCTTTCTTAGGCCACTTTTATTTATATATGTAAATATGTATATATATTATTTAAATGACTATATATTATATAAAGTATAGCTTCTTTTGGCTTTGCTAAATGCTGGAAATAAGTTTTGGAAGGGAAAAGAAATGAAAGGTTTATAATTTGAAATTTTTGCTATTAATTTATGACCTTAAAACACTTAAAATACTTATAAATTATTTATGTAAGTCTCTAAATTATATACTTAAATATTGTATATGTTTTTTTCCCATATATTTAATAAGATTTCCTAGAAACCTAGAGCTTTTCCGGTGAAGAAAATTTAGGAGAGCCTCCTCATCCAAAGACACTCTTTTTCTTTGCCACAAAACTTGGTATAAAAAATAAATAAAAAATATTTCAAATTAATATGAATATTAATTTACACTAGTGCCAGCTTTTAATAGTTCACATCTGTTACTTTATTTTTTTTTTCGGGTAACCACTTGCCTTCGCATCCCTTGTCTTTCCTTCCGTTTCCGTTTCGTTCTCGCATTTCGTTTCCTCGGTTTTTTGCGCGACTTCCGGTTTTCCTTTTCGGCATTATTGTGGCTGATAATTTGTTGACCATCCGCATTTTCCGCATCGCTCTCTGTCTCGCACGCACTTCATGTATTATTTAACTATTTTCCGACGCCGCCTTTCGTCCGCAGCATTTTCCTCAGCATTTTCTGGCCCGCTTTGTTTTGTTTTGTTTTAATTAAAAGTGCTGACCGCCGAGCTGTACCTACTAGCTCCTGGTGAGCCTTTTACCATTTTCCCCCATTTTCCCAGCCATTTTCCCAACCCTCCCCGTTCCCACCGACCCCTTGGCCCACTTCGCGGGGCATGTCTGTGCATTAATGTGGCTTATAATCAAGATCCGCCAACAAAAAGCGTAGCAAAGTGGAGTCGAGTCAAGTGGAATGGAATAAAAAGTTGTTCGTCCTGCTTTTTGGCCACATCAAAGGCAAGGCCACTCCGTCGTCTACCACCCAGCCCCACCCCCAGGCATATCCTCCGGAGGAGTAACCCCCATCCTCCCAGCCATCGATTGTGGTCGCATTTTGTTGTTTATGTTGTATATTCCATTTCGGTCTGTCGAAACTTTCATCATCCGCTTATCTCCGTTTGCGGTTACCATATATCCACAGCACATCAGAAAATATACCATACTATAAATAGTTTTGGGTTGGGAAATATGTTTTCTATAAGGCAAGCGAAATATTAGCCCATGAAATCCTTAGTTTCTTTGGTTTAAGTCGATGGAATATTTATTTTAAAAAATAAATAAAATTAATAGTAAGCTTGAAAGTTAGGAAATAAATTTAGCTGAAGAAATAAATCATTGTTAGTGAGTCGTAATTGCTAGAAAAATATGTAATTAATACATTACATTGAAAAAGAATTAAATATAAATATTCTTCATCACAATATATTCGTATATATATATATATTCCATCTAAAATCAAACAAAATATATATAACTTTGCAGAATAAATAAAATATAAACAAATCTGCTCAAGGAAATTAAGGGATTCCTTTCATAAAATACATATAAAATATTTAAATCAAATCAAGTAAAATATATATAACAATTTCCCAAAAGCCTTGACCTCCTAACCCGATTTTCATTTCCATATTCACCGATTTTCAGCTCTGACCAGGCCTGAGGTGAGTGGAAATAAATGTCAGAGGAGGAGAAAATTGAGCAGTGAATGGAGGGAAAAGCCAGAAGAAAATTCAGCTGGCAGACAAGGGTTAGATGGCTGCGAAAATTAACGACACGCCGCGCGCGGTTTCATTTGTTTTCTAATTTAAATTTATGTTTATGAGTTATGACCGCCCCTCCTGCCCGCACTTATAATTATGAGTTTCTGGTCTAGGCTCTTGGCTGGCTATTAATTTTTGAGCACTTCGTTTCGCGGCCTCGGATTAGTTTACTTTTGCTTGACTTCACACCACCACCGCCACTCTGCCAAACAGGAGCAGGTTCTCTTAGGTAATTGGATGAGGATGAGGCAACGGGGCGTATAAGTAATGTGGCCAGCAATTGACAGATGGGCCCGGCAAATCAGAAACCCGAAAACGGGATGGAGATCCTGCTTTTAATCAACTTTGCTTGGATTAATATCAGCAGCTAATTGCCCAAAGAGATTGGTGTCGAAAGTGCTTCGAAAGCCTTACTAAAATCCAAGAAACTTGACTGGAATACAGTTTTTTATAAGTATAAAATATATTTTAAATTTTCTCCAAGTAAAATGTTAATTTCTAAAATAAAGTAAAGAAGTATAAATTATTTAAAACTTGTTACTTCTTCCACAAAGAATTTCTTGCTATTTGCAGGTTTTTCAATGAACACAAATTATTCCTACTAATAAGTCCTAGGTTTTAACCATATTCCCACCATTTCCCAATTATATTTATCAACAATT
Source organism: Drosophila bocqueti (assembly GCA_018151655.1). Taxonomy (NCBI): domain Eukaryota; kingdom Metazoa; phylum Arthropoda; class Insecta; order Diptera; family Drosophilidae; genus Drosophila; species Drosophila bocqueti. The sequence continues at coordinate 81,455 of JAECXF010000004.1, forward strand.
TTATCAAGAAAAAGTCTTAACTCCTTGAATGCCAAATGACTGACCAACTTGTTGGTAATTTTTGTGCCACAAAAACCTTCAATACTCCGATATGTCCTCTTCTCTCATTTGGTTTGCTGATGCCGCAGGCTCCTAGTTTTGCCCCAGAAGAGTCCTAAAATTCACTAGGTCCTGCCTCTCGGCCGCTTCAAGGATAGTTGGCCGCAGAACGGAAGTGGGGTTAAGGGCATGTCCTGTCTCCCTCTCTGGAGAGAGACAGAGACATAGAGAGAGAGAGAGAGAGAGATGGCGAAAAAAATTCATTTATTATTAAAATCACTTTCGTTGCAATGAGGATTCCAAATGTCCTATCGTTTCGTTTGTTTTTATTGGTGTGCGTGTGTCGCCCACTGCGTCATGTCCTGACGAGAATCGTCCTGAACTAGTCCAGTTCATGTGTGTAATGTTCGCTGGTCCCCATGGCAGCCCCAGCTCCAGACTTTGCCCTGAAAATTCCTGCTCCTGCTCCTGAAACGTGGCCATCAGTGCCGATGAGTTGGCTTTTTTTTAGAGCAAGGTATAAACAATGTGAAAAATAACGTTTTTACCATTAAGAAAATTTTAGAAATATTTTTTGTTAGGTTTGAAATATCCTTAAAGGATTGTAAAATATATAGTATTTACTTTTGTATTTATATTTCTTCAATTGCTTCCAAGAAGCCCCTTTAAAGTATCTAATTGAAGCCAAACGTGGCTATAATTCTGTGTTATCTAAATCCCAACTACAGTCCCATTGAAGAAGTCCTTTAACCCACCATCAGCATCCGGCGGAGTCGCTTCTTGTTGCTGGGTTAACAAGTGTCATATGTGGTTGCTGGATGTCTCTGCATCTGTCTGAGTGTGGTAATGGCACAGCTACTGCTACTGTCCGTCCTTTCCTTCTGAATTTTCCAACCCCCCGCCCCCCCATTTCCTTCTGCGTTATATCCACCTTCTGGCATCAACATCCTTCGACTGTCCAAGGAGAAGGAGCAGGAGCAGGAGCAGCGGCAGAAGCCGCACCTGTCTCAGGTCGTGGCATATTCCTTGGATTTAACTCAAGTGTGCTTTGGAGATTTTGTAGCCGCTTTAAAACGTTATGCACCACAGGAAAATCCCATCCCTCTCGCTGGAAAAACCCATCCCCACATCCCCCACATCCCCAACCATCCACTACTTTGGGTTGTTTGTTTTGGTGTTGTTTTGGGGCTGCGCAAAATGTCAACGAAAGTGCAAATAAAATCTAATGGCGAAATCATTGCAAAAGTTACGAATACAGACGTGTCTACACAGGGCGAAAAAAGTCGCTATTTAGTAAAGGAGAATTAATTAATAAGATATATATCCATTAAAGGAAATGTATAATGGTTTAAATACATACAAATATTTAATAAATTTATATGCTATACAAAAAGTTCGCTGCCGCAAAGTTTAGAAATCGAGTTTTAAATGCAGAAAAGTTCTCCTTTAAAAACCAAGAAGAAAAAATCAAACCAGACTGAAGTTGGTTGAGTTTAAGCCAAGTTATGATCAAAAAACCAATGAACCAAAAAAGGGGTTCCCTGTTTTCTCCAGGTGTATATTTGTGATAACTGCGTGCGTGTGTGTGTGTGTGTGCGCCTAGGTGAGCTGTGCCTGTGTGTGTGGGCTTAATGTGCTTGTCATTTGGTTTGTCGCACCCGCGTGAATTTGTTTTTATTCCAGCATTGCATTTTATGAGTCGGTCGGCATTTTTGCCAAACGCATTTCGCATTTCGCACTTCGGCATTTGCCTCGACCTTCTCGAAACACACACACACACACACCCACATCCACACCCATTCCGTCGATTTAATGACCCCGAAGCTGGCAACCGTTTTGCCATCATCGCCGAGAAATCTCGTTAGGGATATTAGTCTCCACTCAAAGGAGGCAGAAACAAGTCCCGCAGCCGAAGTTTGCATCAAAAGAGCACAGCAAACTTGGCCATATAACTTTTAAACGATTTGGGTCTGGCTTTGACTCGATTTGAGGCGCACTTTCGGCTGGCATTTGATTATTTTCCGGCTTCCAAACTCCACTGGCATTTCGTAACATTTATGGTACTTGTTGGCATATTGATACAAATTGATGCGTTTTTGGAATATTTCTTTACAGAAAGAGAGAGTGAGCAGCAGGGTGCACTCAGGCACAGGGTGTACTTCTCTTGAGAGGCAGTTCTCCTCTTTACAGGGTATTCTCCTGCTTACAATTGGTACTCCCTCCTTTAGGGTGCTCTATTCCGTACAGGGCGTTCTCCTCCCCACTGGGAACTCCTTCCAACCAGGATGTACTACTCTTTAAATTGTGTGTACTACCCCCTGCAGGGTGTACTGCCTCTACAAGGTGTCCTCCTGCTTTCCAAGCAAAGTGTCAAGTATAATATGTATTCCTTTAAAAAAAATATAAAAGTTAACTCAAGCCACTAGCACTTAATCCTTTTTAATTCCACCTTTTTTTGTCCCAAGTTTTAACTTTGAAAAACATGACATAATTATGGTAAAATATATGTAAATATATATATCCAAATGGCCTCACATCTTCATTAAATAAGAATGTTTCGGTTGGCATCTTAGCCCGATTTCATTTCGTCCAAAGCCAATTCCTAATCTTCTTTCGCACTGCCACTTGATTCAATTTCAAATATTTGCCTGTGGCCAAAACGAGGACAGGCCGAGCCGGGGGCAGGGGATTCGTCCAAGGGGAACGGGAAGACTGTGTGGGCGAAAAAGGATAACAGGAAGAAACGGGGCGAGGGAAGGAAAGGCTGGGCACTAAAGGTGCTCAAATATTTATGCCCCTTGTGGTGGATAACCGAAGAAAACACAATGAAACTAAATAAGAATATTGCGATATACAATAACCGACTCCCGCAGCCCGATCCGCTGAATAAAACATGGACACTGAGAGGAAAAATGGTGTAGATTAATATGCTAAAAATAAGAATATTTTAAGGAAGAGAATAGCAAAGAAAATGTTTAATTTTTCAAGCTTAATTTCTTCTTTTGAAGCATATTAAAAATAAACAACAGACTCTGAAGAAGAAAACACTTTAGTTGTTAATATTTTTCTCACTCTCAACTAGCATAACTTTTTATTTCTCAGTGCATCCTTCTGCATAATCAGAGCACTGAATAGGAGGTGGCTCCGCAGGATTCGCAATGAATTTCTGAATTTAGGCGCTGCTCTCCTTCGGAGCTGCGGTCCCTCCTCCAAGCTCTCGCCCCGTATGAGTAGTGCACAATTACACACATTTTTCTTCCTGTATCCTGCCGGCGTATCCTTGAATCTGGTTATTCCGGTACTCCTGTATTCCGTATCCCGTAGCCTCTGTATCTATGTGTCATCAAATATTTATGGACGTGCCGGGGGAAGCCGCCAAGCAATCGCTTCATATTCAATATTCAGTTGTTACGCGCGGCAAGTGCAGCAAATTGCCAATTCGCCATTCCAATAAGCCAAAACCAAATGAGCAGCAGGCCAAACAATGGCCAACAAGGGCACTTGGCGACGGGGTGGGGAGATGGGGTCTCAAACTGAGACGCACAGGAAATAATACAGCAGATTTCAGAGGCAATTATCTCGGGCAACGGCGCAATGAAATCGAAACATTGAGGGCTTTTTGAGTTTAGGGATATATCGCTATATCCCTGAATTGGTTATGGTGTAAAGGGAAATATTGAGAGAGCGCTTAATTTAATTTAATATTTACTAAATATTTTATAAAAGTGAATACAATTTCATTCCAGATTGAGGCAAACTAAGAAGAAGTTTGAGCAGCCATTTGTGGTTTAAATTATTTGTATTTATTCAACAATATTTATTTATTGGCTAGTTTTGAGCCTTCAACCTAATAGCAATCATATTTTAGCAAATTTGAAATATTTACTTAGTAAAATAAGTATAAAGAAGATATTCAAATGAATTATTAATTCAATAAATAACTCCCTAATAATAATAAAATCTTACTGTAAGTACGAGACTCTTGGGTTTGTAACTTTAAAACTACTTCCAGAGACTTTAAGCTATAAGTTTAGCTGTTATACTTAAAGGAATTGTATACATTTAATTTTTTAAATCAGTAAGAAATAAATACCTAAATTAAAAATATTATTGCAACTTTCAGCAAGTAAATTTCACCTTACATCTTTTATTACAATTTCAAGAGCTCTTTTATTTACCAAATCGTACTTTTAAGTACCTTAAAAAAAAATAACTAAATGTTCTTATTTAAACTAATATTTATGTTACTTAAAATTCCAGAAATAATTTAATTTGAATCACTTTTTGAGCCCCAACACCCCACTTGAACCCCTTAATTGCTCGCTCTCCCCCAAACGCTCTACCTGTACCGCTGCATATGTAAATGCAATCAAATTTGCAACGGTCATTTGGCCAATCTAATGGCCATTCGGAGCGGGCATGTGGGTAACAGGCATAAAGGATAAGGCAGACGGGGGTTAAGGCCAAGGGGTTAAAGGCGGCGCGGCATTTATGTATTCATAAAGCAGCCACCGTTGCTGCATCTGAATGATGTTTACCTCATAAATAAATAATTGTTAAGCACAAATATGCGGAGCTGCAGACAAATTACCAAAAGGGGCGCCAGGCGGCACAGGTTGAAAATGTTGCCAAAAAGTTACCATGAATATATCACGACTACAAAAAAAAAAACCGGAAACAAAAACAAAAAAACAAAAACGCGGTCGACTTAAATAAAAATCTACTTACTCACTGCCAAAAAATGGATTGCTTTCGGGTGTTGTAACTGCATTTTGGAGCAGGTCTTACATTACGGGGATTATGGGTGAATTCACGGCAAGGATTTGTGCCGGTAAAGCGGCTTAACTGCGCTTAAATTAGCAACAAAATTAGGTATTTATTATAATTTCATTCAGGGACCCATAAAAACAAATGTATTTATCTGTTTAGACTGCAATTAGGTTTTAATAAGTGTGCAATTAGGGTCTATAATCTAGTCTGCTGATGATAAACACAAATCACGTATACGCCCGGGGGCTCGAAGTTTTGCAAGCCCCATTTAAAGGGGCTATATATGGGGGCATGTAGCATTAATTATTATTATAAATAATAGATTAAATAGTTTATTTGTTTAGTAATTTATTTAATTTATTTCGTAGACAAGTCCTAGTATATATTTTTCTCTGATTGCATTTTGCAAGGAACAAAAAATGCACATCCACTCAGAGTCATCAAACCCAAACTGATATTGATCCTGGAACTCCGTGCAACCGCCTGTCACGGCTCATCAGGCTCTTAAAGCCGAAAATGACGAGTACAAGTTCCACTCTAATGGCCACCAAGTGGCACAGCGGCGAGTGTGAATGCTGGGAGTGCTGGGAGTGCTGAATGCCGAATGCGAATGTCTCGCAGATGTGCCAGAAAGTAACGTAACATAACGTAAAGGATACGGAACGAGACAAGGTCCGGGCCGGGGCAGTAGACATGCGAAATGTCAGTAGTATATCATTTTTTAGTGAAGTGCAACCGCAACAGAAGCAGCAGCAGCAGCAGCCGCCGCAGGGGCGGTGTGGGGTTAAGGGGGCATGGCCTCGACCCCCAGACGAAATTCACAGATACAGATACACAAATCGAGACGAGACGCACACGGATACAGAGCCAGACGCAGGATATGTACTGGGGGAAACTTAATAATCATTGGTACTTAAATGTTTTTTTAAAATTGTTTTTCTTTCATTTAATAGTTTGTAATTCTATTTTTATATATTAAATAAAGTTTCCTAAATAAAAGGCTTGAAACTGCATCTTTAGCTTAAGCCAGTTGAAGTTCGAAGGGATGTAAGATGCTACATGTCTTTAAACCCTTAAAAACTATTTTTAATTTACCTCATAAATTTATTTTCCTTAAGCTTAATTTTATTTAAATTAGGTATCCTCTTTTCTAGCCTGGTTTTTCTCTCAGCGTAGCGATACAAATGCCAGTAGTTGGCCCAAAAACGCCCGCACTTGAATTAAACATCTTTCACATTTCGCAGTTGTACGTATGTTTGTATGTGTTGCACCCACTAGCACACCCACACACACACACACACACCACTATACTCAGCCACACACCCTCATGTGTGTGTTAAACCAATTTGTCTGACTGCCTTGTTGTTTTTGTAGCTCAGAGCGAGAGGGGTTCTTAAAGTTTAGAAGTTCAAATAAAATGAATATTATAAATGGATTGTAAAATGTATTTTTTAACACTAAGAGCTTAAAAAAATTTTTTTAAATAATAATACAACGAATTTTGACGATGTAACCCCTTAAATTTTGTTCAAAAAATGGGTCACATTTTTTTTTTTTGGCTAGATCGATTCGATTAATGCTGATCAAGAATTCACAACTTTTCAATCTTCTGACTCAATTTGGGGTGTCAGGAAATGTCATAATTTTGAATAAATTATTTAGGAAAAAGTAGTACGATTATAAAATTGTATGTGTTCCTAGAGCTTTCTTGAATATTTTTAAAACTGCGGAAACTTCTTGCTCAACCCTCTTCCCCTTCAGCCCAAAACTAAGGCACTGCCTTGGTGAGTTTTGGGTGGCATTACATCTGAGCCATGAGAGCAGCTGCTGCTGCTGCTGCTCCTGCTACAGCCTTTTTCCTCAGCTTTTCCTGCTAAATTCCTTGTTGTTGCTCTTTTTCCTGCCATCTTTTTGATATCATCGTCAGCGGCAACGCCGACTGCGACTGAGACGCCTCCTTGGTCGTCGTCGTCTCTCCTTCATAAGAAATTCATAAGTATTTCCGCTTCTCTGATTTTTGATTCGGTAATTAAAATGCAACTGAGATTGCTGCTCACACTGTGTGTGGGCGGAATAACTTACATACATACTATATATATTTACACATATGCCAGACACGTAAAAATTATAGATACTAGTTTATATTTAAGAACTATAAGCTTGCTACATTTATTAGTAATAAGATAATTTCTATAAAAAGAGTTCTAAAGTCTCTTGTCATACATTTAGACACATTTTTAAGGGTTTTCAGAAACCTTAGGGATTTCTAGTGATTTATAAATTACTAAATTAATCTCTTAATAATAGAATCCTTGAAAATTTTGTGATATTAAACCCATTAAGGTGGCATCGCACACATCCCTAATGCACATCATTCGGTGATTGTTTTTGACAACTCAAACACACACACACACTCTATGCTATATGTTTATACTATATATATTATAGTGTGTGGAAAACTGTTTTTCCAGGTGCTCCCTGGGCCCCGAAAGCTGATTGCTTTGGCTGCTTTTGGCATTGGCAGCAGTCGTCGAGCTTTGATTACTCGAACGGTTTCTAAGCACCAGAAGGGGACCCTTTCGCAGCCCCATTCCGACATCCCCCCATCCTGGCTCCATTCTGGGGCAATGCAACAGTGGCAAAACGCATTATCTGCTTCAGCTGTCAAGTGGAAAGTGGAAAGTGGAAAGTTGCGGAGGAAATCGTGGGAAATCGGCGAGCGGAGAGCCAGCGCAAACCGAACCTAAGGAAATATATATAAATGTATATATATTATTTATATATATATTTTGCAATTTCATTTACAAAAGTTTATCTTGGAGTGCGCGATTTGCGCCAGGAAACGGACTGCGACTACAACTGTGACCAGGTGGAGGAGGCTCAGTCACAGTCACAGTCAGAGTCCCGGCACCGGTTCCAGATCCTGGCTGGGACCCAGACACAGGAAGAACCAAAAATACAACAGCCCAGCACTGAAGTCGACTGGGGAAGTACCCTTATAGAGGGGTTGTTAATCAAAGAATTTGTTGCCTTTTAAATTTAACTTATTATAAAAGGGTTTTAGAAAATTATTATATAATTTACCATATATATAAATTACTATATTTATTATATGTATGTATATTAATTACTATATATGTATTTTGATTTTAACATTAAAGTTATTTATATTTATACAACAGCTCTAACATTTTAATAAATATATTAAAAATCGATTCCCTAAATAAAATACGAAACGGTCAATTTTTCATGTCAACAAATTTTTATAAAATCGATGTTAAATATCTTAATTTCAGGAATAAACTATTTAAGCCATAACAGACACCCATAATACCCTGAAAAATATATCATTAAGCGATAGAAATATTGCGATTTGCCTATCATTAAATATATCTCCAACAGCTTTAAAAAGCAATCATTTTCTTTTTTATAAAAGTAAAAATAATGTAAGTTTAATATAATATATTACGCATACAAAAAATCTCTTATATTTTATTAATTATATCGAAAATCGATATAAATATCGACCTTTATTCATGATACGCAAAACCACAAAGATCAACAATTTGTATTAACCAGGAATTCTTTACAAAATATAATTTTAATATTTTTATTTGAAAAATAAATATATTACCCACAACGTACAACTGAAATATTTTAATAATTACATCGAAAATTTATAGAAATATCAACATATACTTTAAAAACTACTTCCCCGATGCTTCAGAAATCATCATTTGACACTAGATCAACGACTTAAAATAGCTGCCTTGGAAAGGGTATGGGGAAAAGCGAATGAAAGAAAAGCTAATGGCATCAAAGAAGAAAATCAAATATTGCTCAAGTGCCACTGGCAGCCACAACAACAACAACAACAACAAGTAGAAGAAGAAGCCGATTATCGTGGAAAACCGTGTAAGAAAACATGCAGATGGTCCAAAGGAAACTTTTTGGCCAAACGATAGACCGCAATGCTGCCAGAGCCAGCGCCTCAAGTCTCCGAGATTCGAGATGAGATTTTCCCGGGGCCAGAGGCAGGGGGTGAAGAGGGGGCCGCGGGGCGGGGCGAACAAGTTTATATGATTTTGATGAATTTCCGTGGCAACGGGGCCAAAATGAAAGCGCGACTCGATAAGTAGCAGTTAAGATTTCGCTGCTCTTCTCAATATCCGCATGGTCAGAGCGAAGGAGGAGGAGGATGAGGAGGAGTTTTCCCTGCTTTTCTATCTCTCCTTCTCTCTCTCATCTCTATCTCCCCTTGTTCCACCCCCGCCTCACCTTTGAGTTTAATATCAGCGAAAAAGATGAGAAATCCCACGGGGGGAATGGCACTCTGCCACCAGTGGAAAGTAATTTCCTGCAATTTAAACTAAAGAAAAATAAGGAAGCGTCTTTGATTTCCGCGTGAAATGTTGTGGGCGGCAGCGCGGTTGGTACATGATGTTTTGCCATGTACCAACCCCTTGGAAAACCCTTGGCGAAAACCCCTCGGTGGGTGGATCGAATTAAAGTTGATTCAATTTATTATTAGCCTCGGCTTATTGGATAACCGCGACGAGCATCCACAAATTGCATTGCCCTCGCCGATGACGTTGACGTTGCGCCAAAACAAATCGAGTAAGTGAGTCGAAGAAATCGAATAAGTCCCAGGAATCGAATTAATCGAATGCCTACGAATGCGTAAGGCTTTCCATATTGTCTAACTTAGAGTAAGTTTTAAGTTTTTAAACAAAAAAATAAGTCGTTTTTCTGAAAATAAACAAATAAAGTGGGCAGCTTTTGGGGCAAAGGATGTGAATAATAATAGATATCGAAAAGGATCGATACTGAACGATATATAAATAAATTTTTAAAGCAACCAAAAATAACAATACTTATAATAAAAGCCCCAAATTTCCTTTCAAATATTTAAAATGCTTAATTGTTAAACCATAACCAGATTATTTTTATTCCATAATTATACTGTTCGATATATTTAGAGTAGACCAATATATAAATAAATGTTCACGATAAAAAATAACAATAATTATTATAATTATAATTATTATTATAATAAAAACCTTTCAAATCATTTTAAAAGTTCAAAATGTTGAAAAATTAAACCTCAAATGCATTCTTTGTATTCCTCTAATCAGAAATCATAAAAAAAATCCTTCAAGTTCCCAAAAAATGTTATCCGAAATGACAGCTGGCAGCATTTGTTTCGTCTTGGCCAGAGTTTTTAGCCAAAAATGTTAACCTAACTCGTATTTTTCGCCAATTTCTGCTCTGCTCTTTCCGTTTTTTTCCCCCCTTTTTTCTGTTTCTGTTATTTTTTGTTTGTATTTTAAGCGGACGGAAGGGCAGACACTCCTCCTCGATTTTGGGCGCGACACCAAATGAAATGCCTGAGGGCAGTAAATTTAAGCGGCCGCCAGGAGCTGCTCCTTGTCGGCGGCGGCGGCAGGACGCGGAGTTTTTGGCCAGCGGAAACAGTGGCAGCAGTGGAGCGCGGTTTCGGCCACGTGGCGAGCGGAGTATTTACCGCCATGTGCATAGTTTGCAAGTCTGCGCGGCGACACCTGCAGGAATGGCTCGCCACGGTCTCATCCCAGGAGGATCCGACGACCAGGACGACCCAGGGCCCAGCCAGGACCAGAACCAGACTGGCGAGCAGACATGGCCACTAACAACATCAAAAAGTGCCAAGTGCCAAGTGTTTGCGTTGGTCGCCAAAAACACTGCCGAACAAATTGTTCCGACTCTCCTGTATTTCGTATACCCTGTAAAGGTGGATATCATTGGATTGGGAGTTGTGATTTATAAAAAAAATAAATTCTAAATATTCTGAAGTTAAAAAATATAAAGGTTTAAAAATTAAGTGTTTTTAAAATCTTGCAAAAAACAAAAGGTTTCCTCTGGAAATATTTATTTATTATTTAGGTATGAGTATCCTTTCGGTCGATTTAAACCCAAAAATTTCCTTATTTTCAGCCGTGTGACATTTTTCTTCTGTTTCGTTACTTTTTTCCGCCCTGTAAAAGGGGGAGTTTTAGGGTCCCGCCCTAATGTGGACTGGTCCAAGTTTCCTACCACCTTACCTTACCTTCCTTTTTCGCCTTTTTTCCTCCAACAGTATTTTTTTTTCATTTTATTTCTCTATTTTCGCTTACTTGTTTTGTTTTGTTTTGTTCACTTGTTGGCTACTCTTTTATGCACATCGATTTTCGCTCAGTGCTTTTTATTTGCAGGGGGGAAAGGGTGCTGAAGGGGGCAAGGTAGAACCGTACATCGGAGTTGTTTGTTTGGCACTGTTTGTTTATGTGCTGTGACTGGTTCGGTGAGAAAGGAGTAGGGAAAGCGGTGAGAAGAATGAGGGAAAAGGGATGCGGTGGGGGAAAAGGGATGCGGTGGGGGAAAATGGTGGAAAAGGCTGGCAGAAATGGCTGAAAATCGGGCATACCAAGAGGGGGGGACCAGCAACTTTTTAAAGCGACATTTAACGATGCTCCAAAGTTGAGCACAACACTTGGCAGGCCCAAGTGAGTGCCACACGAGTGCATTCATTCAGCGAACTCGCAGCACCCAAAAGCACCCCCCACCCACTCATTGAGGCCAAAAACATGGCAAGCAATTACACCATAAATTGTTTAAACATTCTATTCCATAAAATTTAAACAAAAGCATTGAAAATATGCATTTTTAAATTTGTTAACTTCTTGGAAAAATTATGGCATCCTTAAAAGAATAATTTGTATTAACAATAAGTGTTCACATGCATTTTGTTTAAGGAATTGATCTACCTTACAATTTTTAATTTAATATGCTACAATTAGCTATTTATTTTTTGATAATATTATTTATTGAATATTCCAATGCTGCAAATATTGCTTGAAATTTATTGCTAAGTAATTGCTAAGCATTTCATATATTATTCAAAAATATCTAAGCTTCCACTTATTGTATTTTTAGGCATTTAATCTGATCAATACCTTAACAGAAAATACCCTAAACCTAATATTAAACCCTCTTCTGCTGGTGTTAACTCTTTTACAGATTAAATTAAATGTCATACTCTATAATACACTCTATATACTCGATTTGAATATATATTTCTGCTCGGCAAAGTGAAGCGTTGGCCGTTCATAAAACTATTTTAGTCACAACTAACAAAGTTTGCCAAGTACTCGGCTTTCGGCTCCTTTGACACTGACGTTTTGGCAAGTGGCTTCAAGTACGGCGACAAATCGTGCAACAAAGTCAAATGCACTTTGCAGAGGCAGTGTCGGAGCGGGGTGTAGATGGGAAAAGGGGAAAGGGGGAAAACTGGCGGCAAAAAGCGGGAAAAAGCTATGGCAGGAAAATTGTGAGCGGAGTGAATACATGTGTACGATGTGCGATGATTCATTTTGCAATATTGCATATTGTGCGTCGCACTTAAATTCAATTAAGCTACAAAGGCAGTTACCCAGGCACCAGGCACCAGGCACAACTACCGCAAGCGTCCAATAACCCATCAGCTGTCGCAGGGAAACCGGGAAAAACCCCATCAGTTTTCAGTTTTCCGTTTTCCGTTTTACAGTTGCCAACCCACCAACCAACCCACCCACCGCAGACCGTCACCGTCACCGTCAATGCCAGAGCCACTGCCACACTTTATAGCCATTGCCATTGCCCTTCGTGCACTCAGTCATTCATTGATTCATGCACCAGTTAGCCCAAGCATTCAAGCCAGCACTCATTCAATCATTTCTGGCGAGTCCTTGGCGCTATCAGCACAGCAGTTATCCTCGGCAACATGTCCTTCACAAGATGGCATTGTAATTCGAGGCTCAAGGTAACGAGTTCGCTTGAGACTTTGGCTTATGTCATTTAAGAGGGGAACAAAATCAAGGATTTGCTTAGGAAACAATTTTGATTTAAGTTTAACTTGTTTTTTGTGTATTTAAGCAATTGAAATAAATATAATTGATCCTTTAAAATAATTGTAACGAGAGCAATAAGTATTTTATACAAATATCCGGGCTTGCTACAGAAATCACTTAAGAAGAGCGCTTAAAAAATGTTACATCTTCAGCATAACAATTTTGTAGCGACAAAATATCAATGCATACTTTTAGACATTTTTCAAAGAGATTTATAAAAGTTTTCTGGGTTTCTTAAACTCTTTTAGACCTTTAACAATATCCAAAATGAAGCTACCAAATTATACAAAGGATAAAACCAAAACTAAACACTGAAAACTTAGTAGATAAATCCCATCTGAATTATTTTTTTTACTTAAAATAATGCCAACATTAAACCCCCCTTTAACTGGTCACCCTATCAATCCCCTTTTTATGCTTTTCCAGGGTATCTCTCTGGGTGTGTACTAGCTAAAAACACAGGTGTGGCCCTGCTCTCGTCTCTAACTTCATTTACACGCTTTTCAACGCTCCAATCGAGCTCCATTTAAATGTGCAAGTGTGTGTTTGTGCCCCACAAAACAGCACTCGTCGTAAGTAAGGGGCAAGTAAGTGGAACTTCCGGGGCTGTATATATATACATATATATAGTATTATAATGCCCCGACATACACACGCACACACACATCCTTTGAGCTGCTGCTGCCTCGCTTTGCATCTCGCAGATGCCTCGCTGCCAAGTAGAACTAATTCCATTAAAGCCGGCTCTAACTTGATTTTCAATTGACTCCTCATTTGCCAAGGGATCGGGAGGGGCGGGATGGGTGGGTCAGGAGCACGACGGGCTGTCAGCAATCAACATGTTCAATTGAGCATATCCTGCCGGCTGCAGGACACTGCCGTGCTAGAAGAGATATCAGATACCAGAGAAATGTGATTACCCGACGCTATTTCCCGCACACACATCCTTGGGAGACGGCCAACACTCGGAATATAAGCAGTACCAGTTTTAAAGTCCTTGAAAAGGATGTTATTCGTTGAGGCAGAAAGCCTGGAATTTGTTGCCTACTTTCGGGCGCCTTTTAAAATGTTTTCAAATGCTATTTTTAAAGCAATCTTTAGGTTAATCTTTTTTGTTGGGTAATCAAAATATATATTCAGCTTTTAAATAAGATAATCTTTAAAGTAAATTTCCATTGATAAATTTTAAATGATTTTACCAATTAAAAGTATTTTTTTCGAGTGCTGGGCGAGCAGGACAACGAACCAGGACACAACATGAAGAAAGTCCAGCGAGCGCCTTTTACATTTCATTGGATTTTATGCGTTTCACTTTATGCTGATGTTTTTATTATTAAATTTTCCTGAATTTTCATTTACATTTTCTGGCTTTCTTAGCGTTTGCTCTATCCCTACCCCTCCTTCTCACTCTCTCTCTATCCCTCTCTATAGCTCTCTCTCTCTCTCTTTCTCTCTGTTTGGTCGTTAGTGTTTTGTCGCCGATGCTGATGACTCCTCTTCATTTTCACACTTTTCATTCAATTTATTGCATTTCGCAAATTGAGTGTCGCTTTCCTTAGATCTATGCGCCCTTCCCTGGGCTCCTTCGCTGCCATTGCTCCTTCCGTTCTGGTCCTGGCCACAGCATCCTGTCCTGCTTCCTCACTTTCCTAATTTTCCTTAAAAAAGGAACACAAAATAAAACAGTAAATAAATGCAAAAGAAGCACCTAAAAGAAGTCAATTCGATTTAAGGCAAAGGAATGCTGAAAATAAGCTGGGGAATAAATCTTTTGGCAACTTTGGCTTCGCGAATTTTTTGGGAATAACAAGTAATGTACAATACAGCATTTAAAAATTGGTAAATTAGTGAAGATTGTCTTGAATTTAAGCCAGAATTTATAGGAAAATACCTATAAAACCACATAAATTTAGAAATGCAACAGAATTGTGCTCTGCCGCTGGCTCCCCTTATCGATAGATCTATCGATAGTGTAGCTTTCCCAGCTCGAATTCAAACGTATCTAAGTAATTTCTAGTTGGCTTGGCTTTTTTCCTACTAACTTTCCTACCTGCCTCCGAAGTAGGCTTCGGTGCAGCATTCCGGACCCCGAAGTTCAAAATTCATTACAAAATTAACCCAAAAAGCAGTCAGACGGCGTTAAAAAGCAAATTATCGCTTTTATTTAAGCCAAACCAAAACGCCAAACATGTCCGAGGAGAACCCAGAAGAAGCCCAGTTCGATCCGATGCCTGATGACATCATTGTCGCGGCCAATGACCTCGACATGGACATGGGTTTGGATTTGGATTTGGTTATGGAGACCACGACCACCGCTGATGGGGTAATGCCGGCGATCGTGAGCCTGGATGATAATGCGGCCAGCATTAGTGGTGTCAGCGGCGGGGCAAGGGCAAGACGCCCGCTGAGATCTGGCAACTGCACCGACGCTTCCCTTTGCAACGTGCGTCGCCTCAAGCACGAGCTGGACGAGATTCGTGCCCATCCGCCGCCGTATTGCTGTGTGGCCATCAAGGCGGAGGATCTGTACCATTGGGTGGCCATTGTGAATGGCCCGGCCGGAAGTGTGTACGAGGGCGGTCACTTCCGCCTGGACGTGCGTTTCCCGGCCTCGTATCCCTTCAAGCCGCCGCAGATTCGTTTCGTCACTCGCATCTATCACTGCAACGTGGACAGGTGCGGCGCCATTTGCCTCGATGTGCTGGGGGAGCGATGGTCGCCCATAATCACCGTGTCCAAGGTGAGTTGGGATTAATTTATAATGGCATAATGGTAAATAAATATATTAACAAATTCAAAATCCCTCAGGTGCTACTCTCGATTTATCTGCTGATGGCCGAATGCAATCCGGATGATCCCCTGGACGGTTACATTGCCGACATGTACAAGACCAATCGCATGGAGCACGATCGTATCGCTCGTTACTGGACCAATCGCTTTGCCAAGCCCGAAGGAGAATAGAGAATAATATGGAACAGACACCACTATTAACCACAAAATACAGATCACGCCCTCGCCTTGAATAGCGCTTTCCAGTTCCAATGAACCCGAACCCGAGCCCAAACCCGAGCCCGAACCCTCCTCTTCCACGGCACTGCACTCAACAATGAACAATGAATCGTTCCATTTTTACACTCCACAAAAATTATAGTTGTAATAATTATTTAATGCCACTCAATGACAGTTTTCCAACGCTCATTAAAATGCTGCATTCATAAAAGACACATCGTTGTGGTTTCTTGGAGAATTATAAACAAATTGGAGGAGAGTGTTTCCAAGTAGGAAAGAGCTAACTCTTTATACACGTATGGTTGTTTTTTTTCTATGGCAAAATGTAAGCTTTTTCCTCCTTGCTCTCTGTTTTCCCTTGTGAACTTCGACCTCAAGGCAAGCCGTTTTCAAAATACTCCCGGCTTTATGTCCCACTCCCGCGCAGAGTGCTGACTGTGTCAGATAGCCGAGGTGATGGTGGTGGTGGTCCTTTAGTCCTTTGGTCCTTTGGCCCCGCTCATGTCCATGAATATTCATGAGCTGCCAAAAAATGAACGTTGGGGCAAAAACATCCACGCTTGGATGGGGTTAGCTTTGAAAAATGAATTGGAACGCGCGAACGGTTTAAACACACCTCCAACCTCCACCAGCTCAAAGGGTTGCCTCGAAACGGGGTCACCTCCTCAATTGAAAGCGGCGAAAATATTCCAAAGGCCCGCCACAATCTTAAATGCCCATATGGCACTAGGCCGAGGACAAACACAATTAATGGTCCTGCCAGCACTTAAGAATCAAGGAGCAGACCTTAGAAAAGTGTACAGTATTTAACCTTTGGTATTTCATATTTTCCATATGCTGTAGTACAAATATACTACAGTATATAGCTTTTTTAAAAATCGAACTAATATACTACTTTATATACCATTTTTCGGTATTCTTAGGTTTATAATTCATTTAAAAATGGAATTAATATACTATAGTATATTATGGTATTAGGTTTACTGTCAGACAATTAATTCAAAAGTCGAACCGATGTTTTCCCACCAATACTAAAAAAAGCTAAAATAGCTATAATGCCGTGACCCTAACTCTTGTTCTTCGGAACATTTCCCAACACTGTCTTTTCATTCTGGCGGCGTCAACTGACAAGTTCTAGGAATTTTCTTTCCATTCGATCGTCAGTGAGTTTCAGACGTAGAAGTTCTGTGGTGAAAATAAAAAGTTCAGACAGGAACTGCAAGTGGAAAAATATAACTAGGTGAGTCCTTGCTATCAGGTAATTCCTGCCCAATAAGTGGGAGAGAGTTAAGCTACCTGCGACCGCAGAGTCGAAGACCTGTGCGCCGGCGCACTTTGCGCGTGCGTTTGCATAGGTGAAGAAAATGTCGGAAAAAATCTGATTGTGTGCGGAATATAAAGCTTATTGTTTAAATATATATATAAAATATATAACCACGGATCTGGGAAATATCTGTGTGCAAATGAAAATGCTGGAAATTCCAGGAATCAAAGAGAAAATCAAACAGCGCGATGCATGCTCGTCGGCGTCGTTTGCGCGTGCGTTTGCATAAGTGAAGAAAATGTCGGAAAAATTGATTGAGTACAAAAATGTAAAGCTTATTGTTTGAATATATATCAAATAGATAACCCCAGATCCAGGGAATATATGTGTGTGAATGAAAAGAGCATGAAATTCCAGGAATCAAAGAGCGCTACACATGCGCGCCGGCGTCGTTTGCGTTTGTGTTAGTGAAGGGGCAAAGCGTCGCAAAATCGTGCATGTGTGGGTTATAAAATGGAAATTATTATTAGAATATATAAAAATATATTATATACTCCCTGGAACAAGGGAACATCGGAAGAGTGGTGAAGAGAAGTCCAGCGGAGGCGCAGATTTCGGTGGCGAAAAAAAAAATGGAGCGCATGCACTCAGGCTTCATGTGTGTGCTTTTTTATAGCTGTATGCGTGTGCGTATGTGTGCTCCTTTCATTGCTGTATGCGTGTGTGTGTGTGTGCACACCTAAAAGAAAATGGCTGACAGGGAAAGGCGAAACGGATAAAGACGCCGAGAATCCCGAGAATGTCAAAAAACTTGCAGTAAATGGCGAACGAGCAAAAAAAGGTTCGCCATTTTGTGGAAATTCTTATAGCTGCACAATAACCTCGAACTTCTATATTAATTATTTCTCAAAAAAAGAGCAAAATTAATATAATTATTAATTTATCATACAAATAATTTAAAAGTAATACAATAAATATTTCTCTTGATCTTTAAAAATTCTCCTTTTGCAGGTTTTATTTTATATTCACGGAATCGGATATTAATTAAATATGAGTGATAACGAAAACAACGAAATTGAAGATATTATGGAAGTCCCGGATCCGCTCGAGGTCGGCGAGGATCCGCTCGAGGTCGAGGTCACCAAGAAGCGAATGAGGCAGAGCCCAATCACTTCGCCGTCACCCAAAAAGCGCAACGTGGATCCAACCGAAGGCGTTTCCGAGTCCGCTTCCACTTCTAGCTTGGAAAATGCCACTGATCCCGACCAGCAGAGCCCGAATGAAGGCGAAGGAGCGCAGGTGCAGCCCGAAGGCAATGATAGCGCTCCCGATTCGGACGATCAGGATGGGGAGCTTGGTGTGGTCTACAATCTGACCGGGAACGAGAGCAAGGCTCAGCTCCAGGATCTGCCACCGTCGACAGGCTTGCCTTTGCCTTCGCAGAAACCGAAACCGAGTGTGGCCTGCAATCTTGATGGCCCCGAAGGCACCCTGTTCGAGAGCCCCAACAGCGACCATGTGGGAGATGAGGGCGAATGGCAGGTGCAGCCCGATGATCCAATTGATCCACCCAATGGGGAGGAAAACGTTTCCGGTTTGGACGATCAATATGGGGAGCTAAGTGTGCCCTATTATCATTTGCCAGCGTCACCATCGATTGACTGGCAGGAACAGAGCGTGTCCAACAATCTTGATGGCCCCGAGGGCACCCTGGTTCTCGAGAAGAACAACGATGAACCGAGATTTGAGCAGGGTAACCTGACCGAGAACGAGAGCTTGAGCCAGGAGCAGGTTGAGGACCTGCCATCGTCACCATCGCCTGTCTTTTTCGATCCAGATGGCGCCCAACCGCAGGAGGAAATAGTGGCGAATGAAGACGACGAGGCCGAGGGCCCACAGCGAGAGTACGACCAGGTAGTTATGGAAGAGCTACGCAGGATCTCCGACGAGTCCGAGAACGACAGCGCTAGTGACGGCGGGTCCGACGGATATTTATCCGATTCGGACGAACAACAGGAGCAGCAGGAGCACCGTGAGGATGGCGAGGCAGCGGACGCTCGCTTAGATTTAACAATCAGGGCGAACCGCCGGGAGCTAGAGCGTGTCACCGACCTGCAGCCCCGCGTCAGGCTGAGCAAAGAGATGACAGCCCGTTACGAGGACTTTGAAATCCAAAAAGTCATCGGCTTGGGGGCTTACGGAATTGTCTTCGTGGTCCGCAAGTTAACCGGAGTCGATGAAGGGCAGGTGTACGCCATGAAGGTGATCGCCAAGATGGATGCCATCCGCAGCGTGGAAACGGCCAATCTCGTAAAGAATGAGCGCAAGATCCTGGAGGCCATCCAGGAAAACCCCCACGTGGTGTGTCTTCAATATGCCTTCCAGAGCAGACGGTTCCTCTTCCTGGTGATGGGTAAGTTGCCACAAACTAACCGGGAGAAATTCATTCCTAATTTATTTCTCGACATTTTCCATTTCCAGACTTTGTCCAGGGCGGCGAGCTGTTCAGACACTTGTTCAACCACAATGGAAACTTGCCGGATTCGGAAGTGGCCATCTATGTCGCCGAGGTGATCGAGGCTGTGGAGCAGCTGCACGCACAGAACATTGTCTATCGCGACCTCAAGCTGGAGAATATACTCATCAACAGCGAGGGCCACATCGAGCTGGTCGACTTCGGGCTGGCCACCATCTTGACCGCCGAGAACGAGTACCGGGCAAACGAGTGCTGCGGCACGCTGGAGTACATGGCTCCGGAGGTGATGCAGAGGTCAGCAGAGGGCTACGGCACGAGCGTTGACTGGTGGTCGCTGGGCGTGCTCACCGTTGAGCTGCTCAGCGGAATGAATCCCTTTTCCAGACCACATTTACCGTACGACCAGCAGCAGGTGGAGATACCCAGAAGCGTCCTGTTCGAGAGGCTGCAGCTGCCCGAGGGGCTCAGCCGCACTGCAGCCGACCTGGTGCGGAGGCTGTTGGAGAGAGATCCGGACAGGCGGTTGGGCGGCAGCGTGATCCGGAGGCATCCCTTCTTCCATCGCATCGCCTGGCCGATGGTGAAAGGGAGACGCTATCGTATGCCCTTTCTGCCGCCCCTCGATGCCGCCGACGACGTCCAACACTTCGACCCGGACTTCACTTCCCGGCCGGCGGTGTTGCCCCAGTGCGAGGTCCCGCCACACGGCCTTCGGCTTTACCGGGGCTATAACTATATGGCGCCAAGGCTTATGGCCTTGGCACGTCAGCACCGGGACAGGGAAGTTAAATACCGCAATCCACAAGCACAGGTGAGTTCTGTAGATCCTCGTCAAGGCAATCGCTAACTTTATTCCCTGCAGAGTACAGCCCCACTACCGGATAATTTGGAGCTGGGCGAGCGGATCCACAGCGGTCGCTTCGGCGTCTGCTTCCAAGTGAATGACAACTACATGGTCAAGGTCATACACGGATCAACATATCGTCCCACCGAGGTGGACGCCTTGATGTCTTGCTCACACAGCAATATTGTCACATTTTTCGGCGTTTACCAGAACAAAACCGAGATCTGGATCATGATGGAGTACCTGCCCGGCTTTGACCTGGCCTGGAACATTCGGAGCAACACACTGAGCGAGGACTACATCCGCGAGATCTTCACGCAGATGGTCAGGGCCGTGCGCCATTTGCACAAGAAAGGCTTTATTCACGGCGATCTGAAGCCGGAGAATTGGGTGTTCGTGAACGCTACGGATGTGAAGATCAAGCTGGTGGACTTTGGTAGTGCCAGGTGAGATAATGACCTGATCTGATCTCTGCTTAAAGTACACTCCTGGCATTATTTCCTCTCTTTATAGCTACAACATCGAATTCAGGCAATGGCGGGACAGGGTACGCTATTCACTGGACTTTGCTCCGCCCGAATTAGTAGAAGCCGAGGGATACGCCATCTATAGTCCCGCAATCGATGTCTATGGACTGGGGGCCACCCTGTACCACATGATCGTGAAACATCCTCCTTATCGCAATAATGTGGACGATGTGTCCCAATCGCCAAAGGCTAGGGCCGAGATTAAGGAACGCATAAAGATGGGCGCGTTCACACAGGACGCCGAGAACTGGCAGACTGCCAGCTCCGCCTTCAGAAACCTGATTCGCAGGTCTCTGCAGAGGCGTCCAGAGGATCGTCCCCGACTGAAGGATCTACTAACAAACTCGTGGATTAACGATGACTCGTCAGAAGAGGAGGAACTTTCCGAGGGTGAAGCTCAAGAAGAACAAGAAGAGGAAGATGAAAATGAAGAGGAAGAGGAGGCGGAGGAGGAGGCATCTTCTGAGGGTGAAGCACAAGAAGAAGAAAATGAAGAAGAGGCTTATGATGAGGATGAATTGCAGGAATTCCAGGACGCCGCTGCTGCCTAAATGATCGATCGTCGCTACTCCATGTGAAAAACACAGGCTTCATATTCGACAACATATACCCCATGCATTTTTTCTTTTGTTTTCTTAGTCTTATGCATATATTGTATCCGACTCACTATTCTCTTTAATATGAATAAAATTTCAACTATTTCTCAAACTTGTCTTAGCTTCTCTTTCACTTGCAAAAACTTTATATTCTTTCTGTTTGAATGAAAGCCTTGTAAATACTGTCAGTTGGCTGAAATGCCGGAACCCAATAAACCTCGTAGGCTATGTGCCAGGCAGTGTGATAAAAGCATAAACCGAGTGACAGTCGCCAATCGAGAAATGGCCAACAATGTCATCAAAGTGGCAAAGTGCCCTTCTGCCAATATCGCCGCCCATTCCCTGTCCTGTCGTGGTCCTGCTCCTGCTCCTGTTCTGCTCCTGCTCCCTTATTCCGACAAGTCAAACGTTAATGAACTTAAAGAAATTAATTAAAGTGGCAGGCAGCACAGGCCACCCACATATGCTGCATATACAGAGGAGACGGAGACATACTCCTCCGATACATACAGAGTGTGTGCAGCTTAACGCCCCGTTCCGATGGCCGTTTATTGGAAACGACATCCGGTTTGGGGACTGGCTGCCGCCTGGCTGGGATCGGATCGGATGAAATGGCATCGGATGGCTTTCTTCTGCCCGGGCAAATGCAATAAAAGCAAGTTGCGAGACAACTTGACCGTTAAAAATGAAGTCAGCCGGCGAGATGGAAGTGTCACAGTGTTATTGTGTCGATACAAAACGACAGGGGAATGCCCTGAATGAGGGGGAAGGACCAGTTCATAATGGTAAAAATATATTTTACTGTATAATTTAACCAGAGGTTATAGGAATTTTTAATATTTAATTTTAGAGTAGAAAGAAAACCTTTTTTCTTTCTGAAAAATAATTATAAAATTGCTTTGAAATTGTTGATAACTTTAACCGAGTTTCAGGTAGAGCCTCTTATTTATCTCCACTAAACAAATTTAACCAGAGGTTAAGAAAATTAACAGAATTTAATTTTGGCTTAAATAATAAATGTAAACTATGTATTTAAACATGAAACCCTCCTAGGAAATATGTTAAAATCAACTTAATAAGCTTAAATGACTTAACAGAGTCTTCAGTTCTGTCTTTTACCAACCCCAAATTTAACCAGAGATTTAGGAAAGTAATAAGGTACCTATATTTATGAAATAAATCTATTAAAATATAAAAGTCTTCTTGGAATTAAATATAGATCAGCTTAATTGACTTTAACCGAACATGCAGTTTCTATTCTTACTAGCCCCTGTAAACCAAATTTTACAAGTGGTTAAATAAATTAATCAAGAATATTTATGGCATAAGAAATAAATAAATTTAAATATAAAATGCTTCTTAGAAATAGCTGAAAATCAGCTTATCTAACATAGATGACTTTGACCGAGCCACCTGCAGAACCTCCCCTGATAACCAAATTTAATTTAAGGAAAATAATTATTATTATTAATTGTAGATTAAAAAACATATGCATTAAAATATAACGCCCTTCCGAGAAATAGCTGAAACTTAGCTTAACTTACTTAGATGGCTATAACCGAACCTTCACAGCATCTTCTAAGCCCCAATTAACTAAATTTAACCCAACGTTAACCTTATAAACAAGGTAAAGTTAAGAGAAAACCCATTTGTATGTAAAACCTCTTGAAAAATGCAGTTCAAACTGCGATTAATGGAACTTTGACCGCAGATATGACTTAGGCCAGAGCTATTCGCATTAACCCCAGGTGATCCCTCGCCCCTGTTAACCCGTTAACCCCCCATTCGTATGTGTCAGCCACCGCAGGCGTCGCTCCATTCGCACCCGGGTTAATCCCCACAGCGTTTCGGCCAGAGTTCGATTGCCAATTGGCAATTGGCAGCAAACAGGCAAATAGCTTGGACAATCCGTCATAGCTCCGTCTGCCGGGAGCATCTCTCCGTGTGGGGCCACGACTTGGATCGATAATCGCATTTGGGCTGTGCTGGAAAATTAGGGGAATGGAAATTAGCAGGAGAGCAGCAGTGCAGCAGTTCAGCAGAGGAGATGAAGAGTGACGCCACATCCGCGAACGGTGCCCGCCGCTGCAATTCAATTCTCATTTGCTGAAATTTCAATGGGGAATTGGATTCGTCAAGGCTAATGTCTCGCAGAAGACGATCCGAGGGATCATTATTCGAACGGGGGAATCCACGCAACAGGGATTTGGATTCATTCAAAGTGAGTGATCGATGCCCGAGGAGGGGATATATCGAAAGGAAGATATCGAGGTGCTAGTAATAACTTCACAAATTAATAAAAATCAAAAGAAATGTTTTCTAAGTAATTACACAGACACTTGAAAAAAAGTCATAACTAAATATTAAATCAACAAATGTTGACTTATCGATTATTTCGATATTAGAATATCGATAATTAATTATGTAAAAATATAATAAAGACCTTTACCACCTTCATTAGCATTTTAAATATGTTAAAACGATTTCTCACCCGTTGTTCCCCCTGTCCGCAGGCAAAAAATATAATTAGGCTTACACCACATTTTTTAGCAGTGAACATATTTAAAAAATTAATAAATACATATTAAATCAATACATCTCAACTTACAACTCAATATTCTTGGTTGAAACATTATTAACACATCGATAAATATCAATAAGTGACTAAAATACAATTTTAAGGGGGGATATTATGGTGTATTATTTCAAAAACAAAATAATATTAAATTTGAATTTGAATTTTATTATAAATACATTTCCGATCGAACCAATCGATAAATGTCTTGACTTACATCCACCAAGAACAAAACCCATCCCCTAGCTCATGGACCTCAGTGTGCCGCCCTGTCACATGGCAATAAATATTGCCACATGTTAAATGTGATGGGGCGATGGGCCGACGAGGTCCCGAGGATTCAGCAGGACCCACAGGCTCCAGGGCCATGGCCATGGCCACTCGCCGATATTGCAGAAAATTAACAAATGAGCCCGACAAGCGTCCGGCTGATGAGTTTCGTCCTCACCAGAAAAGCCGATACCCCGGACCCCGCCGAAACCCCGCGATTCCCGATTCCCAGGCAGCTTGACGGGCCCGGAGGGGGCCTGGTCGATTGAATTCCGTGTCAAACGGTTTCTGCACTCTCAGCTTTTATTGAATTCCATTACAGATTCATGTCCGTCGGAGGAGTAACGTCATCATAAAGGCCGTACGTACACCGGGCGCTTGTTTGGCCAGGGGAGCTGAACGAGCTGGACGGGCTGGACGAGGGGAGAAGTGATACACCCACCGATTGCTGTCATTAATGTTAATGGCAAATTGTTTTAGAGCACCGACTTCTGCCGGTGACAGTGTGGTTCCTGCTCCTGCTCATGCCCCAGCTCCTGCTCCACCTCCTTCTGCTTCTGCTTCTGCCACGCCAGAGCGAAGCCCGCATCAGCATCCGGATTCACATCCGCATCCGCATCCTGTTTGTCTCCCTGACGAGCCGAGTAGTAGTAGTTTGTCAAAAGTGCGAGCACAAAAGGACTCGCTCCTTATCGCACCAGACAGACTTTTCCGACCCAGGTCCGGTCCGACTTCGGTCCCTATTATGATTATGCCGGCATAGTCCCGTCCAAAATGTGAGAGAGAGGGAGCCCTTTATTCTTGCCTGGTAATTTGTCGAGGCCTTTCTAAGGTTTTCCTTTTTTGGTTATTTAAAAATTACGCCCGAATCGAAAGCCAATTAGTTTGGGACGGACACTGCACTGGGAACATTTTGTAACATATAGGAAACTCCTTGAAGGATTCTTTTTCAGGGGTTTTTTTTTCTTTTAAAAAAACCAATCTTTTTTTTTTTGGGGGGGAAAAAAAAAAAAAAAAAAAAAAAAAAAAAAAAAAAAAAAAAAAAAAAAAAAAAAAAAAATTAGAAAACTCCTTGAATGATTTTTTATATTTATTGAAGAGTTTTCTTTGCAGATTTCTGTTTGTAAATTATATTTCTCTATTAAATCTAGCCTTACTTAACCAAATATAATAAATTAAATGACTTCTTGACTGTACATTTAATTTGAAAACTGTTTAAAAGTAAAATTAAGTATGAGTAGAAAAGGAACAAATGTGCAAGCTTTAGAAAGGTCTTCGAAAAATATTGTATATTTTTAAAAGCGTTTCCTTTGCACATTTCTCTTTGTAAATTATATTTTCCTGACCAAATACAATTCATTCAGTGACTGATTTCTTGATTTAATTTGCAAACAGTTTAGTGTGTAAATTTACCACAAATATGGGTGAGCATATATTCATCTTCAGTTGCATCCTCAAGAGCTCAAAAATGTTGCTGTAATTTTCCGCTCAATGCAGAAGCCATTCAAGTTCTGTGTAAAAATGTCGAGGGCCTCACTCGACCTCTCTCTCTGGCTCTATGTGGGGTGTAAATCTGCTCGAGGGCCAAAAGGACCTCTCCTGCTCAATTGAAATTGTTGCCGGCAAAGGATGACTGGATGACTGGATGACTGAGTGACTGGGTGACTGGCTGGCTTCCACATCAAAATCAGTACATAGTGCATACAAATCTGGACTGTGGCTGAATTTCATGGCACTCGCACAATGAGAATCCGACCTCAACAAAGGAAAATTAATTTCGTCATCTGAGTTGCTAGCTGAAGAATTTTCCAGGGCTTCTTCTACGGCCAGGTGAAAGGGGGCAGCGAATCCATGAAACCCGGAACTGAAGGCTCTTCTACAACGGACTCAATTAATTTAAGAGATTTTCCCGAGATTTTCCGAGATTTCCAGGGAATTCTGTGGTGCAACATCAACGATTGAGTTTTTGAAAGAGAGCAGCAACTCTTCATTTGGTGGTCTTCGCTTTTGGATTTCGGCTTGCTGGAAAATTTAATTAAGCTCAGCCGAAGGCGGAAAATCGGGGTGGTGCGGAGGTGGGGCTGAAAAACTTGCCATCTAAATATTATTTTACACGATGCTTTAACGGCAACTTTTGCATGCCTCATAATAATAATAATCGTCATAATGCCGCCAGGCAACAACTGTTTCATTAAAAGAAAAATAAACCAACAGGAAAATCTGCCAGAAGAAGATGGTTGGCAGGGGCGGGGGGGAAAATGCAGCGCAGGGCGGGGGAAAAGCGCAGATTGCATCGTATGTTGTTTTATGCGTATGATATTTTTCCAGGCCAAAGTTATGAGTTCTATATATATATACACATACACATAAATATACATATAGAAGGAAGCTGGTAAAAGGCAAAGGCAGTGCAGCAGCCCAAGGAAAAAATGGGAATCTGCTCCCTTTTTGGTCCTAGGTTCCCTTCATTTCTTTTATACCCATCACTACTACATAGAGAGGGTATATACGGCTTTAAGAAATTGTAGAAAAAATTAATAAAGCCAAGAAATAACTTGAGACATAAATTTTTCATTCAACTGAATAGAAATGATTTGTCTACCTAAAAAAAATTATTTGCCAGGTATTTCATTGTCGTTTCTTTTTTTTATATAATTTTTTGGCTTGGGTTTGGCGGGGGTGCACTTGCTCTTTTAGTTAAATGTTTGAAAAGAAAAATTAAAAACTTTTTACAGCGCACACAACATGCGCGGGCTGCTGCTTCCTTGCTGCCATAATATCCTGTAAGCGGGGCCAAAATGCAAGTGGAAAAAGTTAAGCGGCCAGAAAGGGGCCAAGGGGGACAGCAGGGAGGGGGAACAGCCAGCAGAAGATTATGTCGCACTAGCCAGGGCCGTACCCCTCCAGCCCATCCAGGCTTCATCTGCGAAAAGCGTCTTAATCCCGACTAAGAACAACCGCAGGCGGTGACACCCACATTCCACACGCACACACACACACACAGGCTCAGGCACAACATGCAACGTGCCACATGTCAGATATGCTCACTTCAAGGGCGAAAAGTTGTTCATCTTAAGAACACAAAACTTGCGATCCTTTATGGCACAAAAAAAAAAAAGGAAAGAAAAAGAAGCCTACCACTGAATACCCAGGGCTCAGCGACCTAAAGGCATTGCCTACTTTTGAGGGGCCGTCTTAGATTCCCTTTGGAAAACCCTGAATATTTCTAATTAATCTCTAACTTAGTATGTATGTAGATAATGAATAAAACCTATGTGTACTTTTTATCTGAGAAACTATTGCAGCCTCAAGGATTTCCCAAGTAAGATAAGTTAAGTAAATATTATTTTTTAAGCTGGAGGATATATTGTACATCTACTTTGTATTTTTCAAAGCTCTTGACATTTCTCACTGTCTTATTCTGCGGTTATAGCTTTTTTTCTTCCGACAATACCTAATAAAGGAATCACATTACGCACTCACCGCTTTCCCCTCTCAAGATGAGCATTCAAAGCATTCCCCCGATCTTTCCGATGAGTTGGTTTTAAGAGCACTTAGTGGCTGCTTTAAGGACACCTTACCCTTATCCTTATGCATATCCTTAGCCCTCTGCTTCCTTTTGACTTAAACAATTTCGGGTTTCTCTCCTCTCACATGCGGTAAGAGAGAGAGAGACGAAGAAATGGGAAAAAAAAGCAAGCAAGGAAAATTAGAAGAAAAAAAAAAAGAAAACTTGTAGTAACTTTTTTTCATATGTATGTGCTCGTTTTATTTTTTTCTTTGTGTTCCTATTTTTTGTTTTCTTTTTTTTACTCAACGACGGCTGACTTGGCTGGCTGGCATGTCTTGTCTTTTTTTTAACCCCAACCTAGCCGAAGAACATCCCCAGAACACTGAGAAAAACATATAAATAATACAGCAGAAGCAGTACAAAAATTAAAAAACAGGTAAAATATGTTAAATATTTTTTTAATATATTTTAAGAAACTTTTAAAAACTTATAGCAAAATTGTTCACCAAATACTTAGTTAGTTTAAAAATGAGTAAACTTTTGTTCCCTTTCATTTTTATGGTTAGAAAAAAAGAAAATTACTTGCTTTTCATTTAATCAGTTTTTCAGTATCAGTTAATCAGTATTTTTAATATGGTATACAAATTTTTAAAAATATTTCATATAACTTTTTGACATTCTTAGCGAGTTATTCCACTTCAAGCTAAGTTTTATAAATTATTTTCTAAGACAGTTCTTCAGATTTCTTTTAATTTTTGTAATATTAAATAATTGAAAAAATGTTATTATACATTTTACAAAATATTTTATGAAACTTTTTTTGAGTTCTAGCAAGTTTTTCCACTTTTGTTAAATACTAAAGCATTTGCTTAGGTTTTCCTGTAATATATAATATTTTGATACTTAAACAAGCTTTTAATATTTAATAAATATTTGTTTAATATCAAATAATATTTTGTAAATATTTTTTAATATTTAAAAATTAGGTTTTTGCGAGTGCCAAGTGCACTCACTCCCATATTCAGCTGTGCCACTTTCCACTTGCCGCTCTCGTAACTTTTGCTAGTGCGGCGACATCTGCCAATGTTTTGAACATTGCAGCACCCACACACACACACACTGAGAGAAAGGAGGGGTGAATGCTTTGGGTAATGGGGGTGGTCCTGGAGTGCCCCACACACACTCGCACACGCAAAAGGACAAACTCCTTGGCAAAATAATGAAAAAGTAACTCAAAGTCGTATTTGTATTTTCTTCAGCTTTCCTGTCGCTGTCTGTCTGCTTTCCCCCCCCTTTTTCCTTTTCCCTTGCTCAACCTCTACCTCCTCACTCCTCTGTTTGGATATCTCAAAGTCGAACTCTTCCATCATGCCGCATCCATCCATGGAGGTTAAAGGCGAGTCAGCCTGTTTTCGGAAATTGGTGCGAGTAATTGGTTTGTTAGAACAAAACTTATGGCACAAGTCTTTGGACTCGGGACTGTGGACTCTGGACTCTGGAGTCCTTAGTCGAAGGTCCCCAAGTCCTTGGTCCTTGGTCGCCTCCCCTCGTATTTCGGCGACCCTGCCCTCCAAGTTGCTCCCTGTCACTGGACATGGGCAAACTTTTCCAGAGACTCACCTGGCAGGCGACAGCGAAAGAGATGAACAAACGGACAGACTCACGGACATGCGGACATGCGGACAAGCGGACGGACAACCTAATAATAATCTGCATGCCAGGCTGAGGGAAACTTAAAAACATGTCACAGAGTTTTCGGTTTACAGATTTTCGCAAGCTGCACACACAACTTTGTGAAAGTAAACTGAAAATAAAAGAAGAGGCCCTTAAATATATTTAATTATTAAATGCAACTAAAAAAATAAATAAATATTAAAAGGTAAAAAATAAATCAAATAGTTGTGTAAGTTTTTTGAAAAAATGTAATAATGAAAAGCAAGTTATTAGATACAATCGATGAAATATAAAGTATTTGCTTTATTTAATTTAAATCAATAATTTAAAGTCTTAATAAATATTTTATAAAATTCCCTTAAATCAAGAAACTTCCCATTTATTTTAGAAATATTTGTAAGCAAGTGTATAGGATCCTGGCAGGGTCCTGGCTCGTGCCCGGGTCCTGGCGCCCACCCGTGGCGTGGAGTCGAGATACAGATACACGTCTAACATGTCAGTGACATACACACGAAGTGGCTGCAGTTAGAGGGGTGGAAAAAGGGGGCCTAGGGGTACGGCGGCGCAGCACAAAGGTTAAAAAGCAATTTTTCGAAATGTCAGCATACAAAATTTCATTACAAATTTGTTTTCTCCATTTTTTTCCTTTTTACTTCACTACTTTTTGGACTTTTTTTGTTTCCCGTATTCCCGCTTGTTTTGTTCTTTGTCTTGGTTTGGGGGACGCAGCTAGTGCCAGTGTTGAGTAGCACACAATAATTTTAGACTATTGCTGTAGTTATGTAATTTGGAAGTGGGGTTTACTTCTACAAGTACACAGGGAGTTCAATAGAAAAGATTTTTGTAGGAAAAATCACGGCATAAAGGGTTCTTTCTTCTTCTTATTTAAACATTTCCCAATTAACCAGTGTGGCAAAGGCTGAATATAAAACAGTGTTGAATAAGCGTACATGAAACAAAGCTGAGTTAGAGTTTAGTCTTTGAACAAAGCTCCCTTCCACCCGACAACAAAAAAAAAACAACTACCATAATTTATGATTATTAATAAGAATAATAGGGAATATATGTGCAGATATACATATGCAAAGTACGCACACAAGCAAACAGGATGAGGGCGGAAAATCGACGTTTAAAAAGGATTTGCCTTGCTAAACATTTTGAAATGCCTTAAGCTATTCAAAAATTACATCACTCGAGTAAATACGAGTGGGAGAGAGAGCGAGAGAGAGAGACACTCGAAGGGCAGGGAAATGGAAATGGAAATGGCAATGGAAATGGCATTGTGGGTGGATGCTTTCGAGAGTCGTGGCGTCCTGCCTGAGATGCACGATTAATGGCAACGAGAAATGTAATGTAGCGAATATATGCGAGAGCTGCCTCAGTTCGTCCTGATTTCAAAAATGGGCAAAGGGCAGTCGGCAAGAAGTGGAAATCGGGGAAAACTGAGGGGAGGTTGGGGGGAAAACAAAACAAAAGGCGGCGCTGGAAAAACAACGCCAAGCGGTTCAATGCTCGACCGCTGGCGTTCGCCTGATTTAACCATGCATTGGGTCAGGACACACACTCACAGGAGGCAGGAGCCTGGGCCTGGGTCTGGGTCTGGGAACTCAGCCGCAGACACAGGACCTCGTCGTGGTCGTGGTCCTTCTCGACATCATCGAGAAATGAAAACAACTCAAGCGAAAATACAATCATATTTTTATTGCCGGCTGGTTGGCTGCATTTCGAGGCGAGCCCAAGGAAGCGGACACATTGCCGAGGAATATCAAGGACCTTTGCCGAGCGAGTTGAGGGGGTTTACACATACAGAAAAAAATGGGGCAACATTTGGAGGCACGCAAGAATCTTTTGGAAAAATTCCCTTAAACTTCGAAAGGTTCCCCGAACGTTATTAAATGTTAACAAATATTTCTTAAGCCCAAAGACTTGAATTTAAAATTCCTAGAAAATATATTCAGCCTTCCAACTTTAATAATAATATTTTAGGAAATTTAAATAATATTTGTAATTTAACTTTCAACTCTCAAATTATGTCATGATTATTTTTTTCTTTCAGTGAATCAATTCTCGTTTGCTCGCCCGTTTAGTCGATTATTCTTGGAGGCGTTTTTCTTAATAGCAACTCTCTGAGAAATACAAAAACACAGAAAAAATGGACAACAACAAGGAAAACAAGAAGAAAAGCAACAACAACTACATTGAAATAAGGAAAACAACAAGAGTGGTGAAACAATAACAATGGGAAGAGCAATAACAGTCAGAACTCAAGGGCCGGACGAATGGTTGGGTCACCAAGTGAAATGAATTAAAACTGAATCAAAACATCTGGACACACGACCGAAAGGAAAGACAACAGAGAACGAGGGTAAATGGGAAAATGTGCGGTGGAAAATGGTGAAAAATCCGGGCAGTTTCACTATTTATTCAAACCAAACGAATAAGATGAATGAGTGGATCGCAAGTGAGTGATTAAATTGTTAAAGGATAATTGAGAGGGATAGAGAGGAGAGGGATTACAATTTTAAATCAGCACAAAATAATTAAGTTAATTAATATATCTATTAATATATGATTATTAAGTTAGTATAAAGGTAAAATAAATATCAAAATTTTTAGTTTATAGGAAAACAGTACAAACAAATTGATTTACTTAACTAAATAAGTGGAAATAAAATTATTATTATTATTTTTAAGTGTATAATACAGCGCTATAAATATTTATACATATATACATATATAATACTATATTACTATATATACATAACTATTACTATCTTATTATATTAAAAACACAAGAAATACTTAAACACATAGTAAATAAAGTAAGGCCTGGAAAATTTATTTTACCAAAAAATCTGCTTATAATTTCTAACCAAAAATGTTCTTTAATAATTTTAATAATATTTCCAAGTATTTCCTTGGCTCTCCTGGGCGGCCCAAAATCAAATATTCAATTATCCTTCGGAATATTTGAGACAGCGCTTCATTAAGTGAAGCAATTCCCATTCGGAAACGGCAACTCCCCCGATTCGATGAGTTAACTTTGAGTTATTTGCGAATTGATTTCCTCCCCTCAATTCCCGGGTCCGAGGGTCTGGAGGGGGGAAGGGACAGAAATGGCCCCTAGTCAACGAAAGAAGCCACTTACCTGGCTCCGAGATGGAACCATCAATGCGGCTGGCCGCACTTCAGCTTCAATTCCGATCCCATCTTGTCCCGGGCCCAGGGAAGAAGATGGAAAAGCTAGGAAAACTGTGAAAACTGGGAAAACTGCAGGGGGTAAAGGACTGACTGGCCGAGGCTGAAGGGGTGGCAAAAATATGCAAGGCAAGCAATTTGCATTTGCACACCGCAAACGGTGAAGCAAACTTAAGAGCACAGCACAGACAAGGACAACAAGTACTGCAAGGAATATGCTAAATTACGAAAGGACAAAAAACAAAACACGGCGCACGACACGAAAACAAAACTAAATAACAAAAAAAAAACTAAGAAAACTAAAAAATAATGGAGCAAAGAATAAACTTTGTTAGACTGCAGAACCCGCCCACGCTTCGCCCCTCGCAAAAGTATTCACGTGAAGAAGTTGCCCAAAGTCGGTGCCAGGACTCGGGTTTCAAAGACAGGAGGAGTATTTAAAATCTCAATTTTACGACTCTGGGATACTTTAGCAAGTAGTTATTATATTTTTAAATAAATTGTGAGAGGTTTTTAATCAGAAATATTAGTAAAAATATTTTAAATCATATATAAAGTATGTTTTTGAAGAATGTATAAATGTATCTTAAAACTAAAACCTCTAGATATGATTATACTATATTCTAATAAAAATGTTAAATGGTTTTAATGGGAATTATTATAAAAATATTTTTAAAGCCATATACGGTATGTTTTGAAATAATTTGTTTGTTAAACTTAAAATAGAAAGCTATACAAATGTTTTTATTAAATTTGTACATCGCTTTTAAATGGTTTTAAATGAGATATATTATAAAATATATTTAAAGTTTAATATACATTAATCCTGAAGAAATTTATTTTCTATTTTTAAATAAAACCTCTACAGCTGTTTATTTTATATGTCTATACACATTTTTTAAAGGTTTTTAATGAGAAATATTATAAAAAATATTTAAAAATGAATAATGCATATCCCTAAAGAGCTTGCTTAGTAATCTTACATTGAAAGCGGCTTGCCAATAATTTATTAACGAAAAAGAGAGAGAAAAAGAGAAAAAGTTTAAAAATTGCATAAATAATTAAAATGTAAATATTATTTATACTTCATCATAATTAATAGTAGTACTGATTTTAATACTTGCTAACATTTTCCTTAACCTTTTAGGTTTTTTTTAATACTGTTTATAGGGTATTTAAATCGGTTTACCGAATGGTTTCCGAAACGGTTGACGCTTGCCAGAGAAGATGCTGTCTTTGGACAGTTCTACTTAGACACTGAGAGAAAAAATGCAAGAGAAAAGGTAGTATATATAAATATATAATAAAACATATAATTTAAATTAAGGCAAGTCTGTTCATTGTTTAAATTAAAAAATAAACGTATTCTTAAATGAAAGGTTATTTCTTAAAGCTTTCTTTTGCTATCTTTTCTGACTTAAGAAATTATATTGTTTCTATATTCTATTTTTACTATTATTATACTACTTTTCTATTATATTATACATCCTTTCAGAACCTACTTAAATGTTTCTTTCCCTGCCGTGTCAAAGATAGAAGGCAAATAATCAGGGAGACCTCAGCTCCGTGCAGCAGCATCATCCTTGTTGTGTGCTGTTATTGAAAATAGTTTTACAATTTATAGAGGGTCCTGCCTCTGGCCCCCCCACTCCCACTCCCTTCTAGCGGCATCACCTGGCCTTTGTCTGTGTCGGTGGGCGTGGCACTGCGGCCGGGCGGCCACAGCTCTCTTTGCATGACAAAGGCTCCTTGCGGTTGCCAGGTCCTTCAGATTGTCAGTTCAACTGTCGGCTCAGCGGCCAAAGGGATGAGGTCCTGATTCCTGAGTCCCAGAGTCGCAGAGTCCACTGTACACAGTACACAGTACACTCGACCTCGTCCTTGTCCCCGTCGACGACATGGCACTCCATCTAAGCTGATTTGTCGGCTTACGGCGAAGTCACACAAGATGGCCATAAGCGAAGTTTGGTTATGTGTAAGGAATCGCATTAGAATCGCCGTTCCCCGGTTCGGTTCAAGTGAAGTTATGTGTGCCAAAGAGGCTTTCCACGTCGGACAGGCTAGCGTGGCCGGGAGCAGAGTGAAATAAATGTAACTGCAAGTGGGATTTTATATTGAAAACATTAAAAACGAACTAGTATTTAGGAATTATTTATGCAGACATTTAATGTACGTATTGGGAGATGTATACATAAAGATACATATGTATATTTTTGTGCCTTGTAGTAATTAGTAATTCTCCGAGTCCAAAATGAATTCAACATCATCCATCTCGTCGTCTTCCCAGTAAGTCCCATCGCTGCTAATGCTCTGAATATCCTCTGGCTCCACATCCATGTCGAACATCATCATGCCAGGCGTCCAGTAGTGCACATCATCAGAAAAGGAGCCCACGTCATGGTGCGGCATTTGATGATCGACATGCTGCATCACCTGCTCTCTGTACTCTTCGAGGTACAGGACGCCTTCACCTTTTTCGGAATCAGTTTCATATCCGACCACATAAGGGGGAGCGGACGCAGGTCTTTGCCCTTCGGTCTCATCCACCTTGGACTTCTTGGCACACGATGGTACCGATGAGGTGCTATCCCTCCGTCGCTTTCTGCCCTTGCCTCCGGCCAGAACCAGGAGCGACTCCTCAATATCCATAACTATTAGTTGATCGTGGCAACTGATTCTGCAATCCGTGAATCTAGCACAAAAACTGCAAGTGACAGAGGTTTTTCAAGGATGAAGAGAAATTTGTATTGTACAATTTTTAAATTATTGGAATGATAAATTAATAATTGTTATATTTTATATTTGAAATTGTTAATCAGCGAACATCAGCGGTTATTGTGCAGTTTTAAGAATTTTTTGACATTTTGGCATTCTCGGCGTCTTTATCAGTTACGCCTTTCCCTGTCAGCCATTTTCTTTTAGGTGTATACACACACACACATATAGCAATAAAAGGCTCACACATACACACTTGAAGTCCGTGTGCATGCGTCCCAGATTTTTTTTTTCGCCAGCGAAATCTGCGCCTCCGCTGGACTTCTCTTCACCACTCTTCCGATGTTCACTTGTTCCAGGGAGTTGTATTTCTTATATATTCTAATAATTTCCACTTTATTCTCCACACATGCATATTTTTGCGACGCTTCACTAACACACGCAAACGACGCCGGTGCGCATGTGTCGCACTCTTTGATTTTCGCTGTGGATGCATCAAGAATTTCCAGCTTTTTCATTCGCACACAGATATTCCCTGGATCCGGGGTTATATATTTTATGTATATTCCAACAATATGCTTTATATTATCTGCCTTTTTTCCGATATTTTCTTCACTTATGCAAACGCAGGTGCAAAGGGACGCCGACGCAGTCTCGGATTCTGAGACACCTGCTTACCGCCCCTACACATATTGGGCAGGATATTACGCACCTGATAGGAACTCACCTGATGATCTCCGTGCTTTTGCCCGTTGAAGTTCCTTTTTAAATTTTGCCTCGGAAATATTTCCAAGAAACGAGACGAAAATTCAGTGTTAGGAAATGTTTCAGAGAAAAAAAGTGATGGGCAGTATGGCCAGCTTAGCTTTTTTGGTAGAGTTGTAAAATCATCGATATTTTTATCGAAAACTTATAAATGAATGCTCAATTTATGTATGTTTTTATTTATCTAACATTCTTTTCCCTTTTTGTCAATGTTAATGTCTATGTTTCACGATCTTCTTTGGCTTTTTCCTTATTCCGTTTCTGAAAATTAATAACACCCACACAGAGTGGATTGTATTCTGTATGTGGCTCTCTATTGTTCTTGGGATCCACTTTCCAAGTAATGGGACTTTCTCTTAAGAATTCCAATCTCGACGTGGGCTGGAAACACGATCCAATTCGTATCTGATGGGTATTCACTAGCTTGTATCTTATAAATATAAATACACAAATAAATAATAAATATACTTAATTAATAAGTTTAAATTCATTTATTAAAACAAAAAATTAAAGCTTCCCTGTTTTTCAACATACTTTTAAACTTCTTCTGAGGAACGAGTAATTCTTTAATAAAATAAAATAAAAATCCATTGTAACATTATTTTTTTATATCTTACAAATCCAACTATGTATATGTATATTTTTTGTAATTTCTTCACTGAAAACACCTTCATTAATATCCATTTTCCTTCTCTTATTAACCATTTTAAACATACATATGTACATCTCTATAAACTGCACATCCCGCTGTGTCCAGTCTGGGAAACCATTAATCTGAGTTCGAGGAAGAAGTCCAGGCAGGACTCAACCTGGAATTAACATAATTTATCGCTTATTGAATCAATCGAAGTTCCAGCTTGTCAACCACCTTTCCTTCCACGTTTTTTTCTCCCTTTCCTTGCTCCCTTTTTTTTTTTTTGCAATAAATAGAAAAGGAGAAAGGCAGGAGGAAGGCTGGAGAAAGACGGTAGATTGGCCCGTTTAAAAAAGCGAGCCACGTAGAAAGATTACATGAATTCGTAATAAAAAACTACTGTCAGCTTGCATCAGGGAACTTTCCATCATTTCCAGCGGAACCGGAAGCGTCGCACGGCTTCGAAGGCGAGGCTGAGAGGCTGAGGGTGCGGATTTGATTTGGGTGTTGGCGTCTACTAAATCCTTTGGGGATATACAACCCACACACATATGCTGGATGTGGAGAGCGAGGTATGTTTTGCTATTTTGCGATTGAGCTGTCCAAATGCGCCTTTTAATGTAATCTCTTACGGATTTGTTTTGACAGCAGGAGCAGCTCCGAGTCTCTGCTCTCCTTCCTCTCCAGTTTCAGCTTCAGCTTCAGCCTCAGCCTCAGCCTCAGCCTCAGCCACAGCCTCAGCTCCATCTTCAATGCATATGAAATGGGTGTGGATAAGTCTGGTTATGCTTTTCCCAGGACATGGAGGAGTGCGCTATGCTTAGGTATACTTTCATCATAAATATTAGATTACTCAGGCGGACGTAATTTATTATATTAGATTTGAAAACAAGGCTCTGCTTAAGGGATTTCTGGCCAAACAATAAAAGGTATCAACTTACTGGATATTTTGGAGAGAAAACTATTTTAATTGAAGTTCTAAAATCTGTTTCGCAGCGGAAAAATGTTTATTTTTTTTATGTGTGACCGCTCTTTCCACCCAGTTGTTCAATATTTTTTTAGGGCAAATTATGCCCTTATTGATAAGCGACAATATTTGAAACAACAGACATGTTCCTCTTATGATGATTAATTTTAGATTAACAAGTGTCCCTATGCTTTAGGGCTTATGGTTGAGTTCACTGTTGGGTTGGCTAGGAGTTAGATTGGGGTTTCGTGGGAAAAGTAAGCAGATCTCGCCATGCAACTGGCACTGGTTATCCAGCTTTCTCCCTGAACGGGACACGTATCCCAAGATTTCTTGAAGAATGCATTTGAAATTAAATACATGAGGTTTATAGGTCTGATGATCTTAAACTTCCTATATTTCCGGCTATAACTTGTAGGCCAATTTGATGAAATCATAATCCCAGTTGCCTGGGATTAACTATGATATGTAAATGCTGGCACTCGGCTGCAAGTGCATCCTGCAGATGCCGTGCAACTTCGAGGTCCTCCGATTTACATATCACTAAGGGGAAAGTCTGCTTTGAATAAACTTCCTCTTGCACCGTGTGCGTGTGTGCAGTTTTTAAATTTGCAAACATGAGCATGTAAATTTGCAATGAATAAATTAACCAGAGTCATAGTCCTGGTTCTGCTCCTGCTCCAGCTCCCTGGCTCGTCCTGCGAGATGCGTTCTTGGGACGCTGCCTCAACACTTTCGCTATTTATTAAAATATAAATTGACTTTTGCCACTCACACCCCCGCTTACAGGCAAAGTTGGGCCTACAATATGCATTTATCCAGCCAAAAAAAAAAATACGATGTTTTCGAGTTTTTATTACTTGTTTTGTTAGTTTTTCATTTAAATATTTTTACTCCTCCTTATTTACTTTTTAAATAAATTGTGTGGGGTAAAGACACCGTAGAGACACTGAATTGTTCTTAAAACAAAATATTTAAAATTAATTTATTTTTGTATTTCATTTTTAAATTTGCTTATACTTTTATTTATTTCTCAAGGCTGCCCAGTAAGTTGTTCTGAAACCCATTTAAAATATTAAATTACTTCAAACTCTTTTCTAATTTAACAAATAATTTTAAATAAAGGCTGTGTATAGTTATATTATTTTATTTAATTATTTCTACTGCTCCCTGTATTTTTATTTAATTTCTTGATGTGGCAAGTGAGGTAGGCCCAGGAAATTGTCGCCGCATTTTATCAATAATTGTTGCAGCCGTCGGTCGGCGGCTGGCTAGCTAGCAGCTTTATTTTCTGTTTTAATCACTTTTTATTATGCGCTGTCCTTGAGGAGGGAGTGGGTGGTGGGGTGGCTGGGTGGTGTTAACAAAGTGTTTGCCACAGGCCCGGCAAAAGGAAAACAATCACGTGGCCGGGAGAGACCTACCGACAGACAGAGACAGGCCTGTTCTGGCAGCCGCCTGACAACGAGCGCCGCAACTCTTTTTCTTTTTTCTGAAACATCAACAAAAACAGGAGCCGGCAGATATGGCTTATGCACTGGTAGAAAAATCTATAGTGACTTTTAATATGATAGGTATTTTTAGGATTTTTTGTATAGTAATTTTTGTATTAGAAAATTCTAGAAGAGGAATTTTTTTTTTAGTTTAATAATTTTGGGACTCCAAACTTATCTTTATTTGATAATCATTTTTATATCACTTTTGAATAAAAAAAACTATTTTACATAACAAAAACTTCTTCGACAAATTATTTTAAAGCTTTAATATTTTATTTGTAAATTTGTTTTCGAAGAAGTTATGTGTAAAATAAGCTTAAGTTAAAAGAGAATACTCTTTATTATAATTAATCAAATCTAATCTTTATTATAATTAAACCAAGGGAGTGCTAAATTAATTTCTTAAAACCCAGGCGTTTGAGGCGTTTTATATTTATAGTTTTAATTTTTTTTAAATTGTTTTTATTTTAATAAAATATATTTGCCCTAAAAATAAAAAGAAAAAATACCAAAATTAATGACTTTCTCTAAACATAAGAAACTATTTTTTTCAAGACTTATTTCTTTCGAAAAAAATGCAAAATAAAAATAAAAAGGAATACACTAGTTTAGGCACCCAAAATGTAGGCCAAAATTTGTCGCAGTGCTCCCCAAAGATACGGCTGAAGTGGGTGCCCGGAGTCAGAGTTGGATTTGGATGCGAGATTGGGAAACACACGGGCGAGCTGGAACTGGCTGGGAGGGGATGGGAGAACGTCAACAGCAGCAGCCGCGGCGACAACGATACGACAACTTCAGGACGAATGCCGAGGGAAAAACTTCCCTGGCCGCCCCCTAAACTCCGCCCACAGGAGGAGCGGCAGCAAAAAAGAACACAACGAGCCGAGAAAACTCAATTAAACTTTTGTAATTACAGCTAAAACGGAAGAAGATATTTATCCAGTATAATTGCATTGAAGGCAAATGAAAGAAAAGGAAAGCCAGAAAAACAACAGGGGGGAAAAGAGAAAGAAAGGAAGCGAAAAGAAAGAAAAAGAAGCGATAGAAAGAAAAGCGAGACACACACACACACACATAGGGAAGAGGAAAACCAAAGCGAAAGAAAGCTGGGAAAATAAATAAATAAAGGATGCCAGGAGAGCGAAGGAGACGCCGGGGGAGGCAGGGATAAGCAGCTGCCAGGACACTGCACCAAGCGCTAAAGAGGCTAAAATTAATCAAGGAAAATATTGCAAATAATGTAATAATTCATTTCAAAATTAATGAATATAAAATCATTATTTTTTCATTATTTTGAAACTGATTTGAATTTAATTCTTCAACTTTTTTCTATTGATACCATATCTCATAGTTAGTTTTCTCTTCTCTCAGTGCTTTTACATCCCATAGCGGCAGAGACACGCACTCGCAGATACGGATACACAGCGTTATATAGGCACGCAGACGGAACTTGAAGCTGCAGCGGCTAAAATCCAGAATCAATTGTTTTGACACTGCAAATTCAACAAGTTTCACTGCGAAAAACCAATTTGAAAACCCGCTCAAGTTGGATACTTCTTTGGCTTTTCCAGGGGTAAGGATTAGATGGTGATGGTTCCAGGATAAAGTCCGCCAGAAAGGCAGGAGCTAGGAACGATGGAGGTTTATCTTAAGCAAAGTCTTTGTAAAAAACGGCTTCTCCCTAATTTTCAGTAGGGCTTTTCTTTTGCATTTAGACTGAGGTTTAAGTAGCCTCTTTATTTATTTATTTATTTTATGTATTCAGTTTATTTATTTATCTTTATTTATGTATTTTCTTATGTATTCAGTTTATTTATGTTCATATATGTATATTATTTATTTACTTGTTCCTTAATTATACCATAATTTTATTATAATTTTACTCAAAAGCTTGCCACGCACTGAAGGAGTCATTTCCGACCCTATAAATCATATATATTCTTTATCACCATCGAAAACCGAGTCGATCTAGACGTGTCTGGTAGAATACAATAAATTTGAATTATTTTTGAAATTTGTATGGGGTTAAATGTTAAAATTGTAAAAAAAAATTTTGTAAAAAATGCATTTTAAAATAAATTGAAATTCAGTATCCAGATTTATTAGCCTTATAAAAACTAACTGAGAACAGTTTTCCGAATTCAAATTAATGCGTTTTTAGCCTAGGTTTAAGGTATTTTTGAGTTTTCATTTTCCCACAAAAATATGAATAACTATTCACCTATTTATTTACTTTTAAACATAGTTTTAAGCCATACACAATTATGATTCCGCAAAGCAAACACATTCAATTGAAGGCACAAGCTTGTTTAGCTTCGCTTTTTTGCCTTAAATTAAATTGAATATTGGATTATTGACAAATAAAATGTACTCTATGCATGCATTCCCCCTTTATGAATGAATTATAATTAACATTGAATCCGAAACTGTAAACAAAATTATCCAGCAAAGTGAGGACGATATTAAAGCAAGCCTTGTTTCGGGTTTTTGGTTTATTTATTGTTTGTTTGTAGGTTTTGTGTATTTTTGTTGAAACAAAAAGGAGCGTACAACGCGTTTTATTGGCTTGATTCTATTTGCAGGACAAAATGTTTTCAATTGTCCGTGTCCGAGTTCCGTGTCCATGCCCGAGTGACGCCGTGTCCAGTGTCCTGTGTCCGGTTTGTCTGCTGATGAAGACATTAATTTGATGCAAATCGCGTCAACTGAACACAATCGAAGTGCTAATTGCGCTTCTTTCAATGCACAATCCGACACCGACATCCCCAGTCCCCAGTGCCCAGTCCTCAGTGCTCAGTCCCTGCTCCTGCATCCTGATCCTGCTCTCTGCTCCCTGCTCCCTGCTCTTGTCCCTGCTCTCTGCTCCTGTCCCTGATCCTGCTCCTGCCCTTTGCCTGCCTTTGCCACAATGAACGCTAACAAACAGCAGCCAATCGACATCCCAGCTCATGATGATGATGATGATGATGATGATGATGGGTTAGTGGGACTGGCACTGGTACTGGGACTGGGACTGGGCTGTGGGTATCCTGCGGATGATGAGGTGGCCAGGTCAGGTAACTGCAATGTGACCCACTCCCCTGGCCACCCCGCCCAGTCCCATTCATTCCCCTGCAGTCCAATCACTTCACTTCATTACGTATGCGCGACACAGACAATGGGCCACTGATGGACGTGCTGCAATTGCAGGACCACGACTACTAGTAGCTCCTACTAGTGGCTCCAACTAGTGGCTAGTCCAGCTCCCAATTCGCATCCTGCTGGTGCGCTCTTGGTCCTGCTGCTGTTCCGGCTCCTGCTCCAGGGCCCACCGCAAACGGAGAAGTCCTATTTCCAGCCACTTTGGCACTGTTCAAAAATATGCCTAAAACCTTAATAAATATCTCAAACAAAGCCTTCAAATACATTTTAAAATATATGAAAATTTCATAAAATTGGGGTTTCAATATTTATTTAAATTAATAATCAAACGGCAGAGTCTTTTTAACGGTCTTTACTAGCCACTTATCAAACAAAGAGAATCTTAAAGAAATTCAATTTAAGCCCCAAAAAATACCTTAAAAATCTCTTAAATTAACTAAAAACCCTTGAAAATATATTGTAATATCCAAATTTTTCTAAGTGTTTTGGCCTTGAATTCTGGAATACAACTTTTTTGGCTTATTCAAGAATAGGAAATCTCTCTCTTCTCCCTCTTAAATTAACTAAAAAATCGTAAAATCCAAGCTATAACATTTTCTTAAATTGAAAACCATACACCATTTTTTTTTGCCAGTGTCTTGGCCACACCTGAGCCGTTGACTTGAACTCTGGAATAAAATGTTTTGTAAATCCGAAACGCGCTTATGGCCATGGGCAGGGCGTGTGTGCTGATCCCTGACTGCTGCCCCTCCAACCATTGACCATTGACCATTTCCGGCAGGAAGAGGAGCAGCAGCAGCAGCAGGAGGAGCAGAGGGATGGGGAGAGGAAAGCCCGGACTGGAGGCCACACCTTTGGCGCAACCAGCATGCCGAGCGGAGTCAAATTGCCGAGCATGCGGTGCGAGTTTATCTATTTGCCTGCTGCCTGGCCTGACCAGCTTGTTAGGTCTTCTCTTCAATGGTTTCCTCTTGGAGTCCCTGCTCCTCCTATTCCTCCTCCATATTCTTTACCCCCTTCCTGCAAGGGAAGCATTGCGAAGAGTCCTGTTCCGAGACCACAAAAACGAGCGGCCTGCCACTACAAACACTCTAAGAAAAATATTATAAAAAAATATTTAAAAAAATTGAGCAATTCTATTAAAAGCTAAATTAATATATTTAATTTTTACAAAGCCCTAAGGCTAAAAAATTTAGTAATTAATTTGTAGACTCCTAGATGGAGACAATGTGCTTGGTGGCCGACCAAGTTCATCGGCAGATAGTTTGGGAAATTGATGAGGATCTTGTGGGGCTTCTCGGACTCTTTGGTTTGCCCGTGATTCTCCATTTTCAACAACAGATTACAAAAATATCTCAGTTAAACGTGATTTTCAGGCTGTGAGAAATGCTGGGTCGTTTTCCCCGGGTGTATTTCGGAAGAGATGCTTTTCTGAACTGACTGTAAAGTAAATGTGTTATGCTTTATTATATGCATATATAAATCCTATTAAATTCCTTTCTTAATTTTGAATTAATTTTAAAAAAATTCCACCTACTTTTCGGTGAGTGCATCTGTTACCCCATGCCCTTACTTGCTGCAGTTCATCATCAAAAGACGAAGCTTCAAACTTTATGCGACTCCTGGAGCTCCCTGATTCCTCATCCCTCATCCTGCATCCCACGTTCCTCGTCTCTGGTCTCTGGGTTCATCCTCAGGTTTCATCGGGCCACTGGCAAATGGCGAATGGCAAACGGCATCATCAAAGTGCCATTGGCAAAGTTATCTGGCCGCTTGTAATTTAATGTGGGCGTTACTATAAAAACTCCAACATTTTGTGCCACACTGCAGCAGGAGGAGTGCTCCCTTCCTGCT
This sequence comes from Drosophila bocqueti, assembly GCA_018151655.1. Lineage (NCBI taxonomy): Eukaryota > Metazoa > Arthropoda > Insecta > Diptera > Drosophilidae > Drosophila > Drosophila bocqueti. The sequence continues at coordinate 125,684 of JAECXF010000004.1, forward strand.
CCTAGCTCCCCCCTTATATAGCCAGGGCCCAGCACAGATTGGATTTGTAAACGCAATTTTCGCTTACACAACATTATTTTAATGTAATTTTTCTATTTATAGCTGGATGCCTTTTTTTTGTGTATGTTCTGGGCTGAACCTAATGCAAGAAAAATAGTTAAGTTGATAATAAAAAATAATTGTTAGCTTCCAAAGCATGCATTTTATTTTTTATAATATTTAAAGTGATTTAAAATTAAAAAAGATTTTTAAAATAATAATGGATATTTTTGAAGAGCGAAAAGTAGAGTTTTAATACTTAAGATCTTAAGGTCTTAAGGTCTGGTTTTATATTTATTTTATTTTATAATTTTAAAATATTTATTAAAGACTTAAAAAAGGTTGTTTATCAATTTAAAAATTGTTCATAAATTTCTTTTAATAAATTTAAAATATAACCTTACAATTTTCACAAAGCTCATTTAATTAAAAGACATTTTAAGATTTTAATAGGATTCTTTTATGAGTAAAAAGAAGGGTTTTAGTACCTAATGGCACATTTTCAAACTCTTTGGTCTTCTAAATAAACCATTTTATAATTTGAATATATTTATTTTAGACTGATAAATAAATAATAAATAACACCTAATATATTTCTACACAATGCATTTAAAATTAGAGGGGAAAAGTATTAGGACAACTTTGATCTTTACTTTTTCCTATATATTTTTACTTCCTGGGTACTTTTTTTCTCTGTTAGAATCTGCAACAAGAGCGGGTCCACCCCAGCGAAAAAAGGCATAGCATAATTTATATGCAACGCTTTTTTAACACGCTCCCATATTATAGATTTAAGTGCACACATTAAGCGGGTTACGCAGTGGCCACATTGCCGGCCATTATTATGAATACGGACGCGGCTCTATTCAATTTTATAAGCTCTTTGCATATAAAACAAAACAATGCGGACGCAGGACCTCTCGGCCTAAGTGCAATGTGGCAACAAGGACGATGCCATCCATCCAGCCCTCACTGCCATTCGCACACTTTAATGGTGGCCCCACGGAAATGTTTTCATAAAAGCCCCGGGCGCAACAATTTATGAGGCATTCATGTCAGTTGTTGCCTGCTCATTAAATCCCCGTCGTTGGATCTCCACTCCCATGTGGCCATCAAAGTCGATTACCTAGAAAATGCCCAGCATCCCAATCGATTAAGTTGCATTAGCCAACACAGTCCTTATATCCCAGAAACGAGAAACGAGAGGCCGGAGCTCAAAGTTCCACAGAGTCCAGAGTTCAGCTCGTTTTCGGTGCCCTGTTGTGGCATTCGGTTGATTGTCAAATTACATTATCATCCTCCTGGAGGAGCGTCTGTGTTTTGACAGCTGTTTTTGCTTATTGACATTCGCTTCTTGACAAAACTCACACACATGTCGGGCGGATCGACCCCTCAACTCTGAACCCAGAGCATCGCTCCAGTTACACTGGGGAAATAACACTATTGACCGCTTAATTTTTTAAATCTTATTTTAAGCTTGTTTGGGAAATATATATCATAGATAATATTAAGAGAAAAAACTCACGGAATCTTACAAAAAATACCCACAAGCCCGGCTTTATATAGAGAAGATTCCATCGAAAAAAAACTTACAGAATTCTTAGGAACATATATTTTTTCCCAGCTCTAGCTTAGTACAAATTATACCATACTTTTTTACAGCTAATAATACTTTTCCAAACAAAGGAGGTACATTTATTACAAGGAAAATCTGACTAGCCTTAAATCTTAACTTTTAAATAACTTATTTCAGTTTCGATAAATTAAAAATATAAAAAGGATTCAGAAGAAAAACTAAATGAATCATTAAAAATAAATAAACATACCCAGCTTTTGTTAAGTCCAGATAATAGCATACTTTTTGGCAGCTGTAAATAAAAAAATGGTAAATTTATTACAAGGAGAATAATTTGCATAATTATTTTCCATTTTTTATTTAATCTTATTTTAATGTTATTAATAAACAAATAAACGAAAGATTTGGAAAAAAAAACTCAATGAATCCTACAAAATATATACACATGCCCAATTAAAAAATTTAAATTTATAGCATATTATTTCGAACCATCGATGTATGTATGTACATATATATTTTTCCAGTTCCTGTTCTTCTTTTATTATTATAATAAAAATTTTAAATTTCCCCTTTTGAATAATTAAAAAAAAAAACTAGACAAAAATCCTTTGATTACTCATCTATAATAGACTTTCGTCTGAGTGTCTTGACATTTTTGTTGCCATGGAGTGACGGCAAAATGTAGGAGCCAGTCAAATGGCCTGCGTTTTTATGCCCCCCAAAAGCATCAAAGTTAATTTGGCCCCGGGTCCATTCAGGGCTTCGGGCAGTGAGCCTGGAGCCTGGAGCCTGAAGCTCCTTCTGGCCACCGAAACTCTTTGAAGAAGGACTTGGGGGAGGGACCCGGCTTACGTTGCCAACTATTTAGCAGCTCCCAGGGTAAAGTTTCTTTGGGATTTCGGCAGCCCTGCCAGTGCAAAAGTTACCTCAGAGGAGGAGAAGACTCCTCCAGTCCGGCAAATAAAGTTTGCCATTTACCTGGTGGGGTCGACGGCAAAATCAACTGCAAACGAGTGTGTGCTCTGCGGGAAGTTCAATAATAAAAATCACTTTTATTGCTCAATATATTCTAATTACGATAATTTCCACGTAAACGCAACAAAACTTGACTAATTTCAGGGGGAAATGGAGAGCAAGAACCCGGCCCTTTCGGCCATGTTGTTAATTCATGAAGTGTCCCTGATAAAGTGTAATTATTCCATGAATATCGAAAAAGTGTTCACCTTGCGGTCGTAAGTAGTTCCACAAAAGAAGAAAAAGGGACAAATGGTAGGAAAATCAGGGGAGCAAATGAAGGAAAAGGAGTCTGGACTCTGGACTCTGGACTCTTTGGGTGTGTGTGATTTTATGGTAATTTGTGTGTAATGAAAACTAATAGCAATTGATTGTACGACGTGTACGAATGCCACAGGAGCGACCCCCTTTTGTCAGCTTAGTCGCACAAGGACACTAACTATTGCTCGGGAGGAGTGTGTGGGTTCTGGAATGGAAATTGTCGCTGACTAAGTAAACAACGGGACGACTGACACCTGATAATGGTTATATATTGTACGCACTCCATTCCGGTACCCATCTACCCTGTCCCCTGTCCCGTGTGTCCTGTGTCCTGTGTCCCCTCCAATACAGCTGTGGTCATCAAAATGCCTTGGCCATCTGATTGTTTTGTCCTAATCCAGCCAAGATCCAGGGGCTCAGGCAGCTGACTCATGTGCGTGAGTGTGGAGTGTGCGGAAAACGGTCATTGTTATTATAGTTTATGTAAATTATTATTATATTTCATGGGTTTTGCCTCTGCCTGGGTGAATACACATACATAGTTCAGGGGCCTACGCACACAACATTATTAATTAAAGCCTTTGGGTTTTCTTGGCTTATTTTGAAACAATCATTATGAAGGCGGCGAAAGCAAGGCCTTGAGTTATTCCATTTGTGTCAATTTTAGGCCTCGTTTTCTAAATGTTTTATGTTTAATTTACAGACTTACTTTAAATGATTACATTCGTGTACCGCAAGGATTATGTTACTTATTTATTTATTTCTTTTCTTAAATTTTTCTTGCCAAATGAAATACCATTTTCATATATTTTCTTTAATACTATGGCCTCATTTTCTTTAATAAACCTTTTAGCATGATTTTTCCTATTGTGCAGCATGATTTTTTCTTATTTTCAAGGATTGAGCAGCATCTTCTGTTGCTGTTTTATTTATCCAGATAATTTGTAGCTGCTCGGACTTTCAGTTTCTGCTGAAAGCAGATACAAAACAAAAAAAACGTAACGACTGCCAGGTGCAGGATTTCAGAGATTTTACTCATTTTTTAAAAATTTTTGTTGTATTTTTTGTGGGTTGTCCTGGCCAGCATGCAATCTCGCTCTTTGCCTCCTTGATGCATTCTGATAATTCGCGTGGCATGCAACCGACATTTGTTGGATGCCACGCGAGTTCTGCTGCCGACAATTCGCGAAATCGCACTTATAAGCTCGCTGCACGCGACTATTTATTACTGAAAAATGTATCAAATTTAAAGTGCAGCCAAAGTTTAAATGAAATGTTTAAAAATAAAAGCAAAAAGTAAGGGAAAGCTAAGAAAATGGCAATTAAAACTTGTTACCAATTAGCTGAAAAATATTTAAATAAAGCAATAACTTTAAATTAAATATAAAAAAAAGAATTAGCAAGGGCTCTTCTCTGCGCTTCTCATAATTTTTAGCTAAATAAAATAATCCCACATTTTCATAATAAATAACAATAGTTTAGGTAATGTTTCTAAGAGCTTTTTACATTTCTATAAATATTTACTTATATTGAATATTCCCCACAAGCATTTAAAATATGCAATTTAAAGCTCAAAAAGTCGTATTAATGTAGTTTTCCTTGGGGCCAGGCTCCCTTTCTCATAATGAGACCGCAGTTCAAACTATGAGTGGCCAACATTTTTGCTTGATTAACTTTTGAAATGAATATCGCCACACAAAACAACAATCAGATGCAGATGCAGATGCAGAGACATGCAGATGCAGATACAGAGACAACTACAGCTACCGATACACCCGAAAGATACAGCTACAGCTATAGATACACCTACAAGATACAAGATACAGAGAGAGAGAGAGAGACACGGACACACAAGTGTGTGGCAATATGGCAGGGCATTTTCATTATTGTCTGGCCAACTGATTTATGCCATTCAATTCGCTTTCGGCAGACAAACCGCCGGAAAATGAAGCCCATGAATCAGTAGTGCGGCCAATTCGGAATACAAATGCCGGCCAGCTGTTGACCTCCCCCCACAAAAACACACACACACACACACCCCTCCCCCTCCCAATGCCCAGCCGTTGCTTTTCCGACCAAAAGTTAAACGATAAAGTTTTCCCAGCTCGACGGTTGGCCTTGACTCGAAACTCAATCATTGTTCGGTGTTTGACCAAAGGGGCAAGGGCAAAGTCACAACGGACCAAGGACTCTCCGGACCACTGCTCTCCGGAGAATGTCCCATCCAAGGTCCGGCGGAGTGGAGTGCGTCCGGGGCAATATCCGGCGGTGTCCAGACACTGTGAAGTGGAGGGTTTCAGGTTGCAGGCTTTGTTTATATTTTTTGGAAGGCTTAGAAGATATTTTTTTAAACTTTGCAAGACTTAAATATTAACAATTTTTATATTTAAAAAATATATATTTAAAAAATTAAATAATTTGAAAATATATCTTAAAAAAATATGCTTATGCAGTCTAATATTCATTTACCATTATTCAATTTGTTAATTTAAAACATTTATAAGTTATGAAAACCTGATAAGAATTCCCTAAAAAAAACACAACAAAATTAAAAAAAAAAATGAAATAAATAAAAAATTAATGGTAAAACATTAGACTTTCCTTTGAAATTAAGAAATTTTATATAAATTCCCTTTAAAATGTTAACTTAACCAGTCGCTTTTCCATTTCAACAAATCAAAGTTCTTCATATAAATGTACAAAAAAGCAATTATATAATGCAATATATCAAATAAAAGAAATCACATAAATTAATAAATTTATTTATAACTTATTTTAAGTGTTTTTAATTTGACCAACTAACTAACTAAGCCAATCAACTCGAATTGAGGGCAAATAATCAAAAACACTTCTGTAAAAGTGATCACTTGCTGGAATTGTGAGAATTAATTCCGAGGCTCTCTCTCTCAGTCAGCTTTCATTTATAAATGCATCTCTCTTTCTTTTTTGTTTCTCCAAGTTAAAATTAACAAAAATACATAAATAAACACACACGGAGAGTTTTCTTTTTTTTTTTGTATGAAAATGCGAGGGCGCGTGCCTATTCCAAAAATCGAAAGCTTTGGCAGCTTTTTTTGAAAAAAAAAATATGTGAGAAAATAACGAATAAGAAATTTTCTTTCTAGGTATTGAAAAAAAATATGTATTTAATTTTTTGTAATATTTATGAATAGTTTTTTTTTTTTAATAGCCTGGCTTAAAACCTTTTAAAAAGAAATTTTTGTACATATGTATACTAAATACAAATTAATTAATAAGGGAAATCACATCACAGACTTAAAATATAAATATGTATAACGTAAATATATCATAAATATATATATTTAATATATACATTACATAAATTAATTATTAGATAAATAATTATTAGTACTATAACTAAAAATTTCCCTTTACTACAGTGAAGCTTTCAAGTGTGGTCTTTCTCCCTATCATTTTCAGTGATTTGGCTACTTTTTCAGACAATTTTAAAGCATTTTAGCAGAAAATTCTCTGATGTTTGTCCATGAAATCCCACAAAAATGTATGCTATTTATTATAAATTAAAAATATATTTCTCATTTATAAAATTAATTAAAAGTAAGCTTTGCCAAGTAAATTATTTCACATAATATTTCTTGTTAACGTTTTTTCATAAAATTCCTAAATTTCTTCTCTATTTTGGCCATAATTCTGCGCGCAGCACTGCTCTCTCTCTCTCTCTCGCCTCCATGTGGCGGAAAACTGAAGGAAAAACTCGGTATAAATGCTGATGGAAAAAGAGGAGAGAAGAGGAAAGAGCGCACATGATCAGCACATACAGAAAAGCACCGTCTATATAGATGGGAGCACGAGGCTCTCCGGCATTTCCTCGGGATCTCCGGATCTCTCTCAACCCTCGGATACAGATATAGTGCTGGGTATATCACTTTCAGACACGGATGCTGAGTGTTCCCGTGCGAACGCGTCGGGAAAATCGGAAAAATCGGAGCGGAAGAATTTTCATACACCGACCGAAGCGAAACAGTTCGAAGCTATTTATTATTACCTTCTGCTGCTATTGTTCCACGTTGGGTGGTGTTTCTTGTTTTGCTTTGTTGAGAATTTCGTTGATTATACATCCATATACATATACAAAAGATATATATTATATATACACACATATATATATATATAAATATATACATATATAGAACAGTTTTTGTTTGTCGCGCAACACACAACAAATCGGAATCGGAATCGGAATTGAAGAATGTGCAACGTGGCGTATGCGTGATGCAGCGAGGTACAAGTGCGTGCTAAAGGGAAACTATCTACCCTTTCTCTCTCTCTTATTTTTAATATTATTTTTATGTTATTTATTTATATTTTTTTTTGTATGTGAACAATCCATTTATATGTATATATATATATATAAAACATATAAAGTGAAAGCAAAAGTGTAAGCAAGCAAGTGCACGGCGAGAAAATACGAGACAACACCTGTGTGTGCACCTGTGTGGCTTTCCTTTAACCCTGACGTCATATAGAACTATGTACACATAGGGATATATATATATAGATATACATATATATATATGTGTGTGTGGATATATAGAAAAGGGGCACAGGAAAGTAAAGGAAAATAACGAAAAACGCCTCTGGCAACCGCACAATTATACAGTCAATTTGCGCTGTGTTTTTCGGGGCATTAAAACAAAAGCATTTCACTAAGAAATATTTATTATTCTGTATATTGGTGTGTGTGAGTGTGTATTATGAGTGTGTGTGTGTGTGTATTGTGTGTGTGCGGAATGTGTTTATAGTAGCTTCCCTAGTCCAGAATCCAATATCTTTTCCACCATTAATTGTTTCTTATTTAGCAATTCACCTTGCATTCATTTCGTACACGTTCCGTTCCGTTTTAGCCTCGAACACGTGCCAGGGGTTAAGATCCCCAGATCAGTCGACTATATCTTAAAACTAAACAACATCCAAAAACTCAAAAGTTCAAAACTAAGACTACATCTACAACTCCTAGAAGACAATGCATCGTCAACAAATAAATAATAAATGGAAAACTCTGAGCAAACGAGAATTACAAATTCCGAAATGGATCTGCGGTGTGAAATCAGTTCATTAAGCAAAATCATGGTGTGAGTGTTTTTCATGTACTCTAACGTATTGCGATTCCATCAAAATTAAATAAATTACCTCTAGAATGTGAGTGATCACAGAACTTAATGAAAAATTCCAACAGAAATTACCCATAAGTGAGACTTTTGCACTGGAGATTTATTTAGCGGCATTCTTCTCCAATAGTTAAGGCACTTGGAAAGTGATTTATTAATTAACGATTAACAAATCAACACTTTGCTTGAAAAGCTTACAGAAAGCAATCATTTCAAGATATCTTTTAATGTTTAAGGATTTTTAAAACCTAAATAAATATTTCAAAAAGTCGCAGATAATTTTTAAACTTTAATTTTGGTAGAGTTAAGGCTTTTCGCTTTTTTTATATAAAATAAATTACCAAAGAAATTTTGTTTACAAAAAATAAATGTATTTATTATTATTATTATTATTATTAATATTTGTTTACTGTATTTGTTTTAATTGTTTAATGGAATTCATATTTGCTAATAAGTTTATGTTTACAAACTGTCTCTTAAAAAATTATTACAAAAGAAAAAGAAGGACAAATATTCGGAGCCTTAAAATATTTAATTATATATTAATAATTAATAAGAATGGCTCAACAAATTTAGTTCCTTTAAATAGTAGAATATTGAAAAAAAAGAATATATTATTTTTCAATATTTAAACATAAACTATTAATTAATACAAAAACGAATTTGTACATAAAATTAGCAAGAAGCACTTAAATATTATTAAGTCATCATAGGTGAAAATATGATACTATTCGGGACAGCATTTTTTTATTAAACCTTATTATTAATTATATTTTTATTATATTTAAAAACAACCGATTACTAAATTAATACTAAGCTGAGTTTTTATCAAAAAGTTAGAAGATTGTGTTAAATATGAGCAAATCATGAAAATGCATTAAAAATAACCCATTTTCTCTAGGGCACAATTCCCATACCTAATCGGATCAATAATATTTTGTATATATTTTATATTTGCTATTTTCTTGTAAATATTTACTGTGTGATAGATCCATAAACTATTGTCATGCCCCGCCACTTGTTTTGTCAAACGGCAGCCCATATTTTCGCCACAAAATTCAAATAAGCAACTCTCAGGGACGCCTCTTAAGAGGTTAAGGGGGATTAAAATTCTTGGGTGATCCCCAGCATCCATAATGATATTAACCTTGATGTGTGTTGTGTGCGCGCAGAGACACAAACCTTAACCCTGAGGAGAGGAAAGGGGCTCCTCTGGCGCATCTTGTTTGTGTTGTTTGTTTTTATCATATCCGGCAATCAATTGGCACACAATCTCGCACAATTCGCCACTTAATTTCTATTTTTAATAACATTAACAGCAGTGTCCGAAGGGGGGCCGAGAAGTGAGGGGGAAGTGCGGCATTCACAACAAATTTTTAAATGAATCAAGAGCTTATTTTTGGTGGCGCGTCGGAGCAAAAACAGAAATAATATTTTTAAACGTTTCGCCTTTGCCAGCGGATTCCCTCCAACAAATTTGCCTCCTGTTTTTGTTAAGCTGTAAAAATCACATCACAATAAATAACAAAACCGAAAATCCACACGCAAAATGCAAAATACAAAATACTGTAAGGTTCTCTCTGGGGTTAAAATGAAACAAAAGCCCCCCTGAACAAAATATTCACTCAAATTATGTTGAAATCAACTTAATTCCGTTGAATTAAAATGTTTTGACCAAAGTCAACATTTCCAAGGAAAATATTCGCACATATTCATTTTTGTAAGCATAAAAAATGAATTTTATGGCTTGCAGAAAAATAACTGAACACACAATAAATCTGATGACAGATAAAATGGATTTTAGACAAGCCCCAAGGGAATGAGTCAATCTGTATTATGTTTACAGCTTTAAGTATTTTTAACATAAATATTATTTGTTGTATTTAAATACATATGTAAATAATATAAGTAGGTATAATTTTTGCCTGTGTAACTAACTAATAGATTCTCTTGGTGATCATCAGTCTGGGTATCACTAAAGACAAATGGTTCCTCAACACCTCTCCTACGCCCACTTGTCAATGTCGTTTCGCATACGTGACACAATTCTCTGGGGGCAGGGGACAGATGGGGCGAGATGTCCAAAAATTGTATATCAAGGCTAGGAGTAAACATGACAACAAATCAATATTAGTCACAGAATTAGAAATCAATAAATTATAGGAAAAAATTAATTATGCGATTAAAAATGAATATATGTACCTACTAGTTAATTTTAAATTAAATCAAATTAATATACCTAATATTTAATATTAAATTAATTATAATTATTTACCTAATATTTAATTTGAAATTAATTCTTATTAAGTATTAGGAATATGAATTAGATTAGTAGATTGTTTCCATGAGCATTAAAAGCCTTACCCAACACTGCCTAAAGTATTTCTTAAGACCATGAACAGTACTGAAAAATATAGTTTTCGTTAAATCTAGAAACTGTTTACATCTGCAACTTCTTATTGTTTAATAAAAAATAAGCAGAAGAGGTACAAATAGAATATTTAAATAACTGTTATTTAATTTAATTTTGAATTTAAAATTATTTCTGAAGAACTACACGGCACTGAAAAATATCAATTTGTAAGAACTAAAAAGAGATACAAAATTTCAATGTGTTAAGAATGAAATAAGTATATATAAATAAATAATGGTTATATTATTTTAATTAATTATTAAAACAATATTGTTAAACTCCTATTGAATATTTTCTTAAGCAACCAGAAATGGCCTTACGCAACACTAAAGTCTGTCCATTCTGTAAGACCTGCAAGCTGGTCACACTTGAATATTCCTATTGTTTGCTTTGTGGCACGATTTATAGTTAAAATCAATTATTAGTACAAATTAAAAAAAAATTAAATAGTTAAAGAGTTAATAATACAAATGCAAACCGATCGTTAAGCGAAAGTACTTAAAAGAACTCTAAAGTGACAGCTAGATCCGCTAGATTCCTCTGGCTTTCTGCATATATTTCCCTAATTTCTGTTTTCTTCTATATTTATCTTGTTTTTGTTATATTCCAGATATCCATCAACATGGCTGCGGATATAACGTACAGTTGACTGAAGAATGCAAACTGTTTATTTAATGCAAATCTAGAAAGAAGAGAACACACGCCACTTACACACAAGACGCTAGACAGAAGCCCCTCATCTCCAGCGTGAACTGGGATATCTCAGCCAGTTCGAATGTGGATGGGATTTGGAATTGGACTTGGAATCCATTTAGAGAGTCTCCAAGATGATGTTCACACGTGCCCAGGTGCGCAAGCAGAAGACCAACAGCTCGAGCAGCCAGCGACCAAGGAGCTCGGGAGGATCTACATCGCGCCATCAGCAGGGTCATGAGGTTAATACTCTAAAATCTATACTCTATAATCTATACTCTATAATGCTTTTATGGTATCTATAGTTTTCTTTTATAGTTTCTTTCTATTTTAATTTAAAACAAAACACCATTCCATAGAAAATAGTTTTACAATGAGCCAAGCAAGTGTTTTTATTTGTTTAGTCTTTCCAAAGTAATTACTACTTAGCCGAATTATTTACAAAATCAAAACCATTAATTTGCCTGTTTCGGTTTCTGTTTAGCAAATTGAAAAGTATAAAACTAATGTATAAACAGAAAGTAAAGTACCTATGTACATATTTGTAAAGTATTCCATTTTGCTATTTACCTTTAGTTTAGGTTTGTTGAATCCACACACACGTGTTGGAAATGGTTTTAAATGGTTTAAGTACTTGGAACTATCAAAGTTTGGTACTTAAAGTTGCTCTATATATTATACTTTTCTCTCTATAAATTCCTTGTATTAAATTCGAATCATTATCCTATTTTTCAAGACACGCTACAAGCCCAGTTCCACCAGCAGTAGCGGCGCTGGCAGTGCCCTGAGTGGTAGCAGTGCCTCTGGAGGAGCCAGAAGGGACAGAGACCGGGATAGGGATCACTATGGCAAGCAGCATTCCTTTGAGCTTCCGCGGCAGCACTCCAAGGAGGAGGCCTATCACAGGGACAGAGATCGAGATCGGGATCGGGATCGAGAGAGTAGTGCAGGCGGCACTGGCGAGAGGCAGAGTGGCAGTGGTGGTGGAGTCACCGGCGGCGGGGTCTATGTGGACAGGCGGACGCGGCCCAGGAGCATCACCAATCGCCGCGGTGCCATCAAGCATCAGAAGTGGGTATCACAATTTATTATTCATAATTTTTAAGAAATTAAATATTTCTTGAATCCTGCAGAACCCACGACATCAATGGCCATCGCTTTGTGGCCAAGTTCTTTCGCCAGCCCACCTTTTGTGCCTTCTGCAATCTGTTCCTTTGGGGCTTTGGCAAGCAGGGTTACCAGTGCATAAGTAAGTTATAATTCTTTATACAAAATATATACTTTAACTGAGTAATTTTTCTTAATTTTGCCCTCAGTTTGCCAGACGGTGGTCCACAAGAAATGCCATGAAAAGCTATTGGGCAAGTGCTCCGGTTCCGTTTTCACCTCGGCCAGTACAATTGTGGGTCAAGCAGCAGCTTAAAACTGTGTTTTATTTCATTTCTCATGATATTTGTATTATTTATAATTCATTTAGTTACTTCGCGAACGCTTCAAGATCGATATGCCGCATCGCTTCAAGCCGCATACGTTTATGTCGCCCACCTTCTGTGACCATTGTGGCTCGCTGATGGGCGGATTTTTCATTCAGGGTCTCAAGTGTGAAGGTAAGTCCATCAGCATCTGTTTTAGATATATATTCTTGATTTTAAATCAAGGGGTTAGGTAAAGGCACTAAGAAAATCATTTATTTCATACTTAAAACAAATAAAAACACTTGTTTACCATTTTATTTTGGCATTTTAAATAACATAAATCACTGGAATACTATTTGATTTTGTTTGTAAAATTATAAACTTATTTAAATACCATTAATTTAAATATTTACTGAATCACTATTTTATTTTCTATATAAAATATAAAACTTAATAATACAACTCACACTTTTTTGAAGTCATCATTAACTTTAATATATAATTTACCTGAAACCCTCATAAATTCTCTTTTAATTATGTTGAAATTCGTAATATCTTAGTGCTCTTACTTAACCCTTATTAAAATATATTTTATGATATATTATATTATTGTACATTAAAACCTGTTGCGATTTTGCTTGAGCTTTTGCCAGGTGGCACCATCTGTGTCAGAGGTAAATAAATAGCTTTCCACGAAAAGCTTAAACAATTCTTTTAGCAATTATTAGCACCTCAGGCTTTTGGGCTTTTTCCGGCAGCCCCGGAAAATGTAACGGTCGATGGAAATAAGGGAATATCCCTTATTATAAATAAAGGGAAATAAGGAAAATATCCTGGAATAAAACTGGTAACTTGATTTAAAAAGGGAAACTCTTAATATAATGTTAAATATTAATTTTGCTGGGAAAGCTAATAATATTTTCTTTAAACTAAAAATAAATGCCAAAGGGCAAAGCTCTGATAATTATTCTCAATAATTTTTAAAATTGTTACTCTACGACATACATTCTCTGGAATTTCAGGGAATCTTCGAAATTGTGTCACACTTGTTATTATAATTTCTGAGTTAAATTCAGGTCTATATATAGACAAGGAAATATATTAAAATTTCTTCTTCGCTGGAAATGCAATAAAAAAGAACAGATATTTTTAAGTATATACGGGTGATTCACTTTATTTCAACATTTAATTTACGAAACTGTGAAATTTTCTGCATGTGTTTTGTCACACGAACAAAAGACTTTCACTTGCCGTTGAAAAGCGGAAATAATGCGAAAAGCCAGATCAAGCCGAAATCGCCTTTATATAGCAGATGGACAGACAACTGGCCAGACTGCATCAGAAATCAATTTATTGCGACTTTGCCAAACACACAAAAGTCGGGGGGTACAAAAAAAAATTAAATAGGAAAAACTAAACGAACATTGCCAACGGAACGAGCCAAAAATAACAAGAAGATATAACAAAGATGCTTAAATAGACTACAGGAATGCCCTGTAAATGTTGTACGGTTTTAAGGGGCTTGAAAAATATGTCGAAAAATTGTAGACAGCATTTAGAAGTTTTTTAATATATTTGGTTAATATTTTCTGCTAAACATTTCCAATATATTCTGAAAAATGTGATTATACATTTAAAGAAATATTCCTTAAATATTTTTGAAATATAAAATCGAAATGATCTTTTTACAAGGGGTTTTAAAAATATTATCAGTCAAACCATGCTGCATAAATCGACATATTTTAATTAGTAAATTAAATTCTAAATTAAATTAAAATTCTTCAAGCTCCTCGGGGACATATTTCTTAAATACCAAACAATCCATATTTTTTCACAATCTTCTTTGATATATTTTAAATTTTCTTAGGCCACAAAATAGGTTTTAAATTTAAATTCCTTAAAATTTCACTTTCTATAAAAATCAACATTTATTTTTAATTACTTTTCGGGAAGAGGACATAGATCTTAAACACATTTAAAAACTCGTTAAATCGCATATTGTTTATGGTGTTTTTCCAAGTGAGCAAGTGTGTGCTCGGAGCCTGGCACTTTTACAACCAAGTGACACCGACAGAAATGCAGTCGCAAAAATAATGCACTAAAATATATGTATAAATTCCCTCACGCCACCTCTCTCTCTCTCTCTCTTTCGAACGCTATAAATCGCAAAGATTAAGTACTGAGGCAGCGGAAAATAATCTAGAAACAAAAAGCAACAACAAAAATTGAGAAGAGAAAAGCATGTTGCAGTTCTATTTCTAGTTGTTTGGCGCTTTCCACTTGCCACCTCCTTCCTCGCTGATTCTACACTTCTTTTGCCCGCCGATCTATAAATGTACTTTGCGGAACCGAAAAGCGTCACCATTAGCATCACATGTACACGCTCTATGAGCTCGAGTCCTAGGAACGTGGCCAGGGGTATGAGTGTGGCACGGGGCAGCACAGTGCAGGTCAATGAAGTAGGTCTTAGGCATTACAAATGATGTGAGGCAAGCCTTAGGTGATTTTTTTTATATTTTATAGTTATTAAAAAATAGTCTCTTTGAAGTTTTCAAGTATAAATAAGTAAGTTTGTTTTGGAAAATCCTTAACAATCCATTTGTAATTCGCCGGCTCGAAGGACCAACAAAAATGAGAGATTATTAAACAATAAATGCAATAATTAAATATAACAAAATGGTATTAAGAAACTATTTTGAAATAAATTCAAAGAAATTAATTTGAACTTACACTCCTATAATTTTGCCTACAACTATATTATGCCTTTGGCTATAGTATGCGATTAGGAATGGGCTATGGTCTCATGTGAGATATATCCTACGTGCGGCATTTCTGGCATTTCGCATCGCGTCGGAAAAGCTGGTTAGGAAGGGGAAGGAAAGGCAAAGAAAAGGGGAAAATTGGACAATTTTAGCTAAACATCTTGATAGCAGGTGCCACAAACAAGTGAATTGATGATCGCCCAGAAAAACGCCTTTTGGACGGCAACGGCTAAAAGTCCATGTTGTCGAAGTATGTCAAACCTTGTTCGGTTTGTTTAAATTATTTTATATAAACCTTTTCTATTATTTATTTAAAGCTTAAATTCCTCGAACTTTATTGCTCTACCGAAGTTCATTGTTTTTTAAATTAAATGTACATTTTTAAAAGGCTTTTTCAACAAAAGTCATTTCTTGTTCTGTTTGGTTTTTTCTTTCTTGTTAATCATAATCCCTAGATTTGTTTATTTTTTAAACAAAATCTCTGGTTTTCTACTCTTAAATATTTTGTGTTTTATTGTCTACATAGCTTTCTTATTTAAGGCTATTTTTATTCCCAAAGAAACTTAGTTCTTGAATAGTAATAAACCAACTGAAATATCTTCCTTAACTTGTACATGTTTTGGAGCAAAATGAATAATATTCTGGGCATTTTATTTAATTATAAACTGATGGTTACTAATATTCAATAAATTATGTGATTTTTTTTTATTTATTTCTTAGACGAAACAATAAACCCAATTAACACTTTGATGTTTCCTAGACATTTCAAGAGAATTCTTAGCTGACAACTTTCTCTATTTCAGAGAGTATTTTGCATTTGTTTAAAATGTTTTTTTTTTATTATTATTCATCGCCTAAATGAACACTTTGATGTTTCATTACACCTATGCCTGATTCTTTTTATTTATGGCAATATATGCATTTTAGTGACAATTAATTGGTCACACATTTTGTGACAACATTTCGACATCTGAATTTGTCTTCAGTATATTTTCAAAAAGGTTTCTGGATTTCAATTTAAGTTTCCTCTTCAAAATTGTTCTGTAATAGTAGCTCTAAAGTTGTCGGGTTATTTTTTTATATGCAATGTAATGGTAATTCAGGTACTTAGCCCATAAAGTTTATGGCTAATGTTTTTCTTCAGTAAATATTTAATTTGATTTACTTTCTTAGGGTTTGTCTAATTTATTATTAATCTTTTCAAAGCCATAAAATGGGGTTTTAGAAAATTAATTAATGCTCAATTGTATTTATTACTATTTATAATTGAAAAAGTAAATAGTTGGCATAATGAAACATGTTTCTAAAATGCCTATAGTGTATACAGTTGAAATTATTTAAGATGCCTAAGTAACTATTGTTCAAGCCTTCATTTAGGCTATTCTTTCGCCGTAAAAACAATATACACATTTTCTAGTTATACTTCTTCCTCTTTTGTTGTAACCAATCTTATGAAACCCATACATATTTTCACCTATACTTATTTTAGTTAATTGTTCCGCATATTTTATGACAGCTTCGCTGCTTCTTCTGTGCTTCTCTCACAATTTTCGTGTTCGAATTTGTATCTCTCGAGACACATCTCTCCCTCTCCTTCGATCTCTCTCAACTTTTCGCTTTTACTTTCGCTGTGCAAAAAATACGTCAAAATTGTTTTTGATGCTTTTCGAAATTCGAAAACACCGCGCTCGCCTTTGTGTGAAAATTTATGGCAATAGCTCTCAGAGTGTGTGTGTGTGTGTTGATCTTTTTCTGACGGGGCATATTTCGAAATTGGCAGAGATGCTGATAATGGGAAGAGGAAGACGCTGATCTGGGCCTGTGACTGTGCCTTTTGCCTCAACACACATACAGGTAGAGATACAAGATATAAGTGCACTGAGAGCGAAATTTGAAGTTAAATAAAAAGGATAAGGAGGTTTTCTGGTTTAACAATTCATTTTTGTCTTATTGGGGATTTAGTTGGGCATCTTTTATGATTTTTATATTATTTCTTTGGCATAGAGAATGTATTTAATGGTTTTTAAATGAAACTTTATGCACAAAGGGAGTTTTTAATGTACCTTTTATACATTTTACGGCTCTAGGAAAATATTAAAAGTATCCTAAAAAGATTAATCCCCATAAAGGGTTTATTTAAAGTATCTTTAAAAGATTTTTGTTATTATAAACATCCATAAAGGGAAAATTTAATGGAATTTTAAAGCATAAATATCACACTCTGAACTCTAAACTTTTATGTAAGACAAATGCTTGGTTGAACCAAAGCACTATTAATTTACATAAGTTTTTTAAAGATTTGTAGAAATTTTAAAGCAGTTGTTGTATTTTTTTGTAAAAAGAAATTATCTTTCAGGAGATTTTAAACCCATTTACCATTATTTTCTCATCAAATGATGTAGCTACGTTTTTAAATAATTAAAAAAATTATCCTTGAATAAAATCAAGTTTTAGCAACAATTTAGCATAATTTGAGCAACATTTCAGCTTCATTTTAGCTACTTTTTATTCCTGTGTGTATAAGATACAGATACAGATACAGATACACACGTGTGTAGTATCTCTGCCGCTGCAAAGTTAGCCTCTCTCTCACACAGATGGTCTTCGAATTTTCCCGTGAATTTTTTTCGCCTTCGGAATTGAAAATTTTCAGCGCTGCCTTTTTCCACATTTCAGTAGTTTCCGTTAATGCGTTCGCCACGTCGAGATACAAGTGCTCCTTCTTCGATTTTATTTTATATATTTTTTTGTACACTATTGGCTGCTGCCTGTCGTCGCGTTCACGGTAAAAATCATAACAAAAAAAATTATACAAAAAATTAAAATCCGCGCACCTTGCGTTTAAAGTGTGTGCTCTAGAAGGCTAATAAAACAATAAAAAAAAAAAATAAAACAAAAAGTTATAGTAAAAAATAAAGAAACAGAAGAAAAAAAAACGGAACAAAAAAGTGTCAGACATTTTCATGCGTGGCAAATCGCCGAGGAAAAAATCGCAGACAACGACTCGTGAGCGCTTACGTCATGCAAAAAATTATAATATCTCCTACGTTGGATCATATATATAAATTTGTATATATATATAAGCTATCTATTTCTATATGGCACATGTGGGCAAAAAAAGGCAACGACGGTGGCCAATAATAAACATATAATAAGTCCATTGAACACACGCAGGGCGTTAATTATTGAAAAGCCATCAATTCCAGGCCAGGCACTGACCTTCAGCCAATGACAATTCGATTTCAATTTTATCTATTTCCGTTTGCCAAAAAAAAGAGAAGAAAAACATGGGTTATATTCTAAGAGCTTCTGTGATCAAGTCTTATTTCCCGGGAATAGCTTTATTTGTTTAATTTGTATAAACAATTTGTGAAGGAATTAATCGGGAAATTGATTTGGTTTTCTTACTCCTCAAATGATTCAGAGAATAACTTTTTAATAGGGCAAAATTAATTCAATAAATCACCAGCTACATTTTATATACAAAATAAATGAAGTTTGATTTAATTTGTAAATATTTATACAAAGATTTGCGCCGAATGTGCTGCCTTTTCTTTTTATTGATTACCTGATTAAATAGAAAACCAAGAAAACAAATATTTACTGCTTTTCAAATTGTATTTTATTTTATTTTTAAATTATAAGCAAGTAAGCTTTGCATTTTATAAGGAGCTACTCACAGAAAAGATCAGAATTAAGACAGCCATTTAAATGACTTCACCTCCATGAACCAATTAAAAAAGCTAAGAAATTACTCAAAAACCAATTTTTTTATTATAAAAATCTCAAAACAGAGATTAATTAATAATTTTTGATTCGTTTCCGATCGCTAGATCGTGGGGAATTAAACCCTTTTGCGCCAATTAGGCCATAATTAATGTGAACTGCCCGATTCGTGTGGTATTGCCAAATGCTGGCTGGCAGGCACATTATTATGACAGCAGTTTTGAAATTTCAAATTCTCAAACTGAGAATTGTATAATTAAATACACGAGAGATATGTATACATATGTGTGTGCAGAGGTAGATCCATAGTATATATAGTATGTTGTAGGAATCAAGTGAAGTGCCATCGAATTTATGGTTAAATCTATGAAATTTATAATGTGTTGCCCAAGCGGCGTTGGGATTATTATAGCCTCGTTAGGATGTAGTTGCCGCTGGCAATTAAATTGAGTTATTGACATCGACGTTGCTTTAGCCGGAAATCGAATTGGAATCGAAGGAGAAGAATATCGAATTGAATATGTTTATTTGGTTAGCGATGGAAAAGATACTGCAAAGGGGGAAATGAAGTGCAGTTCGAGGCTGACGAGTGTGTGTTTATTTCAGGCAATTAACACCTTTTCGAAGAAAGCTATTCATTCTTTAGGATTTTTGTTTTGCTTCGGTATACCTCAAGTCTTTCTTTTATACTTTTTGAAATATTTCTTATAATGAAGGAAACAATGTTATTTTATGTATTTTCTTCTTTTGGGTTTTTTGTACCTAACAAATATGCATAACAAATAAATACACAACTAATAATAAATAACTATATTTAATTATTTAATTAAATTTGACAATTTAAATAGAATTATACTAAAATAAATACATTAATTAAAACAATTATACAATTAATAAATAACAAAAAGAGGCATACAAAATAAATACACAAAAAAAAAGAAAATAATGAGTAAATCAACAAATAACAATAATAAAAAGTTCTTCTTTAATTGAACAAATAAAAATATCATTAATTAAATTTAAAAACCCCACCAAATAAAAAACCCCTGTGCCATTTAGGAGTAGATTTGTATACAGATATTATGTATTTTTGCATTCCCCTTAAATCAGCGTAATTACAAACAAAATATGAGAACCTAAGCGAACCAAGGGACAACAATTCAACCGAAAAAGCAGCAGTGAAAAGGCGGAAGAAAAGCCAACAGCACAGAGTGATATATATATATATATATATATATATATATATATATATATATATATATATATATATATATATATATATATATATATAACATTTTTTTTACTGTTCAGTTAGTGGTGAAGAAAAGGCCTCGCGATGCCTCTGTACTCGGACACGACCAACTATTATTACAGCGGCGGCAGCAGCCAGCTGTACTCGCCGTACTATAGCTCCGGCCTGGGCCTGAACCTGGGCTCCGCCGGCTCCAGCTACACCTCCAGCTACAATCGCTCCTATCCGGCCAGCTACATGGTGCCGCTGGGCTCCTCCTCGCCGCGATCCCCCAGCAGCTATACCGGCAGCAGCTCCACCTCCTCCTCGGTGTCGCGGTACCAGCCCAAGCTGACCACGATCACCGAGAGCGGCAGGCATAGTGGTCACAGCAGTTTGATGCCCTTGACCAGGATACAGTCACCCAAATACAGCAGCTCCACGGTGTCCAGTCCCAGCTATGGCTCCTCGGGAACTACAAGTCGTTATATACCCCCACGTCCCATTGCCATAAATACGGCGGACATAGATGTGAGCTCCTCGAGATATCGCAGGGGAGTGTCCGCGGCCAGGACCATCGAAAGGGAGAGGGAGGAGAAGGAGCAGAAAGACCAGAAGGAGCAGAAGGACCAGAAATCTCTACAGTCCAAGGAAGAAATCAAAGAGGAAACCACAACCAAGGAGGCGAAACAAGATGAGGTGCTCCCCCCCTCATCGGATAATCAAGATCCGGCCAGAACCGAAACCCGTCCCAATCGCCGGTCCACCATCAAGAGAAACCGTGCCGTTGTCCGACTCTCCACCATACGCAGGCGCAGCAAGGAGCGACCCAAGGAGCAGGTCCTACAGGATCAGGCACAGCAGGATCATCAGTTCAGGGATCTGCCGCCGGCCACCGAGCCCAGTCTGAGTTGGCGCCAGAAATTGGCCGAGGAACTGGCTGCCTTTCCCGCCACCAGCAACAAAAAATCACCCGGAGAGCTACTCCGCGAGAGATTCTACATTCGGGATGAGAAGGAAGAGGCACAGGCACAGCCCATACTCAGGCAGAACCTCAAGCGGAGTCAAACGCCAGAGGTCGTCACCAAGCTGGACAACAAGGAACAGGAACAGGAACAGGAGGACACCGACTCCGCCTCCGCCTCGGAGCAGCAGGAAAATCTTGAGGAAATTGAAAAGACCATTAGACGCCTGAGCCTGGTGCAGTGTCCCACCTTCCATGACATCTGCGAGGATATCTCCTCCGACAAGATAGACGATGATCTGAATGCAGGGGAGCTGCGTCGCCGGGCATCGATTATCCAGGAACAGGAACAGGAGATCCTGAATAAGCTGCAAAAGTCCAGCTCCGGCACCTTTCAGCTGATCCACCTGGAGCGTCGCTCCAGTCATGATAGCACCACCACGGCGGATGAGGCGGCGCCTGGCGGCGAGAGGGACAAGCGACGCTCCAAGAAGAGCAAGAAGTTGCGCCACAAGATCACCGCCATTGTGGAGGTGGAGAATGCCCCTCAGGTGATGCCACAACTGGATCATATGCCCAGTGTCCTGGAACTGAACGAAGACTCCACGAACCTACAGTCCCTGGCCGCCATCAGTTCCGGTTCGAGTTCCACGCCCAGTCCCAGTCCCAAGCCCAAGTTCACGGTGAGTGTGGAGACAGTGGAGGAGCACCATCAGATGCACAAGGTGTTCAAGCTGCCCAAGAAAAAGACAGCGCCGGCGGCTGCAGCGGCGGCGGAGGTGCGAGAGGAGGCCGTCCTACCGGAGGGTTTCATGCGGGCAGCTCCCAAAACCACCACCAAGACATCGCCGCTGAAGAAGGTCAGCGCCAAGGCGGGCCAGCAGCCGCCGCCGCCGCCAGAGCAGCATGTGAGTGTGGCGCAGATTTTCACCTTTGACGAGGCGGCCATACAGGAGCAGCAGCAGAAACAGCAGCAGCAGCCGAAGCCAAGCGAGGCCAAGGTTGAGGGTGGTGTAGCCACGCCCAAGCCCATTCGCAAGGCCATTCAAAAGTCCGAGAGCGGTGAGGACTTTTGGTCGCAAATCGGTTCACGGGAGACTCTTTACATGACCAATCGCAAGAAGGCCAATACGGAGCGACAGGAGCGACTCCTCGAGGAGGAAGTGCCACCAACTACACCAACAACACCCAAGGAAACAAAGACAGAACCAAAGACACCAACAACACCAAAGCTCAAGTCGGAGCTACTCATAGAACTCAAGACACCGACAACTCCAACGGAGATAAAGAGTTCAACAGCAACTGGAAAAGATTCTTCAAAAACTACAACAACACCCACCACAGATACACCAAAACTAAAACCCACACTTGCCACTTCGCCCAAGAAAAAAGCAAGTGCAACGGATGCTGCTAAAACCAAACCAACAACTGCTCTAGCTAAGAAAGTTTCTCCAATAGCCACAACTACGCCCTCAAAGGATTCACCTACCACAAAAGTGGCGACACCATTGACACCAAAAATAATTGTGGACACACCACCCCCAAAAGTGGAAACACCAACCAAAGTTTCGCCAACAACACCAGAAACACCAAAAATAAAAACAGAAACACCAACGAAAGTTTCGCCAGCAGCAGCACAAATTAAAAACAGAAACAAACTTGCAGGAAAAAACCACAGCTCCACCAACAACAGCAGAAATAAAAGCAGAGACAGCTGCAAAGATTTCACCAACAACCAAGAAGGAAAAATCGGCAACGCCTCAGATAAAAGCTGAGCAAACAACCAAAGTTTCACCAACCAAATCTGAAATCAAAACTGCAACACCAACAAAACTATCACCCTCAACCACAACACAGGCTAAAGTTGCTACACCAACAGCACCTCAGGCTAAAGTTGCTACACCAACAGCACCACAGGCTAAAGCTGCATCACCAACAACAACACCACTGACTAAAGTTGCCACACCAACAACACCACAGCCTAAAGCTGCAACACCAATAGCAACCCAACTCAAAACGGCGACAGATGAAGGCAAAACAATAACAGCAGCAGCAGCACCAAAGACAACAATAGGAAAGACAACATCAGGAGGAGGATCTGCAGCGGCAGCAGCTAAGACAATATCTGGCAACGCTGCTGCAACACCAACAGCAGCGGCCAAATCAAAACTGAACGAAACAGCAGGGCCAAAAATAAATAGCGGGCAAATGGCCAAGTCACCTGAACAACAACAGGCAACGGCAGCCGCAGCCGTTGTCTCGGTCTCAACCGAAACGAAAATAAATAAAACAACGCATAAGGAACAACAGCAGCAGCAGCAACACGACACGGCAGCAACATTGGCAGGGCAAACGGAAACCAAAACGAAATTGACGGAAGCCGCCAAGTCAAAGGTGCAATCACCGAAACCGATAAAGCCAAAAAGTGCCGGCAAAAAGAAGGCAGTGCCAGTGGCAGCGACGGATGCTGAGACGGAGACAGAGAGCAATGTGACCCCAATCAATGCCGATCAATTTATAACGCTGGCCCCCAGCAAGCAGGCATTGCAAGTGCAACATCAGCAGCAGCAGCAGCAGCAGCAGCAGCAGCAGCAACAGGCCACAAATGCGTCACCGGCAGCAACATGCAATGCGACAACTGCAACGCCCACAACAACTTCGGCAACTTGTGCTCTCAATGTGGCCACCACCATTGTGGGGGCACCCAGTCTAGGTGTTGCTCCCAGTCTGGGTGCCAATCCTCCCGCTCTAGAGGCTGCCATTCCCGCTCCCGCTCGCGATGTTGCTCACAATCACGATCACAATCACAACCACAACCAGAACCACGACGAGAACGACAACAGCTGCGGCGAAGGCGGCATCGCCGACGGCAATAATTTATCAAAGTTTGCAACAGTATCGAATTTGGCACAGTATCTGCGAGACGTTGATGCCGTTCTAGAGGACTACGTACCCTCGTCGGCCGAGAGCAGCGACGATAGCTACGACGACGTCAGTTCGCCCGATTATTCCAGCATCGACGGTTCTATCCACCTGACCGCCAGCATGAAGAAGAAACAGCGCAAGGAGAAGAAAAAGCAAAAGGCGAAAGCCGCCGCGGCTGAAGCGAAGCGTTTTGATCCCCATAAGAAAATCAAAATCGATACCACCAACAAGTGCTATGTGAAGGAGGAGGCGCCACGGTATCCCCTGGTGGCCACACCGCGTCCCCTATGGAAACGCGAGAAGATCGTCTATTCCGATGAGAATACGGACGATGAGAGTGGCTCGGAGGAGGGTTCGGGCGGATCCCTGGACGAGGACAGCGACGATGAGAGCGAGGAGTGCAGTGAGTCCTCGGCGAGCAGTGCCAGTTCCGTGGATTCCAAGGCAAATAATGTTGGCAAGGATTCCACTGATGGCGGTACCGGTACCGGTATCGGTATCGGTTCTAGTGCCATCACCTTGAGCGTGACCGCCGCTGGTGGTGCCAGTGGTGCTAGTGCTGGTGGTATTGCCGCTGCCGGTTCCGGTTCTGGATCACCGTCCATCATCCGGATGAGCACGTGCAGCAACGATTCCGGCTTTGAGGGCGGCACCGCGCCCTCCAGTCCCAAGAAGATGTTAGGTAAGGCCCCCACCCGGAATCATGTCCACTTTCTAGTAAAGCGAGAGACTCCAGGGCACAGAGAGAAAATTATAGGTGGCTAGAAAAAATACTCTGGAGTAGAGAAATCATAGGAAATGAGGGAAAATATTTCCAGAAAATATAGAAAACCTATGAAAACCACTTTTAAAATATTATTTAACTCTCTCAAAGATGTACTTAACAAATAACCCAATATAACTATAATTTTATCTCTGTGCCTTGCGCTAAAAGTCTTAGAAAACAATATTCTTTACCCCCTTCCCCCGCTGGTCACTTGAGTTCGGCACGTGTCTGGGTCAAAAAAAAAAAAAGCAAAGAAGAACCAAAAAAAAAACAATCAATAATAGATGAGAACGCTTTTCCGACTTACTGAATTTCCCACCAGGCATTGCTTTCGTTTTCTCTCTCAATAGATATGAGTTATAGATAGGCATGCAAACAATTTTCGGCAATGAATGAGAAAAAAGGAAAAACAACATGATGGCGATATAAACAAAGTCATAATGTTCAGTTAGCTAGCATATATAGCAGCGTCAGCGATCCCGGGCAAAGTAAAAGCACACAGTTTGTATAATTTGTACAATTCGTAGGACTATAAGAACACACTCTCGGCTAGTTGCTGGTCCCATTACTAGACCCACATTCAAGCCGTGAACTAGGAAGTGAAATCAGAACAAAATCATCATACGAAATCATCATAATTTCACTGAAAAAGCACCGAACAATGACATAAGTTCATTGACCAGTGAGCAGCAGCTGGAGGAGGAAAATTGTGAGTTATTGGCTGTGAAAATGTGAGGCTTTTCACATTTTTATGCGACATTTAAGTGGGAATAGTGATAAATTAATAGCTTTGAGTAACTTAATGAAATGGAATTTGAAATATTTGGAAAATTAGTTGGTGATGTGTTTTTGCGAAATAACATTTGTTCTTTGTATTCTTTTTTTGAAAAACAATCAATTTCTGGATTTTGTTTGTGTTTATTTGGTTTTGTGGTGGCTTTCGATTTGTTGTGGGAAAGCATTGTTGAATACTGTTGAAAAGTCTTAAAGAACACGATTGCTAGGAATTGTTTTTAAAAACTTTGTTGGGAATTGTTGTTAAAATCGCTTGTTGGAAACTGTTGAAAACTCTAGTAAAAAGCAGTTGTTGTAAAAAACAGTGTTTGATTAAAACTGCTGTTAGGACCTGTTGTAAAAAATGATTGTGGGAAAAACTGTTGGGAAAAGCGGTTAGTAAAAACTGTCTAGAAAAAAAATGCTTGTCAAAACTGTTTAAAAAAAATGGTTATCAAATCTGTGGTTGAATACCGTTGTTTCAACAAATTCTTAATTCTCAGTTGTTGTTGAATATTGGTGAATATTATTTGTATTACTACATTTCCTTTTATCCCTCTTTGCTTCACTTTAAAATCGTTTGATGCCCAGAAAAACCAATAGAATGAGCCATTTCTTATGGGTAAAATGCCCCTATGTTTTGATGGCAAATCGACTTCCTATTTCTTTTGCTTGATTTCGTGTTTTATGTAATTTTTCGTCGAGAATTTTATCGTTGATTACTGTTCCGTGGTGGCGTTTCCTTGATGTTTGTGCGAGAATTTGCCAGAGAGATCAGAGATCCGCTGCCAGAAGCCGCAAGAAAACACAAGAGCAGAGAAAATTCCTAACAGAGAGATAGAGAGAGTGAGAGGAACAAAAGGAAAATTCTCAAAAGGGAGAGAGGGAGAAGGAAAAGAAAATCGACAAGTTGGCATTTTACTTTTAGCCAAAACAACAAATGAAAACAAATTGTTTAGGTCATCGTCGTGTCTGTCTGAGCGAGCAGCGAGCTTTCTTTTCGGGGGAACAATGTCTAGAAGATATATAGTAAGCTATATCTGCATAGAGATATTTATATATACCTTCCCCTCTGCGGTACAAAACAATATAAAAACAACGCAGTTATGAGCCAGATAGCCAAGTCAATTCGCCGATTATATAAACTCCGAGAGGGAATGTACGAAATTCGTTTGTTTTGACTTTCGTTACCACACTGCGTATACGTGATATCCGGTCAATTGATTGGAAATGCGATCAAATACCGGATTCGCATTGTTTGCGATCCACGAACCGAACATCCCGCCCAGCAGCAGCCAAAATTAATTAGCGGAAATCGAATGCCTTGAATGCAATTAATCTGCACTGAGAAAAAACCGGGGGTCTTGGATTTTTATTGGGGGGTAACTTAGGCGAATCATTCGATACAAAAAACTTTATTAATTGATCTTAAATAATATGGAAACCTTTTAAACCATAATTAAAAAAAGTATATAATTAAAATGTGTTTTTTAATTTAAAATTGTATTAAAAAACAGGTTACTTAATAAGGAAACTACGAAATTTGTGTCTCAAAAATATAGTCAGGCTCGAAATATATCATTATTTCGCATTTTGGCTATCTAGAAAATATGTACAAAATATACCATTCATATTTTTGGTTAATTATTAAACGATTTCCCAGCAAAAATAAAAAAAAAACCAAAGCTTGGCAGCCAACAATAAATCGCAACAGGAAAACACAAACATTTTTAATGCTGCTTTCAATTTAATAACAATTTGTTTGCAATTAATTCCTCTTCTCGATGCGATGCGTGGGCACACTCATGCATATATTCATCCAAAAAAACACATCGAACCCATAGAATGTGACGTGAATTGTCACAAGAAATGCGAACGGCTCACGGCCAATTTATGCGGTGTCAATCAGAAACTCATCGTCGAGGCACTCAACTACGTGAAGCGAGGTAAAAACCCCACAAAATGCACACACAAATTACAAAACTGGGAAACAATGAAGGACAACAAATTATTATTTATGGGCTTGATTTTGCTTAATGTGATATTTGAGGATATTTATTGAAAGCTCTCTTTTACGAAACAGGAAAATAATAATAGAGGATTTTTATAAATTAAAAAAATAATACTTATAAAAAATAAAAAATAATTAAAAGGGTTTTCAGATATTTAGTATATTTAATTTAATTCTAAAAACTTTAAATCATTCAGGGATTTCTTGATAAAAATGAATTTTCTCTATAAAATTAATTAAATTAATTAATAGTTAGGTTCTGTCTTCTTAAATAAAATTTGTAATGTTTTTTAGAACAAAAAACTATATTAATATAAAAAAATATAAGATTCTCCCTTATATTTTATTTATTTGGAAATATTTAATATATTGCAACAAATATCTTTGAATTATTGCAAATAATAATAATTTCTTTAATTTATTAAATTAATTTTTATAATAAAAAAAGTAACATTATTAAAATTCTGAAAATAACGAGCTTTATTAACATTAAAAATATATTATTGGTTCTTTTTTTATGATGTATTTTGAAATATTTTGGAATTAGTCAAATTGCAGGATGGAATATATATTTAAACAACATTTTTATGTACTTTAGAACCAGAAAAAACTATTCAAATATTACAAATATTTTCTACCTGTTTATAAATTTTATATATATAGGTATATTTTTTTAAATTTATTACTAGCAAGAATCATAATTTAAGCTCGCTCACTCTCCTCATACCTTGGCAAAATCAAGTTCTCATAAATAAATAATACAATTAAATACAAAATATATGTAAAACAAACCCAGATCTTTGATAGAACCCAACTAATTTGATTTTAAATCATGAACAAACTAAATTAGGAGCCCGTGAAGCCCGCGACTCGCCCAGCACTCCGCCCAGCTTGAATCCAGCGTATAAAATCGAGCCTAGCGAGGAACACGATGGTATGCCGAATAATATAAGATCCCTAGATATATATAGCCACTCAAGTGACCCAGTACTCTCACAAAGCTATCCTAATATATAATTCTTAAATTTATAGTTATTTTAACAACCCTACTTACCATATCTTCACGTCTTTCTATATCTGCGTCTATCTATTATCAACTCTGTCTCTGGATCTGTGTTAAACTTAAACAGAAACATCATATACATATTCACAATTCCAAAAATCCGGACGTTTCACTGCGCCAGCAACAGTAATACCTAGATTTAAGAATTATTCGGTAGATGATTTCCACTTTCTGGCCGTTCTTGGCAAGGGAAGTTTCGGCAAGGTGAGTTGTATATTTGAATTTCTATCACTTCTAAATTAATAATATGTATATTAATTAAATAATATAATTATTGGATAGGTTCTGTTGGCCGAGCTGCGTGATACCACGTACTATTATGCCATCAAGTGCCTGAAAAAGGATGTGGTACTAGAGGACGATGATGTGGACTCAACGCTGATTGAACGCAAGGTCCTGGCCCTGGGCACCAAACATCCCTATCTGTGTCATCTGTTTTGCACCTTCCAAACGGAGGTAAGTTTCGGGGGGATTTTAATTTAATTATAAGTAATTTTTAAGATAACTTTTTAGACAGTTATCGGTTTTTTTTTAAGCAAGAGACTCTATGTCACACATGACTTCCTTATTCTTGGTGTGATTTCTATAATTTGTATAAACCTATATACTTCAATTCTATACGTATAATCTAAATTAATTCCATTTTAAAATATCACAAAGAAATCTTAAATAATTAGCAAATGAGTCATTGTGTCTTAGCCACCTGTTGAGGAAGCCACAGACCTTGTTTAAGGTCACTAAAAAGTCAATGACCCTCAAATTAAATTGAATTGTGACCACTCTAAGCTTTAATTTATTTGAAAACAATTTAAAAACAAAAACACAAATCATGGAACCTTGTAAATAATTAATACAAATCCCAAAGAAAATTTCCAAAATTATTTCCAGACAAAAAGGAAAAGACCTTATAAAAATCAATCAAGTGCCACTTTTGCACCTTTTCAATTGGGGTCACGAATCGAAGGTGTGTTCGAATATATAGAACAATCTGATTGGCCTATCTGGCTATAATTAGCCCAAGAAAAGGTAAAATGCTCTATAATTAGAGCCCTGGGGCTGGCCATCGATTGGGGCACACGACGACGACAACGTCGATCGGACATCATGTAGATCAGGGTGCCTGTCCGTCCGATCTCTGTGTGCTCTCTCGCTGCGGATTCTGCATCTGCATCTGCAATTGCAGATGCAACATTGACACCGATTAGAAGGTATTTTAATTATTTATGACTTTGGGGGACAACCTCCCCCAGAAAGAAGAAAAATGTCTCGTTGCTTCTCGCAGTCAGTCTCTCGCCCATTCGAAAGGCGATAAACGATATGGTGTTTAATATCGATAATGTCACATCTTTATATTTATCAAACATGCTGCTATTGTAATATATCGATTATAACTATGAAATGTATTTTTTTAAATATTTTATTTTATTGTATATTGATTAAAACGGCAACAATTTAAAGGTATTCATTATTTTAATATAGATTCGTGATAATCATCCATAATATCGAAATTTATCGAACATATTATCACTTTAATATATCGTTTCTAACGATAACTAAAGAAAATGTAGTAGTAGATATTATACTTGAAATAAATCCTAGTATATACCTTTAAATATTTATTAAATCGTTATATCGATCTAATATCGATCCAAGATTCATATATCGTTATCAGTCATAATATCGATTATTCATAACACTAAATTGTATACCCCAGAGCCACTTGTTCTTTGTGATGGAGTATCTGAATGGCGGTGATCTCATGTTCCACATCCAGGAGAGCGGACGCTTCTCCGAGGAGCGGGCCAGATTCTATGGCGCCGAAATCATATCGGGCCTCAAGTTCCTACACAAAAAGGGCATTATCTATAGGTGAGTTCTTTATGAAAACCAAATTAAAACTAAAACTAAAGTAATACAATTAATGTGTGTTGGTTTTTTCCAACAGGGATCTCAAGCTGGATAATGTCCTTTTGGACTACGAGGGACATGTTCGCATTGCCGACTTTGGCATGTGCAAATTGCAAATCTATTTGGACAAGACGGCGGATAGCTTTTGCGGCACACCCGATTATATGGCGCCCGAAATCATTAAGGTAATTGGGAACTACATTTATAGCTATAAATATATAAGTAATAATATATTTATAATATAAATAAATAGCGATATATCAATACTGCCTCCATATTTCTTACAAAAGTTACTGTATAAATCGATATTATTCTTCAAAAGTTAGAAGAACATTTTATGGTATATTTCTTTTTTAATTATAGTTTAATAATTATTATTAAAAAAAAAATTAAGAGCTCAAGATGGATTTTTAACCGAAAAAAATTCCACATTTTTGGAATTTCTGTTTCTCTTTTTACTGATAAGGCATAATATCCTAATAAACTATATGTAATTAAATATGGTTTGAATACAATTTAATTCAAACTCTAAATGAAAATATTAAACATTTTTGAACTTACTGCGCTTAATATTTCGATGTACAATTGTCCTTAAGTAAGCAATCAAGAAGATGTAATTTCTGGAAATATTATTCCTTCCTCCAAAGTTCTCCGATTTTTTTGGGTAGGTTTATGAAGAGACCTATTTTTCGGCTCTTAAAATGTACATTAACAAATCTGTAAAAAAATAAACAGGAGAAAAATTACAACATTGAAAGAAAAGTAAAATGTGTTAGGAAAAGTGTGCGTAAAATTTGGAAACAATAGATTATATAAAAAGCGTTTAAGTTTAACGCATTTGAAGCATATTGGACTTGTATCAATTAAAAAATGCATATATCCGTTAGTTTCTCTGGAAATAACTTGAACATTTGACTCTATACTCCTGAAATGTTTTTCTATTCAATAAAAAAAATATCACCATTTATAACTTAAGCCCTTAAGTTTAAGTGGAACCCTTTAAGGGATTTAAAGTTGTACTTTTAATGATTCTATGAATGTCTTAAAACTGTCTTATCATTTTTAGAATATTTAAAGAGCCTTAATATTTCCGAATGCTAATTATTATTACTGTTTTTGTGTTATATATTATATATACTTATATATTTAATGTAGTTTCTAGCTCCGAAATTCCGTTTTTAGTTGAGAAAACAACCTAATTTGAACCCATCGAGTTATCCATGACTTTCACGTCACTCGAATTGTCAAGCAGCCCGACTGTGTGCTGTGACTAGCTCAGTCTCAACTACAGATCGGCTGTAACTTGTCTACAAGTTTTTAGTGTCTTTTTAACATACTGACAAAAATTTTCATAATCATCTTTCGTATATGTAACATTTCTTTCGATTTCATCAAAATTATGCCAAATTTAAGGCAGCTTAAGGGTTTCACCCAGCCGATTTTCCAGTTCACGCGATTCGCGATGAGTTCGATGGTGAAACCGGCGGCGGTTGTCTGTCCAAAATTGTATCACACAGAACCGAGGACCTACATCGGCGCCGATCGGCAGCAGCCAATGTTGTCGGCGGTCAGAAAGGTTTTGGACTGGCAGAAGATGAATCGCTGGGGGGAAAAGCCGCACGGCAAGGAGGAGAGGCCCCGCTCGAACAAGGAGTACAACTGGACGGTTTCCATGGACATGCGCCAGGCGGCGTACCTGAGTCATCCCGCCGAAAATCATTTGCCGAGATTGGATTCAATTCATTACAAGCCTGAGGCAGTGAAGAGACGACAGTATGCGCCTACCTGGAATGAGATTCCAAATCCAAATCCGCCGCGAGGGCGGCGCCAGGCTGCGGGTACGAAAATGCTTGCTTCACAAGGCTGGATCTTGGCCTCAGTGACCCTCGTGAATTAATGAAGTCCACTGTAGGTATGTCGTCAAAGATGCCCAACGGCAAAGAGGAGGATCCCGGGCGTTGTCCCTCGCTCCTGATGCCCTACGGCAAAGTGGAGTCTAGACTTGGTTCCTCGCTCAAGATGCCCCACGGCAAAGCGAAGCCCTGTGAGCCTCCCATATGCCAGCATCCCTTCAGATCTGGCCTCGTCGAGAGAAGGAAGGCAAGTTATCCTTCCTTTTCCGAGTCTTGTCGCCACCTCCTTCTGGATGATCTGCCCCTAGAGTCCACCAGTTTCATCAAGCCGCCCATAACTGAGACATGGAATTCCTACAACCATACTTGCAAGGCCATAAATCATAGGATTGTTTCGATCGTGCGTGCAGGCTCTCAATAAATTCGGAAACACCAAATTAAGGTGCTAAGGTGGTAAAAGCATAACAAGATAATGTGGGTGCCTCTTCATTTTTTTTAAGCGATTAAAAACCATGAAGAAAATAGCAAAGGTTGCTGATCAACATGTTGATAGCAGCATTTGTCCTTATATGAGTGCTAAGCAACATTTTAGCGAGATTTTAGCAACATTTTTAGTTCATTTTGGATTCATTTTGGATTCATTTTGGATTCAGTTTGTGCCTTCTGATATTTTGTATATGCTATTTAGCGTGATATTATATTTTATGCTATTTATTTGTATACTTTTCCTCTCCCTCTATAGAATAGAATAGTAATATATATAAATATATTTTGTAATTCATATTTTTTTATATTCATTTTCCAGGGCGAAAAGTACAATCAGAACGTAGATTGGTGGTCGTTCGGTGTGCTGCTCTATGAAATGCTAATAGGACAGTCGCCATTCAGTGGCTGCGATGAGGACGAGCTCTTCTGGTCGATTTGCAATGAAATTCCATGGTTCCCAGTCTATATATCCGCCGAGGCCACCGGCATACTCCGTGGGGTAAGTTATAATAAAATTATTATGCATTATTGTATACTAATATTATTAATATGATTTATTATTTTTATAGTTGCTGGAGAAGGACTATACGAAACGCATTGGATCGCAGTACAGTCCCGCTGGCGATATAGCCGATCACATATTTTTCCGACCCATCGATTGGGGTCTGCTGGAAAAGCGTCAAATTGAGCCGCCCTTTAAGCCGCAAGTGGTAAGCTTTCAATCAACAATTCTTCAAGGATTGTTTATAATTTATTTAAAATATTTTCCCCACCCAGAAACACCCCCTGGATACGCAATATTTCGATCGCGTTTTCACCAGGGAGCGGGTGCGTCTCACGCCCATCGACAAGGAGATCCTGGCTTCCATGGATCAGAAGCAGTTCCATGGCTTCACCTACACGAATCCGCACATCACTTTGGACTAACAAGGAAACTAAGAAACCACAGATCAATATCTCCTAATTAATTATATATTTTGTAGAGCAACAGTATTTGTATATGTAAATATTCATACTTAACCAGAGATTAACACAGCAAAAAGGAAAGGGAAACCCCTTTGAAAGGAAATCGTCTCGAAATTGCATAAATTTGTAGTTAAGCCTTCAAAATTTTGAGCATAATTCTAGTCTTAATCTTAAGTCGATACTCTCTAATTGTACAGATATCCCTCCTCATATTTATCTATATATACATACATATACCTATATGAATCCAATTTTTTTTTTGCAAATTTTTTTGTTCTTAAATTTAGTTTGTAAGCCAAAAGTCTACGTCTATGGGAAATAAATAATAATAAAAATTATACAAAATACACCAACAAAAACTGTTTGTGATTGAAACAATGTGTCAATCAAGTGATCAATCAATTAGCTACCGTTAGCCCCTGATTGTGGATGGGTACAGTCCGTTTCAATATTTTTCATTTAATGTTACTTTCAGCAGCAACAATTTTGTTTATTTTTTTAACACCTGCAATGGTTTTTTGATGGTTTGATTTTTTCTTCTAAGTTTTTATTGGAGAACTGCAATCAAAACTCGATTTCTCGATTTTTGACCGATTTTAAACCATTTTTACGATCTAAAATGTTGGGGAAAAATGGGCACATTTTTGGATTCAAAATCGTGGACAACTTTCATGGGTTTTTCATCATAATTTTGCCTAAACTCAACCGATTTCAGTGAGGATTGGTTTTTTTGTCTTGGTTCTAATAGGGGAACTTTTCTGCATTTAAAACTAGATTTCGAATTTTTGGTCAATTTTTGGAAATTTTCACGATGGCAAATTTTTCCATAAAAATTTTTTCGAAAAATGGGTAAATTTTTTTTTTGTCTGGACATGGCCAGATCGATTCGGCTTTTGATGCTGATCAAGAATATATATGGTTTATAGGGTCGCAAATAACTCCTTCACAACTTTTCAAGCTTCTGACTCGATTTGGGATAACAGGCGAAAATTTTTTGCTTTAAAATCGCTAACAACTTCAAAGCACCTCATTTATTAATTTTCCTGTTAAAACCATAATTTCGCCGTGCTCATTTAATTTGTATCACCTTTTCTAATTTCTCCCCCAAAACCCCTTATGCATTTTTGCAGTAAGCCCCCCCGACCATGACCCGCACTGTACGATACAGTCCGGTATGCAAATGTGGAGCAGTGAGAGTGATCAGTGGACCAGTGTCAACGGCAGTGAAAATTCTATTAGCTTTTCAACTTTTCAGCCAATCTGCATAGAGATTTGACTCTTTTTTCGTATTGTTTAAATGCTAATGAGTGGGAAACATATATAGAAGATATATAGTATACATATGTATAGAGATGTATATGGTGTGTGTGTGTGGCAGCGAGAGTGGTCAGCGGGTTCGGGCCTTAATGGCCAACATAATGGGCCAACAACTCGCGTGAACCAGTTTAATGTCATTCCACAAAAGAGGCAGCATTCAAAGAATTATTCTTGTTAACTCTGGCATAAATCAGGTATCACACACTCGCTGCTGCTGACTCACTTGATGTTTTAATAAATTTGTGCTGCTCATAACATAATAATAGAGGGAATAATAGAGGAAAGAGCCGCCTCAGCCACAACAACCCCCAGTCCCCAGTCCCCCGGTCACCAGACGCAGCCACAATAAACGCTCTCGGGCCTGGCCAGTTATGTTTTTATTTTCAATTCAAAAGTGTTGGACATATCATAGTGGCATAGTGGTTGCCAGGTGCAAAATTAGACAAGAATAATAATGAATTAATGAATGGAAGCTACAAATATATCATATTTATTTTATTATTTTTATTTACAAGAGAAAATTATTTGAATTTATGAAACCATTTTCTGTAATTGGAAGCTGAATTTGAGCTATTTTTTATATGATTTTTGTTTATAAGTTGAAACAATTAATATAGTGTTGAATTTACATTTAAAATTGAGCCACTGGTTATCTAGGGGGAAATAATTGTGGAAATAAGACCTTTAAATGAATATTTATATAAATTCCTAGCGTTTTAAAAACTTGAATAAATGAAAACATTTAAATTCAAGAATAAATATAAAGTAAAATATATCATTATTATTTAAAATATATAATATAATTTATATAAATTTTTCAAGGCCTAAACAACAAATTAATTTAGTTGGTCTAAATAGATTTTAGCTACTGTAGTTCCTCAAAATATATTTAAAGAATAAAATATATTTTACTAATATGAAAATTAATTTTTTATAATAAAAAAATCCATTAAATTATTTTCGACAATTTTCGTCTTGTGTCAAATTGACACAAAGGGACTGTTTTGTTTTTTTTTAGGGACGGATGCGTGTTAAAAAGACATTTTTTGTGAGTCCTGGTACCGCAGATTAAATTCTCCAAATATTTCAAAAGAAACAAAACACATGAAACTTAGCATATAAAATAATTTTCCTTAAAAAAAAATCCTTTAAAAATCCTATAAGTTAGCCAATTAAAATTTCTTTGGCACCACTGTGCCGGCCGTGTACCGTACGGTATTTTCTCTAATTAATTCGCTTTTACGAGCGCAGTGCATGGAGCAGCCGACGGAGTCACAGCCATCGCAGTTCGAGTTTCCCGACTCCGTTCAGTTGGTGCAACACGGGCCCAGAACGCGCTCCTCCGTCGCTCCCAGTCTCGTCTTTATTTTGTTTATTTTTTTTTCACTAGTTATAATATTTATATTTGTATATATAAATATATACCGTGATCCTGCAACCAGGATGAGCTAAAATGCTAACAACCGTGCTGAGTACTTTGAGCTTGCTGCTGCTGCTGAGCCTCGTGGGTTTGGCGAGGAGCAGCTATGGCGGCCAGCAGCAGCCGCCGCCTCTCCTCCTGCGCAGGAACATCATCAAGGTGCGGGCCAGCGGCTTCATGCCCTTCGAGTCGGATCTCCTGCTGCCCCTGGGCATACTCCGGCAGCTGCAGTCGCAGGATCGCTCCTCGCGCCACCAAAGGCCAAAGGCACCGATTTCAAAGCCCCGCGTGAAGCCCCAGATCCGCCTGGAGCGGGCCCATCCCTTGCGAGAGGCCAAGGGCGTGCAGCTGTACAATCTCATCGATGACGATGGCGAGCTGTTGCTGAATCTGAAGGTGCACCAGGAGCAGAAGGGAGCTGCGAATTATCCGGATGTGGTGGCTACCAGAGAGAAGAGCAGCAACAAGTACCAGAGCAAGTACCCCGACTACGACACACCCTGGCTGCCCTCCAAGTGGCGGCCCACCAGCGAGTTTCCCCCGGGGGTCACCTCCTCCTCGCCACGCCCACTGCCGCTGCATCAGTATCTGGGGCAGAGTAACCACATTGGCGAGTGGGATGTGGCCAAGAGGAGGCGCATGGACACCAGGTGGCCGCACAAATGAAGTGAATCCCAGAACCCAAAAGGGACTTAAATTATATATTTCTTTTTAGATTCATATACAGATTTAAATTATATCTATATATATGTATATAAACAAGAATATAATATATAATATATATTATATATAACAATATATATATATATTTATATAAATTCCATAAGAGATAGAAATTGTCTATTAATAGATATAAATTTAAAAAATATATATCTATTTATATATTTTATATTTAAATGTATAATTAATATTAATATATTATTTATTTATTTATTTATCTAAAATTATTTATTTGAAATAATTTTATAATGAAAACCTAAAGCACCGCATTCAACGGCACAGAAAATAAGTTGAAGTCCTTAAAAATCGTTATTAAAATTGTTTAAAAAATAAAAAAATATCAAAAATTACACAAACAATTAATAGAAATATTTTTAATATTTAAAAGAATAATATTTTGTATCAAATAATAGTAAACACTCTGTTTAAAATAAGAACCCTAAAAAACAAAGTGTATTTAAATTCCTGAAGTCCAAAAATCAAAACTGTTGCCAACTAAAATGCCTGTTTCTTATATAAATGTATAAAATCAAGGTCAAATCAATTTATAAATCTAAAAACCAAAAGAAACCATAAATTTTAAATATCTAAAAACCTAAATAAACCCTAAACATAATATAATATTTATATATTTATACCTCAATCTAGACTTAATTAATATTTCTGTGCCCACAAAAACAAAATAGTACCTAAGACACTGGCTTACAACCATAAGATTCAATTAATAAACATTAAGATAACGAAAACGAAAAACGGAAACCCTTTAGATACGACATTAATCCATGAGATGCATAAAACCGTCGATGAACAGGTCGTTGAGCTACCGCTAAGTCGGATGACGCGACCACGATTATGTTAATTCCAACGATCCGAAGATCGGGCGATCCATCGAACGGCTTGAAAGTGAAATTGAACAGCGGATCGAAAGTGGCATCGAAAAGAGAGGGTACAAATTGTAACCCAACTAGAAAGAAGCCTAACTTCGGCACGTGGAATTTTTGTGAACCCTCGCAGTTTGCAATCAAAATTAAAATCATTTATGGTAAATTAAAAATCGAAATTCGGATAAAAGTTAAGTCTCATTAAGTTTCGCTTGCATTTAGTAGATAATTTTTAACGATTTAATAATTTTTAATTTTCAATTTCCCAAAAAGGTAAATAAAGGACAGCAGCTTTCCAGATGAAAAAATCTCTTACGATAAGAGTGGATCGTGCCCTGGAAGTGACTCTCTCGCTCTTAGGTTTGTACCGTGGTGGAATCATATAATTCCACCATGGTTTGTACGTCACAAGCTCAGGACAAGAGAGGAAGGAAATTCGCGCGCGAAAACACAGAAAATCAAGGAGAACAGAAGAGAGTCAATAGATTTGTCTCACTCACCCTTACATATGTTGTTGCTGCAACGGCGAATTAAAAGACGAAAACATACATCAAAAAATAAGAAAAAACCTAATTTGTTGCACTTGCACATAAAAAAGCAACTCAAATTAAACGCACTGCCCTTCGTTTTGGTTTAGAAACTGAAAAAAAAAAAAAAAACAAAACAAAAAACACGACAGCATCCCGGCTGCCGTTTTTTGATATTCTGGGCCTTTTCCCAACTTCTTTCACACTTTTTCACTTCACTGCTGGGGCCAACACCTTCCCGCACTTTTGGCCACTGGTTTTCACGCACTCGAGTAGGGAAAACTTCTTTGAATTTGAATTTTCACCGCCGCGGCGATCGCCTGCATGGAGACCTTTCTTTTTGCGTCCGTTCCTTCCAAGAGCGCCAAAAATTATGCAAAATGAATGAGTGGATCCCGTATTATTTGCGTGGCTCTCTTTTGCTCTCAGGAGCCACCATGGTGGAATTATATGATTCCACCACGGGAGCCACCTTCCACGTAACGGCAATTTCTCTTTCAGATGAGAGTAAGAGAATTTTGCTTAGGGAATCCTGGAGGATTTTTAATATTTAAGAATATTAAAAATATTTAAGAATTTTGCAGGTGGAAAAACCTTATTTTTTCATGACTTTAACATGAATTTTCATTCATTTCATTTTCCTAAAAACTTCAAAACTGAAAAATCTCCAAATTGTAATTTAAAACTCGCAAAATATTTATAATTTACAGATGGCATTTTTTATTTGTATTTTTTAACAAGTGAGTTTGGAATGGTGACAACAGTAAAAAAAAGATGGGATTGAAAAAAATTGGGATGCCTAAAACTACTTAACAAGAGAGACTCAAGGATCAGTGTGGCTCGAATCACAGCCTACTTCCAGCTGGAGGCTGGGGGCAGGTAGCCAGAGGGGGGAGCTCCCACCGGGGGCAGGTACTCGTTGCTGGGGGCGTGGCCATGACCATGACCCTCCTCGTGGATCACTTTGATGGTCTTCACCTCCTCGAAGCCGCCGTGGCTGGAGCCATGTCCATGTCCGTGATCATGACCGTGACTGTGTCCGCCCTCCTCGTGGATCACCTTAATGGTCTTGACCTCCTGGTGGCCGCCGTGTCCTCCATGTCCTTCGTAACCGCCGGCATAGCCGCCGCCGCCTCCGAGAGCATGTCCCTCCTCGTGGATGACCTTGACGGTCTTAATCTCCTGGTGTCCTCCGCCGGAGTAACCTCCATGACCGCCGCCAGAGTATCCTCCATGACCGCCGCCAGAGTAACCTCCATGACCGCCGCTCTCCTGGTGAATAACCTTGACAGTCTTAACCTCCTGGTGACCGCCGCCGGAGTAACCTCCATGACCACCAGAGTAGCCACCATGACCGCCATGAGCGTGACCGCCCTCCTCGTGGATCACCTTAATGGTCTTCACCTCCTGGTGGCCACCGTGTCCTCCATGTCCATGTCCATGGCCGGAGTAACCGCCGGCATAACCGCCACCGCCGCCGAGAGCATGTCCCTCCTCGTGGATCACCTTGACGGTCTTAATCTCCTGGTGTCCTCCGCTGGAGTAACCTCCATGACCACCTCCGGAGTAGCCTCCATGACCGCCGCCAGAGTAGCCACCATGACCGCCGCCCTCCTGGTGAATCACCTTAATGGTCTTGACCTCCTGATGGCCGCCCGAGTAGCCATGACCGCCGGAGTAGCCACCATGACCGCCGCCGGAATAGCCGCCGCCGCCTTCCTGGTGAATCACCTGGATGGTCTTGACCTCCTGGTGACCACCGCCTCCAGAGCCGACGCCGTAGCTGTAGCCACTGCCACCGCCACCGCCGCCGCCGCCGCCAGAGCCGCCAATAAAGCCAGCCGATGTGGTGGCAACCAAAGCAGCCAGGAGACACACAAAGATCTGAATTAAATTAATTAAGAAATGTGTTAAAAAATAAACTAAAGATTATATTTGTTAGGACTCACCTTCATTGCTGGAAGTTTCTTGCTTGGGGGTTCGAAAACTGTGGAACTTCACGTAGCTGAAGATGGGAAGCTGGCAGCCAACTGATGATCCAGTCCCAGCCAGGCCGGGCTTTTATAGCCCACCAAAGCGATTGCGAGACGATGCTCCATCTTCATCTTCATCATCAGCTTCCTCTCCATCTCCTCCTCCATTTCCTCCTCCATCTTCTGCCTTACCCCCAGGTTTGCTTTCGTCATGGAGCTCTGCCCTCCTCTCTGGATTAGAAGAAGTCCCAACAACCACAAGCGGCAAATGCAAATGAGTTAAATGCGAGAGGGCCAAGAAATGTTAATAATAAATAAATACTAAAAAAAGCAGTTCCATAATTGGGCCAGCAGTCGACGACGACGACGACGGCGACGCCGAAAATTAATCCGGCGGGCATGAACGAATCGCTTGATGAGGCGGTGGCCAGTGACCACCAGATCGATGCATCCAGCCATGGGTTAGGTCAGTGAGGGTCAGATTAGGGCTTTCCCAACAGCGCAGCAGGGTCAAATGGGAGAAAATTGCTTGTTTAGGAGGGAAATTTTCCACAAAAAAGTATTACATTTTAAAATTTTAAATAATGCACAATAAAAAATAATTTTTAATTTTAAATAAATAAATAAAATGAATATAAATATTCTTGATCAGCATCAACAGCCGAGTCTATCTAGACATGTTTGATAGAACACAAAAATTGTATTTTTTTTTCGATATTTTTAAGGGGTTTGTTAAGTAAACAATTGTTAAAATAGCCAAACAAAAATTGAAAAAAAATATAATTATTAAATAAAATAATACTAAGTATGCAGATTTATTAGCCTTATAAAAACTAACTCAGAACAGTTTTCCAAATTCAAATTAATGAATTTTTAGCCTAGTTTTTATATTTTTAAGCTTTAATTTTCCCAAAAATTATCTTATAAAATAATGGATAAATATATTAAAATTTTAATACTCCTTCAAGGTACTGCAAGGGTATGCAAGCTTCGATGTGCCGAAGTTAGCTTCCTTTCTTGTTGTTTAGTAAAATATAATAAGCATTATGTTGGCTTTTAAAATTAAAAATAGCTGTTATAATTAAATAAATAATAAATAATTTCCAGGTGAAAATGTATTTAATAAATGTAATTGAAACAATTATGAGCATTTCAATCCCCCACTCGTCACCTCTTTCACAGTCGAACGACTTTTAATTTGCCAACAAATAAAATCAAATCAAATCAAAGGAAAACCCATTAAAACGTGAATCAAAAAGGTATGCAAATTGCTGCAATAATTTTGCTATCATTTCGGCATTAAATACCGCAGCTGTTCCCCCCGCGAAATTTATAAAAAAAAAATTAAATAAAAACGTTAAAAGTATAACGCTCATTGGCCAACTCTCTGGAATTGTGTAAAGCAAAGCGGCAAAGGCAAAACCAAAAAAAAAAAAGAAAAAACAAACCACAAACAGACATCGAAGAAGATGTCTTGGCTTAAAGGGCGAAGCGAAGGAAAGGCAATTTGAATCATTTAAATAATTTTACAATATCAAATTGGGTTCGCAGCGGGCCGATTAATCACACATCTCCGGTCCAGGGGACAGCCCCCGCGAGCAGATGTTGAAAACGAAGCAAATCGATCGGATGGGATTCTGAGCTCACGAAACTTTGGATACTGTGGAAAATTCATTTTAACAAAATTTATATATTTTCTTGTTATAAAAAATATATACAACAAAAAATGCACTTCTCCTGGCTACCGTTGGGTACTCCGATTTTTCTATTGCTTTGCTCTCACATAATCGAATTTTTAGTAAAAGCGATATGACAATAATTTGCAGGACAGTCGATAAATTAACCTAGCGATATATGTGCCATTAATCGATAATCTGCTTGATATATCAGAGCTAAAAATTCGAAAAAATAAACAAGTAATACAAAATTGTTTGAATATTTCTCAACAGAATCGATATTTTTCGATATTTTAAAATTCAATATATCAAAGTTTGCAATATTTTTCATCGGATATTTAAAGCGATTATTTATTAAACTATGTATTATCGGGTTTTCCCCTCTATACCGTTTCTATTATGGTATCTATACTGTCTTCCTATATACATATAATATATTATTAGATAATTTATTTAATATTTATTGTAAATTTTATGTTATATCATATTTAATATGTTATAATATATCATATTCCCATCAACTTGCATAATTTAAAGGGTACCAATATTTATCAAATTAAAATTGTGGCTAAAACGTAGAGATCTTGGCTTGCTTTCCTAATTTTCATCTGGTTAAGTGGTTAAAGTTTTTTTCTTCTTTTGGAATATTTAACTATTATTTTGGATTAAGCAATATTTAAGGATATATAAAATAATATACAAGTTAAGAATTTCTGTAGAACGAAATAAATTAAATAGAAATCCCTTTTAAAATTTTAGCCCAGAACTTAACTTGAAGTTAAATTAAAAACTAAATGTATTTTACTAAAACCTAATTCCCTTTTTCATATTTATGCCACAAAGCTGTTTAAATTGAAACAAATAAAGGTTTTTGTTTATATTTTACACCCCAAGAAACAAAACAATTTCTAATCTAGAAATTCCACAATTAAATATTTATAATTATGTAAGCAGAGCTTTAAACTTTCACTTCCCATTAAATAACCATCACAGCCCCCAGATAAGAAAGGGACAGAGTCGAGCCCGCCGCCCCGGTGCCAGGAATCAGAAAGGGAGGGGCAATAAAGACGCACGCACCACTTCTGTGGTTCATCATGAATTATCTTTATCAATTCGCCTGAATCCGACGCCTTCAGTTACAATTACATCTCTAAGAATACTTTAAGCCGATGTGGTAAACAAACAAAAAAAAAATAATTTTATCCGTATCAAAAATTATCTCTCTTTGTTTCTCTCTCTCTCTTCTTTTTCGTTTGTTTTTTTTTGTTTTTAGTTTTTAGTGTTTGATGTTTGTGTTGAACGCTTTAAATATATTAGAATTATACAAACATAATAATATTAACAACAGTTGTGGTGAGGGGGGAAAAAATAGAGGGTTGCAGGGGGTTAAAAGAGAACTAAATTTAATGTTTTGAAGAGTGTAAAAGGTACTGCCTTTGTTTTACGGGAGTGGGCAATAAATATATGTTGTTGAAACAAAAACATAAAAAAAAAATTATAACCAAGAAGGTTGAGAGTGGGTGGTGGGTGTGGCAAGTGAGGTGAGTGAGTGAGTGTGAGTGTGAGGTGTGTGTGTGTGTTAGCCTAGAGTACATTAATTAGGGTTTTTCTCAATTAAAGTTAATCGTCGACGACGTAGTTAGTTGTAGTATTTAAGTAGGCAGCTCGCTTCCGCCTACGTGGCAACGATCACGCGATCGCACAACTATTCCGGCTGTGGCTCGTCGGCGTCTTGCAGCGATTCTTGCTCCTGGAGCTCTGCGTCAGCGAGTTGAAGCACTGCGACGTGGTCAGCGCATATGACTTGAGCGTTGACTTCACCGACGGCGGCAGCGGCAGCGAATCGATGGCATACACGCTCGTCCGGCGCACAATCGTACGGCAGCACAGCTCCTGCAGGGACAGCACTGTGAAAAAAAATGCATAATGCATGTTAATGAGGTTGTAACTCGATGCGATTCATCGAAATTATAGAGAAACTTTACCCTTATTGCTGCGCCAAATGTGCTCCATGCCGTTGCGATGCAATGCCATTCTCGCCAATTCGCAAAACGATTCGCGTATGTTGAAGTCACAGAGCGGCGATATCTCGAAGCAGGACATGTTGTTGCGGCTGGCATAGGTCTCGGCCTGTTTGGCCGCCACCTGACGCTTGAAGGCCAAATGCAAGCGATTCCCCACCAGCACCTTGGGTATGCCAGGTGCGTGCTACGTAAATAAATGTATATTTATAAATTAATAAATACAACTCTTTAAATGTATTTCATAGATTTTTTGACTCACCTCATCGACCTCCTTTAGCCAACGATCGATGCCATCGAAGCTCCACTTGTTGGTGATGTCGTAGACGAGTATGATGCCCTGGGCTCCGCGCGAATAGGAGCGTATGATCGTGCAGAAGCGCCCCTGGCCGGAGGTGTCCCACAGCTGCAGCTTCACCCGCTTGCCCTCC
This sequence comes from Drosophila bocqueti, assembly GCA_018151655.1. NCBI lineage: Eukaryota > Metazoa > Arthropoda > Insecta > Diptera > Drosophilidae > Drosophila > Drosophila bocqueti. The sequence continues at coordinate 170,646 of JAECXF010000004.1, forward strand.
AGCAAGATGGTGGTCGTCTTGTACGCTACCGTTTGGAGGATGTGAGAGGATGTGCAGTCTATTAGGTTGGGGGAAGGAGTGGGTGGTAAACACACAGGCACATGGACAGGCGCACAGGCTTGAGAGAGAGAGTTACATGCACATCTCTCTCGGTTTCTCTCTCTAGCAAGCACACACTCGATCACTCACCGTTGCCGCTGCAGAAGGGGCTCTCCGTGGAGGGGTCCTCCAGGTTGGAGAGTATCTCGTGCTTGCCCACATCACTGTCGCCCACCAGCAGGACCTTCAGCAGATAGTCGTAGTCCTTGGTCATCGTTCCCATGTGGCTAAAAGCAAGTAGAATAGGGAGGTGGTATTAGTTTTATTTTTATTTGATTTTAATTACTTGATGATTGATTAATTTATATACATTTATCAACTTTAGCATTAAATATTGTTAAAGTCTGGCTTCGGCTTGCACTTTAGATATTCTCTTTAAAGTTTGCGGATTTTAAGAGCATTTAATATAATTATTTTATTATAGCAACAGATTTAAATAAAATATAAGTAAAATAGTACTTGAATTACAATTATTTATGTTTTTCTTTAATATTTATCAACATTTTCAAGTATTTATTAGTTTATATCAGAAAAAATTATATAATTACTTTATGAAATTGGAAAAAATAGGAAAACAATGTTTATTTATTTATTAAAAAAATGTAATATGTTTATAAGTCTGAATTTGAAAGTAATAACTTGGCTTTCAAATGATTTTAAATACCAAAAAATAATGTAATTGCTAAAGAAATGGCTAAATACATTCAAAATCTACATTCTTCACTTGCTAAATTAATTTTTAATATATTTTAAAATGGTATATAGCACTGAAATTTAAAGTTAAAATACACAAATAAATAATAAATATTATTAAATTTACTTGTAAAGCAAGCTATAACATTTTTAATAACATTTTCAACGTGAAATTATAAACATCAAATGAAAAGTATATAAATTCTATAAAATTTGCACAGTAAACCAGCTTCGATTAATACTTAGCTGCAATTTAATTAAAACAATTGTAATTGCAGTGATTTCGGAATAAAAGAGCAGCTGCTCTTGCAGACATTATTTCTGTGCTGTGCTTCCAAAGACCAGCTGCAAATTAATTGTTGGCTTAGGGCCTTGTTTTTGCAACCAAAGTGGTTCTCATACTCATTCTCATTACTCTATTTGTTGCTATAGTATTAGTTTTTGTTTTTCCCAACCGGGCTAACCGGTATGCAGCGCCTGAAACTCGCGAAACTAAAAACCAAACTTAGCCGGCAAATATTTACACAAAAGCGGTGTTCTATTTCTGTTTTTTTTTTTCTCGGTTTTCTTGGTTTTCTGAGCCGCGTAGTTGTTTATTTTAAGTGACTCATGTGCGCAGTGTGTATTAATAGCACTTGCTGGTTATGTCGCGCAGTGTCACTGGGATTTAAGTTTCAGCGATTTTACAGTTTGCATTTCACACAAACACTCACACACACAAACACACTATCGCACAGGGCACATGGACATGGGTGTGTTTTTGTTTTGCGCACGAAGGAAATTGATTTTGCCATTTAATTGCCTGCAATTAACGATTGTTTATAAAACAATTAGGCTGCAACAAGCTCCAAAATGCACGAAAAATTCACTTGAACAAAAACAAAATCAACAACTAAGTCGAGGTAGCACCCCCTCCCACCCTTCCACTTCAACACAAAAAATAAAAACATTTGCGCATTTACATATGTGTGTGTGTGTATGTGTGTGTGTGCATGCCTTATTTTGATTGTTGTTGCTGGCGCTGCCTGGAATGTTTGCTGCACTTTACCCGCAACCGCCCTGCTGCAAACTTTATTTGGGAGACAGTCGCTTTCGGGTTTCTCGCTTTTCTGGACGTTAAACTTACCATTTAGAATGCACGCAATTTCATTTTCGTATTTGTAATAGAGATGAGCGATAGCCCTCGCCCTTGTGACCCGTTCACTGCGATTTTCCACGGTTTTCACACTGCTTCGCCGCCGGTTTTGGTATGTCAATCAATACGCCACGCTCGCTGCCATCGAAATTGGTTTGTTGCATGTGCAGTCAGATGGTTTTTGGGATTGAGAAGTGCACAAGAATTTGAGTAAGCGAAAAAATTGCAATTTTGCTCATCGCTGCCAAGTGGTGGACATCGATATCACGATAGGGCGACTGGCAGTGTTGCTAAACTATCGATAGGCGTAAAGAACTTGTCGTTTTATCACGAAAAAGGTGTGGAACTTTGATAAAAGAGAATAAGAGATTTTTCATTTTGTAAAGGCTTTTCCAGGTTTTTTTCGCCATCGCGTGCAAAATCTAATTTTTCTGCCTGGCCCTAAGCTTGAGTGTATTCAGTCCAAGGGACCCGAAACAATGAATAGACAGAAACGCGAAAATTGCTTGCACAGTCTGGCAGCGCCAATATGATGAGGGTTCTTGGATGCGATTATTAGCTTGTTTTCTGTTCAGCATATTTCAAGCTTATATAAAATGGAAAAGCCGTTAAAAGTTGTAAATAACCTTAAATATATAACATAAATACAATTTCTTCATTGTGGCTCAAACAAAACAAATTTTGATAGTATAGCTAGTTTTCAGCACTTTTTTAAATTTGTCTTTTTCTAGCTTATTTTTCTTATCTAGCTTATATGGCAACACTGCCTTAGGGGATCATTACGTTCTTGTTTACTCTAGTGTGCCCAGTAGCTGCGAAGCAGGAAATCCACTCGCCCTCTGAAATGCAGCAACTTTAAAATATTGGCACACTGCCACACTCCACTACCGTTTGTTTTCGCGAGCACCTCCGTAAAATTTGATTGAATAAAAAATTAAACAAGTCGCAACGTCCGCTGCTGGGTATTCTTTTTTTTTACCCTCAACAAACGCCGCATCGTCCAGACATAGCGCCCATTCATCGCGGAACGTAACGACACTTTTCCAACTCTCTGGCTTGGGCAATGGATATATACGACAGCAACAGCCGCGCTCGCAGTCCGATTTATTAAATGCACGTCTGCATTTATTTATAAACGCGCTTTAGGGCGCCAACTTCGGTGAAATATAAAGTGCAGGTCACCGACGCGACTCTGCCTGCAGTCGCTGCCAGCCTCTGCCGACGTCGCCGCTTTTTGTTGCTGTTTTTTCGCCGTGTGTTCCCCCGTGTATCTGTGTGTGCTTCTGCTGCTGCTGCTAATGTGTTAATATTCGTGTGCTGTTTTTTTAAATTCTTTTTTGGTTTTTAGTTTTTTTTTTTTTTTGTCGTGTTGAAAAACCGCGGCGGAAATTCAGATTCAATCAAGCGTTAAGTGTGTGCCTCTGAGTGTGTGTGAGTGCCTATGCTGGCCCTTCGAAATGCCCCGTTAGCCGCGAAACCGAATCTGTTTGCTGCAACAAAAACAACAACAACAATATTACCGTCAAGAAGAGAAACAACAATAAAAGCAACAAGAAGAAAAAGAGGAAGAACGACTGCAACAACCGCAATGCTGTCTAACGGCACTGCCGGCGTCGCTGTCGCCGTCGACTGCGATGAGCGAACGCGTCTGCTGAGCGATGAAATTGTTGTTGTCACCGCCGCCGCCGCTTCCGTTGCCGCTGCTGCTGGTGCTCCTTCGTCCTCTGTTGGCGTCGCTGCTCCTGTGCCGCCAACGTCGCTGCCATTGGTGCATACAACGGCAACAACAACGCCCGCGGCAGCAGCAACAAATAATAATGTGAACAACAACAACAATGCCATGGTTGTGGTCAGTGCTAAAAACACCGTTAATAATGCCAATACACATACGAATACGAATAAGAGCAAAAGCAACAACAACAACGCAGCAGCAGCAACGGGAGCAACAGAGACGGCAGAGGCAACAGCTGATGACGAGGATCTATCGAGCGATCTGAGCGATAAATTCCCACGCCCCCAAAAGAAGCCCGGCAAACTGAGCAAGCTGGGCACCAAAAGCGTCGGTCTCAAGCGGTGCGTTTTGTCCCCCTCTCCCTCACTCCCCAATCCCACGCCTTCTTCCGTTCAATGTCTTCCGTTATTCCTACTATTTCCTTCCCCTTAACTCCAGCTTAGTTGCATTTTTGGCACAGTGGAAAGATTTTTCAAATGTTTACAGTGGAATTAATTGGCACATATAAAAATACTTATTTATTTTCTTTTTTTTTATAATAAAATGTTGAGCTTTTAATTAACATTTTATTATAAATAAATATAATAATAACTATATTAATAAACAATAAAATATTTAAAAAATTAATAACTTCTTAAATATTTTTATAAAGCCTTTTAAAATTATTTTAAAAAATCCACTGGGTAATAAACACCAAGTAATTGCTTATCAAATTTGCATTGCGTTACGTTGTGCGATAAAAAGATTTACCAGTTATCTTTTTTTGATTAGGAAAAGGTCTCCCGTTTCTTATTTATACACAAACAAGTACTACAAAATACCCTATAAGATATAGTATATAGCACAATAGTATCAGCCTTGCTGTAGTTATCATTTTTGCCATGCAATTTGATCGATCGGTTCAGGTTTCCACATTTCTTTATATCTGCTATATCTTGAAGGGTATAGAGCAAGAATTACTTTTCGATTTATTATCCACAAGAAAGTTTAGTTTAAACAGTTGTTGTATACTAAAGCCTAAAGATTGAGCGTACTTAAAGCACGAGGTTTTTATTATCAAATTGATGGGGCGCCTTATAAACTCTATTAAAATCCCCGAAGGTCTGAGATTTCAAATAAATCCATTAACAAAATGTATTAACTGTTGATTTTTAAATATTTCTTTAACATCACGATCATGAGGAAGTAAAAAAGAACACCCTGAGTTCAAGGAAAAAGCTCTGTTTTAAATGATATGTTTTTAAAATTTTGACTTAACGAGAGTAAGCCCTTAAATATTCACTATATCATTCAGGAGAAATATATTTATTTTTAAATGTTATTTCTATAAAGAATTCAGTTTATAAAAGTAAATAAAAATAAATGTTTTTAGTAACGGGAACTTGCAATATTTTATTAAACCAAATGAGAAAAGGAGAGACTTGTCCCTACCTGACCTGGCCTGACCTCCTCCATCCTCTCTTCTTTTCTCCGTTCTCATCTCACCTCATCTCTTACCTTTTTCCGGCTGCTGCAGTGTCTCCTTTGGCTCCTCCAAGGGCTCCATGGTGGAGACGCTCGTCTTTGAGACGCCAACACCTCTGTCGGAACACGTGGAGTCCACCTTTGGCTTCGATGCTGCTGCTGGAGATGCTGGAGATCATCCTGGCGCCGCTGCCGCCGCTGCTGCTGGTCAGCTGCCGTTGGCATCGACGCTGGCGTCGCACTTGCCTCTCGCCGGCGGTGGCTACAGTGGAGACTATGCCAAGGGAAATATGGATGACAGCGGCATCGAAGTGCAAGAAGAGTGAGTAACTTGTTAAACCAACTAAAGCGGGGTATATTAGAGCATTATACCAGGTTCAGAACCTATCTTTTACATTTATATTTCTATTTGTGTGTGTGTTTTTGATATGTAAAATATTTATAATAATGTCTAGGCACAGAAGAAACTAATACTTGATCATTAAAACCTTGTTTTTTTATTGGCAAATTATGTACTCAAGTCAGGCATTGGCTTCCAGACAGACTACAAACTTAATGTGCGTACAGAGATTACAAAATAATAATGAAGTACCTCAACAGGCAGCGAAAAAATGATACCTCATTCAATTACACTGAGAATACCAAAAGAACACCATATTACATATATGTATAACTGTTGTCTTTATTTAATGTAATGTCTTTATTTAATGTACCCAATTTTAAGCTCTAAAATTAAAATTAAACCTGGGACTTTCTTTGTATACTATGAACTATCCTTAGATATCCCAGAAGTGTATTTTAGGGATTAATCTTGTGAATTTGGCTTTGGCTTTAAAACAAATTTAATTCTTATAGTTTTTGTTAAAAGTTTCAAAAGGAAGTATATTCCTTTTAAAGATACGTCTTCCGCCTTTCTTATTTTTGCAGTGTAACAATCTGTTGGTATCTTAGGCAGTCAGTTTATTGTAGGGCTTTTTTTTATGATTGTGCAATTGTATTGTGCCCGGAATATAGAGCCTACTTTTACCTCATTAAAAAAACTTCCGTCTAATGACTTTTGGGCTGCTTTCACTTTTGTTTGCAGTTGGGCTTTTTGTTCATAGTTCATAGTTGGCCGTGTTTTCCGGGCCAATCCATAAATGAGCTGCGGCTGATCTCTACTCTAGCGAATTGAGCTTTGGAAAAGCGTTCTCATCAACCCAAATACGATGCAATGAACTCTGTGTGCTGCTGCTCATCATCGTCACCCAACCCAGAAAGAGTCGTCCGCCTTTATGGGTATACATATACCAAAAAAAAAAAAAACCGCCTCCCACCAAAAGGCAGGAAGCTTGAGACACACGAATTTTTAAAATCGATAATTACAGCTCACCAGCAACGGCAGTCAGTCAGTCAGTTGGTAGTCAGCAGTTTGGTTTTAAAACTTTGTTTGCTTTTTAAGCCAAGGCGTACAGTGGTTACTCTGCTGATGGTTTTCCTATGAACACATTGGATGTGGGATTCAATGGAATCACCGTAAAAATAGGTGGAGATGGCAAAATGGCAAATAATTGCGGAAACAATTAAAAAGAGACAACGCAATTCTTTTTCATTGCGTGAGAACATCATTAAATAATAGCGAGCTCTTGGAAAAGTATCACTGATAATATCTGTTGCTTTGAAGTTAAATTAAATGCGTTGCTTTGATTCAATTACACAATTTAAATGCTTATAGCTTTGTAGTTGTTGTCTTTTTTTTAAATATAATTCAAAAGAATACGCTAGAATTCCCAACTGGGTAAGTCAGCAGAAGTGGTGAGGTTTAAATATTGCTGCCTTTGCCATTTTACTAGATCAAAACCCAAATTTAGAAATTTGTTGTCTAAAAAAAAGGTATACAAATTATTAATAATAATTATTATATATATAATATAAAATTAGAAATTAAATGAAAAAGAATCCTGAAAAATCCCTTTGTTATTCTATCGACTTTTCCTTCAAAGGATTCCACTGTATTTCGGCCTCTCCCTCTCTCTTGTCAGTTATGGGTATCTGTGCCTTTGCCCCGCCTCTCTTCTCTTTTTCTCTCTCTTCTCGCTCTCTCTCTCTCTTGTTATCAGTTCAATTGAAAGATGGGCTTGTTTGTTTGGGTTCTTCTCCGTCTGCTTTTCGCATTTCCCACCACCACCACCGCCGTGACCACTGAAGAGGTGACTCCAATTGGAGTTGTTAATGCGCCGGCGCTGCAGTGGCGAAGTTCTAACTGGAATGCCGTTAAACATCGTCATCGTTTTATTACATAATGAGCCAAGGCGTGTTCGTGTGTCTGTGTGTGCATTTTAAAGCCACATACATACACATATATATAGATATATATATATATATATAAGTGGGTCAACTTCATTCGGTGGTTGTTGACCCACATCTTTTTCGGCTGCATTTTGTGTATCTGTATCTGTATCCGTATGCGACGTATCCGTATCTCTGGCCCAGCGCGTATCTAATTTCCCATTTTCTTGCCGCACCCACGAAATTCGAATCAAGCGCTTAAACGTTGTTCTAGTTGGAATTGAAACCAACTCGCCGATAACACGCTGCGCGCCATTAAGTCTGGTAATCGATTAATAAATTGGTGCCTGCAGGCCTGGGCGATAATAGAAAAGCGCGCATATCGATTGTTGGACTAGCGGGTGATTTAATTGTTTATTTTTTGTATACAAATTTTGAGACCCTATAAGACTTAAGTACCCCAAGTTAAAATAAGAAATTTTGTATTTAATATAGTTTTATTTTAGATAACACTTGTAAATCACTTACAGAAGAGCTTAAACAAAGCAGTTTAGCTAATATTTTAACGTTTTTGGTACAATTAACAAAGCTTAAAAGCTTTTGAAAGTTAATTATTGGGTGTTATTAGGAAAATATAATTAAAAGAAGAAGAAGAAGGTACTTCGAATTTTTGTATATTTAATATTTAAAAATATATTAGCTATACGAATTTCCAGCAAAAGCTGGAAAATGCACTTAAAAATGTGGTAATTGCTTGAAATTAAATGTAAGCCCCCCAAGTCTTACGAAAACAAGTGTTATTTGGGATTATTCTTTTCTCTGTGGGCTTTGAAAAATTGCATTAAGAGAGGAGGGGCAAAGCAGCTGACACGTCGTTTTTGGAAGGTGTTTTTCTTGTTCAGGTTTTTTTTTTTTTTTGTTTATGACTGTCAAATGGGCATCAAATCAAATTTGCTGACAATTTGTTTTGGCTTGTCTATCGCCTTCTTCTCTTTCCATTTTTCATTCAACCGCCTAGGTGGCATATTCCATTTTTGGACAGATTAGACTTAACACATGTTGTGACCTTTTCTGTCCGCCAGACCCCCCCTCTCTCTCTCTGTCTCTCTGTCCCTCCACATGCGTGTGTGTTTCTTCAATTTTTTATGTCTTTTCTTTAGTATTTTGTATTTTTTTCTTTTCTTTTCGTATGTGGAGGAGCTTTAATTTGCCGGTAGAGCGTGATGTCATCAGCTTTGAGCTCGCCACTTGCTGTAGAACTTTCTTTCTTTACAGTTAGTCAGCAGCACAGAAAAGAAAAGATAAAGGGAAGAAAGAACGCTAGGAAATGAATGGAAAACCCGCAATCTTTGGGCTTTTGCTTCTTCTCATCGATTATCTAGATGCACCTAAAGAAATATCACTAAAAGATGGTATACTAATTCTGAAATTAAAAAAAAATTAATGCAATTGAAATGTGAAGATTTTTATAATACGAATATATTAAATATGGGTGAATGCATCCTTTGATAAATTATAAATTAAATTTTCAACTAGACAAAGCTCAGTGTGACCGTTTAACCTATTTCAACTTGGTGTCACAACTCCAGATAAGCGAATAAAATAAGAAGTAGCTTCAAGAATCCCTTGGAAATATAACTTATATTATTCTCTACAGTTTTTAGTATAGGTAAAATCAACATTTAATTGAATTTACCTATAAAAAACGTTTAACCTAGATAGACTTGAAGTATTTTGAGGAACTATGATACCATTGCCATTTCTCTTTGTGTCGAAACCAAGGAAAGGAGGCTGATTGAACAGCCTGACCTCGACATGATTCCGTTTATTTTCTTCTCATCTTTTTGTTGTTTTTTTTTTTTTTGTTCGTACTATAGAAATTCGATCGCCCGGTAGTGGTGCTGGGCCGGCCGGCCGTGCCTCATATCTATATCTATAGCTATTGTGAAAGTACATCTCGAACTGTCCGCCTGTCACTCAGTCAATTGATTTTCCGGTACCCACGGCACACACTTGACATGCATACAGTGTACGGTGCCATCATCATTATTATTATCATCATCATCATTGGCAACGTCATCATCGTCGTCGCCGTCATAAGCATAATTATAATTATTATCATAGGCAGACACACATTGTTGTAATGCCAACAGTAATTGTGCCGCTGGTCAGCAGTGCGTGTGTAATTGTTGTCTTTTTTTGTCACATTTTTACTGCTGTGCAGCGGAACCGTGGTAATTATTATTAACTTTTAGCCTAGGCAAAAAATTAGCTAAGCCAAAAAAGGGTGTGACTTTAAAGTTCCTAACAAGGTACTAACTTGGATCGTAAATATAAGCTTGCGGCAAATGTTCAAACTAAACTTGGAAAAGTTCCTTGGATCATCTAGTACCTATTATTGGAAAATTTCTAGTTTTATAGAGAAACTCTATTTTCTTTTTTTTAGTCATATTAGTAATTTTATTCCAATAAATTTCTTCTTATGTAATGAAATATTCTATGTTTTATGTTTTATGATAATGGTCATAAATCTAGACAGTCTTTTCTTGATCTCTAACTTTGTTTTACTGTTAAACAATATAGAGAACGTAGATGAATCGATTCTACACATATCCTCCTCAGCTTATTTATTTATTTATACAGTTGCAAATATTTGTAGTAGATCGCTGCACAAAAATTCCTTTCAATATTTATTTAGTTCTGACAAACCACATTGGGATTTCTTTCTATATACATTTCTTAGTCAATTGAAGAAAATCGAATTGCTTTTTGGGAACTATGCCAATTTTTATTATTCATTCGAGAGCAGAAAACAGAAGGAAAGTGGCCAAAATGTCAACATACCAAATGTGGTGTTTAAAAAGGCATCTGCTGAGATACTCTAAATTCCGCCATATACATATAGCACATTAACGATCGGCGACCGTCACCATCGTCGTCATCGATCTTCGGTCCGAACTGTTCCCGTTATCAGCTGTTTGTGGACTTATCACTGTCCGGCAAATGCCAAATAATCTGAGATCACTTAATGCCCAAAAATATATATGCAGGGTGTGCGAAATCATGCGGAGGAACTAATCGGGAGCAGTAAGTCCTATATTTAGACGCTGTCGCAGTAATGCTGTCACATTCAAATTGAGTTGCCTTTGCACTATGTCCCTATAACCTATTTTAACACTGCAGGTCAAATAAGTAGTAACAGGTGGAATTTTCAATTATTTATTCACAACGTTGAATTGATTTTAAAATATTTTTAAAAATATTCAAAAAAATATATCGATAAAGTGTATACATCCTACTTAGAATGATGATATTTGTTGTATATAATTGTTAAATATTATTAAAAGTAATTCTTGTCTTATATACAATTTAAAGAAAACTTTGAAATCTGATTAATTTAATAAATTAATTATTAATAAATCGCATGTTGAAGAAATTTTATAAATATTGGAAAAGCAAAATAAAATATATCTTAAATAGTAATGTATTTTAAAACCAATTGCAGGTGTCTTGAGCTACTTTTTAGATACATTCTTCTTGTCGAAATGAAATAAACACTGAAAATACCTTAAGGCTAATTACTAACGCATCTCGCAGATACAGAAACACACATTCTCCAAATTCATTAGAAGCGCGTGGAGAAATGTTTGAATTTTCACACTAAAACTGTTGCATTGCCTAGCTCTCTATATGTGTGTCTATAAACATAATTTTCCTAGTGTGCTATTCGGCTGACCGCAGGTGTGTATGTGCATGTGATGAGCGTTCCAAATATTTGCCTTGCCACAGTGTTTTTTGTTTTTAATTCTCTTTTTTGTCCGCTCTGTTTTTTTTTCAATTATTTTGACAATAGAAACGGGGACCCCGATTTTCAGGTGGCAACCCTAGTTGTGTGTGTGTGTGTGATTCTCCCCTCCGTTCTTCAGCCGCCGCCTCCTTTCGTCTCCCCTTTTATCTATTTCCAGCAGCTTCCCCATTTTTACCTTTATGTGTGTGTGGTTACGTGTTTATGTTTTTCCGTGTTTCTCTCTTCGTTTTGGGGTTTTGGACTTAGTTTTCTGTTTTTTTTTTATTATTTTATTTTTGGTCCGTTGCTTGTGTATAACAAGTGAAAGAGAGGGAGAGAGAGAGAGAGAAAGAGAGTGCTTGTATTAAAGAGAAATGGGCTTTGCGAAAAAGTCTCTTATCATTTCGCCTCTCCCTCGCCTCGCCCTGCCCCCCTCCCACTCCCATTACTGTGGTGAGTGCGCAAAAAAAAGTGATGTCATGTTTGTTGACGACGTTGCCAGATGTGGCGCATTTACGTTTTGTTTGTTTGCCCGTTTTCCTGTTTCGCGTTTCACATTTTATGTTTTTCCGCCTTTTTGCCACTTTTGCCATTACATGTGTGAATTGCTTTTGTTGTTGTTGCCTAAGATTTGCTTATTGCGCATTTATTAGCGCGCTCTTACAGCTGGATGCTGGGTCGCAAATACGCAAATAACACTGTCCAACACAAAGTTTTAATTACTGACTGGAATAAAATAATGTTTAAATACATAAAAATAAAACATTTTAAATTGATTTAAATATGCATATCCATATTTCTTTAACTAGGGTTTTCATGGCTAAAAAAAAACTTAATCTGAGCTTTGTTGACAAGTGTAATTTCTCTAGCAGCTGCCAAAAATCGGCATACAAAAGCACAAATGGCTTTGCCTGCCGGCCTTTTTTGTTCTGTGTTTGTTTTCGTTTTCGTTTGTTTGGCCGAAAATGCGAAATAAAATGTTGTTGGTGGTGAAGGGGCCAGGAAACGTGCGAAATAAGAAATTTGGAAATGTTTTTGTTTCGTACGAAAATAGATCGCAATAAAGGCATGACAAAAGATAAATAGTGCGTCTGTCTGTCTGGAGCACATTAAAAATAAAAAGACACAAGGAAAAGGAAAAGCAAAAGAAGCTCATTAAACCCGAAATGTTAATTGTTCTTTGTACATTCCGCTCTTTTCCTTGCGGAAAATTAAAACATTATGGTGTGTAAATCACACGCAGGAGACATAAATGGATTGGACCGGGAAAATTTAGCAGCGACACCACTGTCAAAATGATATATTAGTTGTGTGTTTTAAACAACCATTTATCAACTTTTTCCTGGAATTATGAGAAGACAAAGGAGATACTAAAAAGATCTTATAAACATTTTAATTGTCGGATACCAAGAAATTATTATTATTTATAAATTAAACTTAATTATGTCGACATCATTTTTCACGACGACTTTTTGAATTTGTGTAGATTATATATTAATTTTGTAAAATATTTACAAGCTTTTGATTTAGCCACGAAATTAACTGCTCAACCTTATTTTGGTGAAGGTAATGGGTAGTAAAAAGCAAAACAAAAACCGTATAAAATATTTAAAATTTTATTTTTTAAATTTCTGGATAATTTATTGCAACTTGCAACTTCACATTTTCAAATCAAACGAAAAGCCCGCCACTGCCGCAAACGAGTCAGGTGGCAACACTGCCGCTTAAAGTTTACAAGAGAGCTAACGCTCTCTTTCAGCTCTCTTGCGCGCTCCTGCAAACATATGCGTGCGTGTGTGTGTTTTGTATCTTTTACTTTTTTCGTGCGCCGCAAGCATGGGCAGCAGCGTCAAACTTAAACAGTCGCCAGTGAGTTTCGGTTCGTATTCGCAATCGGATTCAGATTCAGATTCAGATTGAGATTCAAATTGAGTTTTTGTTTTCGTTTAGCAGGCGCAAGAAAAAAATTGGAGCCGCCAAAAGACAAGAAGAGAGTACATAGAGCAAAGTAACAAAACGAGCGCAAAAAGCACAAAAAAATAAAATTACGCGCTACTCTAATCCCCTTCCTCTTCTTCGCGAGATCCTGCTGTTCGTATTTTTTTGTTGTTGTTCTGTTTATCTGTTTGTTTGCCAGAAAGAGAGAGCAAAACGCGCGCTGAGATAAAACAAAAAGTGCGTGTAAAATAAGTAATAAATATATAAATTTTAAGCAAATGCTGAAAGGGCTGAAAACAAAAAGTGCAAAACGCCAACAACAAAAAAAGAGAGGGAAAAACTAACCGTTAACGGAGTGAACGGAAGAGCGGAAGAGAGAGTGTGAGAGAATGTGAAAGAGAGGGGGTGTGAGCCAGAAAGCAAGTGGTTGGTAACGAAAGACGAAAACACTAGAGAAATACATATAATTAAATAGCTGAAAAGAAGAAGAAACAACTGAAATAATGTGAAAGTAATTCGTGCTATTTGGTACACAGACGCGCATACTGATACACCGTGTTAAGCTTTAGTAGCACACTTGTAATTGCTGTTCTCCTTGTTGTTGTTGTTTTAGTGAGTTCATCGCAAAAAATAATACACACACACACACACATGCACTGTATAATGAAGCACACGCATCGAAAGAGAGCCCCTAAAGAGAGAGCGAGAGAGACACCGCCCCCATTCGCCCCCTTGCCATTCCCCTTGCACTTATCCCACTGAACGCAATTAAAATAAATATGTGTGTTACTGTATGTGTTAGTAGTGCGAGTGCGTTTGTGTTGGTTAAAATAGCGCCTTGTTTGTACATGAATTAGCCTTATATTATACAATTCATATAAAGGTGTGTGTTTGTGTGCTTGCTGCATATTTTGGAATAATAAAAACAAAATAAACGCCGCATTGCAGTTTCCCCTCTTTCTATCTTTCTCCCGCTCATGCACTTGCTCACTGCACCCCTCACTGTTTGACGTTTTCAAGTGCAAAAGAAAACAACAAAAACGAAACCAATTTTCCGCAATATTTCCCGTTGCTGTTTTTCTTTTTTGTTTTTGCCATTTCTGTTTTCTTCTTCATCATTTTGTTCACATTTGCGGGTGGGGTCGCATAATTTGTTAAATTAATTTTCACTCTCCTCTCCATATGGCCAACCCGCTTGCTTGTTCATTCGCTCACACCCCTCCCCACTTCCCCCTGGGGCTGCTTCTTCTTCCTCTTCTTCCTTGCCCCCGTGACGTAGTTTTCTCGCGTGTGTGCCCAAAAATACAACAAATAAGAACAACAAAAACACAAGAACAAAAAAAAAACAGTAACCAAAACTAATTGAAAAGCCACAGCGCTGCCGGCGCCGCAGTCGCCAAAAAGAACAGTGTTGGCATCTTTAGGCGTTGTAATAAATGTAGCTAAAATCTAGCTTTACTAAGAAACTATTTAAGTTTATTAATTTTAAAATTAAAGACGGCCATAAAAGAAATACAAAATAATCTTTTAAAACAGTTTTATGTGTTTTCAATACTGTTTTATATATTCCAAAATGTTCACTGAAAAGCTTAAAAATTAAACATATTTGGAAAATTATTTAGCCTTAAGGTCATGTAAAATTTGTGAGAAAATGCGTATAGTTGTGGAAATTTGGAAAACTAGAAAATATTACATCTGAATACATAGCCATTTTTTTTTTTGGCGAATTTGCTGTCAGGTTAGGCACCACTATTTGGAGCGTTGGCGGCAAACAAAATTGATGCGCTCATCGCAGCATTCGCTTTCTCGCAGCTGATGCTGCTGCTTCTTCCACTAGTGTTTCTGTTTCGGTTGCTGTTTCCCATTTACAGTTCATGTTCCTCCCCATCATCTCCACGTTCTCCGGCTGCACAAAAAGCATCTTCAAAAACATCTCCTCCACCCCCAAACTTCATCGTAATGGCAACAAGTTTTTCTCTTGTTTCTGTATTTTTTTTTTGTTTCTTTTGATTGCCTTTAATTTTTTCATTTTTTTTTAGTTGTTCAATTTGCTGGGCACTTGAGATCGCGCTTATGAGTTGGTGTTTAAATCTTTAAACTTTTCCACTTCGTTATAACGAGCTTTGTCTAGAGACCTAAAAATAAACCTTTTAAGGCGAAGTTTCTATGCCCTTACAAAGCTTTTTGGAATATATTTTTCTTTATATTTGTAATACTGATTTTTATAAAATTATGTATAGAGATCGTTATGGTATTTTCTTTACAAAATTTATTGTTTATAAAGTAATAAAAGTTTTATAAATCTTAAAAGGTTCTTCTAGCCAGAAAATAATTTTTTAACAATAATCAAAGCAATTCTCAATATTGTACATAACTTAACAAAACCTATAATAAAGGAGGAAAAATCTAATTTAAAACTTATATTTTTTTTTAATAATATTTTAAAATTAAAATACCTGCTATAATAATGTTCTAAATTTTGTTTTATACAATTTCAAACTGATTGAAAGGCATTCAAAGCTTATAAGCTATTTTATAGGGCATAAATCTAGCAAAGTTTTGTTACAAACTTTTACAAGGGCATAAGAAAAACCCTAACAAAATGCTTTGGACTCCAAAAACAAATTGAAGACGCATATGTATATATTTCTTCTTTTTTTTTTTTTTAATATCTTCAAAACTTGTTTTTGAGCTTGTAACTCTTGTTGTCGTTCTTGTTCTTGTTCCACTTGTACTTGTACTTGTATTTGTTATTGTTATTGTTGTTGCTTCCCATTCGCATATCAATTTCGGCACATGACGTAATCTTCACATGCTCAATAATAATAATAACAACAACACAAACACACTGAGTTATGAAGTGTATTTGAAATGTAAACAGATAAAAAATGGTAGGGGGCCTTTTTATATAGTGAACGCGGTTCGTCGATGTTTGTGTGTTAGACTCTCTCTATTTTATTTATTCGCTACTTGTTGGGTTCTCTCTTACTTTTTTTGGACAGGTTTTCAGGGTTCAAAGTTCTGGAGACAATGGCTGTAATAAAAAAAAAAAAAACCCTAGAGAGAGATGAACATAAGAATAGAAGCTGTAGGAAGTGAATGGAAGGCAGCCTCCCCCCTGGGAGATTGAGTTCTTATAAACTCATAAATCTGGCATTCCCACTAGCCATTCCCATTCTTAGATCATACAGTGCGTTTCGGCTCAGTAAATCTCAGGCTTTTCACACAATCCGATACGGGCCATAAATGAAGTCATCGATCGGCGTAAACCAGTTATAAATATACAGATAAAAAGTGCGCCATAAAAAATCCCATGGATTTCCAGACTACAGGTTTTCGCCAATAAACTAAAAATAAAATCAAGTTCAAACCGAATTGTTAACTAAACAAAAAAAGTAATACAATTTAAACTAAATATCTGATAAAATTTATATTATGTAGCCAATTTAAGCTTGATTTGTTTAATAAGTAATATTATTTAAGGGTTAATAATAATAATAATAATAATGACTAAAACCATCATAAAATCAATTTTTAAACCCAGAACTATTTGAAAAACTCTTGAAATAAACACACTCGGACACGAGGGAACTAAAATTCCAATTTGTTTATTCGAGAATTCCTCCCTTTTGGATAATATTCTTTCACCCCAAAAACATTCCAGAAACTATAAATTCCGTTTGGAGGAACACACATCTTTGGAGGCCCAAAAAAAAATATGGCCTTGTATATTTCGGGGAAACTAACAAATGGTTCAAATAGCTTTCCAAAATATATTTTAAACCAAAAATAGCAGCAGGAAAAAATGGGAACACTTGGATTTATATTAGATGTTAGATTTTGTGATCTCTCAGTAGTGGAGTGACCTTTGGAATTTGTGTAAAGGCCAGAGAGTCAGTCAGTCGCTTCAAATCATTTGAAAAAATATTCAAATAATATTATGCAAAATTGAACGGCATGGAGTTTGATTTGAAGGACGTGGAAGCAATCGAGGAATTAGTGAGATACTGCTTCATCCAGGAGGCGCCCATCTCGGACACGGAGAAGATTGAGTAAACTAAACTGGTTTCCCACCATTGCCAATCCGAGTCCGAGTCCGAATGTCAAGTCCAAATCGGAATCGGAATCGGATTCGCAATGTGGTCAATAGCCTAGCCGCCGTTTTGGCCAAAACAAGAAAGTTGCTTTGGTGGGGGCTGCTTTTCCATCAAGTGTTTTTTTCTTTTTGACTATTTTTTTTTGTTGTATTTTTTTTCGTGTGCTTGCTGAAAAGCCAATTGGCAAATGACTTAATTTAATTGACATTGAGGTGGCTCTCCTCCTCGGTCGGGCTAGGTGACGCAGTTGCTCAGCTATTTCAAAGGTCACAAGCGTCGCGATGCGTGATTTTAGTTCGCTCACACACACACACAACAGAAAGCCTGCAAAATAATAATAATAATAATAATAGTAATAATTGTGCATAGTTGTAAATATGTCTCTAATTCGATTTGTGTATTCATTCCCTTTCCAGATCGGAGCGTTCCATAGTACGCGTCTCCATTTACGAAAGCAGCCAGCCACAGCAGCCGGACTATCTGCCGGACGACTCTTTGGCCGGTGACGGCTATCCCTACAACACTAACGACCTCGACCTATACCCAACAATGGCCGCGACGGCAGCGACGGGGATGATGCAACAGCAGACACTTGGCCTGGGAGCGGCCTACGATCGTCAGCAGAGGTAATATATACTATAGATAACGACAAAGATATTCATTTGATTTTCTAATCGAATTTCTTTCAATTTTCGCAGCACCGATTCCGGCTGGGATAATCCCTTTCGTCCCGGCGGCGATCTCTCCCGGGAGGCTGACGAGATTGTCAGTATGATCAGAGGTGAGTTTTCTTCAAACTTTGAGAACAAAATGATTAATGAAGTAAGAGTAAAAGGATTAAAATGTATTTAATTTAACGGGAGATATCTATAATTATCACCAAGTGCTGCTTGGTGACTTCTAATGACTTCTTGTTCCTGCTTAGAATTCTTACTCTTTCCTTAATCAGGGATCTTGGACTTTAGTAACTCTTAACTTGACTTTAGTCTATAAATGTTTAACCCTGATTGCTTTTTCTACCTTTTATTGCCTTAAAATGAAGTAATATTACTGCAAATATCACTTTATACTTTGCTTTTATCAGTTGCCGCAATTAAGCTTGCAAAATTGCTGCAAGTCCACTATATTTCCTCAGGCTATATAAACAATATGGTTTTTTTTATTGCGTAGAAAGTATCTCCCATGTGATAAAGTTGTGGTCATTTATGGCAGGAATAAGGCATTGTTTCGCTGCTTGTGGGAATTATTTGTGGTCTGT
Source organism: Drosophila bocqueti (assembly GCA_018151655.1). Taxonomy (NCBI): domain Eukaryota; kingdom Metazoa; phylum Arthropoda; class Insecta; order Diptera; family Drosophilidae; genus Drosophila; species Drosophila bocqueti. The sequence goes on from JAECXF010000004.1 coordinate 189,117, forward strand.
TGGTGTGAATACCCGTAAAGATATATATTACCAGCTTAAGATCTGGGAAATGTATATTGGAATATGATAGAAATATAGTGAAACAACATACGAGAAATTAATTGAGATATTAAATAGTAATGTATTATTTATATAATTATATTATAAGATATTCATTTATATAGGTAATACTGTAATAAATCTTTAACAAGTAAATTATTAAATCAAATCCAGCGTAAATGCTAATTTTTCTAAACTAAATACCTCAATATTTTGTCGCTGAATTCGTACTTGGGAATTTTAGAGGCACACTCTTTCAAAAATTCAAAGAAATAGGCTGAAGAGAGCTTTTCAAAAGGGGTTTTCGCACTATTAGATATATTTTCAACGGGTTTTATCCTTAACTTATCCTGTAATTAACTAATTAACAATTCTATTTATTGCAGGCGGCCAGCCCATCACACCCACGGAGGATCGTACCATTGGCAACGGCAGCACAGCACAGCATGCGGATGACAATTGCAATGGAGGAGGAGTGGCGATCGGAGAGAGCGTGACCAAAACCAATGTGAGCTATAAATGATTAATAAATATATTAATTATAATTAATAATTAATGCATCATTATTTATTACAGCTCTCGCAGAATCTAGCAACAGCACAAAATGGTACAAATTCCCATGCCTCTGCCACTGCCGACGCTGGCGCCGGAAAGGCGGGCAAGGCGACCGATCAGCTGGCCAGCGGCGGCGGCGGCGGCGGTGGTGGCAACAACAACGGTGTCACCTCGCTGGGACAGGTGTCCAAGCAAGTGGTGCCGGGACCCATCTCCGCTAGTCATGTGGTCATCGATGAGAAGAAGAACAAGAAGAAGGGCTGCTGTGTCCTTCAATAATTCAAGTTCTTTGCCGAGGAGGACAAGGAAACGGGGCGGGTTAAAAACAAACGAAATTGAGGGGGGGTTATTTTTCCGGCTTTCACATATTTCGTTTCGTTTTCAAATTTATATGTTTTTGTTTTTTGTTTTTTTTTGATTCGTCCTTTTTGTGTGTTTTGTGGAAAAACGAAATCGAAATATGGAGCCGAGAGAAGCTGTTGATATTTTTCAAGCCGCATAAATCGCTTTTGCTTTTTGCTTTTTGCAAAAACGAAAAACACCAAAACAAGAAAAATGAACAAAAAAAGAAACAAGAAGAACAGAAACCTAACGAAAACAAAACGGAAAACGCGGAAAAGCCAACCAACCAAGCTCTCTGAGGAAGGCGAAAGCAAAGCGAGTGGAGAGGCGAAAGGCAAAACAGATGCAAAACCAGAAGAAACGAGAGAGAGAGAGGAGAGAAAATCCAAAATTTGAATTGTAAATCGAAAGTACACACACTTTTTACAAGCGGCGATTGTTTTATATATATACAAATGCATATATATATATGTGTATAGTCTCTGGGGAGCCGAGACAAGCTAACTGCAGTTCACCAATTATTACTATTGATTTTGTAGTCTCTCCCCTGTTTCTTATATTTTTTTTTCTCGACCTAAAAATACATATATAAAACAATTTTTTTGTAATATATATATATACATATATATATATAACATTTAGTGCGGCTTCAGAGATAAAAAAAAAACGAAGATACTGGACAACAAAAAGCAGCAACAAAAAAAAAAAAACATTTGAACATAAAGAATAATGTATTTATTTTTATTTATATGACGATGATGATGAGATGAAAGTAAATTAAATGTTAAACCTTAAACAAAATATACACACACACACACACACACGTACACGTACATATACAAAAAACACACGCATACGCATATATACTATATATTATTATATATGATCGAGATGGAATGAATGTTTGAGGCAATAAATAATAAAGCAAAAATTCAAAGGTAATAAACTCAAGAACCCAACATTTTTCTAAGGCTAAATAAAATAATAAACAATTATTTTTTATCATTATATACATGGGTAAAAAAAACCATAAAACAAAAAGCAAAAAATGAAAATGAAAAAATAGTAGCTTGGATTGATCAAAGACAACTCTTACAGTTTATAGAGGAAGCGAAAGCGGTGCTGAAAACATGGCCAAGGACAGCAGTAAACAATGCAAGATAGAGGCCAGGATATATATATATTATATAGAGATATATGTATATATATACATACATACACCATGAGAGGGAAGAACCACCGTTTTTTAGTTTTTTTCTTTTTCTTTTACATATTTTATTTGCTTAGTTAAGCTCTTAACTCTTGTGCACCCCTCAGTATTTTATTTTCTTTCTTGGCAAGAAAAAATAGAAGAAAAAGCAAATCAAAAGCAGATCAGAAACTAGAAGCTAAATAGTTAATGAAGCAGGTAAAGGTACAACAAAGCAACCAAATAGCAAGGAAAATTCAACCAGTAAGAAAAATGAACACCGAAATGAACCGCCACACACACACACACTCTCTCAACACACACAAACACACACACCTACTACAGCCTAAGCATCAATGTGCTGCATTTGATAAGCCTAAAAAATAAATAAAATAAATATATATACATAAATATATATATATACATACACTCACACACAGATATATATAGCAATATTGTTTCAACCAAAACTAAGATCAAATTCCAAGATCCGCTAAAATAAAATACAAATAAAAACAAAAACAAAAGCAAAAAAAACCAATCAGTAAGCGAAAAAACGAGGAGCAGCAATAAAATCAATATTTAATATTGTAAATTTCCGATTCCAAAAAGAAAAGCAAAAACTATTAAACAAAAAAACAAAAACCAACAAAATGTTAAGTTATTGTATAAAAAAAATCCTAAATAAAAAACAAATGAAAGCAACAAAAAAAAAAAACTAAAGCAAAACATAAGACACCTTGGTTTTATTCTCTTTATTTATAGCATAACTTTTAGGGCTTAACTTTCTGTTAAATGATTGTTATAAACTATAGCCAGCTTTCAGGCTGATTTGGATATATCTATATATATGTATTAACATATATATTATTTATCGCGTGGGCAGCCAAAGTGGGAAAAATAGAAACTAAAGATTGATGAATGCTTTTAGTCCATTCATTCACTGATAATTGATTGCAATTGTTTATGGCAAACAAATCGCTTAATGCTTCCGCATCGCAGCCAAATCAAGTATTATTTCAATTCCGATAAACCTAACGAGTTGTGGAGAACCTTTCACCTCAAACTCATCCGTCGTTGGGTTCCGATTCGATCGCTTCCAATTAGGCAAAACCAATAATCTCTGTGAAAATCGAAGTCGTTTGCGAGTTAATTAATCCCATGACGCAACTGCATAATAATAATATTTAAATAGGCAATTTGCAACTACAGAAAAAAGTATTACCATTTTTTTTGAAAATTAAATCTTAAAAATATAGTAACTAAGCTAAAAATACATTAATTTGAATTCGACACTGTTCTGAGTTCGTTTTTTTTAAGGTTAATAAATCTGCATACCGAATTTAATTTTATTTTAAAATGCATTATTTTTCCAATTTTTTTTACAGTTTTAACAATTTAACCCCTTAAAAATTTTGAAAAATTAAAAAAAAAATTGTTTCCTGCTAGATCGACTCGGCTGATCAAGAATATATATGATTTATAGGGTCGGAAATGACTCCTTCACTACGAAGTGAGCTTCTGGCTGAAATTATAATACCTTTAAAGGGTATAAAAGTCAAATATAAATTTATAAAATTTATAAAGTTATAAAAACGGCTTTAAGAAAATTAAGCTTATAGTTTAACCAACCAATTATTTTGTTTTTATTTATTTAAAACGAGTTTACAAGTAGTTAAAATTAAGAGCGAGCGAGGGAATTAAGGTTATGGAAGCTGGGGCCTTCATCTCAAGTTTTGCAATATATTTATTATTATTTTATTATTTATGTCCAAGTCAGTTTAAATCATATTTTTTGTTTCTATTATTTTCACATAATATAATAATTTACAACATAATCACCATGTGACTGACGACTGATAAACAAAATAACAACAAGGAAGTAATATCTTTTGCTAATCCCAAAAAATAATATATTATGGTTTTGGATAATCCCCACCAGATAGGGTCAACGTTTTCCGAAATCAACTTAATAATTCTCCCACGTCACAGAGTTTTGGAAAACCAGAATTTTTGTGCGTTCCGTTTCTTTTTCTTAATTTTTATTCTATTTGGAGTTGCTTTAATTTATGAACTTGACTCCGAAATACATTCATAGCAATTTATCTGGATTTTGTTTATGGCTCTCGGTCATTCCAATTTCAATTTTAATTCGCATTCGGATTCCGTTCGAAGATTAATTGGCAGCCGCAAAGCTGTCAATTTTTAAATTGTTGCGCCTAAGTAAGCGGAAATATCGCTGTGCCTCGATCACGATCATCGAATTGGAGTCAAGACTTGGGGCTGCGATGGGGATTGGGATCGGTGATGGTGGTGATGCTGCCAAGGCACCCACTCAGAAAAAAAAAAGGAGAAGGGGAACTGGATTTTGGCCATCTATCTAATGAAAGTCAGTCGTCGTTAATGGTCAAACGTGTTTGCTTCTCTATGGGCTTTATGGCCTGACATCCACACAGTGGCGGAGGAAAGTCTCTGGATGTCTTTTATTTTAAAAAAAAAAAGTAGTTTAAAAAAAAATTAAAAAATAAAATAAACTAAAGTTTTATACAAATTTACATATTCCTATTTTGAAATTTAAAGAAACTTAATCACCTTTTGATGTAGGCTTTATAAGTTGCCAAACACTTAATAAAAACTGAAAACTTATTTTACCTATTTTCTAGGATTTAAAAAATACAAATATTTATAATTTTATTTTCTAAATAGTATTTATTATTTAAATCATTAAACCAAATTCAAATTTATTTCAAAATAAGCTAATACTTTTTCATGGGACTGTCTTTACACATTTTAAGTTCCGTTTTCTACAAACTTTCAACATGGATTTTTATGACCAAAACGTAGTATATTTATATATAAAAAGCTCACCTAGTTTTAATGTAACTGTAAAAACGGTTTAGTTTGTTTTTTAAACATCTAAAAAGAAACGTTTCTTTTTATAATACAATGTATTCTAAGACAACAGAGAGACCCAATTTTAATACGAGAGATAAAATGGGAAACCCTCATTCCCGTTTATTACTCAATGCGTCGTTGTTGCCGCTTTGCTGGTACTTTGCAGGTTAAACGTGGCTGCTTTAAATATTATACAATTGCCATAAATAATTAATATTGAAACAAGCACTCCCAATTAATGTTTGTAGTATATGTATATACTTTGCACTTATTCACTATAATATGACGGCCATGTAATCTCCTTACGCAGATGCGGGTATGGGTATCCATCGGGTCAATCGTCGTCGTCACCGCCACCGCAGCACCCTTCACCGCCGCCACAGCAGGGGCTGCAGGCTAAGCAGCCAAGACAGGGACTCAACGCCAGGCCACAGCACCCGCACAGGCACAACAGTGGCAGGCAGAGAATGAGGAGGCAGCACAGCACCACAACGACAATGATAATAATAATCAGTGATCCTCCTCCTCCTCCTTGCTTCTTCTTCTTCTTTCTCTTCTTCTTGTTTTTCTTCGTAGTAGTTTCCTGTATCCCAGGAGAACCAGAACCACTACCATATCCATTAGCTTAAAAATAAACATTTAATTAAAAAACTAAAATAAAAATAAAAGTGGTAATAATATTACTACTCTTACATACATTTACTACATGAAATAAAAAAAATAATAATTGTGAAAATTAAAAATGAGTTTGCGTAGAGACTATTGGCGCCCGAGCAGTGACTAATTCCTGAATTAAAAGGAATTTTTTATATATTAAATTAACAGAAAAAAGTAAGTAAAGGACATAAGGCCAGAGAGAGGCTAAATCGAACCATTTAAATTTATAAGTACATTTATTGGTAAACTTTTAGCCAGAACTGTGGTCCCAAAACGTCTTCCTCCCGCAAACCACCTTCAGCCCCCCCCACCCACTCCACAACACACACACACATACAAGAAGCGCCTAATTTGCGAGTGCGATTCTCGTGCAGGTGCAAATTATGATGGGATCCGAAAAGCACAAAAAACAAAATCAATAAAAGCAATGGCAACAAAGCCAATAATAATTTATGGCCAAAAATCGGGGAATAAGCTAAATAAGCATTCAAAGAAGAAGACGGTGGGAGTGGGGGAAAGAGAATATGGAGAATAAGGTGCTGTTACTGAGGGGGCCAATTTGATGCGACATGTGTTAGGGAGAGGAAGATAAGAGATCGAAATCGGTTAGTTAGGCAGCAAAGGCAAAAACAACAACAACAAAAAAAAAACAGCAGCGGCAGCACCGGCACAGAAACAACAATCGAAAAAGCTGCGCATGCGCCGCACGCGTCTCCTCACACACACACACACACGCACACATACATATGTAATAGTGGCGCATGTATGTCTAACTGTACCCCACACGGCGCTCGCCATGACATGACAAATGCGCACGCGCTACCGCTCTCACGCCTCGCCCGTACCCCTCTTTTGCTGCGAGAGAGAAAGAGAGAGATAAGACAGTGCTGCGCGAGCAAGCTAGCTCCCTCTTTATCTATATTCGAGGTAAAATTGCTCAAAAATTATATAAAAATATTTATTTTTTGTGATAGGTTAATTATCAGAAAGATCTATAATTAATATTACTTATTAAATTTAAAAAGTCTAAATAACTTCAAACAAAAAAATTAAAAAGAAAAAGTAGTACAAAATAAATGTTAACATATGAAGCTTCTTAATTTAATAATAAAAGCTAGATGTCTGGGCACATCGAGTGTCGAGATTTAATGAAAAAATTGATTTTATCAAAGATAAAAAAATGTTTAATTATCTAAACTAATTAAATTCATTCAAATTGAGTTCGTTTTTACAAAGGAAAAGACAACAATTTTAGATGTTTAACCCATAGATAAAACTTTTTATCATTGTCATCCTTTTCGTATCGAGAGAATGCATTTTGAAAATATTTTACGGGTCATTCATTCAAAATCGACTCGATGGTCGATCAACAGAATTTTTCCCTTGTCATTTTGCTGACCCAAATTGCAGCTTGGAATTTATAGGATATTTAAAAATGTATAATAATAAGCAAGCTAAATTTAAAGCTAGAAAAAATGCTCCACAACAGTTGGCAACACTATCCCCCACAGCCGTCGCCGAGTGGCATTGTGTGTGTTTACTTTTGGTGGAGTCGCGCTGTCTGCGCTGTAAGCACTGGGAAGTGGAGCAAGTGTCTTCGCCGCGTGTCGATTTTCTCACTCCGCCACGGGGGGTGTTCAATGGGATTGGGATTATTCAGATCAGCAACGATACGATCCGCATATATAAATATAGACTGGTAGAATCTTTTTTTCGCCCTCTGTGATTTATGCGCCCCGGCGGCCTGAGTGATTGATTTGTCTTTCAACTTAATTGAAAGACCGGGCAGTTGGTTGTTGGATCATTAAGCAATTTAAGAACTTGTTGATTTAGAGATTGAGGCGATAAATGATTGATTGGAAAGATAAATAATGCGGGGACGGGACGCGGGAAGCGGAAAGCGCTGGGGATGCATTCGAAGCCGGATGGAAGAGGAGACTCTCGAAACGATTTTATGCCCATGTTAATCTTAATAATAAAGTTGTTTTTCATTTCTTTATCTCTGTAGTATCTTTTAATTTAGATGTTTTTTTTGTGAGCTTATTAATTTTATATCTGGGCTTTTCCCAAGCGAACTGCAGAGATTTATAGTTTATTGCATCCATAAAACAAGATATGAGGGTCTTTTTGTAGGGATACATGAATGGGATTTATTTATTTAAAATCTTTCATATAGTAGCAAATATATCTATCAATTGAAGGTAATAAATCAGATGAAATTAATACCAAGTGACCCCCTGACACGATGATTGACACAGTTCCCCATCAATTGTTGCCCTTGGCACAGGTTTAGAGTGGAACCAAAAACGGTTTTCCGAATTAAAATTTGTATATTATATGTGTATCTATGTTTCATCTATGCTTTGTGCTATTTTTAGGCTTTGTGCGCACAAAATGCTAACAAGCACAACAAGTTGAAAAATCATCTTAAGAAACCCGTTTGGGGTTTCTTTTTTTTTTGGTGGGGGATCTGACCGGATCTGAGCTTAAGCGGAAAACTCTGATAAGTTATTAAATAAACAAGTCGTAAACTCGAACTGCGATTACGAACTATTAATTAGATGGGACGAATTCGAATTCGAATTTCGCCTTAAGAGACCCCAAATCCAAGTCGAAGTTCTTCTTGGGATTCTTGGACTGATCCCAAGATTTATAATCCCTATAAAACGTTAATGGAATTAGTGAGGCAGAGTTAATTGAATGACGGCCTTAAATGGTGACAGCTTCACTTTTATGCTTCGATTTCGAATTTCGACGGGTTTCGGGATCTCTGGGGTGGTGTCACGCCTCGGGAGCGTTGTCTAGCCTTGATCTAGAATAATGCCGAGCTAGTACAGTGGGTAACAAGAGCATAAATTTATGGATTCTTTTATTTGTGGAGAGTTTATTATTATATGAGTACTTCTATTTATTTACTTCTATTTTCGTCATAGTCATAATTTACAAAATATATATTTAGGTTATATATTTATATAATAATATTAGTTTAATAATTTAAATACAGTTTTGTTTTATTTTTATTTATTTATTACTTAAAACATTCGATTGTACTTAAAATATCTCAAAAATTTCTGAAGGAACCCAGCCTAAAAACCCTAAAATGTTAACATGTATATTTTATATTTAAGTATAGGTAGTATTTATTTTTAATTTTCTTGTTGCCAAGGCATTATTTAAATATCCCGATTGTCTCATCAAAAAAGCGGCAGACGTAATAAAATAATACAATGAAAGCCTAAAGAGCTTTTCGATTTAATATCACATTTAATTATATTAAACAAAATGCTCTTGGCTATATTATATGGCTAAAGAACACGTTTGGCTTAAGAACAGGCCATTAAAATATATATAAACTCGATATAAATATATATTTATTCAATTTGATTCTCAATTTCTTCTTCAATTTCTTGCTAGAATATTTAATTGCAACCAGTTCTAATTAATAATTGAATTCATTTAATAAAAGTCCCACTGAAGGCGGCTCCTTTACTTTCATCACAATCAATGGCATTTCTATGGCACTTTTACGCAACGAAACGCACTGTATGAAGGAACCAGGGAGACGTTCGAACAAAATAAATAAAGAAAACTGGTCTTAATTATACAAAATTCGGCAGAAACTAAAAAAAAACAGACAGACAGAGAGGACGGACGGAGAGACAGATAACTTTACGTTTTGGGGTAAAAGCAAAACGTGTTTAGCTTTCTATTTAAACTATGCAAATTCGCATTGATTATTTATTTCTTGTGGCTCTGTGGCAACAAAAAAATAAAATAAAAACTAAGACCCTCTAGATCGAATAAAAAATAGACAAAAAAAAAAAAAATAGAAGAGGTGAAAAATAAATAAGAAAAAAAAACATCGGTAGAAAACAGCCATAAAAAGGAGCGTTCGATCGCTCAGGTGGAATATGCATAACCGGTCAAAGAACCGACAGAATCGAGAACCTGATCCCAACTCGATTTAGTTGGTTTCGCATTTGATTTGATTTTGGCTTTGGTTTTAGGTTCTGGACTCGCGAATCGAGTATTTCCTTAAGTTGCCCATAAAATATGATTTAGCCACATATTATTTATGGCCCGCAACCAGATCTTCTGATTCAGAACGTGCAGCCATAACTGATTTTTAATATTCCATTCAGATTCAATCACGCCCTGGGACATGCTCCACTAATGACAGCCCCCGCTCTAACTTGCTTCGTGTTGTATTTTGCCAAAAAATAATAAAATCAAATTAGGGGCGTTGTCATCCATCGCCGCGCCACCTACAAGAATTAATATGCATAATTCCAGGGGGTTGGCTGTGTGTTGAATAATAATAATAATAGTCTAGCTATAGCTATAAATATATAGTATAGGCGATATAGCACATGCCCCGATGCAAATGAGTTGGATTAACGGACGGAATTGGATCTCCGAACCAGTTCCTTAAGGAGACTAGTAGTAGTAGTGACCGGTGGTGATGGCCAGATTTATGGTATCCCCCAATCCTTATGAGGGGTGCTCCGACACGGCACCGGATCTGCATATCAATGGATTAATAGATATGCACACTGATAGATAGCTGCTTAATTTGTTCCATAAATTGCACATACTATAGAATATTATGCATGATAATCGAGAAACTAATATGCCATCTAGGGTTATGAATTGGGATCATGAAAGTTGCTAAAAGTAAACATGGCATGGTTTGTTCCTAAGCTGGAAAGTTGCACAATTTAACAGAAAATATTTATCGATAGGATAAAGGAGTTTATCGAAACTACTGGCGCCCGAAGAGGGACTCAAGGAGAAGGTCCTGATCCTGAGTGACTGAAATGTTATTTGCCTCACTAGCAAACGAAACTCATCAAGTTTTTATTTTAAGATGAATACATATAACTAAAAAAAAAGTCTTTTATCAAGTATATAAAATAGGATTGCATAAAAATATATAAAATAAAACCCCCTAAATACAAATTATATATATACATATTCAGTGTCTACTTAAATAGAACTCATAACTGCAGCCATCTTATTTATCAATGAAATATTTAGCTAGAAGTGTCTAATAGATCCAACCTTAGTCCAATTCGCTAAGCGAAAAATCTATTTAATATAGGAGTATATCTATTAGTATAAAGATTCCACTTCCTTAGATATTTTGCCCAAGGACAGAGCCTACATTTTGGGATTTAATGAATACATTTTTCGTTTGTATTTTTCCCATGCCAGGTGGTGGTGGCTTCAGGAAGTCTGTCATGGCGATGGACCCCCGCTGTCTCGCCTTTAATCAAAGTCCCATTTAATGACTGTTCGTCATGCCGGTCAAATTTAGGGCCTGATTTCAGTGTCTGTTTTTTATGGTTTTACATATTTTTCCCCCTAATTCTTTTTTTTTTTTACATCATCATCGGCAGAACTCTCAAGGGCAAGAAGAAAAGAAGGAGAAAACCGAATCGATTCGGTTCGAATCGAATAGAAGCGAGTGGAACAGAACCAAATGTTTTGGTTTCTTGGAAATCTCGTTTCTGTCTCCTTATAATTGCTAATTTATTTATTTATTTTATACTCTTTTTTCTTTTTTGTCCAGCTCTTTCTTTATTGTTTTGCCTAAGCGCTACGTGGGGGAAAAATAAACAGAGATACGCATAGGATGATCCAAGAGTTGTGGGGTTCTAATATACTCTAAGAATGATTTTACACAAGAAATTGGGAACTCTTTAGATAAATACGTATTTTATTCCTGAGAATTGATATTTTTAATTTAAAATATTATTATATATTTTTTTTTGTAATTTATTTTAAATCTAGATTTGCAGAGAACCTCTGATAGCGATAACACTCTATTGAAAATGAAGCAAAAATCGAAGATTCGGCAAAATTCAAAGCGACGCAGGCGAAACGAGGGAACGTTTGGGGGCTGGCTGCGTAACAAGTTGTTCAATCTGTTAATTTGCAAAAAAAAAAAACCACATCGACATCGCAATAAAATTCAAAGAAAAAGGTAAAAAAAAAAAAAACACAAAAAACACGGCTAAATGAAACACTTTCTTTTCGCTATGCAAATGGCGAATGTAAAGCCAAACAATAAATACCAAATTAATGGTAATTAATGCAGGCAGCTGCAGGCTTTTACCTGGAATTAAAGCTAACCAAAGCGATGACAATTAATGGGGTGACAAGATGAGTCAGTTGATGGGATCTGATCTCGTATCCAAGAGCGTCTGCCACTCCCTCGAACACGTTTGATGTCTAAGTGAGACATCAAGATTGAAAGACAAAAGTCAAGAGGCTCTTAGAGACTCTTTGGAGGCTTGGGGCGTGTGCAAGTATGCATAACAAATGCGATATTGAAGACGAAACGCTTATTTTCCAAGGTAGCCTTACCATCATCTGGTACCATCTCGTCTCTGATCATCATCTCGGCTCTCTGACAAGCCGCTGAAATGGCCAAAAACGTTTTCATTAAAGAACCAGAAGAGTCCGAGTCCGAGTCCGAGACCGAATGCGATGAAAAATGAATGCCGTGCGGCATTCGTTTAAGTTATTAAGCATAAAACTTAAATTAGAGGCACCATTAGCGATTATCATTAGAGCTGCGTGTCCGGTCCGGTTTCGATTCCCCCCAAATCTTATCTCCACGAATTTATTTCTATCAATTTTTATTTTTATATTTTTTTTTTTCGATGGGAAAAAGCAACATTTGATTGTTGTCGGTCCTTTACCCAGAATCGAACTGGAAATTTGGGGGATTTTATCACTGAGACTTCTAGGAAACTTGATAAGTAAACAAATAAAAGATGCATTTCCATCTAAAAGTAGTATTTGATTTAAGCAAATATTGTGACGGTTGGGGTCTGCTGAAATGTGAAAAACAAGTTCAGTAAAACAATTTAAGAGTTTGCCATTTAGGCACATTAAGCACTTTAATGGCCTTAGTTAAATATTATTAGTAAAATGAGAAGGGAAAGAATTGAAGAAGTTATTTTGAATATGTTAGGATAAAGGACTTTAGTGATGTCCTTTTGCAAACAATTATTTCAAACTAATTGCATCAAATTTCAAAAACAAATTCATTAAACAATTCAAACATTAAACACTTTAATGAGCCCAGTTAATTAATTAATTACTTTAATATGAATAAATATCATTAGGAAAATGAGAAAGGAAGGCTTTAAAAGAAACATAAACATTTATGGCCATTTATTGTGGGTCATTTAAAGTCTAAGCCGATTTGGACAAGGCTGCTTCCCCCCTCCCTTCTCTCGGAAGAATGAATTATCGAAAGGAAAAAAAAAACTAACTTGAAAATAAATCATTGGTAAATAGAGCCATTAATGGGGGGGTTACCCATAAAGTATATGCAAATTGGGGGAAACGATGAAAAGCTACCGAAAATGACCCTGCTAAATGGTATTTCTTATTCTATTTATATTTCTCATACATAGAAACAGATATTTATGTTAAGCCCCACAAGAATCCGACAGACACTGATCCGCCAGAAGAACTGGCGGCATTTTGATAAATTTGATAAGCCCGAAATCGAATCGAATCGAATCGAAACGGAACGGAATGGAGCGGAGCGGAAAGACTAATTAAGCGAAGGCTGAACGAGACCTGACCGAACAGAAGATGCATTAACATATCAACGTATAGAGAATGCTATATCTTATCAGAAGATTCACAGCAGAAGAAGATTCACAGCAGTCTGCAGAGCGGAGAATCATTCAGGTCTTTGGATCATGGATCATGGATCTTAAGATTGGATCTTGGGCTTGGAGAGTTGAAGCCTCAAACTGGTCGCCCCGTAAAATTTATTGTCGTTAATCGTGTATCGACGCATATTTTATCGGTAGTATATATTTTATATACTCGTCCATATATATTTTGTATATTCCATGCTTTATAAAAAATTAACGCAGATTTAAATTTACGCACATGCACACACTCACACACACACACACACACGATCGGAGACTGAAAAAAATTGATCATTAAACGTGTATGCTAATTTGATGATGACGGTTTTCTAATTTTGTTGCCCAGAAACCAGATTTCTATGCTGCGATCAGTCTCCGTCAGCAACGAAAGGCGACTCTTCCCCCTAGAAGCCGCGAGTCAACAACAGAATCTTCTGGCCAGAAGAGTTGGGCCCAAGAAGAGGCCCTAAAAATGTTACATCTTCTTCGCAGATTGATGGTGCCCCCCAAAAATTCCCCACCCCTTGAAGAGTTGACAAACTTTGGCTTTTTTTTCGGGGTTCTAAGTGGCCAAGATTCGATGCACAGTGGCGCGAAAGCACATTTGCAATGAGTTAATATTGAAAAAAAAATAAAATAATTATTGTTACTAGTTTACTTACTAACTAACTTAAGATTAATTTAAGATTTAAAACAGATTTATGATTTAAATTACAATAATAATTACAATGAGTGTAAGTGCGAGCGAGTTAGATAGAAGTTTGAAGTTAATTTTCAAATAATTGAAAAACATACATCGAAACTTTTATCTTTTTAAAACTATTTACTTTCGAAACCAAAACATAAAGAAAAATCAAAAGGTAACGATCTAAATAAGCTTTCTTAAAAATAATAATTTATTCTCCTATTTGAATTTAATTTAAAATTAAAATTTGCTTCTACAAAGGTAAAAATGTTTAAACTCTTGATCGATTTTATGGTAACAAAAATATATTCAGTTTTACTATTGAATTCTTTATAGTTTTCAATATATTGTAAAAATATTTGCTTGCTATTTACTTTATTAAATATTAAATATTTTAATACTTAAACAAAAAAAATAATAATAAAAATTTATTTTAATTCTTTATAATTTTCAATATATTGTAAAAATTTTTGCTTGCTATTTACTTTATTAAATATTATTATAATATGAATACTTAAACAAAAAAATAAATAAAAATTACAATTATTGATTGTTTATAGTTTTACAGTATATTATACAAATATGTATACTATTTACTTTATTGAAACATAAAATATATGAATATTTAAACCATAAATTAATACATTTTAATTTAATAAATATAAAGGTTATTAAAAATTATGTGTGTGTATATATAAGAATATAAAATTGACATATGTGTATATAAAATATTAAAATATATAAATATTTTTGAGCCTGAAGGCCTTAGTCGCTCTGGCTTAAATTTTAATAAAAAAAAATTGTATTTGTTTTCACAATAAACACAATAATTATAATATAAATATTTGTATTCTTTAATATTACCAATACCCAAATGAATATTTTGTGGAAGACATTTTCTTACCTCTTGCCATGAGGTCAGAGCTCACGTTCATTTGCGGAGTAGTGAGTGATACCTCCACCACTGCGCCAATATTGATAGAATATTGATAGAAAAATGAATTAGGTTTTTGCCGCAGACTATTGATGTGTGTAAATTGGTGGTACCTTTCTCGGTGAGGTTACTGTGCGGCGGCGGCGGCGACGACGACGACGACTCCTCCTCAGTTCGTTGTCTGGTTTCAGCTTTTGCCGCTGCCTTGGTCGATGTCGAGTTGGATGTGGATGTGGATGTCGATGTCGATGTGGATGTGGATGTCTCTGCCAACGGCACTGGCAGCGTCGCCGCCAGCGTCGCAGCCAAGACGATATATAAGGAAACGAGATGCCGCATCTTTCGTATTTATTTGCTAGAATCTGTGAGCACCGGAACTGACCGCCACCATCACCTCAGATTTCGATAAATTATAACACAGTCCTCGAACCTCGAATTTCGTTTTCGCCACACACAAAATGAAGAGTTTTGTAAGTGCCAAAGGAAAATATAAAAAATAATTTTACGAAAATTTGCTAGCCTATGGGGAAAACACCGAAACTAAATACAAAGTCTGACACTATCGACCAAGGAAACTATGTTCATATTTTTTTTCTGTGTGTCAAAATCCAAAAAAAAGAGAGAAAATCAAAGAGAGAATCAAGAACAAGGATCAAGTGAAAGTGCGGAAATATGTACATATATAAAACACAAGTGTGACGGAATAATATTACCATTATGCCTCAGATATCACCTTGAGAGACAGCCCATCATCTTCATGACGAATGACAAATATCGAGACCCATTATGATTAGTGCCTCAAACCGAAATGAAATCGATGAAAAAAAAGCAAATGAAAAAAAAACAAATCTCTGTTTAAACACACAGAAAACCCCGACAAAAACCCGCGAGACACAGCGACGCGGCTCGCGCGCGACTTTGATTAATTGCTACGCCAATGCAAAAAATGCAAAAATGCTAAATACTTGTACAAAAAAAAAGACAAATATATAGTGTATATATAAATATTTATATATACCCATATATGCACTATATAAAGAAACGTAAAAAATGGCTTGACAATGTCCTTGCCAACAGTGCAATTCGGATGTAAAAGTGCTCCTGGGCGCTTAAAAAATTCTTAAACACTTGATTTAAATACTTCTCTAGTTGCTTTTTGGCTCTTTCAAGCCTTACATATTTTTTTTAAATCGTCTATACAATTTTTTAAATATTAAATATACATTTTTTGTACTTGCCCTTTTATATAGTTTTTAATTATTAATTATTTGCAGCTGATCCTGCTGGGTTTCGCTGCTCTGGCCGCTGCCGATGTCAAGCACCTGACTGACCGCAATCTGGACCTCTTCAAGTATAATCCCAGCGATATCTACACGCTGCCCGAGGACATTGACGATGACAAGCCGGCGGTGCAGTTCAGCGGTGATGTGATGAAGGCCAAGACCGAGAAGCTCCAGAACTACAATTCCGGCAAAAAGTTCAAGCTGGAGTGAGTATATATGCCTTAGTTGCCTTAGGATATCTGAATATAAATTCGACAAGATTCCTTAAATTATAATATTTAATATTTTGCTTGCAAAGCTCCCTTTTAAAGTTCAAACTGAAACTAAAATAAAATTAATTCAAAGTCAAACCTACGAACAAATCAATCTAGAATATAACTTTATCCTTTCTTTTCCTAGAAAGCAAATTAATTTTATTAAAACTTAAGTTGCTTAATGTCTTTATTAGGTGATTTCTATTAAAGCTAACAAATTTAGTTTTTCAAGAAAGAAAGAAAACATTACCAACAACAATTATTTCTTAATAATTTGCTACTTTTTGTAATTATAATTAATATTTTCTGCCTTTATGCTAACCCATATTTTGTGATTCTAAAATTTAAAGTAAAATTGCATAGATTTTTGTGCATACATTTATTTATTTTTATTTTACTTATATTATATTATATTTATATTTATTTTAATTTATTTATTTTTATTTATAATACAATTCTTATTATTTATAATTTTTCCCCCTCTTTATTATCTTTGAAAATCTTTAGACTGAAGACCCAGAACGGCATCGAGGTGAGCAGCGTGGGCAAGCTGAAGGACGACAAGACCTTCGTGGTGAGCGGTTCCTACTCCTTCACGGGAGCCGATGGCAAGCGCTACAAGACCCGCTATACCGCCGATGAGTTCGGCTACCATCCCATTACCGAGCTGGATCTCGATATTCCCGAGTGAGTAAATGTATAATATAAATTAATAAATATGTTTAATATAATAGATATATTTTATTACAAATTTAATGTAATTCTATTTGTTTTGTATTATTACCTACCTTTTGGGTTTATTTTGCACCTCAAGAAATTAACAACACTTAAGGCAATTAATTGTGAGAAATTTGTTTGGGAAAAACTTGCAGTTTCTTTATTTAACCTAATTTAATACAAAAATAAATACAAAATAATACAAAAGTATTATTTGTTTCATTGTTGTTCGCGGCAAATCTTTAATCTTCTATTGTTAATAATTTTTGCTTAAAATATTTAAAGCCGAGTGTTTGGTCTTAATTAAGTAATTAAGTAATTTTTGTCACTAAAAATGTGTTTTTAAACTATCACCCGAAATTCACACCAAAAATTTTTTTAATATAATTTTTATTCTCAAAAATTGTTCTTCTCAGCTTTTAAATATATTTATATATTATTACATTATATATATTAAATATATTTAATATTTATATTATTTATATATTAACTAATTCTAATAAAATTAAATATAATTTATAATAAATAATATTTAATAATAACATTTATTAAGAAAAAAAACTCCTATCGGCTGCAATTCTTTTGAGAAAGACCCTGAAATGTATGCTATGCTTTTTTCTAGGATCTACCAATTTTGCAACAATAAAATTAGCATACATTAAGGCACAAATTAATTTTATCACAAGCCATATTGAATTTTTTCATTTCTGAACAGCTTTTAAATTAAACAAATAATTGTTTCCTACTAAATATACTTATTAAATATTTAAAATTTGCAAAAATTCTAGGCCCCAACCCCTGGCCGCCGCCGGACAGCGCCAGCCTGTGGACGCCAGCAGCCTGCTGGGCAACAAGAACCGCTTCCAGTTCCTGCAGCAGCACCTCGACGCCGACCAGGGACCGCTGCGGGGCAGTGGCCAGAGCGGCGACGACTACAGCTACACGCCCCAGCAGGGCGGTGCCAATGGCCAGCTGTTCGGTGCTCCCTACGGCGGCGTTGGCGCTGGCGCTGGCGTTGGAGCCTATGGCAATGGCTACGACTACCAGCCCCCTCAGACGCCTCTGGTGACGCCGTCGCGCCAGTATCTGCCTGTGGCATAAAGCACACAGACCCCCCCTTCCCACCCCCTTACAAAATAAATAAACAAAAATACAAAAAATGAATACCTCCCCTTCAAAAACTCCCAAACCTTTCCCCGACCTTTCCCGCGACCTTTCCCCAGCTGCAAGTATTTAGTTTTTAAGTGCAAAACTCCAACAACAACAACAACAGGCAGGTAAAAGACAGAAAAAAAGCAGAAGAAAAATCACAGCAGAGATAGCAAAATTTTTTTTTATCATTTTTTAGTGTTATACACGGAGCACAATTTTTATATATGATATTATACCTATATACACGGATATATGTTATGTATCACACACACACACACGCACACAAAATACACACACACACAACCCCCGACAAAGAGAAAGACACACACACACACACAAACGAATCTATGTATATACACTGAGTGATATTAGTAGTAAATAAAATGGCTAAACTAACGATCAAAGTTAACTGTTTTAATATTTGGGGGAATCCCCGGCGCCCAAAACTGGACCTGAAGGGGCTTTATGCTGGCTCCGAATTGGGGGAATAAAATTAAAAGTATCATTTAAAGTATAATTTTGGTTGTTTAATACAGTTAATTACTCACAGCATGATTTAATTACTGGAAATAAATTAAAATAAATTTAAGCTCACAACTTTCTCATTTAATTAATAAAGAAATAAATAAGCAAAAAAAAACTAGAAAGAAACCTAACTTCGGCACGAAATTTCATTCAACGTTTGCTCCTTAATATTTATGTTTTTGTTTCAAGTTTGATTATAATTATTATTCAATTTTTGACTTAATTAAATATGTTTACATAAAATATCATTTCACAGCTTGTCTCTAAATGTATATTTATTTACAAAATATTTTTTAAATATTATGTTGGTTTTATAGATAGATGGTATAGAATATTTGCTTTTTCAAGGAGGGAGGAAGGAGGTTGCTGTATATATTAGTAAGAAAATATTTACTAATATCTACTAATATATAATATTTGTATATGAAAAAAAATCCCTTTTAAATCGATAAATGTAGCGCCATTAATAAAGTCTATTTTTTAGTTTACCACTTTCTAAGCTTAATATTAGTGAGAAAATATATACCTAAAGCAGAGCTTAAAATAGTCTAAAAATCGATCAAATCGATTTTTAATCATTATAATATAATGCAACAAAAAATCATACATTTTAAGGAATAATAATATATAGTAAAATAAGGCTTTAAGTAGGAGTAGAATTATATAAGTTAAGTTTCATTAAGTTTCGCTTGCATTTAGTAATTTTTAACGATTTAATAATTTTCAATTTCCCAAAAAGGTAAATAAAGGACAGCAGCTTTCCAGATGAAAAAATCTCTTACGATAAGAGTGGATCGTGCCCTGGAAGTAACTCTCTCGCTCTTAGGTTTGTACCGTGGTGAATTCATATAATTCCACCATGGTTTGTACGTCACAAGCTCAGGACAAGAGAGGAAGGAAATTCGCGCGCGAAAACACAGAAAATCAAGGAGAACAGAAGAGAGTCAATAGATTTGTCTCACTCACCCTTACATATGTTGTTGCTGCAACGACGAATTAGGAGAAACACGAATTAGAAAACACACATAAAAAAATGAAAAAAAAAACCTTCTAATTTGTTGAAGGTGTTGCACTTTTTTCACTTGTTGTTGCACTTGCACATAAAAAAAAACAACACAATTTACTAGCCAAGTTAAACGCACTGTACTTGGCTTTGGTTTAGAAACTGAAAAAAAAACAAAAGAAAAAACACGACAGCGTCCCGGCTGCCGTTTTTTGATGTTCTAGGCCTTGTCCCAACTTTTTTCACACTTTTTCACTTCACTGCTGGGGCTCAACACCTTCCCGCACTTTTGGCCACTGGTTTTCCCGCACGCGCGTAGGGAAAACTCCTTTGGATTTGATTTTTCACCGCCGCGGCGATCGCCTGCTTTCGTTTTGCATCACAGCGCCAAAAATGTTGGGTTGATATCAAGATATCAATATATCGATATTTTTCTAAAAATGCTAAATTTATATCACAATTTTTTGTATGCCCAAATATCGAAATGGCGATATTTTAAGTTTAATTGGGCTACAATTTCTTCTTTAAAACTAAGTAAGCTACTTACAGAAAATTTTTTAGACAAAAATATATCCTACTCTTGCAGAATGTTTGTTTTATTCAAGGGTATAAATAAATAAACAAATAGATAAACCAATAGATAAATAAGTAATAAACATTATTTATAATATATAAATAAATGAATTCTAAATTATATTTTCAGTATAAATTCCCAAATTTCTGGATTTCATGCAGCAGGCACACAGAAGGCAGGAAATGGAGGATTTATTTTAAAAACCAATTTTGCAAACCAAGATTTTCACTCAATGCCATTATTTCCACTCAATTTTTTCACTCAACCCACTGATGAGCGCCTCAGCTCATCTCCTCTTTGTACAATAAACCCCCTTTCGAGTTTTGCAGCTTCTGAAATTGATTTTTTCCAAGGAATAAATTATAATTATAATTATATTATAAATATAAATAATTATAATTATAAATAAATGAAACACTTGTAAGCTCATATCGATTATACATTATGCATGTTTATTTGAGGGACTAAGACTTTGATTTACATATTAACAGATGCTTCTGAACTGACTGCTGGTGGCGTTAAAAGGCAGCTCAAACAGGGTCATCTCATCCTAGAACAAGCTCCTAGAGATCGCGTGGTGATCCTTGCTCTCCATTGTGACCTACAAATAGGCATGGTTCTTGGCTTTCTAAATGCCCAAGCAGCTGCCACAGGCATCATCATTAAAGTTAAAGACCTTACAAACCACTACAGCCAAAGCAAAAGCCGTTGCTAATGGATAACAAATCGAAATTCAAAGACAAATCCTCAGTCTGGCATCCAATCACTTAAGGTCTATATATATACTATATGTATATATATATGTGCAAGTATGGTATATGGCGTTTGATCAACAGCAGTGCTTAATGCATATTGTTTAATGCTTAATGGCTACGCGAATCGTACAAAACGAGAGACAAATGTAACAGAGGGCGAAGCTGGCGCATCGTGGAAGATATATATATATATATAAGTAGTATCCTGGATCTGAAGCTGGATCCGCATCGGTACTTTGACTTGCTTATTTGGCCTGAGAGTAGCGCTTGGGAGGCCCCAGCTCCTCCTGTTAGTTACCGGTCGTTGCGGTCGCCGAGGCAGCAGTTAGCTGCTTGAAGATCACGGCCGTGATTCTGCCATCGTTCTTGATGACACACCGCCTGCGAGGATAATTATTAGTTAATAAATTCATTATTATTCCAAAATGGACGAACTTGTTGCCGCTGTACAGGCAAATGGTGGCCGGAACCGTGCTGTTTGGCTCCAGCTTGGCCACCTGCTGCGCAATGGCCATTCCTATGCCGGATACATTCGGATCGATGTCGCCCTTGGCTAAGGCAAAGATAATTTGCTTAATATATATATATATATAAAGAGTCCTTAGGAAAAGACTCACCGACCAGGCACAGGCCCTGACGATTCGATACCAGTGCTCCCACAGTCTCCGGTCGAGCAGCGCTGCAAATGGAATTAATTAATAATTACATATTCTTAGCATTATCGGGCTGCCTACATATCCGTCAACACCTTCTCCAGTTTGGTTTCCATGGTCGCGGCCGGTAGATTCACAAAATTCGCTAAATTCAAACGGAAAACAAAGCAAAAAACCAAAACAATGATAATTTGTTGAAGCGACCAGTGTGACCGATCGAGGCAAGCGACAAAAATACCAACTGTAATGCTCTGAAGAGAAAAATACCACCGATGCACTAATTAACGATATTTGAATAACATCACTAAATAAGACCAACCACCCATAAATCCTATATATTTATGCAAAGTTCGTTGTTCCATTATTTTAAAGCAAAAATCATTTTTGCGCCTCTAGATGAATCGCCGTTTAAAGATATCGATGATAGTTAAAATTTGTATTATGTAATCGATGTTTTTGGAGCTCTACACAGGCAGTGTTGCCCATCTCGCTATATTTTCACGTCAAGTTTGGCTTTTTTTTGAGGGACTTGGAAGTCAAATATTGTATATATATATTTATTTATATAGATATGTAATCAAATTTATATGAAATATATTATATAAATAGCACTAAAATTTTTTTATACAACAAAAACCTGAACGAAATTGAAATTTACGCCATTGCTGCCATGTTTCTTTCAAGTTTTTAGCTAGTTTTCAGTATCAACTTTGTCGAAAGCAGCTATTTGGGCAGCACTGGGAACCGCACCGTAAACATCGCCAGAACCGAACACGTCAGCTACGATTGATTAACAAAAAAAAAAAAAAAACGGTTTGTTTGTGATAGCGCCCACCGCAAATCCGATTGATCTGCTGCAGCCTCCGTCCGCGTACGCATCCGCATCCGCCAAGTATTTCCGTGGACCCAACGCTGCTCCAAAATGGTAAGAAAGCGGTTGACCAACGGCGCACACAGACACACGCGCACACCGCGACACGCACACACACGCACACGTCGGCTAATCGGAAATTGCAAAATATTACTAAATGAAATCGTTAATCCTCCCCCCCTCGCCGACAGGTACTCATCGCTGCGGCAGTCTGCACGAAGAATGGCAAAGGTGAGTGTGGAACGCATAAAGATCCTGGGAAGGAGTAAGATCCACTAACACACATACACTCGCACTCGCACTCGCTTCCATCGCAGTGATTCTGTCACGTCAGTTCGTGGAGATGACGAAGGCACGCATCGAGGGACTGCTGGCCGCCTTTCCCAAGCTGATGACCGCCGGCAAGCAGCACACCTACGTGGAGACGGACTCGGTGCGCTATGTCTACCAGCCGATGGAGAAGCTCTACATGCTGCTCATCACCACAAAGGCCAGCAACATACTGGAGGATCTGGAGACGCTGCGTCTCTTCTCCAAAGTGGTGAGTGGTAGTTCAGCTTGAAGTTCAGCTCACAGGGGGAACACTCACATCTCGCCCGCCCGCAGATCCCCGAGTACAGCCACTCGCTGGACGAGAAGGAGATTGTGGAGAATGCCTTCAACTTGATCTTTGCCTTCGATGAGATCGTGGCCCTGGGCTACCGGGAGAGCGTGAATCTGGCCCAGATCAAGACCTTTGTGGAGATGGACTCGCACGAGGAGAAGGTCTACCAGGCGGTGCGGCAGACACAGGAGCGCGAGGCCCGCCAGAAGATGCGCGAAAAGGCCAAGGAGCTGCAGCGTCAGCGCATGGAGGCCAGCAAACGTGGCGGTCCCTCGCTGGGCGGTCGCAGCGGTGGCTTCAGTGCCGACAGCTTTGGCAGCAGCGGCATTAGCAGCAGCTCTAGCGGTGGCATCGGCGGCGGCTCCAGTGGTGGTGGCATGGGCGGCGGCGGCGGCATCACCTCCATTGAGTTGGACAGTTCCAAGTCCAAGGTGGCTCCGTAAGTGAAGCCTTGCTTTTGTTTTTGCTTCTCGATGACTCTGAACTCTGAACTCTGAACCTTTGATCTTTCGTTTAGAAAACCCACTTCGCGCAATGCCCTCAAGCTGGGCGGCAAGTCCAAGGATGTGGATAGCTTTGTGGATCAGCTGAAGAGCGAGGGCGAGAAGATAGCCAATCTGGCACCGGCGGCACCGGCTGGAAGCTCCAGTGCTGCGGCCAGTGCCAGTGCAGCAGCAGCCAAGGCCATCTCAGCGGATATACACAGGGAGAGGTACGGTTCTTAGGGGGGTTTTCCTCTTCCTTCTCGTTGTGACTTGTATATTTCGTTTCCTGGTTTCCTCTGCCTTCTTCAGTGTTCACCTTAAGATTGAGGACAAGCTGGTGGTTCGCCTGGGACGCGATGGCGGCGTCCAGCAGTTCGAGAACTCTGGCCTGCTTACGCTGCGCATCACGGACGAGGCATATGGCCGCATCTTGCTGAAGCTCTCCCCGAGCCACACACAGGGCCTGCAGCTGCAGACGCATCCCAATGTGGACAAGGAGCTGTTCAAGTCGAGGAACACGATTGGCCTGAAGAATCTGGGCAAGCCGTTCCCCCTCAATACCGATGTGGGTGTGCTCAAGTGGCGCTTTGTCTCGCAGGATGAGTCGGCCATTCCACTGACCAGTAAGTGAGAGGCTTTCCCTCTCTCTCTTTCGCAGCTCACCTCATTGTGTGTCTCGTGTCTCTCTCTTTTTCCAGTCAACTGCTGGCCATCGGACAATGGCGAAGGTGGCTGCGATGTGAACATCGAGTATGAACTGGAGGCGCAGCAGCTGGAGCTGCAGGATGTGGCCATTGTCATACCCTTGCCGTAAGTGTGGATGGGGATAGCATTTCGATATATATTCTAATTATTCCTTGCCACAGAATGAATGTCCAGCCATCGGTGGCCGAATATGATGGCACCTACAACTATGATTCGCGCAAGCATGTCCTCCAATGGCACATTCCCATCATCGATGCCGCCAACAAGTCCGGCTCCATGGAGTTCAGCTGCAGTGCCTCCATACCTGGCGACTTCTTTCCATTGCAGGTCTCGTTTGTCTCCAAGACACCGTATGCCGGCATTGCTGCCGAGGATGTGGTGCAGGTGGACGGCGAGGCGGCGGCGGTCAAGTATTCGTGCGAATCGATATTGTTTGTGGAGAAGTACGAGATCGTGTAGGAGGAGGAGGGGCCCCACCCAGAGCCATGCCCTAGAGTAGTACATAAATAATACATACATATATATATATATAAAATAACACTAGAAATCCACATGTTCTTTTTGCTAAGATCCCCTGTCTCTCCTCTGCCTGCTGTCGTCTGCGAAACGAAACCTGTTAAAGATTATTTTTAAACGAGGCAAAAATGATTCCAAATGAGCAGCCAGCAAGCAAGGTTTATCATCGAAAGGAAAAACTATGAAATAAAACTTATTTTGTGCACTCCCAGGCGCTGCGTCTAACGGTATACATATACATATATATATATTAAAATAAATGAATTGAAAGGCAGCATTTTGGTTTTGGTTTTTTGGGGAGTTTTTAAGGGATCTTTCGAGTAGTTTTTTTATGCGAAATGCAATAAATAAACTTAAACTATGGGTATGCAGCTTAAATGTTTGTACAAGCCATACATAACATTGTTATTATATAGGTACATATATCAGCTTAATAAATTGGATATTTTCTATATTTTTTTTTATTTTTTATACCCTTTTGCAGGGGGTATTCTAATTTTAGTCAGAAGTTTGCAACGCAGTGAAGGAGACATTTCCGACCCTATAAAGTTTATATATATATTCTTGATCAGCATCAACAGCCGAGTCGATCTAGCCATGTCCGTTGTCTGTCCGTCCGTTTCTACGCAAACTAGTCCCTCAGTTTTGAAGCCATCTGAATGAAACTTTGCAGATAGTCTTCTATATGCTCTCACTACTATATATGTCCGGACGACTGTATCTGCCATAGGAACGATTTGTAGGAAAAATATTTTAATGTAGGCAATTTTCAACATATTTTCATGAAATTTCAGACATGGCCTTTTTATTTGAGAATTTCTTTTTAATTTGATCGAAATCGGACCACTATATCATATATAGCCTGTGAATATGTATATCAATTCATTTAGTTTGTTCCATTTTTCGCAACATTTTTCGCTCGCAACATTTTTTGCTTGCAACATTTTGCGCTCGCAACATTTACCTTATGTCAGGTACCCGAGAAAGCGGAAAGTCAAAACATTTTTTTTTTTTCCGACCCTACAAATCATATACTATTTTCTTGATCAGCAAAAAAAAAACAAATTTTTCAAAATTTTAATGGGTTAAATTGTTAAAAATGTAAAATAAAAAATTTTTTTAATAAATTTGAAATTAAAGAGAAAGGTTCTTTATATTTACTTATTTTAAATGGAATCCAAAGTTTAAATGAACTCTCAAAAATCAAAGATCAAAGAATACTGCAAATAAGTAATGGAACTTTTTTTATATATAAACTTTTTTGTTATTTATTATTATTATTATTATTATTTTTGAAGGCTTATTTTATTTATATTTAATTTGTACCCTTGTAAAGCAGTGAAGGAGTCATTTCCTATCCTATAAATCATTTATAATCATGCCCAATCATTTTTTTTTAATTTAATTTTATAAATTGCTTTATTCAAATTGCAAAAAATTAACACAAATACTATGCACATTTTTTATAACTTCTGTTTTTATAAGGGAATAAAAACTAGAAGAAAAAAAGGTTTCCGAATTAAAATTGAAGGCTTTTATTTTAGTTAAACTTTAATTTGATATTTAAACTAAAATATTGTAATTTTGTACAATGGTTTGTTAATTATTATAGTCGAAATTCCACTTGAAATATAAAATAAACACACATCCCTTTCTTTTGGTCCTCTGGCACATTTTACTTCCTGGTCTAGTTTTCATTTTTTCTAAGCCAAGTTTTCAGTTTTTCTTTAAAACTGAGAAAAAAAATAAACAATAACGTAAATAAATATGTAAATAAAGTCCCTTCTCTAGTGTCCAGCTAGTCGTCCTCCAGTGTGAGCGTCTGGACGCGGCTGGCGATCGACGCCGCCGCCGCCCCCGCCGAGGCAACCTCCTTTGCCGGCTCCTCCTCCTTCTGCTTGGCATACTCCACGCTGAGCAGACGCATTACCTGGGCGGCCTTCAGGTGGTCCTGCTTGAACCTCTGGAAGTTCTCCTTGACAAACTTGGCGAAACCCTTGGCCTCGCCCGCCGGCGTCGATACGGTGTTGCCCTGTTTGTCCTTCTTGTTCAGCAGCAGCGTGATGGGACCACGGCAGACGCGACAGCGTAGGTTCTCCACCTTCCGCGACCGGGAGTGGGCATGGGAGCTGGTGAAGCAAAGATATTATTTCGAGATCACTTCAGCAGCTGGACAAGACCACCACCACTCACGAGAGGTTGCAGCTGAGGCACTTGTAGGTGTACTTGAACTCGATGCTGTAGCTGTGGCACACCTTGATGGGCGGCAGCTCGGGGAACTTGTCATTGGCCCGCTGGGCCCACATCTTCCAAACGCGTCCGTGGCCGCTCTCACCGTTGAATATCCAAGCGGCGGCATGGCAAAGCTCGTGGATGAGGGTGCAGCGCAGGCGATCGGCCGTGGTCAGCACCTTGAGGCTCAGCTCAACGACGCAGCTACGCTGGTTGAGTCTGCAAGGATTGGATTGGAGAGGAGTGGAAAGGATTATCTATGAAAATAGATTCCTGGGGGGAACACCCACTTTCGCTTATTCATGCATCGTCCGGCTGTGTTGCGCAGCAGCTTCGACCAGGTAAGCGGCACATCCAGCTCATTGTTGAACAGCCGAGCGTTGAACAGCTTGTAGAGATGCTGCGCCAGCAGCTCCTTGTTCTTGCCAAAGTTCTCCCGATAGAAGTAGGCCTCGTTGTCTGCCTTTTCTCGGCTTACGTGGCCCTCGAGGGACTTGAGGAAGCTGTATTTGCCGTCTGATTGGAGCTGCGTAGCCTGCACCTGCACAGCCTTCTTTTTCCGGGCTGTAGACTTGGGCACAGCGGCCTTGGGCGGCGGCGGTGGCGTCGGCGTCGGCGTTGTCAGTTTCTTGAAAATGGAAGTTCCCTTGGACTTTTTCGTTTCTATGCCCAGATTCCTCTTCACCTCCTGCAAACGCTTGTAGACCGGCGTGCCCGGCAAATGGTCATCCTCCAGATCATCCAGCATGTCCAGATCCAAGGCCCTATCCACAATCTCACGCGCCTCATTTTCATCCTCGAAGCCAGTGTTCGGTTTGAAGAGCTGGCGACGTGGCGGAGGAAGCGGCGGAAGCGGAGGAGGAGGCGTGGCGGGCAGTTTGGCCTTGGCGGTGGCGCGGCAGGATCGCAGGATGTCGTCCAGGCGGCGATGGACCTTGGGTGCTGTAAGCAAAAGAGAAGCTATTCAAGATTCAAGAGAGTTTTTGAGGCAGATCTTACACTGGGCATCCTCCTCCTCCTCCTCATCGGGATTGCTGATCACCTCCACCTCATCCTTGGTCAAGTCCAGGAAAGTCAAATCCCTGTCTTTTGTGCTTTTTTGCGGCCTGCTCTTGATGCCCGAATCACTGGAGGAGCTATCGCTGCTGCTCACTGACTCGCTGCCCGTGAATGTGTGGTCCGCATCCTCGTCATCGGAGGCATCGGTGCCGCTCTCCGAGTCGATGAGCCCCCGCCAGCGATCCTCGTCCACATGGTTGGTGCGCGCCACGCGCTGCGGTCGCCGCTCCGGTCTCCGCTCCGATTGGACAGCTCGTGGCGGCGGCGGCGGCGGCAGGTGGGTGGAGTTCAGGGGCGTCTGCTGATTCGTGCGCAGGGCTCGGGTAACTAGAGGGGATAAGGAGGACTCAGAGGTTAATTTCAAGTGGAGGAAGGGGGCAATGGGGAGCCTCTTACATATGCTAAAGTCGCCTAGGACACTCTCGTCCACTCTCGTCGGCTTTGGCCGCGGCGCCGGCTGCCTCTTCTTCTTGGTGGTGGTGGTGGCCACAGCCACAGGTGGAGCCGCCATGTTTCTGGGCCTTAGAGGCGCCGGAGTCTTGCCGCTGGAGCGCTTCAAGGTACGAATCACCTCCGGTGTTTGCCAGGATTTCCCATAAAGCTCGTTGAGCAGGCTTTCGGCGCGCGTTAGGAACTCGTCCTTCTCGGAGGCGTCTTGTGTGCAGAGAATGGATTTTTGCTGCTTTTCCAGCTGCTGCGCCTGCGCCTGCTCCTCCACATCCACTAGTTCGGAGCTTATCTTGCCCTGCTCCTCCTCCGCCTCCTCCGCTGAACTCGAGTAGACGGTGGGAATGCTGATCTTGATGTTGATCTTGGCCGAGATATTGATGCTGCTCACTTGCACGGAAGGCGCTTCATACTCGCCTGAGGAGGAGGAGGAGGATCTCGGCGGCGTGGCCTCGACTTCGCTGCCCGTTTCCGGTATCTCAATGGACTCCTCTGGTATAGGCTCATCCTCCTGCAACGTCGAGTTGTGGCTGTCGTCATGGGAACACATTGTGTTCAGTTCGGTTTCGTTGCTGGCCAGCCGCTGGCTGACACTCTTCGGCTCAGGGCTCTCCGGCTCCAGAGAGCTGAGTGTTGTGTTGGCCTCGGTGGCATCATCCGCCAGCCGCTTGCTGCTGCTGTCCATGTCCAGGACTGTGTCATCATCGGCCAGTCGCTTGCTGCTGTCAATTGGTCGCGATTTCGATGCCACTGGCGGCTGCCAATCCTCGTCCGTGTTGGGCGTTGTCATGGATTCGGTGTCCGCGATGGCTATCTGGGATCGTCGCCTTGCGGAGGATGAGGAGGAGGAGAGGGAGAGGGATGACGGTGGTGTGTGGTCACCGCCATGGCGCTCCACATCGCGCAGAAAAGCCTCAATGCGCTGCACTTTGTCGCTGGTGAGGATCGACTGCGGCGGCGCCGGCTCTGCGTCCGCGGCTGTGCGTTCGCTGACAGCCATGCTGTCGGGCTCGGGATCGGGCTGCTCCTGATCTTCGTCCTCGCTGCTATCGGATATGGTGATGCAGGAGGCGTTGTCATCGGAGGAGGAGGCGTTGCCATCCCCTTCCGTTGTGGAGGAAATACAAATGGAGACGCTGCTGCTGGGGCTGCTGCTGCTGCTCCTCCTTGGAGTGCATTGTCAGGTGGCTTACGCCGGCGGAGAGCTGCTCCACATCCACGTCTGTATTCTGCTGACTGAAGCCATCGGCGCTCAGGTGCAGGGCTTCCATATAGTCGGACCCATCCAGTGTCTCCGTCTCCAACTTGTCCCGCATTGCAACTTCTTGTTGTGGTAGCTGCTCCTCTGGCTCTAGCGCGGCCTCCCGATCTCTCTGCTGTTGTCGTTTCTTGTGGGAGGATAGCGTCAGTTTTGAGAATTTCTCATTCAAGGGCACTGTTACTTGGTTCGGATCGATCGCCCGGAACAGCTTATACTTATGATCGGCCATCTTGGTGGCGTCGCTCGGATTATGCTTTAAGCGCATTCGCCAATTGTCCGAAAAGGGGGGAAAAAAGAAAAAACAGTTAAAATTTCTTTTGAAACACAAAAACAAATACGAACCGAGTGCGCGTCTTTAGCAGAGTTGCATTGCCGTCTATCGTTATCGGGAGTCTATCGTTATATGAGTGCTGCACAAGATCAGAGTTCTGTTGGCTAGAAAAAAGCCGAGTTAGGAGAGGAGAGAAAATATAAACATTTCAAATAGAAAATTACAAATTTTGCTTATTATTGGAGGTGATGACAAGCAACAAGTTGATGATTTTATCAAGTTTAAATAATTATGATGCTGATTATCGACTATAATTATACCCTCAGCGAGTATGAAAATAGCTAGATTTGCCGCAAGCAATGTGACCGTACTATTTCGCCGCCACCTCTGGCCAACACTGCCGGCAAACATAAACAAAAGAAAAGTTTTTTGAATTAATTTAAATTGTAAATTGTTTTGAGATCATATTTAAATCATGGCCAGCGTTTCGTCGGCCCGCGAGTCCCTCTCCCACGCTC
Organism: Drosophila bocqueti; assembly: GCA_018151655.1. Lineage (NCBI taxonomy): Eukaryota > Metazoa > Arthropoda > Insecta > Diptera > Drosophilidae > Drosophila > Drosophila bocqueti. The sequence continues at coordinate 219,980 of JAECXF010000004.1, forward strand.
TAAACAACCGTTTCCTGCCCAATCTGGAGTACTTGCTGCAGGGTTCCATTCTGGACTCGGCCGTGGAACACTTGATGCACAGGTGAACAGTTGAACAGAGGCCTAATTTCGATCAAACTAATAACTTAACATAAATCCATAGACTGAAGGGACTGTGCGACAATGTAGACACCTCACCGGAGACCTTCCACGACCTGGAGGTGTGCATGAGCCTGCGCCAGCCCAATTCCAATCAGCCGCTGCTGTTGCGCGTCCGACGCGCCCTCGGCCGTGACGCTCCCTTCCAGATGCGCTACCTGGGCAATCCGGAGGTGGACCAGCGACGACCCACGCTGGTGCGCAGCTGCATGGACTGTGCCTGCACAAATGGCATACTAGAGTTTCTCACCGAGATGGGCTTTCGGCTGGAGTTCGAGTACATAGCCAAGGGTGGGTGGGCAATATATGGGTCATTTTTCGACGATTTCAAATGATATTTGTGTTTGTATCCCCACAGGCTACATGTTCCGCAAGGGTCGCATGAAGATCACCGTGTCCAAGCTTATCAAAATCGTGCCCGGCAAGCAACAGGATATGGCCAATGAGCCCATCTCGCAGAGCTACATCGTCGAGCTGTCGGTGGTGGCGCCCACGGGTCAGGAGAATGTCGGCGAGGAGATGCGTGTGTTTGCGGAGCAATTGAAGCCGCTGGTGCAGCTCGAGAAGATCGATTACAAGCGACTGGGGGGCATGCCGTAGTCGGTAATAAAAATAAAGGTACTTTAGATTAATGATTTCATTTGTATTCACATACAGATAAGGAATGCCTAAAAGGGATTTGGATTTATTCACAGAATCAATAGAAAAAAAAGACAACACGGGTGGTGGACAACGGGGAACTGGGGGAAACTGGGGGAAGGACATGATAACATATAGTAGTTTAGACTAATCGTTGAAGGCCTCGTTGAGTGCAGCCAGATTGCGATCGGCCACATGCCCCTGCAGATCGCTGCGTCCCATCAGCGAGATGACCATCTTGACGGTGCTCCATATCGATTCGGACATCTGATTCTGTCCCGTGCTGGCCGCCGCCGGCAGCTCTCTGGCGGCATTCGTGTGCGCCTGCATGGTGAGGGCCGTAAGCAGATGCTCCACGGCCTCCTTGTACGCCTTGAGGTTCATGCAGCACACGCCGACGTTGTAGCGCACCCGTATGAAGCCGGGCTGAAGCTGGAGGGCATGCTGATAGGCCTCCACTGCCTCCACGGATCGGGAACCGTTGGCCAAGCTGGCGCCCAATCGATTCCAGGTCTTGGCATTCTGCGGATTCACCTGCAGGGCCGAGTTGTAGCAATCCACCGCCTTGTCAAACTCCCCGGAGAGGTTATACAGCACGCCGAGGGCCTCCTGGACATCGGCATCCACCTCCGCGGGATGCTGTCGCACTGCCTCCAAGTAGATTTGCTGCAAATCGCGCAGCTTGCTGGGTCCAATTAGCGACGAGGCCAGCGAGGTGCCCTCCGCCTGCAGCTCCGGATGAGCGGCCACCAGATGCTGATACTTGGGATGCACCGCCAGCCAGCTGCACAGCATGCGTACCGCATTATTTTGGAGTCCCTCGTTCGTGAAGCAGACGGCCAGGGCCATCAGGACTTCACGGTTCTCCGGCTGGAGGTCATGAGCCCGCTTCAGGGCCGCTATGCCCTGCGGATCCATCTCATTCTCGGCCTGCGAGGTGCCCAGCAGCTGCCACACCTCGGCCCGTTCTGGCTCCTTCTTGGCGGCCACCTCGAAGCAAAGAACGGCACTGGGTATATCGCCCTTGGCAAGGTATTCCTTGCCCTTCTCAAACGCATTCTCCAGCTCAGCCATCGGATTCTCCTCGGCGAACTCGTACTCCTTGTATGTATCCAGGTTGTCGTTGAATTCTGACAGCCACGGATGATCGTTCTCCTCGGCCAGCTTATTCCATTCGTCCTGCAGCCGCTGCCAGAACTTCTCATTGAAGTTCGCCGCCGTCTGCTCCTTCTGCTCGGCGCTGCGCTGGTAGTCGGTGATCCAATCGTCCAGGGATTCACCCTTGGGCGCCGCTGGCAGATTGTCCGTAATAATCGTCTCCATGTTGGAGTCAAAGAAGGGATCCTGCTGCTGCTGCTGCTGCTGCTGGAAGCCGCTGGGCCCCGCCGTGATGGCCATGTACGGCTGGCGGAAGTTCTGGCTGCGAATCAGTGGCTCATCGAAGAACTCCTGGGCATGCTGCAGCTCCTGCTGCTGGGCCTGCATGTGTATCATCTTGTTCGGCAACGGCGGCGCCAGGCCGCGTTGAAAGTCCTGGCCCCACTGATCAGCCTGCTGCTGGTGCATCTGCTGCTGGGGATGCGCGCCCTGGATGTTGATGTCCCGCATCTCCTGCAACAGTGTGTCCATTTGAAAGGATTGCGGTGGTGCAGAGACCTGGCCGAGGAACTCGTTGATCAGCTGGTCCTCGGGGCGGGCTCCCCGCTCGAATTGGCGCTGCACAAAGCCCTCGTCCTTGTGGGCAACATCGCGGGTAAACTGGCCGCCCAGCTGCATCAGCGGATTCACGCCGCCGCAATCCCCCTCGACCAGCGGGCGGAACGACATAGTGTCCAAGGGTGTAGAGTGTACTGGCGGATCCTACGTAACTGGTGACGGGAAGCAACAACGATAAGGAAAGTAAACTAAAGTCCACAACAAAGGTCCAAATGTCCAAAAAACAAAAAAGATTGCCACGCAGTGTGCCCGGCCGCTCTTTGATTGCTCACAGCAGCTGGTCATACTTAAATTGCACGAAAAAGCTCATTGACGCTGCCAGACTGCGCGATGTACCGATAGCGATATATCGTTGTTTCTACCTACAGCTTCATTGAGCGGCAAATTTAAAACTTACCGAGTTCGATGTATCGAAACATGAAATAAGTTTAACTCTCAACTTCAGCAGTCTGATTGGAACCGATATTTTAGATTCACTTTGACTGTAGCTAAACAAAATATCGAAAAATATTTAAAAAAATTATCGCAATTTTGAATTTGGAATTTCGATATTTCGGAATCCGCGCAACACGAAGCTTAAAGCAATTAAAGACAACACTTTTTGGGATGATAGTTCGTAAATATAGATAAAAATCTTCGATGGATTCCTTAAAAAAGGTGGGAAAAAACCAATTCATATTATGACAAATCCAGAATTGCCGCTTCCCGCAATTCTCATAGAGGTGGAGAAACATCGATGCGAGTTCAACAAACATCGATTGTTCCTATGTTTTGAAAACATCGATAGCATTGATGTTTGCATCGATGTTTCTCCACCTCTATTTTGTTTTTGTTTTCGACGTGAACGGACGTGAGTGCTTGTGATGCGGCGACAGGTCGCAGGTAGCGTAGTTTACCTTTAGCGCTCTACGAAAGTCAAGCCGCGACAACAATAGCAATAACAATAAGAGCAACTATAATCGCAACAATAGGCGCATTCTTAATTGTGTTTACCTTTGATTGCCACCATACCGCTGCAGAGAGGAAGAGAGAGACAGGCGACTCGAAATAACTGCGATTTGAGTTGTGCGTGCGTGTGTTTGTGTCTTGTCGCGTCCTCCGCCGCCCCCTCACCCCGTTTTTGTTTGTTTGTTTTTGGTTCTTATTCTCACTGTCGCCGTTCCTGCTTCTGTCTCTGTCGCTGCAAGTGCGCTCGGTTTTTCCTTTTCCTCAATTGGAATGTGCAGCCAAAGAAAAGCAGAGCAGAGCAAAGCCAATGTAAAGCAAAAGGCACAACAACAAGGCGAAGAACAAATCAGAGCAGCAACGGTATTTTGTCAACGAGAAAATTTTATATAAGCTCTAAAAGCACATAACATAATCTACTATTCACATACATTCTGTCACACGACAACAACAGCAACAATAATAATAATACAAGGCAACTCAATCTACTACAACTACTACTACGGCAACAGCAATAAGAAAAACAAGCAACGACGAGGCAACGGCAAAAAGTACTAATAAATACAATTTTACACATTCACATTCCATTTTTGATTCTTTTGTGTGTGAAAAACTTATAAGAGATAAAAGCAACAACAACAACAAAAATACAACACGAAACCAACGGCAAATAACAAAAGTATCAGCAGCGGCAACAGCAGCAGCAGCAACAACAACAACAGCTAGCAGTAAGAAGCATAGCAAAGCAGCGACGTTGACGACGACCGCGGCAGCAAAAGAAGAAGAAAGATAAATACATAGCAATTTCGACTAAATAAAGGTATGTGCGACGACGATTTTACTTGACTTTATTATTACTAACTATACTAGGCGAGCAGGCGCGAGCGAGCGAGACGGATGCCACTCGCACACACAGTCACACATTTCATTATTAGTTTAACTCTTCAATTTATTATTGTTATTATTGCTGCCTTGTGGCTCTGCTCTGCTCTCCTCCGACTCTCTTGCTCCCGCTCTAGCTCTAGCTCCATCCCGCTTGCTCGCTCCTTGGCGCGCCGCTCTCAATTGGGGGCTCTCGCTCTCTGGCTCTCCAGCTAGTTCTTAGCCGCCGACGTTGTTGTTGTTCTTGTTGTTGTTTCTGGCATTAACTATGTTCACTTGAGCGCAGGAATAGTTACGTTAAATCAGTGCGTTTAATGGTATTTGTGTTTGTGCTTGGGAATATGATGTCTGTCGGTGTCTGGCCGCCGCCTGTTGTCGGTGTGTGTGTGTGTTGTGTTGTGTGAATAAAGATTACGCTTTTTTAATATATGCCTACGAAAATGTTTAAGAAATATGTATATATGTATATATCAGTACAATTGTAGTTGTAGTTATATTTGCCTTTTGCCCGTGCATGTGCATATTTGTGCGCTAGTGTGTGTTTATTGTTCTTTCGTATATTTGATCAACCGCTTGATAAAATAGAGAGAAAAACAACGCAAGTCAGGTTAAAACGAGCACACGTCGGTATGTTTATATCTATAAGTGCTTTCCTATGTTTGTATGTGTGTTGTTTGAATTGTACATAAATTGAATTAAGTGAAATTGTTGTTATTATAGTTGCCGTTATTGTTGTTAGCGGAAATTTCTACACCGCATGTTCAGACTTCAAAATCGTCGATCATTGAAATCGAACTAAAAAACAAAATCAAAAAGAAGCAAATCAAAAAAAAAAAAAAACATTTCCAACGCACACATGTAGAGCAACAACCGTTACTTTGACAGTTGGACAATTCTGATTGGGATCTTTGCGTATGTATACGTGTGTTATGTAACATTTCCAGATTCTCCAAAGATCTGAAAGTCCACAAAATTAATCACATCTCCCGATGGCATTTGCGCCTAATCGTTTTTCCATTCTCCCAATTCTCCAAGTTTTCCACTGCCACCTAAGCTATCATTATCTATTTATTGTCTTTCTATTTGGGAAAAAAATAAACTAATATAAGGAATGATAATTACTAAAAATACAGGAATCTGTATAAAAACAATTTTAGATTATTTCAAAAGCATATCGCTCTTAAAGGTATTTATAGCTAAATAAACTATTGACTTTTATAACTCAAACTATTAGCTCTCCCAAGAAAAACGTTTAAAGATACATACATACATACATACATCATATGTACTTTATTTATGGAGACTGTTAATTTATAATTGCCTGCCGTATACAAATACCAGTTACCTAGTGTTGGCTCTCATTCTAGTAAATTGTATTAATTTTTAATTGTTTTTATAAAAAATGTAATTTTTAAATATAGTTTGACATGTTCGTGGCAAGCAGTATTGCGTTGCAACCGATATTTTTTTTGTTAGAAAAGAGCTCAAAATTAAATGCAGTCGAAGAATCAATAAAATGTAAATAAATAAGACAATACTTTAAAAGGTAAACTAATATGTACATTTTAAACAAACTTATGTTACCTCGTGACTATTTACCTAATAAACACAAATACTAGGTGGGAGTATTACTGACATATTTTTCCACCAAATGTCCAAAAAGTTCGGAAAAGTCATGGGTCTTACAGGCACAACTTAATTTCCTATTATCATGGTAGTCTAGTCTTACCTTGGATTTTTCACAACAAAAAAACATAAAGAAACCAATTATTCGTACATTCTTCAGCTTGGCAAAGCTGCAAGATTCCTGTTTTATGCGATCTCCACTGATCCTTTGCCTATTTTTGGCCCTTCCCTTTTTTATTAAGCTGCCTAGCTAGCTGGCTGGCATTTGCAGAAAAAGAAAAAAAGAGGAAAACTAAAGAAAAAACCTAAACCTAAAAAAAAAAAAAACTAAACCCACTAGACGAGTGAGCTGCACATATTTGTTAACATTACCATTACCATATCCCATTTCCAATTTCCATGCTCGCTTCTCTGTGACTCAGAAGACAGCAACAACAATAATAATGGCAGCGACAAAGGCTGAAATAAAAACTGCAACAACTATAATGGCACACACCTATTTATGTGGTCGCAGACACACACAAGAGTGTACACTTAAAAAAAGTCGGCGATATGCATATGTAACTACTCGAGTATCATTAAATGCAGATCTCTATAAAAGCATAAAATATACAGCAAAAAGTCAGAGCAGAAGAGGCATAAGCTGGGAAGTAACATTGTTGGCTTGATCGTCGTATACCCTTTCCACGGCGCGTATTATTAGCTTTTAATCAAAGTTTGCAACATTAAGTACAACTTCGGTTTCCAGCAATTCTTAATTCTAAAGAAGAAATATACCTAAGCAACTATGATGTTGTATCCAATAATGTTTATAAAAAAGGTTTCTTATAAACTCATATGTGGGCAAAGTTTAGACAAAGAAACCGCATATAGTATTACGCTATTTTGTTGAAACTTTCCACCTGGCCTTGTTTCTGTTATTAGTTCTATATAAATTGAAATCGAGCCATTATGTTATCTGAGACATAAGAACACCTGAACGTATAAGTACGTCAAGGTACTTACTTTGTTTATTGATATTTTAAACTTGAGTTGGTTTCAAAGGAATTGTTTTGTTATATTTAAAAATATTTGAAATGCAATTTCGTGTAAGTTTTCTTAAAATGAGGATACATTGATTACATTCGATTCATACTAAAGAAGATAGGGCCTCTATCGTTCACAGGTGTCCCTAGATCCTTTTATATATTTCTTATCAATCAAAATGTCAGTACCGAGTTAAAAGCTTGTAGTTATGGCGGATCCTCTGGTTACCAATAATTAAATCAAATTGGCAAACTGAAAAAGGGTATTTCAGATATTCGCTACCTACAAAGTTAACCCGTCGTCTACTGCTTGCTTTATAACCACTACCAATACCCACGCTCACATGCCTGCCTGCTTGCACACATGCACATGCACTGCCAACAATCCATAATAATCTTCCCGTAATTTATAGTCCAAGACAATTTATGTAATTTACAAATACCAAAAACGAAAGAGACGGCACGAAAGGCAGCACAGCGAAGAGTGGAGAGTGGAGAGCAAATGAAACGATGAGAGCGAATGCAACTGCTGCAACTAACGATAATAACAATAACGAAAAATACATATAATAAAAACAGAGAAAAAAAGCAGCACACACAGAGACGGCAACAACAACAACAACAACGGCAGCAAAGCAGCAATAAACAGCTACAGCTACAGCAACAACTGCAACAATAGCGCACTAAATAAACAATTCAACAAATTTGATCCGAGGCAAACACACAAACACAACGACAATCATAGACAACAGACGACGACGACTCACACGCACATAAAAAAAAAATGCATATGGGAGAAAAAAATTGTATAAAATATGTACATACATACGTACGTACGTATGCGATGCACTGCGCACTGCCAGCAAGAAAAATGAATAAAAAATACGACAGCAGTAAGTGCAGTAACAGAAACAGAAACAGAAATAGCAATAGCAAAAGCAAAGTCAATAGCAAAGACAGCGCGCTGCAAAGACATGCATGCTAGCAAGCAGCGCCGGCTTCGACTGCTTCGACTGCTTGGCGCGTATACAGAAAATGTCGCTCGTCGCGCTCCTTCCTTCCTTCGCCGCCGCCGCTTCTGCTCGGTTCGTTCGTAGATTTAACGCTGTAAGCTGCTATTTGCCGTTTGCTTTGTTTGTTTTTGCTTCTCAAGTTTGGTGAACGCATAAAATAAACAAGTAGTTCGGAGTCCCTGTCCTAGAATTCGACTAGTTGATACCCCCTTAAGAAAACAAAAACAATAAACATGTGACAGCTGTGTGCAGCGGCAAGGTCTTGAAACTGCTTGCAGCTGATGGTTTTTAGCCGTAAAACTGCTTAACTCACTGTGGCAGCTGTTGATCCTTGATATCCAATGGGAATTCTTGGAAACTGGAAAGCTAAACTCTAATCAGACTAACCAAAGTGGGATATTTGTGTTGAAAATTAATTGGGAGAATTCGATACTTTTCTAGGGTTTCTTATTCTAAGCACTAACAGATATACTTTTGATACCCTTGCTATCAGAATCGTCTATAAAAGTCTGTAGAAAATATACAACTTGAACCCATAAACTCGCAAACACACACACCAACACACGCGTAGAGACAGATGCTAGCTTGAATGTGGTAATTGCATTTATTGCACGTGCTCCTGCTATCTCTTTTGCACTCTCTCGCCGCTGGCTCTGCCCCCCTCTCCGCTCTCTCCCCACCCCCTGTCGCCCTGTCGCACTTAAGAGTCAAGCACAAAATGTAAGGCCATAAAAATATTTTTCAAGCTGTAAACTTTTCTATGCTGCAGTTTCTTTCGCTCGCTTCTTTTTCTTTTGTTTGCGTTTCTTCTGTTGTGCCCATGATGGTTCTTGTTGTTTGTCCTTCTCTTTCGACTTTTTCCCTTCTCTGTGGTTTCTCCTGCTGAACGCGATCTTCTCTTCCGTATCTACCCTCTCTACCATCGCTCTTGCTACCTCCCAACACCCGTCGCCACCCGAAGAACTATAGGGTATCAATCAAGCGAGCTTTTGCGGTTCCATTTAGAATTGACAGTTGTGGTCATTATAATAGGCATCACTGTTTGTTCCATGAATGACAAGGCAGTAAAGTCATCCAATCTTTTTAAAATATTCTTTCTTATCTACCTTTATAAAAAATCCCTGCGCAATAATGATTCTTCTTTATTTATCTCAAAGATTTAATAACTTGACAAGGTTGAAGGGTTCTCCGAGTCTTCTAAACTATTTTTTCTATACACCTTCATGTAAAAATATGTACAGACATCATAGGAAACCTTGTTTTTGTTTCGCTTTCATTGATAAATATTTATTAAATATAATATTTGACTTGTTCTTGCGATCTTCTCTTTGCTAGTGAAAGTTTTTTCGAGGTCTAGTCGCCTGAGTTTAGACGCTACTTATGCCGCAACGCTGATTGTAAAGGCAATTGTTTTTAAATTAATAATGAACAGCAGAAGGTCGTACTATTTTAGCTACTATCATTTTGACCTCAGTTGTTGCATCTTTGATGCTTTTTATGGGCAACTTTGCTTGGATATGAAACTTGTCTATTGAGCGAGGTGAGAGGCAGCGCCGTATTCTTTCTTCTGGCTGTTTTCTTCATGCTTCTAAAGCCGTGGTTCCATCGCCTCTTCGTTCTCAGTTCGCTCTTCACATCGACTTTGGCTTATCTTTGGCCATTGCGAAGTTTTTCATCTAGTTTTTTTTTGGCCTGACTTTTCCCCTCGATCCAAGCTCTGATTCCTGTTCTCGCATGATGCCTGCTCCTGCTCCTTCTCCTCCGCGTTCTTCTCCTGCACACTCCCACCCGCCCACACGCATCTCCTTTTGTGGAAGCGGTCGGTCGACTTTGTTTAGATCTCCTTCCCCGGTCTTTTGGTCGTAATATCCTCGTTCCATCATCATCATCATTACACTAGATTACACAAAAAAGTATTTAGCTCGAAAGAAACATGTTTCTCAGATTGCTTTTTAAGGTCGCTGAACTCGGAAATGTGTCACTCAAAAGAAGTTATACAAAGTAGCGGTTACAAAAATATTAAAGGTATGGAATTTATTTACAAATATATCCCCTCAGGTCAGGCAGACAAAAAACACATTCGTGACCTTTGATTTGTCGGAAATATAAGATATGTATCTTCCCCGAATATTTCATTATGTGTAAACTAGTATTATCAGCTTTATTCGTCTTCGTTGGAACTTTTCTTTGTACACGCATTCCATACCAATTCGCTTTGCTCTTCTTTCACTTCAATTTAATTTTGTTGTTTTTCGCGTGGGGAAGTTCTGTGGAAATTTGTAATTGCAATATTTATTTGGCTATTTCGGCGAAACGAAACCTCAGCGTTTATCATCTGGGTTTTGTTTGCTTCGCATATGTGTATCGTATAGTAGTATATAGTGGGGCGAATTGTTTACATCATCAGATAAACCTGATACCACAACTACAGCTATCGATATCGAGCTACAATCGAAATTAATATCTCTCAACTGACGGGCGAAGAAACAAACTAAACAAACACATTCCAATCTTTCCAATCTTCTCTTATTTTCTTTATATTGTGTTGTTCAACTTACAGTCGTTCCCATGTGTGCGTGTACATTTCCTCACACAGACAGCGACCACTGTAATCAGACTCTGTATGTGTGTGTGGTGTGTGTTAGGGTATGTGTGTGTTGGTGTGTCTTCTTCCGGAGCTATTGTTATTGCAAGTACACGTAAAATTATTGTTCACGTCGCACATTGTCGTGAGTTTGTAATTACCAACCTCGCCTCACCTCGATTCCATCTCCCATCTCTCCTATCTCCCCGCTTATGAGGTTTATATGAAGTCTCGATGTGCAGCACAGTCAGGCCTAGCTAAGTGATGCTATTCGATAAAGTGATCAGTTTCTGGCTTGAGGCCACAACACAACTCTGTAGAGCCGCTCTATAGTACGAGTAGAATGCAATCCAAAGCAGAAGCTTGTCTGGAACTGAAATTTGAATTACTTTGACCTTTTCACTCACTGTTTAATTTCAAAAGTTATCAACTTAGTGAAATATTTTGGTAATCTTATTTAAGTTTTCTTATCTTGCTTTATAATTTTGATTTATGAACAGAAGTGCCTCTTCAGTAGTGGGGTGGTGACTCCGATCGGAAATATTTATAAACAGCCTGAAACTTGGGGATTTGTAATCAGTATTTCATTATTTGCTTATGTTGAGTCTTGAGACTTTCAATAATAAAATTCCACTTGCTCCGGGCACAGGGTAGAACCGGGATCAAATAACTTACCTATTTGTTTGTTCTATTGGAATTGTTTAAATTACGTTGTGTTTATGTGATATCTTTGGGCTACATTCATTTGTCAGCGATCACTGTAGCTGTAGCTTTGCCATGCATGTTCGTACGTTTGTGAGAGTTGTTGATACGAAGAGTGATATTCTTTTGGGGGCATTGCATAATCAGTGTAATCTCCCCTCTGTCACACTGTCTTTCTCTCTTCTCTTCTCTTCTCCCACTTTATCGCTCTCTTCTTGCCCTTACTGCTTGCATGCAGGCGCAAATCAATTATGAACAATTTGTTATGCAAGGCCATGGAAGGAGTCCACTGCTTTGCCTGCTTGCCTCTGCTTGGGGTTCTTGATCTGTGCTGTGATTTTCATAAAGAAAATTGTATTCTGTAAAGCAAAAAGGAAAGAAGAAAGATTTACCGAAGAAAACGTATGCTTGTGTAGCTTCGTTAGCCTTCTTTCATTATTTGAAATACTTTCTAAGTCAACGACAGCATTAAGAATTTATCTAGTACTCGCACACACACAAGCATACAAGCGTTTACTTTGTCATCGCTCTGCTTGCTCAGAGTCTTCAATTCTTCTAGTAGATGTGCTTCTTCTTCTTCGTGTTCTTCTTAGCGCTTGCGTTCTCGTTCGCGTTCGCGTTCTTGTTCTTCAGCTCCATAGCTCTATTCCATTCCATTCCGTCCGCAAATATGCTCACAAATATTAAATTCTATCTCTGTATGCGACCACCGACCGAACCGTACCACCTCCATGCCGCCCCCTTGTAAGTCCCTCCGCGGTTCGTGTGCGGTGTATAAATTTTCTGTGGAACTGTACAATAGCTAAAATAATCATAAAAAGAGAAATAACAAAGTTTTAAGTCTCAGGCGCGCATAGTGTAAGTGTGTGAGTGGAGGTGAACCAACAAACCAGCACACATGTCTAGGCACGGATATATGATGGGTGGGCAGGGGGGTTGGGGATAGTAAGTGTAAGTAGTGTGTATTTGCTTTTCTCGTCGACTTCTTGAATAGTTGTAGAGTCGTTTCCATAGTTTGTTCATTCGCGGTCGGGTTGGGGTTCGGGGTTCGTTCGGGTTCGGTGTTGGGGCTCGGTTCGGTTCGGTTCGCTTGGAGCTTCGGTTGGGGCGGTCGGTCGGTGGGTTGCTTGCTCTGCGACTGCGGCTTCTACTTCGACTTGGACTAGGGGCACCGAGACTAGCTCGCTCTTCTCTCTGCAGAAATGTAAGTTTTTGTTTAGTTTGCGCAGAAACAGAAAATCCGCCGAGTTTCTTGACTCTTTCGACGACGACGACGACGACGCTTTTCCGCCTCCGCTCTTACGCACCGCTCTCGTAACTCCCTCCGTTCATAGGTAATAAGCATTTCGTTTGTTATAAATTGTATCTCAGTTCGCAAATATTTCCTCATATATGTATGTACGTGTAGTATACTAAATATGTACATATGCATGTATGTGTGTTATAAACCTTAAACCGCGGTGGTTTCCACCACCATTGTATTGTCTCAAGCTTTTATATGGGTTCCAGTTTGTTTATAATTTTTATTTTAATACTCTAAACAATGTCTGACTCTGACTTGAAATGGTAATTGATGGTGTAGCCCCATATGCGGGCCTCTTACAGACATGGAAACTATTCATAAATACACAGAGTCGAACTTCCATAATCCCAACCAACATCTGTATCTGTATCTGTCTCACACCAAATTCAAGTTTCTTTTCAAGATTATTTATGGAATTTAAACGAGTTTTGTTTCACAAATTGTAAGTAATAAAATGCGGCTTGGGTTTTATTATACGGATGGATGGTACGTTTCGAAATGGATTAGCTTTTGGAACAAACTAAATTTCAAATTTGACTCGACATAAGAACTTAACTTTTGACTACAATTTAAACAGGGATTCGAGTTCTTGAAACGATTATGATCGTGTGAGTAGGGTCAATTATACCTATAGGAGTTTAATAAATACATAGGTCAATATATCCAAGATATTCTAGGTTCTTATTCTTTGGGTATAGTATTATAAGGGTACTAATACAAATGTTGCAGAGATAATACGGTTGATTTAAGGTCAGTAAATGAGGTAAATAGGTACTACTGTATCTTGGGAGTATACAAAGAAATGGAAATTTCAAATAAGAAAAGAATATTTCCCGGATATTTCCAATCCTTTAATAAGAGAATGTGCATGTAAAAGATAAGCGGGTGCATTTGCATTATTGTTTTTCCAAGAAGTGGGCGGGTGGCTTAAGCAGGGTGGGTGGAAGGGAGGATATGGGAGGATGGTTGTAGCTGAAAAGCACTCGTTATACAAATATGTAATGCAAATTGCTTTCGTATTTTTGCCAGTTCCAGTTTCCAGGTGCTGCTGCTGCCTTTTGCTCTCACCTCCGCTCTCATTCTCACTCCCTCCGCTCTCTAGGCGGATGATTATGCTAGAGTTCGGCCCGTTCTTGTTCCCTCTCTTCGCTTGCAGAGAGATGTGCAACAGGAGAGAGATCTCGCAAGAGATCAAAACAGAATTTCAATTTGCAAACTCATGTGCCTAGGATTCTCCAACTTCCCCCCCCTAGCCGCCTTCCTCACCCCTGTATTTTGGATATAATTTTTTGCACTCAGAAACTGGTTGAGAATTTTTGCATTCCATTGCTGAACTTGAATTGCATTTGGAATTTGTTCGGTGTTCTGTGTGTGTTTTTGCTTTTTGCTATTCTGTGTTCGGTTCTGTGTTTTGTTCCACGCATTTTCCCATTTCCGTTCGTTCACCTTGTTGTTTGCAGTTGGAAGAAGATGAAACCGTGAAAGGTGTGTGATGGGAGAGGGGAAGGAGGAAAGGTAGGGGGGCTGTAAAAGTATTGATGGGGTCGGGGTCGGTGGGGGAGTTAAATGGAATGGAAACATCGATAGTTCGATGACTTTTTGCTCTTTAGCTAGCTGCTAGCAGGCTAGCCTGACTGGCTTATCGATGACTTGTTGTGATTTATTGATCGAGATGCGTTAATCGACAGCGAATGGCGAATGGCGAAGTAAACTTAATTGCTCAACTAAATTACAGCAATTCCCCCACGTCCCTTTGCGCTCGCCCGCCTCCTCCTCCTGTCGCATTCCATAAATGAGCGAAAGAGAGCTAGCATATAAATTTATCGTCGTACTTTGTGTGTAAGCTTTGTCTTCTGTCCCCGTATCTACGCCGCCCACCCCCTCCCCCCTGCTTGCTTGCATAGATATAAAGTTTTATTTCATTTCGTTTCGTTACGATTTTTGCTATTATTATTTGTTCGTGTCTCTCTTGTCACAGTATGTGTGTTCGTATATCTCGCCGTGTAACTGTGTGCGTGTGAATGTTATTTTTTAGTTTCGACTTGTTTTCTTTTGTGTAATTTTATTTTTGTATGCAAGCGAGTGTGTGTGTGTGTGTGTATCAAGTTCATAACTTTTGTATGTGGCAACGACAGTAAGAATTGTTTTGTTGTTTTTGTAGCTTTTTGAAATCCACACAATAAATATGTATTTGTATGTAGCAAGGAGTGTATTTGTGTGTATGGCTGCCATTGTGTTGTCTCGGTGTATATGTATGTGTATGTGTGTTGTTTTTTATTTTTCACATTTATTTTCTAGTTTGCTCGGTCGTTGTTTTGTTAACTCTTATTTAGTTTTCTTTGCGTCTTGAGCTCTCGGCTCCGGTATCATATATATTTCTCCTTTGTTGTTGTTATTTAGCTTGTTCTTGTTTCCCCCTCCCCCCCCCCATTTTGTACACACATTTTCGTTGTTTATGCCCATTATTAATAAATAGTTTTCTTGTTCTGCTCTCATTCCCATTTCATTTCAGTTTGCCAACCGTCGTCGGTCCAAGCGAACGTTCCTGTGTTCCTCCGCGTTCCCGGTTGCTCCTGCAAAACGGTGTACCGCAATACGCATACCCTCCCCCCAAGTTCGCTCTCACGTGCCACTTGTTGCCGGCTTAGTACTCTGCACTCTCCACCCTCTCTCTTTGATTGATCCACGATTGCGAGCTGTGGGTGGGGAAGGAGAACGGCCAGAGGTGAGGCGGCAGGTGGCTGGCGGCAGGAGAAGATAAGGAGGCTGAGGAAGAAAGGACGGCATGCAGTTGATGGCTAGCGGTTACGGTCACACCACTATCATCGCTGGTTCCTGTTCCTGTTGCTCCCGTTCCAGTTACCCCCCCGTTTCCGATCCAGTTCCCGTTCGCGCTCTGCAGGATGGAGAGCGAACAGCAACAGGAGGCGGCGGGCGGAAGTCCCCAGTTATGTCGCATCTGTATTACCACCCACCACAACAACAACAATAACCACAACAATAGCAACAGTAATATCAACAATGCCGCCGCCACCGTGCAAATGATTCCCATCTTCGGCGAGGATGCGCTCTGGCAGAAGATTACCACGCTGGCCAACGTCAAGGTGAGTGCGAAAAGCTAAGAAGGAAGCAAAGAAAGAAGAGAGGCTATGGAAAGAGAGTGTGCGATAGAGAACGAGGTGTGAGTAGCTGCCGGGCCGGGGGTGTTGAGCGATTCTAACATTAAGAAGTCAAAGCAGCAGGAGAAGAAAAGATTGAGCGGTGGCAATGGAGAGCAAGTGGGAGAGGAAGAGGGAGAAAGAAACTAAGAGCAAGAGAGGGAGAGCGACGAAGGTCAAGACTTGCAGTGGAAGTGTCACACAGCTACAGTGGCCACTAGTAAAGGTATGTTTAACTAAATAAATGAACTGCGGATTATTATTTAATTCTCGGTTAGAGAATTTTGGTAATTAGTGTTAATAAAAAGCGAACTTGTAATTAGTACAAGCTTAATCTATTTAAAGAAAAAAGACAATTTCCTAATCATACACAATTTTATCCTTGAGAAAAATACATGTGCGAAATAAGCTCGCAGTTGCTAGTTCCTAGTTGGCAAACTTATTTATTTCTTTGCAATCCCACATTTTTTCTGAAGAAGCTCGACGGTCACTGTATATTTATTGATTTTGATATTTGCTTTCCCCCTATCCCCGCCATTCCCTCCTATTGATTTAGATTTTGATACCGAAAAGCTCTTCTTCGAACTGTTTGCACATTAGATGGATCCTAATTTGAATTCCATACAACATCTCTGTTTAGATGTGAGTGTAGGTCTGTTTATTTTTTATATTTATGTATATTTTATAAGCCACAGGGTTGATCGCAAGAAATAATAATAATTCGAAACCAGAAAGTGTGTGTCTTTGTATATATGAAATTCATATTATGAATGTATTTATTTTTAAGGTGGCTTTTCGATTTATAAACCCTTCAAGTGGAAGATCGTTTAGACTTGTTGCTTCTGCTTTCGTCCGCTGATTATTTTTTCTTCAGTTTTTTTATGAGGTGTGTCGCCTATTTGCACCCACTGTTTGTCTGTTTGTAATCCAAGACTGTTGTGTACATCCAAACTGTTCTTCTTCGTGGAATACTGGAATACTAAAACTTAAAAAAAAAAAAACAAAAACAAAAACATGAAAGTTATTCACACCGCACACACATGGAACACACGTATTTATTATTCATATTAATTTTCATACACATTCGCTGGGTAGATACAATATGGATATAGATATAGATATATATATGTATGTAATTTGGAATCAGTTTTCATTGCTTTGTCTTGTTGCGCTGCTTGCTTCCAGCTCCACTCCTCTCTTTGGCCATTTATTCTGTTTATTTGTTCGGCGGCTTGGCTTGGCTTCGGTTCGTTTTTGGTTTTGGTTTTTGGTCTGGCTTTTGGTTAGTTTATTTTATTCATATTGTGTATACAATTTTTTCCATTTCATTTCAACGAGCGCTCGATGGAATTTCTTCTTGTCTTGTCTTATGTTTCGTATTTCTTCATTTTATTTCATTTCGTTGGGTTTCCTTCTTTGCGTTGCTTTTTCGCCTCGGCTTTTGTAAAATAATTTACCGTTTGAATTGTTGTTTGCCACCTCCCAACCTCCCCCCTAACCACCTTCGTTTTTTCTTCTCCTTCAATAGAAGTGTATATTTCCCCGGTTGTGTTTGTTTGTTTTTTTTTTATTTCGTTTTTGTATGTATAATTCATATGTTTGACTTAATTCCATACATTTTTCCTTTACTTTACAACTTTAAGCGGTGTCTTGACTCTCTTCTTTTTGCTCTTCCGTCTCTCTATGCTCTCTTTGTCCCCACTTGCCACTTCCCGCTTCCCATTCCCATTCCCGTTGTTGTGGTTGTCGTTTTCGGCTTAGACGTTCGTTGGCCCCTGAAGTTAGGGGGGGTGTAGCAAGGGGTGAGAGGTGAAGCGGGGGAGCTCAGCACGTGAATGTGAATGGGGTGGCTCTCTCTGTGTGTTTGCACTGCTTTACTCCGTTATAGTGTGTGTGCTGCTTATTCGCCTCACCCCCCCACTGCCTCACCCCTCGCATTATTCGCATTTGTGTTTCCAATTCATGTGCATATTTCAATTTGATTTTCTCCTTATGTGTGGTAGAGTGGAGTGTGCTTTTCCTACAGTCGTTTCAAATGCTGCAATTTTCTGGTTTATTTGTGCAATTTTCCCACTTGAGTAGATTATGTTGCCAATTCAAGGAATTCCATATGTTGTCTCTCTCTCTCTCTCTCTCTCTCTCTTTCCTTCTCTCTGTTCCTGGTAATTTATTCATGTAACGGTATGCGGGTGCTGGCGATGTCCTAATGCGCGCCTTAATTTGGTTTGATCTGGCAACGCCAGGGCATTAGGAAACCGTTACTTGTCGCGATGGGTTAATTCTTAGCCAAAGTTAAACATGGCCTAATCCTTGATTTTCTGGCTGTCCCTCTCTCCCCCAACCGATTGCAGATCAGCAAAAATGATACCCTGCCGCAGCAGGTATGCATCGACTGCGCCCAGCTGATCATCTCGGCGTGCCAGTTGAAGAAGAAGTGCGAGGAGGCGGATCACTTTTACCGCCAGCAGTTGCTACCCCGGCGACAGAAGATCGAGGGCGGAGGAGATCCGTTAGAGGTTAGCTCCGCCGCCGCTGCTGCCGACCAGGCGAAGAGCAGTGGCTGCAGCAGCGGCAGCGGAAGCAGCAGTGGCAGCGGCAGCAGCTCCACTAGCAGCAGTTCCTCCTCCGACGACGACGAGGAGGAGGAGGATAATGATAACGATAATGATAACGAACAGGGCAACGCCGGAGGCGGCGCTTCCCACAAGCGTTTGCCCAATGGTCATGGCATTAATGGCCATCTCAAGCACGTGGATCGTGAGGAAGAAGATGAACCGGGTCAGGATCAGGATGAGCACGATAACGAGTTGGGAGGAGCAGTCGAAGAGGAGGAAGAGGATGAGGATGAGGCGGAGGGCCAGCGTAACGGCGTGGAGTTGGTCGTAACCAAGCCAGAGGACATGGAGGAGCTGAATCTGTTGGAACATCACCAGCACCAGCACCACACCGACGACGATGGCGAGATAACCGTCCATGGCGGGCATTCCAAGGATCCGCCGTTCGACTTCAACTCGATCCGGCTGATGCAGGAGTACATGCAGCATCAGATGAACAAGTTCCCCAACGGCCAGGCGGGCCAGGATATGGACCTGGATCTCGACCAGCAGCAGCAGCAGCAGCTACACCACCAACCAGACGGAGACGACGTTGATGAGGACGATGAGGATATGTCGCTGCCGCTGATACCAGAGATTGAGCTTATTACGCCGGGCGATGAGCCACCGGCTCCAGATGGCAATGGCCTGGGTGGCATCAACGGTGGCGGCGTGGTCCAGGGACTGGGTGGCCCGGGCTTCCAGTGCCCGCACTGCTATCAGATCTTCGAGATGCGGCAGATCCTCAAGGCGCACATGCAGAGCGTGCATGGTGCCCCGGGGCCGGTGTACGAGTGCAGCAATTGCCGCAAGACCTACTTCTACAAGCGCTTCCTGGAGAAGCACATCCGTCGTGGCCGTTGCGTCAAGAAGCGTCGCAATCAAACGTAAGTTGGGCTTGGATGGGTTACCACGATTCCCCGGTTTCATATTCCATTTGCATTTCTCTTCCATTTGCTGCCGCTGCTCTCCCGGATCGATCAGTCGTCCCATGCAGTGCTCGGATTGCCATGTTCTCTTTCCGACGGGCCACCATCTGGGCTGGCACAAGCGCACCGGATGTCCTTCGAAGGCGGCCAAGATGTGAGTTTCTTCTATTTATTCGCTCGAAATATGATTATTTATACTATTTATCTATGAACTTAGGCCCCTGCAGCAGCTTTTTAAGCAAAATATTGTGCAGTTTAACAATTTTCCCAAGCGTGTAGCTGCGGGAGGTGGGGTAGCAGCAGCAGCAGCAGCATCAGCAGGAGGAGGAGGAGGAGCAGCAGCAACACGCAAGCCCATAGCTCCTGAACTTCATGTGATTAATAATCGCAAGTAAGAACTACAAGAAGCACATCACAGGACCTCTCTCCCTAACACTCAATCCCTCTTTCTATCCACCTTGCAGGCTGGGATTGGTGAACAAGCGCAAGGGACGCACTCGCATTAAGCTGGATGCCAAGAAGATAGCGCTGGCCAAGCAGCTGATATTGCGCGAGGCCACCACCACGGTGATCGCCAACGAACTGAACATTTCGCGCACCTTTGCCTGGCGCCTGCGCAAGAGTTTGGTCAATGGGGTCAGTTTGCACGAGCGCGTGGTGGATCCTTCCCAGGAGGATCAACATCTCCAGCAGCAGCAGCAGCAGCAGCACCTCCAGCAGTTGCAGCAACAGCAGCAGCATCACCAGCAGCAGCAGCAAATCCATGAGCAAGAGGAGCTGGAGCGCGAGCGTGAGCACCAGCATTTGAACCTGCCATATGGCCACCTGGGACTGGGCCTCATAAAGGAGGAGCAGCAGGATAGCGAGGATGAGCAGCAGCAGCAGCAGCATCACCAGCAGCAGCAGCACCACCACCACCACCCACTCGGTTTGATGGACGAATGCGGAGCGGATGAAATTGGAGCCGAGGAGACGGCCGGCTATATGGGCGACGAGGATGCCGTTTCCGGTTTGCTTCACAATGGCTACGATCCCGATTCCGATCCCATTGAGCACGATCCCTTCGAGGGCACCACCGACAATGAGCGACATTCCAATGGGCGGCGTCCCAGCTCGATTTCGCCAGCGGTACCAGTTCCGGTGCAAGTCCATGCGGCCACGCGACCGGAAGTGGAGGCGTACAAGCGCCTGTTGGCCGAGTCCCAGCACTTTCCCCACATTGTCAATGCCCAGCAGCTGCAGTTGCAGCAGCAGCAGCAGCGGGAGCAGCGGGAGAGGGAAAGGGAGAGGGAGAGGGAGCGGGAGAGGGAACGGGAGCAGATGCAGCATCAGCAGCAAAAGGCACACAATGGAGGAATGCCCATGCTAAGACGTTATCCGAGCACCGTAATGTAAGCATGAAATGTTTTTTTGTTTATATTTCAAATGCAGATTGAATTGTAAAATTTAATTCAATGCCATCCACAGGCACGCTTTGCCCGTCAACCTGTCTCTGCGCTCCATGCCGCCCCACATGAACAGCAACGAGAGGTGAGTGTGGGTCACGCCAGAACATGAAGGAGATGACGGAGAATATCGTTACATCACTTCTTTATAGGGTTTTCAAGCAAAGCATCAATTGAATCAATTTAAATAATAAAATGAGATATATTTTAACGATATTTTCCATCATTTCCCTCGCTATATAAACCTTGGATCATAATTCTATATATTTTTCACATCCCCCCCCACAGCAATGGCAGCTCCAGCAGCAACACTGCAGCTCCGCCGCCTGCTGCTGCGGCGGCCTCCTCCTCGTCCACAACGACCACGACGCCAACCGGCAAGAAGCCCCGCAAGCCGAACGTCTTTATCGATGACGAGAAGTATGCCATGGCCAAGTTGCTGGTGGCCCAAAATTCATCGACCATGGAGATAGCGCGTGCTCTCAATGTCTCCCAGATGACGGCCTGGAAAGTGCGCGATGCCATCCTCAAGGGAGTGCCGCTCTCCTATCGCAACAAGCGAGCCGATGGCAGGCATGCCGATGAGCAGCTAACGGCCAAGGAGCAGCAGCAGCAGCACCACCACCACCATCACCATCAGCAGCAGCAGCAGCAGCAGCAGCATGAGCAGCGCCAGCAGGAGCTTCAGCAGCAGCAGCAGCAACAACGCCAGCAGGAACTGCAGCAACAGCAGGAGTTGCAGCGCCAGCAGCTAGAGCAAATGGAGATGATCAAGCAACAGCAGCAGCGTCAGCAGGAATTGCTACTTCAGCAGCAGCAGCAGCAGCAACAGCAGCAACAGCAACAGATGCGTCACCACTCTCCAGCAGCAGCGGCAGCGGACACATCACATCACTATCAGCAGCAAGCAAAGGTGCTGCATCCGCGACGCCGCCTAAAGGCCGCCGAACGCGAGCTGCGCGACAAGGAGATCACGCGCGAAATACTCGAGCTGATCAAGGAGGACAGCAACATACAGTACTGGAAGGTGTCGGCTCGCCTGGCCGAAAAAGGCATCAATATATCGCCCTCGTCCGTCTGCCAGAAGCTCAAATCGATGGGCATTCATCGCCGTTGGAAGCCGGGCGATAAGCCGCCCATGCTGGCCATAAGTCAGCTTAAAGCGGCCACTGCAGCGGCAGCGGCGGCGGCGGCAGCAGCAGCCGCAGCAGCAAGCTTGTCAGGCGGAGGGGTACCAGGTATCCCAGGCGGCGGCGGCGGCGGAGGAGGAGGAGTACCCGCCGGCAGTGGCTTTGGCTTGGCCTCCGATGATGGTTATGAGCCGCAGCAGTTTGACATGGGTGGGCCACACTTTCTGAGTGCCTTTACGCGTTGAATCAGCAGCAGCAGAGCAGCAGCAGCAGTAGATCTAGACACTAGACATGGGAATGAAGTGGATCGAGGGTTGGGATTGCCAGCAGAAATTAAGAAATTCAGTTTGGGACACTTTCCAGTTGCCGCCAGTTGGAGATATATATATATATATATATATATATATTTAGAGGGGGGGAGAGAAAGTGGGGAAAAAAGAGAGAGAGAGAGGGAGATTGTAGGTTAAATTATGAAAGGATATTCTTTTTTCGATCTACAGTCTCCTTTCGCTTCGATATTCTCTCATTTTATAGGTTTGCTTTCAATTTTTTTTTTTTTTTATATATATATATATTCGTATATTTATATATTTATATATATATATATATATCACACATGGATCGAAGCACTTTAACTTGTATTTTTTATATAGTATTTGCCGTTGGGGGGAGAAACAACAACTTCTTATTTGTATTTTGTAACCGATATGAGATAGATATATATATTGTACGTTTCTGTATTAGATTTATGTACACATGTATATCCCATATATATACACACACACAACACACTCACACACACACACATGCCCATTCCAAAACGAGGAACCCTTCCCTCTCCCCGTTGAGCAGCTTCTTCCACCCAAAACACACACTTAGCCGATAGTTTTTATTATGTTAGCCGTAAGTGTAACACACACACCTACATTACATATGCATACGTATTTATTGATGGCATTATTCAGTACTGAACTCTAATTTAGTTAAATTATCGAAGAAGGCATCATCAAGCACGAGTAATTACAAAACAATCAGAACAAGACAAGGAAGCAGAACAAAGCAGCAGCAGCTAGAGAGAGCAGGAAAGTTGCGAGGGAAACTAGCGACATAAGTGCAATTATAAACTAAAACGCAGAAGGGAAATGCAAGGAAAAGCAGAAGGGCAAAAGAGCGCAATGAGCAGAGAATGTAAAACATTAGCCAGGAAGAGGAGAAAGGAGAAAGCAGAGAGAAGGCTGTAAAAGTATGCAGCGCGCTTATAATTCCCAATTTCTTTTTCCGTGACCAGCAATGCTCCTCCTGCAATTCCAACACTAAGCCAGCCTCCATCCAAGCCCCATTTAATGTGGAGACAAGACCAGAGATCAGTGTTAAAAAAAAATGATAAGTAGAAAGTAAAAAAAGATAAATGAAAAACAAAAAAAAACATCGTAGCCAATTGTTAGTAAAAAATGAGAGAAAGAACCCACAAAAGAACAAAGCAAAAAACAAGACAAGGAGGACTCAGAACTGTATTTATTTACAGACGATTTTCTAGCACATATTTTATTATATTATATATTCTAATTTTTTTTTTTTCATTTTTTGTTGAAACAAAAAAGAATTGCATTTGTCCTGCGATTTATATTTGGATAGCTTTTACGGCTTTTAAGCATAGAGCAAAAGAGATAGAGAAAGAGACAGAGAGAAAGAGAGAGAGAGAGAGAAAGTTGAGATAGTATCTTAGTATCTTTTTTGTTTAGTAATTAATAATCATAATTTTGCTACAATTTGAAATTGTAACAGCTTTTTCAACAATCAATACACTCGATAAATGATTCCCTCCCTCCAAGAAACCCTCACACACATCCACACACACACACACACACACACACACACACACCCACACACCCACACACACACACACCACTAAGCGCAAGCGGGCTAACGAACTGTGCAAAGTATTTTCTATATGCATTACTCTATATATATATATATAGATATATATATATAAAAATGTTTAACCATAAACACAAAAAATATGTGACGTTTAAGTACGCAAACTAAATTTATGAAATAATTTGTTTTTTTTTTCACTTTTTTTAATGTATTTATTAGCGTCAGCTTTTAAAAAATAATCATAGAAATGTGTATTTTTTTTTTGTATGAAATGCAAAGAAAAATGCCGTATAATTTAAAGAAAAAAATAAATATATATTAAAAACGTATATACTCGTAAGGATCCATTGCAAGCAGCATCAAACAAATAGAACTGACGTGCCTATGTAGCGATTAAATCTTACACCCACACACACACACCACACACACACACCTAGAGAGAAACTGATGTAATGCATAAACAAATAATCATTCCAAAATGTCATACGAAGGAAAGAAAAAACAAAAAAACCGAAAAACAACAAAAAAAAAAACAAGAACATTATATATGATTACATAAATGTAGCAGAATATATATATATATGAAACATGCTCTATATATATGTATATTTTTTATTAAATATTCCATTTGAAAAAAAATATATACAACTGTCTTGCCTTATTTATTTGGTTAGAAATTGGGATAAATAATTTCGTGAGTCTCCGCAAAAGTATGCAATATTTGTGGGGCGCAGAGAGAGCTTTGCCTATATTCGAAGCCAAAATCGTGATTCCTTGCTGAGTGCCGTAAAATATGATTTTTAAATGGAAAATTCGGTGAAAATCTATTTTAATTCGATTTTTAAACATGTCACAGCATGAACTTTGAGGGTCACAGTTCCTGCTCGGACGCCAAATTAATTTATAAATTTAATAATATTATAAATAGTAATATCAATTAAATAAGATATATTAATTACAGAAAAAGAAAACGATGTAAGCAGCAATATTTGTTTTCAGTGAAGTGAAATTTCTATTTCACATTTTAGAAATTTTCATCGAATTCTTAATGGCGAATTTTCCCTCAAAGATTTATGTGACACTGGCTGAATATTCTGGTTTCGCGATTTAATATTTTATGGCCAGCAAACATATAGCACATAATGCTTTGAGCATCGGAAATTGCTTAATATTTCTCGCATTTGTGACGCAAATCAACATTGAAAATCATTCTGGGATCTGTATCTATTTTTGTGAACTGTGAACACTGTGCGCACGCACAAAGCCGTAGTGCTTGCACGTGTTGATCTAGTTGGGATCTATCTTCGCCACTGGATATATGTATCTTATATATGTCATATTTACTTGATCTATTTTTATTAGTGTCGGCAAATCTCTTTGAGACAGACAGTCATGCACCATGTCGTCGTCCACTTCTGTTTAGTTTAGTTTGGATAAATAAACACAAATACCTTTGTGCTCTGGGGGTTCGGGGAAATGTATTTATTTAATTAACGCTTGCTCTGGCCCCGTCAATATTTCCCTTTCCGGCTATACTCGTTGAGCAAATAAAGATTATTAGGCAAGTCGCGTGTTATATTGCACAGATGTGCGACGGGACCACGATGATATGGATGTGATGAGTTCTCTTGGTTGAGTTTTGTAGAAATAAATCAGGATTAAAGATAAATTATTATTTAAAAATTATGAACTACCGATTGATTTATGAAGAAGTATCTCTTGATGTATGGAGTGGTATCTCTAGATGTAGGACGAAGAATCTATTGATGTAAGCAGAAGCATCTCTAGATGTATGGAGAAGAATCTATTGATGTATGGAGAAGTAACTCTAGATGTAGGAGGAAGAATCTATTGATGTATGGAGAAGTATCTCTAGAGGAATAGAGAACTATCTCTTGTTGAATAAAAATTTTTTCGAGAGAAGAGATCTATTGATGTAAGCAGAAGTATCTCTAGGTGAATGCAGATGTATCTCAAGATGTATGATGCATGTCTTGATGCATGAAGAAGCATCGCTCACCTTTCCCTCTTTAAACTTTGATTAAAAACAACTCTTTTTGAGGTTTGATCATTTTTTTTATTAGGGTTTTTGTTGTATGTTTGTATATATATGTAGCGTAACGTAACTAAATTTTACAAATATTCTTTCACTTCCTGTGCTTTGGTCCTACATGACGACGAAAAAAAAAAAAAAAAGAGACATAGTATAGTATATATCATATGTATATTATGTGCGTATTATGTATATGTTATAGAAAATGGGTTCTTGGTAGATAATATGTTTAATATTTAGATAAAGTTATATACGTATGTGTATGTGTTTTACATAATAACAACAATAACGGACAGCAGGTGGGGTAGCGGGGGCTCAGCCGGTTCCCGATTTCCCAGATCTCTCTGACTTTGCTATTCGGGGAATGGGAATCCCCTGGACCGGAACCGGAACCACCCGGGGTGAGGCCCTCGCTGCCTTGCTGCTGCTTCAGCCGGCGCCGGCGCTTGCCAAAATATAATATATAATATATATATATATGTATATATTACTCACTATCGCTACTACTCAAAATACATATCGTACATCCGATCGCAATCGATCCTACCTGCTATATCTTCTCGCTGGCTTGGGGTTTTCTTCTACATTTTTGCTTTCTGCTTTCTGCTTTCTGCTTCGAACTGGCCAGCGAAGCGGAAGGCGCCATCTGAGGTCTATCGCCTATCGTCTAACGACTTTCTCCTCATTCTTTCATTATATTTATATAATATATATTTTTGTAGTTTTTTTTTTTCTTCTTTTTGGTTTAAAACTTAGCTGGAATACTTGGGGCTCCTGCAGATGGACACCTTCAGCGCTGCCAGTGGCGATTTTGGTTTGTGTTTTGGTCGTTTAAATTCCGAAAGATAGATAGATTATATCGGTAGGTAGATAGATTTATCGTTATCGCTATCGTTAAATAATTACTGACGATACAAATAATCGTGTATTGTTGCACACACACCATATATACACAGGATGTACCCCGCTTTATGTGGCGAGGCGGCCAAATATTGGAAATTACTTATGGGTTTTACACAACAACATTAAAAAAAAAGAAATGGGTTCTACTATTGCCGATTTTGGAGAGAGAAAAAAAATATAAAAAAGGTTATAAAATAAAGGATTAAAGATCAAACAGATGCGGTTGGGAAAAGTGCTCAATATCCTATAGATTTCTTTTAAAATCGAGACTAAAATGATCTTAAAATTCAGGTAATTTCAAAGGGATATCCTTAAATATCTGCAAGATACCACCTTATATCAAACCGATCACCAAATAGTGAGGATTTTGATCTCGATAAATAACACCTTGCTAACCACATCTGCTGAGTCCTTAAACACAAATATCATATCCCTTTTCTGACCAGGGGAGAGGACTGTTGATAAGTTATTAAAGGGTTGGGGTTTTTGGGGGTTTCTGGTTGGTGTAATTGTGATTAATTGAGCTCCTTGCGCGTCGTGTTGGGCAGGAGCAGGCACATGAGGCCGCCGCCAATGAGCAGGCCCGACACGATGAACGTCGGCGAGGGACAGTAGTTGTCCAGCAGCTGGGCGATCACGATGTTGCCAATGATGCCGCCCAGACGGGCGGCCACCATGGAGATGGCCACACCGGTGGCCCGGAGCTTGGTGGGGAATACTTCGGTGATGAGGCAGTCGAGGGCCGCATTGGCTGCCGAAATGGCGCCACTGAAGATGGCCGAGACGACCAGATTCTGAACGGAGCTGCGGACAAAGTACATCAGCGCCGAACAGATGCCGGCGGTCATGGTGCCGGCAATGAGGAAGAACTTTCGCCCCAGCATATCCATGCCGAGGATGGCCAACAGATTGGCGGGCAGGGCCGAGGCCAGCGAGATGAGCGACTCCATGAACACCGATTGGGGTATCTCCGAGGAGCATGTGCCGTTGCTGCTCTCCTGGTTGGCAATGCTAACCACATAGTCGGTGACCGCACAGACGCCGGCGGACTTGCCCGGGAAGGCCTTCTCGTACTCCTCGAAGCGATTGAACAGCTCCGGGAACCACATCAACAGGCCGTAGTAGCCAATGTGGAATGTAAAGTTGATCGTGATCGAGACGATGGTGAAGCGCAGGATGGGCGACTTGAACAGGGCGCGACTGTGGTCCACCATTCCGCTGATCATCCGTGAATACTTGTTCTTCACATTCGCCGAGCTCTCCAGCAGCTTCTCGTCCACCTCCAGATCGTAGACCATGTACTCGTCGGGCCGGCGCTTCGTGTTCGTTACGAAGATGCCACGGAAGATGGCCAGGGCGCGATCCTTCTTGCCGCGCGTCAACAGGAACTTGGGCGATTCGGGCAGATAGAAGAGCAGGAAGCCGACCAGGAACGAGGGCAGCGAGCAGACCAACAGGAAGATGCGCCACGAGTTGTACGTGAAGTACGGCGTGATGAAGCCAATCGTGGTGGGGATGATCAGCCAGGCCAGGCTGGCCACGAACAGGTTGCCGAACGTCCAGAAGGCGGCCATGAAGCTCAGCATGGAGCCGCGCTTGGCCTTTGGCTGGAACTCGGCAAAGTACGACCAGATCACAGGACCACTGCCGCCCAAACTGAAAGCAAGGAGAGAACATAGAACAGGATTAAATAAAGCAAAGGTTTAGGGGTTTACACTTTAAATCTATATTTAGGAGTTTCTAATTTCCTTGTTCATGGTTTTTCCAAACAACCTTTTTGAAATAATTTCGAAATGTTCAATTTGGACTTAGGCCAAATTGCTTACACATTATATTCCCCTCACTTTATATATGTTATACATGGCGTATGCGTAATATTTTTCTTTGAAATTTCATATTACGTATACGCAGGCCTAATTATATAAATAAACAAGAGAAACAAGAGAGATTCACAAAAAAACAAATTCAAACTCTTAGAAGTTCGCCAAAATAATTAACAAGCGATTGACAAAATTATGGTTGATGCTAATCACGCGAGAGAGAGAGAGAGAGCCTGGGGAATTAGTTAATACCAAAGAAATAGCATTAATAAATCAACTCTTTTTTTTTGTATAATAATTAATAAAGATATACTAAAGAATAAACTTAATAGGGAAAAGATAATAATCTCAGATGAACTTGTAGGTTACCCCTTAAAGGGAAATTCCATCGCTTTAAACAATATATTGCAAAATAATTGTTATCGGGCTCAATGGGTTAATTAGCAGGCGATTGGCAAAAATAATAATGATGCACATACTGTGATATATGCTATATG
Source organism: Drosophila bocqueti (assembly GCA_018151655.1). NCBI lineage: Eukaryota > Metazoa > Arthropoda > Insecta > Diptera > Drosophilidae > Drosophila > Drosophila bocqueti. The sequence continues at coordinate 248,960 of JAECXF010000004.1, forward strand.
CTATATACTATGTACTATATACTCCAGTTCGAGGGGAAACCGAGTGACTAAGCGCCATCCATGTAACCCACACAGCACCAGGGGGGCCAAGGCCTGCCTGCGCCAACAGATTTTCCATTTTTGTGTTTTGCTTAATATTTTTGCTGTTTTTTTTTGGGGTATTTTGTTGGATTCGAGCCTTTAATTAGCATAAACAGTCACGATATTGCGGCTCAAATATTTTTGTTGTTATTTATAACAGAGGTAATTGAATTAACACATTGCCCCGTTTTGGGTCCGGGCCCGTGTGTCACTCGATCCACACTAGCAACTGGAGTCGAAGATATATATATGTATATATTATCGAGGAATATGAAGAGTAGATTCTCATCGTTTTGGTATTTTTGGCACATCCAATAAGGCAACAAGGCTATTATTTGATGTCTTCAACATGTCAGAGTACATTTTGGGGGGTAATTTCGGTTGCAAAATTCGAATGAGTTGGTGGAAAAGCCCTTGGACAATATTTTTTAAATTGCTTTTTTTTTACAATTTCCATAGAAAAATCCCTAGAGTGTCTACTACAAACATTTCAACACTCTTTTAAGCCACTTTTATAGACTTAATAATTTAATATAAGAAAATATAGATACTTACGCTGCACCATTGAGAAACCGGAACAGCATGAAGAAGGTGTAGGACTGCGAGAAGGACGAGGCGACAATGCAGAGGGCATTCATGAACGAGATGACAATGAGGACCTTCTTGCGGCCAAAGCTGTCCGCAATGCTGCCCCAGAAATAGGCGCCCACCATCATGCCAATGAAGATGATCGAGTTGAGCCAGCCCTTTGTCTCCGTGTTGAGGTCCAGATCGCATTCCGCCGATGGCAGGATGAACGACATCGAGATGACGTCCATCTCCTCGGAGGTGCTGACCAGGCCGCAAATGGCCAACAGAATGTAATGGAACTTGCCATAGCCGCACAGCTCGATGGCCCGCTCAAAGTTGGCAACTATCGGAGTGGTTGGCTCTGGCAGCGGTGCCGACTTCTTGCGCCCCTTACCCGGCCCCCCCGCAGGAGAGCGTCCATCTCCACCGGGTGCACCGCCACCGCCGGCGGCACGCTCTACGTCCTGCGGCTGCTGCTGTTGCTTGCCATTGGCATGGTTGTCCGGCTCGTAGCCGCGGTTGTCCGCCGCAAACTGATACTCCGGCTGCTTGGCTCCGGTGCCCAGGGAATACGGCTGGATGATCGCTCGGTTGTCGATGTGCGATGTCGCGTTCGAGGCGATCGAGTTGGTCTGGCCAGCGGGTTGGTGGTGGCCAGCGTTGGCGTTGGTGGCTTGGTTGCTTGCTGCGCTCTGGTTGTAGTTTGGTTGTAGTCCAGCTTCTACATTATAGGCTGTGGATAGAGGTGGAGATTTGGTAGAGGGATGTGGTTACACTAAGGCAAATATTTTTCTATATTTATATTTTAGAGAAATAAAAATAACTTTCAAGCTGGTCTTAAAACTAAATAAAAATGCAGCTAACTTGGGGAAGCTGAATTTTGTTTACCCTTGCAGTTAGTAGTTGGTTTTTTGGGCATTTATTGCCCTCAAGCAGACCTAAAATATTGGCATTCTTTAAATCGTTATTTATCTATATTTTTTATGACAATTTTTTTGGACAAAGCAAAGCTTAAGAATATCATAACTCAGTCAAAAAGGCCTTAATTTCAATTCGGAAAGCTTTTCTGTACTAGTTTTTATCAGGTTAATAAATCTGCATACCTTATTTAAAATCTAAAATTTTGTAAATTTTTAACAATTTTTAACAAGGGGTCAACCCTTAATTTTTTTCGAAAAATGGTTTTTTTTTTGTCCGGACATGGCTAGATCGATTCGCCTGTTAATGCTGATCAAGAATATATATGATTTATAGGGTCGGAAATGACTTCTTCACTGATTAAAATCATAAAACACTCCTGCAAGGGATATACAGAAATGAAAAGTCCTTAATCTTCAACTATATTTTCCATTCTCCAATACAAATTTACTTATTTTAAATTTTTTAGATTTAATTATTTACTTACATTCGCTTTTGCCCTTTGCGGAATCACCTTCTACCATTCTATAGTTCAGGGGTTTGTTGGCTTCTTGTGCGCGTAGCAAAAAGGAAATGGGAAAAATGTCGGTTTTGGTTTTCGGGTTTTCCTTGTTTTGTTTTGTTTGTGTTTCTAAGCTCTGCTTAGACGACGGGTACAGTTGTGTCTGCCTCGCTTAGCGATCTGCAATGAGTGAAGAACGGTTTATCGATTAGTTATCGGTATCGAGAGCGGGTTAAATGGAAGCAATTGGACGCAATTGAGCTGAATGACTCTGAAAAATGAACGAGCCGAGGCGAGCGAGACTCCTCTGCCATCGACATCTAATTGGCGGCACAAACAACAGTCCGTAATTGATTAATAAAAAATTATGCCCCCGAAATAGTCGCGAGCACGAGAATTAAGCAAGGCGTGAAAAAAACCCCCTCCGTCCTCCGCTATATATTTATTAATAAATAATTGAGAGGGAATGTGTGTGTGGGGCGCTGAATGCGTTCAAAATAGTTGAATGTCACTTGGTCAGGCAGAGGCGCCTCGCTCTTTAAATTTCATTTAATTCTTCAAGGCTCTCAATGAGAAAATTTTTATTTTTATAATAATAATATGCCTATAGAATATATTAATGAAATATCAAAATGAATCCCCTTTATTTCCCACTTGAGCACTTCCATGCGCTCATTTCCTCTTTCCAAGCTTCCACTCTCTTCCAGCTTTTCGGCTTCAGCTTCAGCTTCCCGTTTTCCACTTCCCACTGATCCGCCGTTACGCGCTGTTAAGGCAGCGCTGTTATAATCGCTGCTATGCGATGCACAAAGATGCTGTCAAGCGTGGTCAGTTAGCCAAAGGCGCTGTTTTTCGACCATTAAGCAAGCTAATCAGTTTACAGCGCGCTCAACAAATAGCCATTTAAGTAATTGCCAGTCACGTGCCGACTCCAACTTGTAAGCCAAGTCCAAAAGTGGCACTAAGAGAGAGAGAGAGAGAGAGAGGAGCGAGCGAGCGAGAAGGAGGGTCTTCCGGTGAGCAGCTGTTAATTAACAGAGAAACAATGGAATCTCCTTCATTCTCAATTCCCCCTCCTTGTGCAACTTTTCTTCTTGCCTTTCTTTTGCACTCTCACCGAGAATTTTTCATTTCAATTTGTGATTTATCGCAGCTATCTTTCACTTTATTCATTAGGCACAAGCAACAACAATTATTCGATTCGATTCGATTCGCATTGAACCTGAAACTGAAACTGTCCAGATGACAGGCAATGCACGCATGTGCAAAGTGCATTGAAGGAGAACAGGAACCGACAACAGAAAACGAAATGCACTTGCAAAAATAAGTTGTTACTTCAAAAAAAAAAAAAAAAACCTGGTTTATATAAATAAACTATTTAATGTATTTTTAAAAACAAGAATGATCTCGATATTCTTTGTATTGTAGGAGCAAGTTTCACAGCACTCAGCTGTTGGCCGTCACTGCTGGCTGGCTCCGTTCCATTCCCATGGCGTTCCACTGCGCATTCGAGTTCGAAAACTCCACATCGAAATCAAATTGCAGCGTTAATAGCCAACAATTAAGCATGTTTAATATGAATATATGCTGATTTATGCCCTGGACGACGCCCACGCTGCTTCCGCAGTCCAGTTCATATAACAATTTTGCAGCCCAGCCCTTCACCTGGCCTTGGTACTACTCTCCTCCGCCCCGGATCGTTTCGAATCCCATTTCCATTTCCCCTGCGATGCTCCATCGAGCGAGATTCTAGGCTGATGAAATGTACAGTCGCCACTCAATACAACTAACCTTTTAGTTGATCATTAAATGGGGCAATAAAATCTATTAACAACTCATTAACAACTTTATTGTTCCAAGTTGTGAGCCAGTGAGTTGGATTTTGCATTACAATTTGCACTATTTGCTGAGTGAAAAGTCCCATCCGTAGATGCTGGACTGTTCGGATTGCGCCATAAAACGCACTTGTTTCCAGTTTGCTGCTTAACAAGTCGTCGGTCGTCGCAATACAATAATGATTGTCTTTTCCAATCGCAATTAAAGCAGCGCAACTGGAAAAACTGCGTGTGAATGGAGCATTCCGGGCTGGCTTGGTCTCAGGTCCCAGCATTATTTATATTACATCTATACGCTCGCCAAGGCACCCCAATGTCATCCGATGCATTTATGGTTTAGTTAAGCATTGATTTTGCATTATTATTTGCGCCTTTTGCATATCTCACATTAATTAGCACATCAAAGTGAGCTCAGGGGTATCATATCGGAAACCCATTTAAAAAATGGGAAAAATGTGAAGAGAAAATGCTAGTGCTCATCGCAGCGATTACCAAAGCAGTGCGAAAATTGTGAAATATGATTCATGGGTTTTTGCGATTTTGAATTTACTCGAAAACCTTCCAGACTTTATTTGCCATTTCAAGTTCAAGGCCCTTGGGGTCTGTTTTGAAAAAGGTTTAATGAAACAATGAATCAATATAAATACAGAGCAAACAAGAACACAGGTTCAATGATACATTCTATGAAAACAACATTTTATAGACTTTAAAATCCGGAAACAGTGTAAGTTATTCAAAAATTAATATTGGAATTATGGTAATTTAATTTACTTTTAATAAGAGCTTTCCCCCTAGGAAATTGATGGTTTTTAGAAATGTTTTTAGTATTCTTATTAACTCTGTGGTTCCCAATTCAGAGTTCAATGAAACATTGTATTAATTGTTTACGAAGATGAGCCTTTTAAGCAACGATTTATAGACTTCTTAATCAGGTGTGAAACTGAGACTAATTCTGAAATTATGGTAATAAATCTCTGGGAATTGAATAATTTTCAGAAATATTCTTAGTGTTATAATTATCCCCGTACTTCCCCCTTGGGATTTTCGGAATACAAGCTACCTTCCAGCCAGTTTTCTTTCTAGAGTTTTTGAGAGTCTGCTAATTGATTCGGGGATTTGCTAATTCTCCACATTTTTAGCTAAATGATTTTTTGGTTTCGTTTCGTTGTTTCGTTTACCTTTTGGATGGATCAGGTGGATTGCACTCGGTATACGGTTTCACGGTTTTGCACCTGTGTCCCCCTCTCACTCTCTGTTTGGCAATTAACTTTTCCTCTTCTGTTCGGTTTTGCTTTGTTTACTTTTTTGTTTTTAAATCAATTTTTTTTAAAAGGTATTTATAATTTTAAGGTATGCTCTTATTTAAAGCTGCCGCTTGATGCACTTTAAAAATATGTGTGGGTGTGTAAATTTAGGCCCTGTATTTTGCACTTGTTTGGTGATGTTTTTAATATTTTGAAATTGATTTCAAAATGTGAATTTTGCCTGTCAGCTCAGCAACTGTTTGTGTTTCTGCTTGTAGTGGATCTTGGCGTTGTCCGTGCGCGGAGTTCTCAGTTTTGTTTGGCAATCGCAATTGCAGACTGGCGAACACATTAAAGCCAATTCGTGGGAAATCACGGGGACGGTACAGGTACAGAGCGGTAAACAAAAACAAGGAGCGGAGCCAAATTACCGGAGTTCGAGTTCGAGCTTGGTTCAAATATATAATATTTGTTTTTGTTTGCGTTTTCGTTACTTTGTTTTCTTTATTTATTTATATTTTTTAGCGGGCGAGAGCGTTGCGTTGCGTTGCGGCTGGGAACGGCGGTGCGAAAGTATCTGAGCGGCATTCAAATCTGAGCGCCTGCTTAAATACACCGCTCAAAATCACCTTTGCCGGAACGCGGCGGCAGTGGAACGCGGCTTATCAGGCAGCTCCGAAGGGGGAACAAGTGGGAATGCTCCAGCTGCAACCCCCCCCTCCTCCCCCGTTTCGATTCCGAGTGTTCCCAAGCAAACGCGCGCGAGCTTGCTAATTGAAATTCGAACTGCGAACGGGCGGGAATGCGAAATCAATTAAGTGATAACACCGAGAAGAAAAGCTACAATTACACCCAGAACGAACATCACTTGCGTAAGTGGGTATTTAAGGAATTCCTTAAAGTAACTTGTAATAAATAATTAAGTGGATATTTAAAGAATTAAGTAGATTCCCCAAAGAAACTAAGTTTAGTTCTGTAAAATGAGTCAGGATCATTCCCATTCCATTCCTCCTGAAACACTGAATTGGGCAATTGGGTTTTTTGGGGTTATTTTATTCGAATTTAAAATTAAGTGGATTTTTAGGGAATAATAAATTTATTGCTCAATGTTGGATATATTCCATTCCATTTTTAGAAACTAATAATAAATAATTAAGTATATAATCAAAGAATTAAGTAGATTCCCCAAAGAAACAAATTTAAGCTCTGCAAAATGTGTCAGGATAAATCCCATTCCATTCCTCCTGAAACACTAAATCCTGACCCGTCAGGCTCTACCTTGATCCCTACGCAAAATCGATCAAATCGATCAACGATCTGGCTGGTGGTGAGTCAAGTTCATTATAATCGTTCAACGATCGCGTAACGATGGTTAACCGAAACATTATAACTGGCAGATCGGTTGACAAAACAAAATATTGAGAGCGTATTGGTACCGGGGGATGCCAACAATTAACGGCAGCAGGCATCAGTGATCGGCTGAAGTGATCAAAAAAGTATCATACTTGAGACTTAATAGCCGCATTATCATTGTTGTTGAGTGTATATACACTCATATATATTCATATACACTCATATATATTCATATATATTCATATACACTCATATATATTCATATATATTGGATTATTGTGGTGGCGGCGATTACTGCTGATACAGTTCGATCGAAAGCAGCGAGCAATGATCGTGTAAGCTGGCCATGTGACTGATTGTGGGACTCGAAAAAATGCTCAAAAAAGGCAAATAAGATGAATATATAATACATATACACGAAATGCTGATCTATTAACGCTCTTAAGTGGTTCATTATTGTATCATAAAGTCGATCGGCTGTCTAATTGCTTAATTACTGACAGCCGCCGCCTTTCGGTGGGAGTTTCACCCACTGACTCAGCCTGCTTTTGGCATTCATCAAATTGAAATATAAAACCACCAATCTACACGGTTATGCACTTTCCCAGAACACTGCAAGACGTGACTTTCTCTGTCTCTCTGCCCCTGGCCTTTCATTTAATTTCTCCAGAGACTCGACTTGCATAATGGCTGATTAGGGGCTTTTATGGGGCCTAACTTGACGCTAATTTGTGGTCGCTTCATTTGGCGAATTATCGCACCTCTGACCCACACAGAAATCCAGCTCGGAACGTGTTCTTTGTTCGTTCTCTCACTTAATAATATTTGCCTTTTGGGGGGCCGCCCACAATTAAATGAATTAGATAGACATTTTTGGATACGGACTGTCACAGGTCGGGCAGGACAGATGATGGACAGTCTAATTACTGGTGACAATAAACAAGAGAAAACAAGAGAAGCGAGCCTGAACTCTACATGATGCGAAAATAACTGAATACAAAAGTTGATTTACTTCTGAATAAATCTTGCTTTTAACATTACTATTTTATGGGGGAAACATTGTAAAGGCTTTTGAGCACTTTTTAGGGGTATTTAAGAAACTAGCAACATAGTGCTGGTTCACAAAAATATCTGAAATCGAACTGAAATTTAGAAAACTTTAATAACAGTTTAATTTTGTCTCAAGAAGAAAGGATTCGTTTCGTAAAAATCTTTAAGAAATCTTAAGAACCCTTTCAGATTTTTATATATTTTTATGAGTTAATGTATTTCATTTAAATATTCCTTTAATTATAATATTATTTTTAGGTTTATTTTAAAACTGACAACCAAATATTTTTAATAAGAGTATAGTTTTAAGGGGGTAAACCCACCTAGGAATTTCAAAATGTTCGATTTTTTTTTTATTATATTTTCTTAAAGTTTGATATCTTAAGAATGTCTGGTCCAAGTTTCAAGTCGAAATTCGAAAAAATTACGAAGTTATGGCCGATAATGAATGCCTTCGTTACACGTGCGCTTACCCATTGACAAATTTTCAAACGCGTTTTTCTCGTTTTTTGAAATCGGTGCTCACGATATCTCGAAAACTAATAAACCGATTGACTTGAAATTTTCTGTGGCTATTCTATACATAATTATCTAGTCTACTACATAGGATTTTTTTTTAAGATTTTTAGTTTTTTTTATTAAGAAAATAAACTTTTTTTTTTCTTAAAAATCGCAATTTTGAGTTCAAACGGCCGCCATTTCGCCAAAAATCAATATTTTCAAAAAATCCTACGTAGTAGACTAGAAGAGGATCTACAGATTAATAATCTTTTTGTTTTTTTTGATTTGGATAATTACCGATGAAGCAGGAGTGAGCACCGCGGAGGTCCTTCGATTTTCAGGACGTTGCGAAACAAAGAATATCTCGCAGTGTATTTAATATTTTTCAATAAAAAAGCTATAAAATATTAGTTGAAATGTGTGCTTATCATTTAAAAAAAAATTGGTTCGATTACTTTTATAGGTTGCCAGGAATAAATTTTACAAAAATGGCCTTTTTTTGCGTTTCTAGGTGGGTTTACCCCCTTAACTCAAGAAGTAAGGGTTTACTTTTTGAAATCTTTCAGCACCCTTAGAGATTTCATTTTTATTTAAATTAAATATTCTTGTATTATTTTGTATGTATGTATTTATTTTTAGGTATTTTATAAATGGCAAACAAAGCATTTTAATAGAAGAAGGAAGTTTTTCTTTTAAAGTATTTCAGCATCCTTTTAAATTTTCCTATGTTTCTTTTCCTGTACCTCAACATTTAAAATATATTTAAATAGATATTTATTTTCCTAAGTAGTCTTAGCTCAGGTTCAACTAATTTGAGCTGAAACAGAAAGGATTTCCCTCTGAACCCCTAAAGAACCCTTTGGTTTCTGTCCCTGCTAGAGACTAGATAGGGACTTCAATGGCTGCTGCTCCCGCCGAGTTCAATTCGGGGCGTATTATTCTTTGCATTTTTTATAAATATATTTTTATATAGTATGGCAATGGGTGAGTTAATCTACGAACAATGACACAGGCGACGAGCACAGATGGGCCCATACATATATATATTATATATATATTCAGTCCACAGTCTTGTATGTACATACTCGTATATGCACATTTATCTGCTCCAATATAATGTATGTAATATGTACTAGATGCACTGTCGCCCGCTGAATGTTAATCAAACTGCGTACTCGAAGCTGCGAAACTCGTTCAAATCGGATTCTTATTTCCTCATCTTGGTCTTTAATTGAGATGAATCCCCAATCCCAACCCCAACCCCAGCCCCCAAAGAGCTTCTTGCACAAACATTTCAATTAATTGGCTTGCCACTTTCAATTGACAGAATAAAATAAAAACAATTTGCGAAACGAAAACAAAAGTCGGCTAGTACTGGGTTGGTTGGTAGCTCGTGCTCTATACCCGATAATTCAAAACAAATAAAGATGACTAATCCTCGTGATCGCTGGAGACTCTCCGCCACAGTGAGGCCTCTCTTTGCGAACAGACACCCGGCAACAGGCCAACGAAAGCTATTCTCGATGGGTATGAATCAACAGATCAAATGAGTGTCTCTGGGCTTCTGAAGAATTGCCGAGAAGAATTTCATAACCAGGAAGAAATCAGGGAGGTTGTAAAGGGTTGATTTTTGTGGAGAAGATTTATTTGTTGAGAAGAATTCACCTTCATTCTGAAGAGAAGTGTTTATTTTTGATCTTAAGGCAAAGAGATTCTTGTTGTCTTGAAAAACAAAACATAGAAATTATGGAAAATTTGGGATAAATTGCTGAAGATTATGTCTTTTATGTAGTTTTTATAAGAATGTCTGTTAGAAAAAGAGACTTCTTTAGAAAGCATAGAAATTAAGGAAAAGGTCCTGAAATTTCCCCATTTATTTATGAGGTTTTTATATGAATTTTTAATGCTCCAAAAGGCAACCTATGATTAAATATTATGTAGCCTTTATTCAAATACAATTCTTCTTTAAAAGAAGCCCAGCTTAGCCTTAAAGTTCAGAATATTATTTTCTTGAGAATTAAATTTAGGGTCAGTGACAGATCAAGGCGGCGTGAAATGAGTCATTGTTTCAAGTGGGGGACCACAAAAAAACACACTAATTTTTCAAGGGGCAGGCTCTGGGGAAAAAAGGCTTGATCTCGGAATATAACATTTTGTTTTTGAATTTGAATTAATCTTTCACAGGTGTTGCCTGCACCTTCCGTTTTTTTATTCCGTATTTTTTGGGTAATACATGTCGGGCGCGCGACAATTTAGTTTGCATAAATAATTTATGCGTATTTTTTGTTATTCCTCGCAAACAGCAAACAATAAGAAATTCAAATGAATGCAAAAGAGCAATGAAAACAAATACAGAGATACGGAGATACAAAGATACAGAAATACCGAATTACAAAAGGCGCCGAATGTGGAATAATGCCCAGAAAAGAATGTCTCCTCGGAAACGTCAAGATTCGAAGGAGACTTTATGTGAACAGGAAGACGATGCTGATGCTGATGCTGATGATGATGATGATGATGATGATGATGATGATTCACCTTGCCCATTGTGATTTATCCTTGGGCAGGGGTCTTGCTTCTTACATATCCTACAGATACTGCAGTATCTTGTGGGTTGATTCCCACAGATCCTACAGATACTAGATACGCACCTACTGTTGCTGCTGACTGCTGGCTGCTGGGGATGCTGCTCGGCTCGATGCACGGAAAAAAAACACTCGGTTCGAATACACGGATCGAGATGTAGATCACTGATTGGAGGAGCTCCACGCGGCTCCAAGAGCGATTGGACAATGCGTTCCAAGTGGCGTTTGGTCGCCGCTTTTATAAGCGGATGGACGCCCTGCTCTTGGACGCCTCTCCCCTGGCGCGCTCTTTCTCTCGGGGATGCGATCGAGATGGGGATCTCTGCTCGCTGCTCTGAGTGTCCCTCCTCTCTCTGTCTCTCTCGTGACGTTATCGGGGGTAAAAATATGAAACAAAAAAAACCAAGGAGCATCATCTGCGATGCTGAGATGCTTATCAAAATCAAAACACAGCGCTCTTCGCCGCCGCCGCCGCCGCTCTTATCTGCCTCGTAAGCCGTAACTTGAAATCGCAACAAAGTATGTCCGTCGTCCGCAAAGCAAAAAAAAAAAAAGAAAATAATAAAAACAACAATTTCAATCTCTCAATGCCTTTTTGACTTTTTTCCTTTTTGTTGTAACAATTAAATTATAATAAATACGAGAATATAAATATATTATTTCTTAAACGGTTGGAAACAGGAAGAGCTTTTTTTGGGCAAACGGATTATATGAACCCCTATGGAAGTTATTTGATTTGTTTGATTAAGAAAATATTATAAATCAAATACGGAAGTGGTTTTAGGAAGGTTGGAGTTTGTTGTAATTGGTTGGAGTTTGTTGTAATTCGATCTAAAAATTTTTAAAATATTTACAACACATTTATTTCAAGAAAATCCTCCTTAAAAAATCGTTTAAAAAACTGTTTATTCAAATAAACATATATATAATATATAAAATTGTAACGAATCGCTTAGTCATGGGCCAGCAGCTGGATTCGGATACGATTTTGAAAAACGGGTGCAAACCAGTTGGGGATTTCGGTTTAGACCAGGTTGGTGGCCGTTTACACGGAGAAATGTCTGCCGAAATTGGTCATCATTTTTTGTTTGAATAGTTTTCAGCATTTTTAACTAAAATCTGAATTATATTTCTTGCCTATAGGTAAATAAATAAAGAATAGGTAAAAAAGTATATATACAGAAATTTACAGAAATATGTATAAATTTACATTACATTTCATAGACTCCAAAATATTGAAGTCCCTAGGAAAATATACCCAAAATTCAATCCAATCTCTCAATGAAATCAATTGCCACCATAATATGAGTATATTTTCCCATCAAATCTTGGGCTTTTCATCTCTCTGTAGACATTCGCACAAACCTCAAAAGGCGAGTGAGTGAGTACATGCAAACTCAAGGCAAGTACCATGATTTAACCGATTGAAATCGAATCGAATCGGAATGGACTAGCACTCGAATCGAAAACGAAAACGAAGACGAAGAATAAATCGCACGTCAACAATATCCAGGCGTAAACAGAAATAGCTCTGCGAATATACTGGGCATATTTATGTATCAAATATTAAATGGATCTCCGAGTGTGAGTGTGAGTGTGAGTGTGCGTGCTCTCACGCCCGTCCCTCCTTCGATCTTTTGTCACTTTGGCCACTTGGCCACTTGGCCACCACTTGGCATGTGCATGTGCGCGGGACGTATTTGCGTGTCTCGTCCCCCATAGACCTTGTACCGCTCACCCCAGCGACGGCGGCGGCAAAAGATCTACGTAATTCCTTCCATTTCCATTTCATAAAAAAATTGCTTGGCATTTTTTGTACATTTTTTTTTTATGAGTTTTTCTAGTGTGCAAAGGTTTTTTTCCACAGCCAACAGGGAAGTGTATCTTCCAAGTTCAGTGATTTGAAAGCCTCAAAGAAATAGAAAAAGTGTACATTGTGTGTGAGTGTGTCACCCTCTAGTTGGAATTATAAGTGATTTCTTAATGTTTCACAGATTTATTCAGAGATCTTTCAGGGTTTTCTTTCGGAGTTTTTTAAGGAATATCCTTGGTATTCACAAGTCATTACTCCCTCCTCAGTGTAATGTAGATCAGCTAAAAATAATCAAGTCGCGTTGAATCTCTTATTTTCGGCCCTCAATCTTTCGCAATTCGAGTGGAGAAAGGCAAATATTGTCCCAACAGCAGCAGCAGCTCTCATCATCACCATCATCAGTCCATCGCCCAAGTTCAGAAATGTTTGCCCAACTGTCGGCTGCCAACGCTGGCGGGGATCAGATCACTCTCCTGGCTCCGCTAGCCGTGACAGCAGCTGTCAGCCCTCGTGACCAGGCGCCCAGCTCCATTCGGACAGGCTAGCGGTGTGTCCTTTGACTGCCAAGGCTGACTGCCGTCAAAGTCAAAGTCAAAAGCTATCTGGTAGCCTCTCCTCCGGATCTCCTCCTCGGTGTGTGTGCTTACTCCGCATGTGGAACTGACGTCAGTGGAAATTTGTGCGGACTTTATGGGCTTTATGGCTTTATGACTTTAAAGTTTGTTGATGTTTTGCTTCATTTTTCTTCATTTGTTTCTGTGTGGTCGCTGCCACTGGAGATTTATGGGCCACCCACTCGGAGATGATACTCCTCCCGTCCGTGCTGTTATCTGCTCCGGTTTACTGGGTTTATCAGGCATAAATCTGCTAGTCTTGTGGAAACTGGAATTTGGTATCTAGATATCTAGATATCTAGAGACTGCTCCCAGGGGAGCGGAAATGTAGGAATTGTGCTTTATTTATGCTTGCAAATCAAAAGCGCCTTCGGGAAGAGACCTGCATTGATCATGATCTTGGGTGAACTTGGATGGAACTGATTAAGATCCGCCTTATGAGGGTTTTATTGATATGTTATTGATCACTGATCAGTGATCCCTGGGATTTATCTATCTGGCGTCTGGCCACAGGTAATCCCCCTCCGATTATGCAATCTCCCACCTGATCCCCAGTTTATGAAGCGGAGTCAAGGGGTCTTATCACCCTCGCGTCTTAATGATCTATCTTTAGGTTTATGATCTGTCATTTCAGCCTAAGCCGCAACATTATAACGATCAAAACATCAACATTATAATTGGCTTAGCTTTTGGGGGCTTTTTCCTAATACCCACCACTTGCTGCTGCTGCTGCTGCTGCTGCTGAGGCGCCTCTGACGCAGATGGAGATCTCAAAACTCGTCACGTGAGTCGAGTCGAGTCGAGTCCGTCTTGTGTCTCCCCCACCAAGTGCCCAGTCACTGCCGGCTACGCAGTGTCTATCGTCCAAGCCCTGGAGCCCCGGAGGCAGCTCTTCTCCGAAACAGAAACCGAAACCGAAACCGAGAATGCGCGCAGCTCTTGATTAATCATTGCATGCTCAATAACAATTAAGATCGGGGGAAAAGTACAAGATGTGGCACATACAGTGGCTCATATATGGCATATCGTGTAGGAGATATACAGATACAGATATGTATATATATGCTGCGGCAGGGAGGAAGAGCAGCATAGCCATGAATGACTAAGCGCGGGGCTTAAGCAGAAATCAGAAATCAAAAATCAATTCAATGCCCAATTTCCAGCAAAGAAAAGAGAAGACAGAAGACAGCAGACAGCAGAGAGAGAGGAGAGAGGAGGAGGAGCACCACCAGTGCGAACTGGTTAGAACCGAAGCCAATCAACCCGCTGGACCTTTGAGGCGCTACGTCACTGCGTCATTAAAAAGGGATGGGGACATGGTCCATGGAGATGCCATGAATGGTTCCGGGGAAATGTTTCCATGAGGCTTGTGGATCTGGTTCACTCACATGATATTTATTTAAAACACTTAAGATATTAACTTAAAAAACATAAACTAGTACTTAAACTATAAATCATGTTATTTATTTATTTATTTTAAATACCTAAGCTATTTACTTAGCTTACATGAATGTCTAGAGAGATAGAGAAATAGAGAGATCATCATCAATTGATGATTTATTAAAATCGCATAAAAAGATCAAGCTTTATGCATTAATTTTGGATATCTGGTAAAATCTCCACTAGACCACCTGGCATTCTTTCCACCTTGTTTCGAGGGGCGCACATGATCGGAAGCTGTCAGTCCATCAATTGGAAGACGATGATCACGCTGCCGAGGGAGTGAGGAACTGACTGACTGTCTGCTTGAGTGGTTTTTCATTGCAAAGAATAATGTTTTCTGATTCGAACAGGTTTCCAGGCGCCCCACAATGGGGATGTGACACAACAATTAGAAGCTGCCACAAACTGTCGCTGGGCTCTTTGTTCAACGCTCCGCTCTATGCAAATGGCATGGCCGAAAGCCGTAAGCCGAAAGCCGAAAGCCAGTAGCCAAAAGCACTTGCTTTTGTTTGATCCGCTTTTGATTGTACCTACTTTTTTGTCGTATTTATTTTGTATTTTAATTATGTGCCTGGCGCGGCTGAGAGGAGTTTGATTTAAAGTGTTTACCCTGGGCCTTAGGGCAGCCGCTATACGGGGGACTATATCTATATAATGGCTACTGCCATAATAGCTACTATGACTGGATCAACACACGAGCCAGCCGAAGGGCCATAAAAATGTAAACGAATTAAGCGAGGGCGGAGAAGGCCCTCAACTCGACGCTCGACGACGCACATTCGATGCAGTCTGTCGGCGGAGCAAAAAACAATAATAATACAGATACTATTTGCATTCTGGTGACCCCGACCGAGCGAACGAGCGAGGGAAAATAATAAAAAGTAAAATGTATTTATAAGATTTTGTATTATTTGTTTGCTAAATGCTGCTGCTGCGGAGAGAGAACTACAGAGAAAGTGTCAGATTGGTGACCCCCAAAGCGGTTACGTGGATCTACATACATCTGGCGAATATCGGAGATTTCCCAGCGTTTCGTTTATTATTTGTTTGCTAAATAATGCACATCATCGATATCTTAATCACCCAGCCTGCGCCTTATTTATTGCTTATTATTATTTAAATTAAGGGGGATTTTCTGTGCCAATAACTGGGGCCTAGTGAATTAATTTAATTTAAGCTTTTCATAACGATAATTCTGTGTCGTAGTAACACTCTCGTGAGCAGAGAGTGGATAGCAAGAAATGATGTGTTGATGTTGCAAGAATTTATGTGAAACATTTGGCACTCGTTTTGGAGAACTTTAGATTTTGGAATCTACCACAAGTGCCACTTAATAAATGTCTAAATTCCCCCTCAAGACTCTGCCCCCGTGTGTTATGCATATTTCGCAGGAAGGTCAGCTGGACTCCCTGCCAGATTGAGACACTGTTCCAGGGGCCATTATGCGAATAGATAGTGGGTGAGTGGGTGAGTCGGTGAGTGGATAACCCCCAGCTGGCAGCCAAATGGGCATTGCAATTATGCAGCTAATTAAAGCACAATTAAGGCAGTTGCCTTGCCCCTTGCCCATTGCCCATTGCCCATTGCCCGTGGGGGACGAGTTGTTATCGACGTCCCCGGAAAAGTCGCTGCCTGGCCAGCACTCACTGTACCTGCTGCAGCGGCGGCTACTATCCGAATCTGAATCTGTATCCGAATCTCTAGCTGCGACTGTATACATATATGTATCTGTATCTGTATCTGTATCCGTATCCGTGGCTGTATCGAAAAGAACTTGCGCGCTGACCCAAACCAATTCGAATTGGTTCGATCCGCCTCGCCGCCCCCCAAAAAGCATATATCGGCCCGAGCGAGGGCCGACGGCATCCAAGATACAGCTACAGATACAGATACAAAGCACAGAACAGATACAACGCAGCGCAGAAAATAAACAAACAAATAAATAAATAATTATGGCGGAGAGGAGGCGATCCGCATAGGCGCTTTATTTTTAAGCGAGCACGCCGCCTCCAAGGAGATGTTTGCTCAGCCAAAAATAAAGCCGCTCGCGATTTTCGCCGATTTCAAATTGGTCGCGTTTCAGGTTCAAGAACATTGAAAACGCGTCATGCGAGAGATATATCCACAAATGATAGATATGCGGATATAACGATATGAAAGGAGGGGTGTATATGTGTATGGGAAGGCCATTTGAGGTTAATGCAAAGATCTAAAGGGTAAAGGGAGGGGTTAAGGAGGGTTAGAAGGAATTTTTGAGAAGGCTTCAAAGGGATTTTTTTTAGAGGTAAGCTTAACCAAATTGTTCTATAAGTCTTTAATTGAACTTTAATAAGTTCTTCCCCAAATATATGTTGTGTATTCAAGAGTTTTACGTAGTTCAGGACTTCTTTAACTAAAAGTAAATGTAATTACAATTTAAATACAATTTAAAACAAAAGGTTTATGATAGCAAACATTATATGGTATATTCTATAATATAATATTAAATACATTACTATTCAGTTCAAACTAATTTGCATTACGAAAAGACAACCTAAAAGTACGCTCTCCTCTTTAAGAAAAGTATTTCAGACATTTCCTGGTATTTTAACTTAATTTTTATTTGCTAAAATGGCGCCAAAATGTTGTCTGACCTTTAGCTTTTAGCTTCCCCCTTAAGCCCCATAACCATTTTAATAATAATAATAATAACAATCACTCGCAACTTATCATCTCCAAGTCATCTCCCACTTGGCACGTTTCCTTGTCTTATCTGTTTTGCAAATATTTTCATTAAATAGCAATTTCCCTGCAATTCCGTTTATTTCTGTTACAGGGACTACCTACGGCTGCCGTCCGTAAAGTGACTTAACTTGTTTTATTGCCCCGCCCGGGGCGTGTCATCACTATCTCTAGGTACCATATATATTCTTTAAAATTATTCATATTTAATAAGTTTTATGCAAAATGGCGGATCGAGTGCAATTAGAAACGATTGATGGGGGAAAACAATCAAGATACGGCTGTTTTCTGTCTAGAAATCAATAGAAAATGTACCTATTATTTGAAGGTAAGAAAGTTTTTCATTTTGAAAGAGTTCCTATTTTTTGTACATGTTTGAACACAATTAAATTATGAAAATGTGTAACTTTTAACTCTAAATGAAACAGAATACTTTTCCAGTTTGAGAGCTTAGATATATTTATTTAATTTACTGCCGTTTGGTACCTTAAACTGACTTAAAACGCTGGGCTGGTATCCTAGCCAGCAGCTTGGCTGAGTAGCACATTTCCAACGCTAAAGAAAGCATTTCTTTTTTTCTTGCAAAAGAAAAAAACCAACAAATAAAATACTCCAAATATTTATTCAAAGAGAAGGGGAGACATAAAACATTGCATTTATTTTGGATTATTTTAAATTTGATCCTGGCTGCTGCTGCTGCTGCTGCGGTTGCTGCCACTTACCTTCTCTTGGCGTACTGCTTGCTGCGGCAGCGATGGGCGTGGCAATGCTGGTGTCCCGTTATCTCCCTGTTCCTGTTGTTGTTGTAATTGTTGTTGTTGACTTTGTTACTATTGTTGTAGCAGTTGCTGTTGTTGTTGTTGTTGTTTTGCGGATTGAGCTGCGATATTGCTTCCATTCAAATAGTTATCGCTGTTTATGGGTTATCGTGATATTTGTTATCGGCTGTACTCCGTTTTTGTTTCGTTTGTGATTTTCTCAAATTATTCGGTTACAACTCGATTTGAAATGCTGCTGTAAGCCTCGAAATAAAATTAAATTTGTAGTAATTTTGTTTGTTTGGTAATTACCCAAGAAGAAGAAAAAAAAAACAAATAAAAAAAGGTTACATCGTTTACATCTTTACGTTTGGGTTTTATGGTTGTAAGTTTATTACTTATTACGGGATTTTTATTTTATTTACAAACAAAACTCTGTTATGTATGAGCATTAAGAGGGATGTAATGTAAGGAACCTCAAATACTATGTACGTTTTATTATCTTTTTATATGTACACTGTATGCTTAATTATCAGTTAAGCTGCAGGATACGTAGCAGCCATAGCTGCTGTGGCTCTCGGCTGGTATTATACTAAATATACATATATGTATGTTATTTTATCGATTATTTACTCCATCATGCCTCCAGTTGTCGATTGAACACCAATAACAGGCAGTAGTTCCCCATAAACCCCTATCGGGGCGCATCCGGATTTGCACATGCAAAGATCAAGAGAGCTTCGAGCGATCCGCACGATCGGCGCAGGCACGTTTCACCCAATTTTCACCTAGCCAGCGGCTGATGGCGAAATAGCAAAAATATAAACAATGCCCGACACGTGAATCGGCGGCGATGGCGATGGCGGGGCATCGAGAATCGTGAATCCTCATGGCCCCCAAAAAAATCAAAAGCGAAAGCGAAAATGCAGAAAATACGCCAGAGTGCTGAGGAAAATAAGGAAAATTCGGAGGGCAAGAGAGGGCGAGAGAGTGAGAGAGGGGGGCACTCTGTGCGTGGAAAATTTGAAATTGTTGTTGAAAATTGGAAAAACTGATTCTATCTTGTTTATTTCGGACACTCTGTGGGTGAGTCTGCCAGTTATTTCGATCGCTTCCCATACTTATATATGCATACTTTCGATTTGTTTATGTTTTTTTTAGTTTCTTTTTTTGTTGCTGCTGTTTTTATGTATTTATTTATTTTTTTACTTGTACTTATTACGCACAGAAAATGTGCTTTTCGTCTGCTTAAAATTTTGGAAGTGAGGTCTTGCCTGGTTTCCTGTTAGAAATTTGTCAAGCCTTTTGCAGGAAATTATTTAGAGTAGTTTTTAATGGTTTTCATAAATAAGTATTAATATTACTTAATTATTACATTGGTCTAGTCATAAATAGCAAAGCATTGAATGGGATTTTAAGAGAGCTTTGTCGTTTAATTAAAGACTATATTAAAAAGCAATCAGATTGTCAAGCTAAGTAAATATACATATACGCTAAGGTCCCCCTTAGGTACAAATTGCTACAAAATAATAGACATAAGTTAAATTGTTGCAGACAATTCCTCCAAAATAAATTTTATAAGATGATCTTAAACTTTATAAGAAATTCGACATTGTTTTTAGATTTCTTGCATGTAACTAGGACATTGTTTTGATTATTTTTAGACAAATTCCAGATCAGTGATCTGTATATTTGTTTCCCTAGTAGAAAAATATCAATTATTATCTTAAGATTATAATAACAAATCAAAATGATTTCAAAACTATTAAAAAACAATTAACCTTAAAAAGAAAATTAAAATATTCTCCCCATTCCTCTGAATCCCAGTTTTTTTTCAAGCTTTTTCTTTTAGAAATGCCTAGCATTCCACCTACAGTTTTTCCATTTCACATTTCCCCCAATCCCAAATTTTCCCGAACATTTTCCTATGTCACCGTTACCCGTTGCAACTGGTTAAACCGGTACAAAATCCACCGAATCGGACAGAATCGACTGCGTCAGCAGCAGCAGCAGCAGCAGGGCGCTTCGAAAATAGATCATATCTGGAAAGTGTGAGCGAGCACTGGCTCCTAGATCCCGATCTCGAGATCTCCAACTGTTGCCGCCTCGGAACCGCCATATACTACTTGTATATATTTATAGTCAAGTCGGAAATCGGTGCGGTGCGTCCTTCCTATTCCGACCGGGAGGTCACCCGGAGATTGGGAGATCTTGAGAGCGGGAGATAGAGAGCGGGAGAGAGCGAGAGAGAGTGGCGACAGAGCGAACTGGGCAGTGGGCAGTGGGCAGGTGGACCGGACCTGTTCGGTCTGGAACCGGGCGGATCGGACCCGCCACGGCTATACAGCTCGCATATGTAGGTGTAGATATAGCCCAGCGCATAATAGACCTAGCCAGACCAGACCGCCATGAGACTGGGGTAAAAATATACGCACTCTCTCGAAGGAATGAAGGAAGGAAGGAAGGAAGGAAGGGGTCTCAATGCTGACGTTGTTGACATTGGGTGACGTCCCATCGGCATGAGCTACATATATGTGCCACATATCCACCAATAGCGATGACTCGGAGGCGGATCCAGACTCGGATTCCGATTCAGATTCACAGATTCCGAATAGGAACGGCAGGCAACACGTGCAACAGGCGCTTTTTAATCGGCGCGCGGGGCTGTGTTCCAATTCGAATTAGCATGCTAATGGGCGAGAATGGAGAAACAACGGCCAAGTGAAGAAAATATTCCCACAATTTAAATGCAAATTTCGAGTAAACAAAACCAGGCGGCGGCGCACAATATTTACTTGTGTTATTTTCCATGCTGAATATGAAATGAAATGATTTATCAATCAGATTGTATGTAAATAAAATCAGTTCGTAGAACTGTCAGTTATGACATGTTCTACATGCAGGCGCAGGCCCTGGTACAGTCTGCAGAGCTGCGATAGCAATAGCGATAGCGATAACGATTGGCCCTCCCTGTAAGTGCAACTCTGGACTCGAAATCTCCTTACTTTTGTGCTAATTTATTCCTTTGCTTTTTCGGGATCTGCTTTGGCGGTCAACTCAACTGGCATTCTAGAACTCGGACTTGGCTTTTGCTTTTCTGTTAATGGCTTTCTTATTTTTCGTATTATCTTGAAATGGGCAACAAAGTTTTCCGCTGTTTTTCCGAGGTGTTTATAATTTGGACTTGTGCCAGGTGCTTTAGTGGTTCGATTTTCCGTTTTTATTTGCTTTGCTTACGAATTGTTAATTCTTTTGTATATATTTTCTGTTTGGTTTCGCGCTGCTTAAATGCGATATTGCGATTATTGGCGGCTGTTTAGTTGTAATTCATTTATATTGATCTCTCTTTCGACACGCTCTAGAAATCAAATCGATCGCAATTGCAATTCGATCGGATTTCGGTTTCGGCCTGGGAATTGCTGCCCGATTTTTTTTTTAGATCACTTTGCTATTGGTTTTCGATTTGTATTCCTTATTGTTTTGTTGCTATTCCTCAATTGCTGTTGTGTTATATGCTTTAGATTTCGATTTCGATTTTTTGTGGATTTCTTTTCTCGCTTCTGGCTCGGATAATCGCAGATTTCGTGTGCTAATGTCGCGGCTTGAACTTTAAAACTGAAAACGAACGATTTTTCAGATGTTTCGCATTGTTTAGTTTAGTGCGCTGTGCGGGCTCTCTATTGTTGTTGTTGTTGTTGCTGCCGCTTCTGCTGCTGCTGCTGCTGCTGATGTGATTCCTCGTGTTGTTGTTGTTGTTGTATTATGTTTACTACTGTCTACTAAATACTGCTGCCGCTAGGTGCAGCACGGCAGCGATGCCGCCGACAGAGGCAGCCTACACCCGAAAAAATACGGGGGAAGAAATAACATGTATTTCGTAATTAGTTGTGGTTCTATCCTTCTTTAGAATTCACCATTAATTCACCAATGCTGCAATTTCACCAATATTTTAGCAAATGCTTCACCAATGGCTCACCAATAATTAATTATAAGCTTACCAACATGATCACCAAGGGTACACCATTGCTTGGTAAATAATTTAGCAATAGTTCCTCAATTGATAACTAATGGCTTACAACAACATCAACAATGTTTGAGAAATATTTGACTAATCTTTGGGAAATTATATAGCAATATTTTAAAATGTTTCACTAATGCTTCGGCAATTTTTCACCAATGCTTCAGCAATGCTTAAAATTTGTTAGCATTGTTTCAACAGCGTTTCATCAATGCTTCAGCAATTCTTCAACCATGCTTACCAATGCTTCCTTAGAAAATCCCTCAACTGTGTGCAGTATTTTATACAATTTCAACTGCCAAGTGCCACAGTTATTTTTCGAGTGCAGCTCCCATCACATAGCTGATCCCACATACAAATCTCATCCCAGCATTCCCATCGAATGTCTGTCCCGCTCTCTCTCTCTATCTCTCTCTTTCAACAACAATGGGATCGCTCAATGAGCTTGAGTGTCATCCACTTAGGAAGCGCCAACCACTGAACTCGCCACAGCACCCACCGCCAGCAACAGCAACAACAATGCCAACAACAACAATAACAATAAGAAATAACAACAATAAAAAGTAGGGACGGCGGCAGAGGTCGATGTCGACGTCGTCGTCGTCGCAGTCGCAGATGATTATAATACAATGGACGATAATGCGAGCGATCATGTAAATTTTATTAGATTAGATTTGTCTCAGTTTGGCGACGTTTGTTAGGTGGCTTTTTTTCGAGCAATTGTCGTCGCTGGTCTCTTATAATCCGCCGAAGGGGCAAATAATGGGCAGGGCACGCGAAATGGTCGCGGAGTTGGAGTCCAAGTCCCATCTGGAACGTTTGAAGGCGCTGGTCGGCTGGTCGGCTGGTCGGTGGACTGTGACAGATCTGTTCCGATGGGCTTCGTCAGTACTTTCTATTATTTCAAGTTAAAAGTTAGCATTTCAAATAAACAACAACAGTTTTGTTGTATTTCAAATGAAGGTTTCCGAGAGATTGTATTTATGGTGTAGCTAGTAGCTGCGGCAAAGCGGCATTTATTATTGCATTATATTATTCCGCTCAAGTGCTCTTTTCTCGTTGGGTGCGATGGGTGCGATGCTTGGATTTTATTTGTTTTCTCCGCGTGTACTCTGGAATCATCTTGAATGGAGGAATTGATCAAGATATCAAGACATCCCAGCAGGCATCCCAGCAGCGCCTCTGCCGGGGCAAATTGAAATAATTCAATTAATTTGCATTGTAAGTATAAGTGGCTTGGATTGTAATCAACGGCGGAATCAACAAAATCAGAGAAATCAAGTTGAAAACTTGGGCGCAGGCCCAGAAAAGTCTATTGAAATGAATCAGCATCAATTTGCGTTCAAATTCAAATTCAAACGAAAAGCGCGCGCTTGTAGCTGAATGCTATGGCACTCACACTAAGCAGTGCAGCCAGTTTCGGGATATTTCTTTGCTATTAAGGGTTTATAACTAATGAAGGTTATTGTAGATAGTAGATAGTAGTAACTTAACGAGTGCCTTTTTTGTGTATGGTGTATTAAGTTTCAATTAACTTTTAACTTACAGATAGCTTGCAAGCAGTGCGCGGCCAGCCAGCTACTACTACCTAAGCAAGCAGTGCAAGCACCTGTCTATCGATAACTCCTCCTATCGAATCGAGCGAACAGCTGATTGCCGGCGCGTGTTGTTTTCCTGTTTAATTTCCGCGAATTAAAATTCTACTTTCAGTGCGGAAAACGTCCATGAAATAGACAGAAATGCAACGAGCTCGCGTTTTGCCGAGCCTGGGCCTGCGCTGGCAGCGTCTAGGCCAACTCCCAGGACGCCTGGCGTGCACCGCGAGCGCCGGCCAGCGTTATGCAATTCCACCGCCGCCGCCGCCGGCTTGGACTTTTCCGGCGGCGCCTCCTCCGCCGCCGCCCGGCCAGCAGAAGCGTTTCCTCAGCACGGAGAGGAAGGGCAGCAGACGCAACACCACACCGGCCAGGCCGCCGGCTAGCCTCGAGGAGGCGTGGACGCAGCTGGAGGCGCACTACCAGCAGCACAGCCTGCTCAACTACGAGCACTGCCAGCGGGTGCTGGAGCTCCTGCAGCGGGAGAGGACGCCCACGGTGAGCGCCGAGCAGGTGCACTTCCTGCTGGGATCGTGTGTGCCCGAACTGCTGCCCGCCCGGAGCGCCCAGGAGCGGCTGCAGCTCTTCCAGAGCCTGTGGGCGCAGCTCCTGAAGCTGGGCCAGCCCACACTGGCCCACTACCACACGCGGCTGCAGGTGCTGCGCCAGAACCGACTGCCGCTGCCCGATCACCGTTCCCTGCTGGCCGAGATTGCCGTCTACCACGGCGCCGCCGATGCCGGGCTCTACAGCGACCTGCTGGACGTGGCCTGCGCCGCGGGCAACATGCGACAGGCCAGCGAGCTGCTGGCCGAGATGCGCGAGCACAGCTTCGCCCTCACCGAGCGCAACTTCCACGCGCTGCTCCTCGGCCACGCCCGCAACGGAGATCTGGTCGGCACGGAGTCCGTGGTGGGCAGCATGCGCTCCGCCGGCCTTCAGCTGGGCACCAGCACCACCGAGGCCCTGCGCTTCGAGGCGCTCGTGGAGGACGGCCGGCTGGAGCGGGCCAGGGAGGTGCTGCAGGCGACAACGGGCTTCAGCCACGCCCAGCTGCTCCAGATGCTGCGGGCGGTCGTCGCTTCCAAGGAGGTGGACGCACAGCTTGTCCAGCTGCTGGTCGGCGAGATGCCGCGCGAGTTTCTCACCGGCCTGGATCTGCCGCCCGCCCTGAAGAGCCTCTGCATCCAGCTGCTGCACGAGGGGCGCCCCGAGGTGGTCGTCCAGCTGGTGGCCGCCCTGCCGGCGCCCAATCACACGCAGAACCAGAACGTGGACGAGTATGGGAGCCTGCTGCTGCAGGAATTCTTCCGCGCCAACATCCCCGTGCAGGAGACGCTGCAGTTTGCCCGCCAGCTGGTCCAGCGGGGCCAGAATCCCCGTGCCCTTCACCTGCTCGTGGAGCTGGCCCTGCGGCGCCTGCCCTCCGCGGCGCTTGGCTGCCTGGAGGCCCTGGCTGCCGATGCCGGCGAGGAGCTGCGTCCCCACTACTTCTGGCCCCTCATCCTGCATCATTACCGCCGCGAGGGCGAGAGCGGCATGCTGCGCCTGGTGGCGGAGATGCAGCGCCTGCGCGTGGAGTGCGACGAGGAGACGCTGCGCCAGTACCTGCTGCCACATCTCACCCAAAGCCTCACCCAGCCGGTGGAGAGCGTGAAGGCGCTGGAAGCGGTGGGCGTGCGGCCATCGCAGTCGCTTGGCCCCGTCCTGGGGATCCTGCTGCAGCAGCACCAGCTGCCCGAGGCGCTGGAGCTGCTCAGGCGCTACCCCACGCGACTGGAGCTGTCGACGCTGCTGCAGCCGCTGTGCTCGCTGGCGGTGAATGCGCGCGCCACCAAGCGCTTCGAGCCATTCGCCCAGCTGGTCCAGGCGCTGCAGCAGAAGGCGCTCCAGCGGGAGGAGGACTTTGTGGGCGCCCTGCTGCTCCAGATGTGCGGGCCGCAGACGCGCCTGCGCCAGGAGCCCGCGGCCCTGCTGCGCTTCGTGCACGAGCTGCAGCGCCTGGAGCTGCAGCTCTCGCCGGCCGCCGCCGAGGCCTTGCTCTCCCTTTCACGCCAGGCGGCCGCCAGCACCAAGGAGGAGGATAGCGCCCTGGCCCAGGGCCTGGGCAAGGCCCTGCAGAAGATGCGCAACTCGAAGCTGACGCTGCCGGCGGATGCCGCCTCCCTGCACGGCGGCTTCATCAAGCATCCGCGCGACATGAGCCTCGATGAGCTGGAGTGCCACCTGGTGGAGCTGGAGGCCAAGCAGCTCAATCCTCGCGGCGTCCTGCGCCGCCTGCTGCAGCTCTCCGTGCGCAGCGGTCGCCTGGAGCGGGCCCAGCAGCTGCTCGCCAAGTGCCAGGCCCTGAAGGTGCAGTCCAGCGCCGGGATGCTGGCCTCCATTCTGGATCTGCACATCAAGTTGGGCGACCTGCCGCGCGCCCAGAAGACGTTGGAGCAGCTGAAGAGCAGCTATCCAGGTAAGGACGCTCTCGGGACGCTCTCCCTCCCATCTGATCAGAGTAACTCAACTGCTCCCCTTGCATCCTTGCAGCCTTCCAGCTGGACGAGCACAAGCTGATCGACTATGCCGCCCTGCTGGTCCGCGGGGAGCAGCTGGAGGCCGCCAAGCTGCTGCTGCGGCAGCGGGCGGAGCAGCACAAGATCGTTGGCGGCGACTATGTGATCAAGAACGTGTGGCAGCTCCTCAGCAATGTGGCCCAGCTGGCCGCCGCCGCCTCCGCCACGCTTCCTCCCGAGGAGAAGCACACCACGAACCACACCCGCGAGATGCTGGACTACCTGCGGGGCCTGGGCTACTGCCAATCGCACAACGCCCTGCTGGGACCGGTGGTGCGCGAGTGGCTCTTGAAGGGCGACCTGGATGCGGCTGTGGCCGAGTTCCAGCGCCTGGCCAGCAAGCACAAGCACACGCCCCTGCAGTTCGAGATGCTCTCGCTGCTGGTGCGCCTGGGCAACGGCGATGAGCAGGAGCTGGCACGCTTCCAGGCCAGCAATGCGACACCGCAGACCGCCCAGCAGCACCTGGCGACGGTCACGACGACCGTGAGCCGTGTCCATGGGGCGGCCAACATGAACAGCGCCCTCCTGCTGGCCCTGGCCGAGTCGGGCACGGAGACGCAGCTGCGACGGCTGATCATCAACCCCGAGTTCCGCATCAACCACGAGCTGCTGCTGAAGAACTGCGAGCACCTGGGCCAGGAGGGGGCCGTGCGCACGCTGCTGCGCCTGGCGCGCGGCGTGCGTGGCGTCCAGCGGACGATTGACGAGCAGAAGATCTACGACCTGCTGCTGGCCCAGTTCTGCCGCAGCAACGACTACGAGGCGGCGCTGAATCTGTTCGAGCGCCTGGAGGCCGACGACGAGCTGAAGGTGTCGCAGGAGTTCCTGCGCAACCTGGTGCAGCTGCTGAACGTGAACCAGGTGGAGATACCCAGCGGGATAGCGCTCCGCGCCCAGATTAGGTAGCTGCAAGTTCGTTTCTAGTTTAAATTCTCTTTTTTATTTTTTAACTTTAACTTTTAAATAAACCGAAAAACTTGAATTCAGTTTTGAAATTCCGAAAAATAGGAACTCACGTAGGCCTTGGAGAAACTGAGACCCGACCGAGCTGACGCCTGTCAAGTGCGTTCGTTCCCTTTCGCAGATGAATTTCGAACGCGTCGCCAGTAATATCGAGTGAAACAATCAGATTCTGACCCCGAGCCCCGTTTATTGCGACGTTTACCCATCCAAATTTTAGTTCCGCATGTTTCGCGCCTTATATCGCCGGTTTCGCAGGCGGAAGCGGTCCCGCGACGACGACGACGAGCAGGGGGACGACGTGTCCGCCAATGACCAGGCCAGCAATGACCTGGCCCAGCCAGCAGAGCCCCAAGAGGCCCACATAGAGACACATGAGGTGGAGGTGGAGGCGGTGGTGGAGGTGGAGGTAAATAGGGCCGACGAGGCTGCCGCCACCTCCTCGTCCACCACCACCATTGTGGCCAGCAGGAGCCAGCCAGCGCTCCCGACCTCCAATCCCGACCAGCTAAAGGTGCTGGCCACTCGCCAGCAGTTGATCCTGGTGCTGAGCCGCCTCTGCGGCGAGGCCGAGGGCGATGGCGAAGGCCAGTCCACCAATCAGATTGTGCTGGAGCTGCTGGGCAGCTGGCACGCAGCTGGTGCCACGATGATGCCATCGCCCATTCAGCGCATGTCCAAGCAGCTCTTGGGCGTGCTGCGCGAACAGACACTCCAGGAGGCGGGCATAGCGCCGGGCAACGAGCGCTATCGCTGCTTCGAGAGCGTTTTGCAGAACTACACCAGAGTCTATGCGGCCCGCCGCTTCATGGAGCAGCTGCCCCAGCTGGGCCAGGCCGAGGTGCAGCCCCAGGTGGCCGCCAACCAGGTGCTGCAGTTACCCCTGCTGCTGCGCCAGCTCTGGGCCTCGCTGGACACGATGGAGTTCTTCAACGAGGACAGCGCCTTCAAGGCCTACCTGGAGGCACGCCACCATCCGCAGGCGCGCATTCTCAGCGAGCTCCTGCTGACACGCATCTCGCGCGTCTTCCTGGCCATTGTCAGCTCCAAAATGTTCCTGGAGTTCAGCGAGCGCGAGCTCGTTCACATTCTACGCAACTGCTACCTCAGCGTCAACTCCGAGATCGAGGTGAGTGTCCTGGCAAATAGAGCCATGTGTCCATGCTTCCGCATTCCTCACATTCCTCGCATTCCTCGCAGATCTTCCTCGCCATGGTGCTCTGGATGGAGCACAACTGGACGGAGCCCAGCTGTGCCGAACGCCTCCTGGCAGAGGTGCGCTTCGGCCTGATGCCCACTTGGTACCTTTCCACCATGGTCAGGACCAACCGCTGCCAGCACTTTGGCAGAGTGATTGGCAGCCCCGGCGTGCAGCGCATGATAGCCCAGGGCTTGGAGTGAGTGCAGAGGAGGCTTCGGGGTTTGTTACCACGCTGAAATTCACTTTATATCTTTCGCAGGGATGCCATCACACTCAAGAGGAAACCACGCTTCTCGTCCGCCAACAGGAGGACAGGAGCCAAGGAGCAGTCGCTGCTGGAGGGGACTCTCCTGCCGCGCGACTGGATTGTCGACATCGAGTGTCGCCACCACCACAAGTGCCACTGCCGCTTCTTCGTTTACCCCACCTACGAGGCCTTCAAGAGCAACCTGACCAGAATCCTCTGCCGGCCGCCCAACTACTGGCACACCTTCCGCCCCGCCCAGGAGGTATACCGCCACGAATTCCGCTGCTGCTCCTCGCCCCACTTTCCCTAGTTCGAGCCCGTAGCCAGCAGCCGGGTGCGTCCATTCCCACACCACCAGTCACACCCGCCGTTTGCTCCGGCTCCGCGTCAAATTTCTGTTAGGTATTTGGCGTGAATCGGGCGACTCTTGGCACCACAATCATCGACCAAGTGGCAAACCTGTGCATATGCAAAGAATGTCTTTTTTAGAACACTTTTTATGTATTTATTAAACCCAACTCTGGTTGTGCCGCCGAGTCTTTGCATCACCCCACCAGGTCTGTTGTGTGGGATGGGTCGCACTTCCGCCTGATGGGTGCGCCTTATCAAATAAATTTATATTTTTGGCTTGTAACCCCTTGCATTTTTGGCTTCAAAAAATGGGTCTCATTTTTTTTTTGGTCCACACATGGCTAGTTTGATTCAGCTTTTGATACTGATCAAGAATATATATGGTGTATAGGGTCGGAAATGACTCCTCTGTATAATTTGAACATATTCAGTACAAACTTCTCACTTGCTGGATTTGAAGTACCAGGCGCACAGAAGGCAGTAGAGGGTTAATTTGCTTGAGTGCGAACTATTATTTTCACTCAATGGTGAAGTTCGCTCAGAGCTGTGCATCAGCTCATCTTTGCTCTCTTGCACTCTCTTCATTCAAGGTCAGAGCAGCGCAAGCACTTAGCCGTCCCTGCTCTCAGTTTGCAAGTAACGATCTCTGTCGAATCATTGAGTGCAATTGAGAGCAAGTCAGCGGGCAGGCGCATCAGCTCATCTTCGCTCGCCTACACTCTCTTCATTTGAGCGCAAGAACAGAAGGCAGAAGAGGGATAATTTGCTTGAGTGCGAACTATTATTTTCACTCAATGACGAAGTTCGCTCAGAGCTGTGCATCAGCTCATCTTCGCTCACCTGCACTCTCTTCATTCGAGCTCAGAGCAGCGCAAGAACAGAAGGCAGAAGAGGGATAATTTGCTTGAGTGCGAACTATTATTTTCACTCAATGACGAAGTTCGCTCAGAGCTGTGCATCAGCTCATCTTCGCTCTCCTGCACTCTCTTCATTCGAGCTCAGAGCAGCGCAAGAACAGAAGGCAGAAGAGGGATAATTTGCTTGAGTGCGAACTATTATTTTCACTCAATGACGAAGTTCGCTCAGAGCTGTGCATCAGCTCATCTTCGCTCACCTGCACTCTCTTCATTCGAGCTCAGAGCAGCGCAAGAACAGAAGGCAGAAGAGGGATAATTTGCTTGAGTGCGAACTATTATTTTCACTCAATGACGAAGTTCGCTCAGAGCTGTGCATCAGCTCATCTTCGCTCTCCTGCACTCTCTGCATTCGAGCTCAGAGCAGCGCAAGAACAGAAGGCAGTAGAGGGATTATTTGCTTGAGTGCGAACTATTATTTTCACTCAATGGTGAAGTTCGCTCAGAGCTGTGCATCAGCTCATCTTTGCTCTCTTGCACTCTCTTCATTCAAGGTCAGAGCAGCGCAAGAACAGAAGGCAGAAGAGGGATAATTTGCTTGAGTGCGAACTATTATATTCACTCAATGACGAAGTTCGCTCAGAGCTGTGCATCAGCTCATCTTCGCTCTCCTGCACTCTCTGCATTCGAGCTCAGAGCAGCGCAAGAACAGAAGGCAGAAGAGGGATAATTTGCTTGAGTGCGAACTATTATTTTCACTCAATGATGAAGTTCGCTCAGAGCTGTGCATCAGCTCATCTTCGCTCTCCTGCACTCTCTTCATTCGAGCTCAGAGCAGCGCAAGAACAGAAGGCAGAAGAGGGAAAATTTGCTTGAGTGCGAACTATTATTTTCACTCAATGATGAAGTTCGCTCAGAGCTGTGCATCAGCTCATCTTTGCTCTCTTGCACTCTCTTCATTCAAGGTCAGAGCAGCGCAAGCACTTATCTTCGCTCTCCTGCTCTCAGTTTGCAAGTAACGATCTCTGGCGAATCATTGAGTGCAATTGAGAGCAAGCCAGAGCGGCGCAGGCGCATCAGCTCATCTTCGCTCGCCTACACTCTCTTCATTTGAGCTCAGAGCAGCGCAAGAATAGAAGGCAGAAGAGGGATAATTTGCTTGAGTGCGAACTATTATTTTCACTCAATGACGAAGTTCGCTCAGAGCTGTGCATCAGCTCATCTTCGCTCTCCTGCACTCTCTTCATTCGAGCTCAGAGCAGCGCAAGAACAGAAGGCAGAAGAGGGATAATTTGCTTGAGTGCGAACTATTATTTTCACTCAATGACGAAGTTCGCTCAGAGCTGTGCATCAGCTCATCTTCGCTCTCCTGCACTCTCTTCATTCGAGCTCAGAGCAGCGCAAGAACAGAAGGCAGAAGAGGGATAATTTGCTTGAGTGCGAACTATTATATTCACTCAATGACGAAGTTCGCTCAGAGCTGTGCATCAGCTCATCTTCGCTCTCTTGCACTCTCTTCATTCGAGCTCAGAGCAGCGCAAGAACAGAAGGCAGAAGAGGGATAATTTGCTTGAGTGCGAACTATTATTTTCACTCAATGACGAAGTTCGCTCAGAGCTGTGCATCAGCTCATCTTCGCTCTCTTGCACTCTCTGCATTCAAGGTCAGAGCAGCGCAAGCACTCATCTTCGCTCTCCTGCTCTCCGTTCGCCAGCTACTGGAAATGAAGAGAGGGGCAAAAATGCAGTTTCACTCAAGTAAATCGTCCATCTACTGCCTTCTGTGCGCCTGGTACTTCAAATCCATTTTGTCCCAATATTGCAACACAGCTAAATGGGCATCTCTGGCGGCAAGTAATATGCCATTTTGTCCCAATATTGCAACACCGCTAAATGGGCATCTCTGGTGGTAGGTAAGATGCCATTTTGTCCCAATATTGCAACACAGCTAATTGCGCATCTCTGGTGGTAGGTAAGATGCCATTTTGTCCCAATATTGCAACACAGCTAATTGCGCATCTCTGGCGGTAAGTAATATGCCATTTTGTCCCAATATTGCAACACAGCTAAACGGGCATCTCTGGCGGCAAGACATGTGCCATTTTGTCCCAATATTGCAACACAGCTAAATGCGCATCTCTGGCGGCAAGTAATATGCCATTTTGTCCCAATATTGCAACACCGCTAAATGGGCATCTCTGGTGGTAGGTAAGATGCCATTTTGTCCCAATATTGCAACACAGCTAATTGCGCATCTCTGGTGGTAGGTAAGATGCCATTTTGTCCCAATATTGCAACACAGCTAATTGCGCATCTCTGGCGGTAAGTAATATGCCATTTTGTCCCAATATTGCAACACCGCTAAATGGGCATCTCTGGCGGCAAGTAAGATGCCATTTTGTCCCAATATTGCAACACAGCTAAATGCGCATCGCTGGTGGTAGGTAAGATGCCATTTTGTCCCAATATTGCAACACAGCTAATTGCGCATCTCTGGCGGTAAGTAATATGCCATTTTGTCCCAATATTTCAACACCGATAAATGGGCATCTCTGGCGGCAAGTAAGATGCCATTTTGTCCCAAAATTGCAACACAGCTAAATGCGCATCGCTGGTGGTAGGTAATATGCCATTTTGTCCCAATATTGCAATACAGCTAAATGCGCATCTCTGGCGGCAAGTAATATGCCATTTTGTCCCAATATTGCAACACCTCTAAATGGGCATCTCTGGCGGCAAGTAAGATGCCATTTTGTCCCAATATTAATATTAATAATAATAAAGCACCAGGCGCACAGAAGGCAGTAGATGGACGATTTTCTTGAGTGCAACTGCATTTTTGCTTGAGTGCGAACTATTATTTTCACTCAATGATGAAGTTCGCTCAGAGCTGTGCATCAGCTCATCTTCGCTCTCTTGCACTCTCTTCATTCAAGGTCAGAGCAGCGCAAGCACTTATCTTCGCTCTCCTGCTCTCAGTTTGCAAGTAACGATCTCTGGCGAATCATTGAGTGCAATTGAGAGCAAGTCAGAGCGGCGCAGGAGCCTCAGCTCATCTTCGCTCTCTTGCACTCTCTTCATTCAAGGTCAGAGCAGCGCAAGCACTCATCTTCGCAAAAATGCAGTTTCACTCAAGTAAATCGTCCATCTACTGCCTTCTGTGCGCCTGGTGCTTTATTATTATTAATATTAATATTGGGACAAAATGGCATCTTACTTGCCGCCAGAGATGCCCATTTAGCGGTGTTGCAATATTGGGACAAAATGGCATCTTACCTACCACCAGAGATGCGCATTTAGCTGTGTTGCAATATTGGGACAAAATGGCATATTACCTACCACCAGCGATGCGCATTTAGCTGTGTTGCAATATTGGGACAAAATGGCATCTTACTTGCCGCCAGAGATGCCCATTTATCGGTGTTGAAATATTGGGACAAAATGGCATATTACTTACCGCCAGAGATGCGCAATTAGCTGTGCTGCAATATTGGGCAAAATGGCAATTATACCGGTGCGCAATTAGCTGTGTTGCAATATTGGGACAAAATGGCATCTTACCTACCACCAGCGATGCGCATTTAGCTGTGTTGCAATATTGGGACAAAATGGCATCTTACTTGCCGCCAGAGATGCCCATTTATCGGTGTTGAAATATTGGGACAAAATGGCATATTACTTACCGCCAGAGATGCGCAATTAGCTGTGTTGCAATATTGGGACAAAATGGCATCTTACCTACCACCAGAGATGCGCATTTAGCTGTGTTGCAATATTGGGACAAAATGGCATATTACTTGCCGCCAGAGATGCGCTTTTAGCTGTGTTGAAATATTGGGACAAAATGGCATATTACTTACCGCCAGAGATGCGCAATTAGCTGTGTTGCAATATTGGGACAAAATGGCATCTTACCTACCGCCAGAGATGCGCAATTAGCTGTGTTGCAATATTGGGACAAAATGGCATCTTACCTACCACCAGAGATGGGCATTTAGCTGTGTTGCAATATTGGGACAAAATGGCATATTACTTGCCGCCAGAGATGCGCATTTAGCTGTGTTGAAATATTGGGACAAAATGGCATCTTACTTGCCGCCAGAGATGCCCATTTATCGGTGTTGAAATATTGGGACAAAATGGCATATTACTTACCGCCAGAGATGCGCAATTAGCTGTGTTGCAATATTGGGACAAAATGGCATCTTACCTACCACCAGAGATGCGCATTTAGCTGTGTTGCAATATTGGGACAAAATGGCATATTACTTGCCGCCAGAGATGCGCATTTAGCT
The DNA here is from genome assembly GCA_018151655.1 of Drosophila bocqueti. NCBI lineage: Eukaryota > Metazoa > Arthropoda > Insecta > Diptera > Drosophilidae > Drosophila > Drosophila bocqueti. The sequence continues at coordinate 283,032 of JAECXF010000004.1, forward strand.
GTGTTGCAATATTGGGACAAAATGGCATATTACTTGCCGCCAGAGATGCGCATTTAGCTGTGTTACAATATTGGGACAAAATGGCATCTTACTTGCCGCCAGAGATGCCCATTTAGCGGTGTTGCAATATTGGGACAAAATGGCATCTTACTTGCCGCCAGAGATGCCCATTTATCGGTGTTGAAATATTGGGACAAAATGGCATATTACTTACCGCCAGAGATGCGCAATTAGCTGTGTTGCAATATTGGGACAAAATGGCATCTTACCTACCCCACCAGAGATGCGCATTTAGCTGTGTTGCAATATTGGGACAAAATGGCATATTTCTTGCCGCCAGAAATGCCCATTTAGCTGTGTTGCAATATTGGGACAAAATGGATTTGAAGTACCAGGCGCACAGAAGGCAGTAGATGGACGATTTACTTGAGTGAAACTGCATTTTTGCCCCTCTCTTCATTTCCAGTAGCTGGCGAACGGAGAGCAGGAGAGCGAAGATAAGTGCTTGCGCTGCTCTGACCTTGAATGCAGAGAGTGCAAGAGAGCGAAGATGAGCTGAGGCTCCTGCGCCGCTCTGACTTGCTCTCAATTGCACTCAATGATTCGCCAGAGATCGTTACTTGCAAACTGAGAGCAGGAGAGCGAAGATAAGTGCTTGCGCTGCTCTGACCTTGAATGAAGAGAGTGCAAGAGAGCGAAGATGAGCTGATGCACAGCTCTGAGCGAACTTCATCATTGAGTGAAAATAATAGTTCGCACTCAAGCAAATTATCCCTCTACTGCCTTCTGTGCGCCTGGTACTTCACATTTGGGACAAAATGGCATCTTAACGCCATCGCTGTGTTGCAATTTTGGGACAAAATGGCACCTTACTTACCGCCATGGCAGGTTGCAATTAAAAAAAAAAATGCTGCAGGCAACCAGCCCCAAGTTTCGATCTTTGTCGATATCCCTGCTCCCACCCAATAAGAAGCCGTTTTTGGTTTAAAGGAAAAATACATTGATTGTGTAGCTATTTTCATTCTTCTTACGAATTACACGCATAACATTTAGTTACAAATACATTTACAATTGAAAATTGCTCTACTTATGTTTTTCTTTTCTCTGGGGGCTCCGGGGGGAAACGAAAGTACACAGTACAAACTAATCAGTTAGGTTTAGGCATACAAACATATACAAAAGGTTAAATTAATAAACGGGAGGGAGACACAAAAAAAAAAAAAGGGAAAAGGGGACTAAGAAAGAAAAACGAATAATTTAATTTATTCGTTACTTAGGTTCGTTAGCTTAGTAAAACATAAATAATGAATGCCTTCTCTTCGTTTTAAATATTTATATTATGTAGTAATAATAATATCCTCCGTTCTTCGATTAGATTACACGTTTCTTTTTAGTTTTTCTTTTTTCTTTTTTAGTACAAGTGTAAATGTAGATTTAAAATGTAAAATTTAAAAGTGATGTTGTTGTTGTTGTTGTTGTGGAAATACCATATATGATACACAAACATCCAAAATCGATAATAGGTAATAGAGGCACATACAAAGCAATGACTAAAACATACAGATATCGGATATATACTTTGGATATAGGCTTCCTTCTATATGTTTCCTTGTTTCTTGTCATATATCTTTTGGGAGTCTGTTGTGTTGTGTTGTGTGTGTTGTGTTGAGTTGTGTGTGTGTAGTTTTAGTTGCCGTTTTGAACAATTTGTTGTAATTAAGCAGTACATACTATATGTAGCTCGTTAGATAAATGAAATACAACTACATATATGATACATATATATCCTAAGAGACAGTCTTGTTTCCTATGTGCGTGTTTATGTGGGTGTTGTGTGTGTGGTGTGTGTGTCTGTGTGCAGAATACATTCGATAATCTCCCCCTCAGTACAATCAGTAATTTAATTTAATTAACAAAACAGAGGCTCACATACAACAGGGAGACTATTATTATTATCAATACAAAAAAAAAAAAAAAACAGAAAAAGGAAACTAAAGTTAAGCCAAGAATCCGAGTTAATTCTCTCTTTAGGTTTTGTACATTTCACATGTGAAATCGAGGATCGAGGCTTGGACAGAGGCCATCGCACGAGTGGTAGAGTGGTACTAGTATATATATCCATATATCCATGGGGAGAACTCCTATCCGGGCTAGGACTGGACAGGGTTGGGGGGTCTCTTAAGCTTGTATCTAATTTACACTTTGTAATATACGTGATGTATATGTATGGAGGAGAGAGCTTTACTCTCTCTCTCTAGGGGGTATATATTATCCATTATCCGTGCTCCTCTCCTCCCACTTAGCCTCTATCTCTTTATATCGTTATATATCCTCTGCTTTTTTATCCACAAATATTTGTTGTTTACATTTAAAAGCAAATTGAATTTATATCTCGTTTGTGGTTAACTTTAAAAGTTGCTTCGATTAATTGAAGAAAGGTTTGCTTTTCTTTTCTTTTCTTTTTTTTTGTTTTTTGATTGATTTCATTGATTGATTGATTGGATATCCGCCGCTACTTTCGGGGTTTCGATTTTGAGTTTGATTTTCTTCAGTTTTTCAGTTTAATTTGCTCTAAAAAAAACAGGGACCATAATTTATATATAAGAATCATAAGAGATTTGAAAAATGAAGAATAAGAGCTACTTTTTGGATTTTATATAAAAAAAAAATATATATTTTTAACTGTTCAAAATAAATATAATTAAGTTTTGGAAAATTAATATCAATTTCAACTCTTATAGAATTTATAAATTATATAAATGGATACTATTTGTTTGTTACTTTAAAAAAATAATAAAAAAAAAGGTTATAACTATTTAAACAAAATATAAAATCTTGATCTGGAAACATAACTCTTATTTTCGGTCCCTGCTAAAAAACACACACACAGTTGTTTAGCTGAGTTATCAGTTATCAGTTATTTGGTTGGAGAGCAAGGTATATAAGGTATATAATTCTATATAGCCCGCCGTGTGCTGGGTTACTTGGCTGCCTCGAGAGAGGTCTCCCTACATCGTATCTTATGTAGGAGTTATCTCTCCTGTTCTCTTCGCCACTCTTCCAAAAATTCGTTGTGTTCTCTTGCTGTCTTCTGTAAAAAGATCTCTGGGCCTTGGACTGCTGGTGGTGGTGGTGGTGGTGGTGGTGATGGTGGTTCTCCAGGATTAGTAGTTACTTGGTGGGGGGAGTAGTTAGCCGAGTTAGCTGAGGTCGCAACTCGTAGTAAGTGGTATATATACTACATATATACGATGTATTTCGGATGCAGCTACATATATCTTGTATCTTGTATAATTTGTAGACAGAGATAGTGATGCTCTCTCTCTCTCTGCAGATATATATTAATTATATTGTGTATATCCTGTAATATATATATTTGTATATATAAAGTTGGTGTTTTCGACTAATTAGTAGTTGACGGGGCGCCGTCCCCTGGGCTTGATCTTCTCGGATATCTGCCACATCTCCTCCTCGCCCATAAAGTCCTTGAAGTTATCGAAGAAGCGTATTATGCGCTCGTTGCGTCGAAATGGATAGGCACTGTGTATAGAACCATGAATTAGTTAATTAATTAATTGAAATTAACTGAGTTTCCTACCATTTCTTAAAACGTTTCATGTTGACAATTATGTTGTACTGCTGCCAGCGCTTGGAGAAGTTGATGACGCCCTTGGACAGGTAGTCCTGGTTGCCCACATGCACGAACGTCAGATCTTGGAGGACGAGGCCACTGGAAACGAAGAAACCCCATTAATTTATCTCGAGCTTAGCTCCAATCCTAGTTACACTCTCTCTGCTTACATGTAGGGTATGCAGGGCGGATTGGTTTCGGCCAGCGCCTGGCGGTAGGCCCGAAAACTGGAACTGGAATCGATGAGGGCGCAAAAGGAGCGCACCTCCTCCGTGATGCCCTTCTGCCACTCCAATCTGCGGGGGGGGAGAGGGAGAACTTAAGATCCACAAAGCACATCAAGCACTTCAAGCACCCAAACTCACCTCCTTATGGGACCCGAATCCAGCGCCGAGAGCAGCGCCAGATACGAGTTGTAGTTGTTCATCTTGCGCAGATGCTTCATGATCTTGATGAACTTGTTCACATGCTTCTCCCGCTCCTTGGCGTCCTGCAGGCGCAGGATCTTGGAGCGCGCCCAGTAGGACATCTTGTTGAAGTGCTCGGTGAACTTGTTGAGATTGGGCGACTTCTCCTCGCACTGATCTTTGGCAAATAGTAATACTTCGGGTATCTCGATCCTCTGGAACAGCTCGGCGTCCAGCAGGGTCATCTGCTCGGCTATCTCCAGTGACTTGAGGTCAAGCAGGCCGCTGGAGGCGCCTCCACTGACGCCCCCCCCAGAGGAGCTGCCGCCGCCTCCGCCTCCGCCTCCGCCCAGCTCAAGCTCGAGTCCGAGTCCGAGTCCGCCATGCACCCCCCTCGGCTCCTTGTACAGGGTCACCTTCTCCACGAACTTGTTGCGCAGCAGCTTGGCCAGGTACAGCTGCCCGGAGCAGACCAGCTGATAGACAAACTCCACCAGCAGGCTCAGCAGCTGGCTGGTGAGATCCGTCGACCTGCAGAGACATGGGGGACATGGGGGCAATGGGGTTTACAGTGATCACAAAGGGAATCCCAGAGCAAAGTCAAAACTCACGTCAAATCGTTCACCACGCGCACCAGCAGCGAGAAGGTCTCCTTGGCGGCCTTCTGCTTGTTGTCCTGCACCTGACAGAAGAAGTATGTGTAGCGATGGGTCAGCTTCTCGATCACGTCGATCGGCTGGATGAAGGTGCGGAAGGTGGTGATGAAGGCCTCGCTGAACGCTGCGACAGAGACAACAACAGAGGCAGAGTTGAGAGGTAAATGAGAGTGGAAATGGGAACGTGAAGGCTTCTGCTTGAGCTTCTGCTTTGGCTTCTGCTTGTGCTTTGTGTGCTTGTGATGGGAATGGGAATGGGGATGCCTACCATTGTCGGCCACCTTCTGCACGCGGCTGGCGTGCACGATGAGGGCGTCGATGTAGCCGCCCTTCACCTCTGGCCCGTCCTCGTCCTTCTTCTTGAGTATCAGGTACCGTGTGATGTTGACCTCCTCCAGCATGTTGATCAGCATCTCCTCGTGCTCCGCCGTCGTCGCCACCGCCTCTGGGTCCGCCTCAGCCTCTTGCTGCTGCTGCTGCTGCTGCTGCTTGGAAGCCTCATTTCCAGACACCACCTCATTGGCGGCCTCCTCCACCTCAACCTGCTCGTCCAGCAGCTGGGGTGTGCTCAGCGGCAGCTGGCCAGCATTGTCCACTTCGTTGGGCAGCTGATGGGAGTGACAGTAGTAGCCGCCGTAGCCATCCAGCGCCGGTGCCCAGGGCATTGCCTCGGGCAGGCTCTCCTCGCCGCTGAGCTCCTCGCAGACCGTGGCCATCCGGCTATCCGGCCTGCCTGTGGACCCATTCTCCACGCTGCTGCTGCCAGTGGTTGCTGCACCAGCTTGTGCTCCAGCTGCTGCTGCTCCAGCTTGAGGCTTGGGACTGGCTGGCGGCGTTGGTGGCGGGGTCGTTGTGGTCACTATGATGGGCTTGGGGCTCGGCGGCGGAGTCATTGTCGTCAGAATGATGGGCTTCGACGAGGCGGAGGCGGAGGATCCCCCTGCTGCCAGGCTGTTGGCCTTGCGCTGCTTGTAGTTCTTGGGCGGCAGCGCCGGCGGGGTCTCCAGCTCCGGCGACAGCTCCTTGCTCATGGGCATGATGCTGGAAGGGAACAGGAAAAGAGATAGAGAGAAACTTTAGGGGGGCTGCCCGGCATGGGGGCTGCTGCGACGCTACTCACTTCATGGTCTGGCTGTGCGAGATGTTGCGGCTGAGGTTGTAGGCGTGCATCGTGTGGCGATGCTGCTCGATGGAGCGCGAGGCCGTGCAGATCTCCATGTAGGCCAGAACTGTGTGGGTGGGGGAAACACGGAGTGGCGTTAGTATGAATCTCGAACCCGTTTAACTATAAAAACTAAGCATCGATCGAGCGATCCTTGACTTGGTGGAGGGAGGGACTTCCCAAGGGGCTTTTGGGCTCTACAGGGGATCGGTGGAGAACGCAACAACACAACGCAAGGAACACAACAGAGCGGAACGAAAAAGAGAGCGGGTTGTTGGGTCAGGGAGCAGGAGCAGGAGCTGGGACTGGGACTGGGAGTGGGACGGGTGGAGGACAACACAACAGCGGGGTTAGAACAGAAAGCGAGAGAGATCTAGAGCTCAGGCGCCAGCTGGAAACCAACATCAAACGCAGCGGGGCAGCGGAACAGCGGAGCAGCGGAACTGCAGGGGCGCAGCTGCAGCTGGCTTGGCGCGAAAAGCTGGCAACTCGAACTCGAAATGCTCTTTCCAGGGCACCCACTCTCCCCCTAGCTCTCTTGCACTTGTCATCAAAGGTCTTGTAAATCCGGAAGAGATTCCTAGCTCACTGAAAGACCTCAAGTTGTGGCTTGAAATGCTCTTTCCTGGAAACTCTCTCTAGGCAGGGCCTTCAAATGCTACCAGGGGATGTCCAGGAATACCTGTCCTGTGGAAGACAGCAACGTGTGCTTCGACATGCTTTTAGGTCTCAATATGTGCTGACTTTAATAAATTCTCAACTATTTCTAGATGATTTCTGGTCTCGATTTCTTGTTAATCTGGCAAAGATGTAGATATAATAATACTTTTATCAACCTATAGATCGCTTTCCCATTAACCGAGCTAAAAAAAGAGCACTTCGAGCTGTTTAACCTCAAAAGTCTTGAGTATTTTGTTTGGTTTTCGAGTCAATTTGGTTTGATTTCTTTTGTTTCTTTCGTGTTCTTTGGGCATTTGGCAGCAGGTTTGTTGGTTTGTTGGTTTTTGTGCTTTGTTTCGTGTTTGTTTTTTGAGTTTTGAGTGTTGAGGTCTCCGCTAGTTAAACACACAGACTTGACTTACCCGAAAAGGCCACACTCTGAAACACTAGATGTTGGTGGGAACGATAATTGAGATGGGTTAGACTCTTGCGTACAACAATTTGGCAGACTTTCGTGGCTTGTTTGGGATGTTGGCTAAAGGGGTTGGTGGTTGGTTGGTGGGTGGTTGGTGTTTGCGATATATACACACACACACATATATAACATAGAGAATGCCATGAGAGTGAGTAAAGTAAGGTAAAGTATGTGCTACACGTAAATAAAAGGACACACAGACCCCCCGCGACTCACAGACTCCTGGATGATGGATTCATTGAACTGATCTGAGATATCTGACTCTGTGTTTGTGGCGAGTGTTTAGTCTGATTTTGAGCTGAGGTATGGGCTTGATATTCGATTCGATGTATGGAAGACACCTCTAGTGACCCTCGCACACACACTACACACTCTACACTTACCGCTCGGCCTGGCCTGGCGGTACAAACGGAAAAGAACACAACATTAACACACAAACACACACATTCGATGCACAATAAACCGAGGAAAAAAAAGAGGAGGAAAAGAAATCGATGTAAATATGGCTTCTGGCTGGTGCTTCTGGTGGCGCATCCACTTACTGTGCTTCTTCTTCATGGGCAGCGGCGGCGGCTCCTCCAGGTGCCGCTGATCGAACGCACTGCAGCTCCCGCTCCCCGCCAGCTGCAGGCGCGGTCCCTCGATGAGGCTGTGGTGCTTCGACTGCCACTGCTGCAGCTGCTGGGCATGATGGAGGTGCTGCTGCTGCTGCTGCTGCTGCTGCTGCGGGGAGAGTTGCCTCAGCTCGGCCACCTCCGACTGACTACTCCGATGGCTGGCCCAGCCACTGGACGACGACTGAGCCTCGTCCACTTCATCGGCTACGACGCCGGCGGCGGCGGCGAGGCTTCCCCGTTGATTGCTCTTCGGCGGCAGGGCCGGCGCCAGATCCGCGTCTAGGATCTGCTCCAGCTCGCCGCTGCTCGCGTAGCCAGTGGTTGTGGTTGTGGTGGTGGTGCAGCTCCGGCTGCTGTGCGACACCGACTGGCTTATCTGCTGGTACTCCCCAGTGCTGCTGCTGCTCCCCAAGGCCGACGCCGCCGACTCGCTGATGCTGAAGGCGATCTCCGAGTTGCTGCTGGAGGACTTGCTGTAGTCCGAGGAGCGCTTGGACACGCTCTGTGTGGAGGTGCGAAAGGACTTCATGGACACGAAACCTGCGGGGGAATATGCAAGGGATTAGAGGGGTGTCAGTGCGCAAACGAAGAAGGCAACAAAACAAAACGAAACGGGGGACAAAGCAGGAGGCGGCTGGATACGAGGGGTAGCTGGGAGGGGAAACGTAACTCAAAGCAGGAGGAGGGAGCAGGACTAGGCAACAGCAAATTGAGCGGGGATTCTGTCTGTGAGTAGGTACCGGATTCGTTGGAGTGGCGATTGCTGGTGAGCGCTGCCGCCGCCTTGCGCAGCTCCGTGTTGACTTCTCCGCCACCTGTACCACCACCACCACCAGCTGCTGCTGCTCCCGCTGCTCCTGCTCCGCCAGCATTCTGCAGCACTCTGTCCTCTAGCGATGATGATGATGCTGCTGCCTCGGTGGCTGCTGCGCCTGAAGCCACTTCGGTTTCTGTTTTCGTACGGGACTCGTTGGGGGTAACCACCACGGGAGTGGGAGTTGTCGCCGTCGTCGTCGTCGTTGGCGGCGGCGGCGGTTCTTGGCGGTTATACTCACTGTGGCTGATCAGCTTGCTCTCCAGCGTCTCCTGCCGCTGCTGGAGCTGCAGCTGGAGCTGGAGCTGAAGCTGCTGCTGGTGGTCCTCCTCCTCGCGCGAGTGATTCAGCGCCGAGTCAAAGGAGCACTGGCTGTTCTCGTCCGGCGAGCGCGAACGCACCGAGAGTCTGTGAAGCGAGGAGTGGCATTATTCCAGGAGCTTTGAGGGATCAGGGAGCTCCTCTGGGAGCTGGGAGCTCAGCTCTCTCTTACCTATCCACGCCATAGTTCAGCAGCGAGATGTTGGAGCTGCAGTCCAGGTCCGAGTTGAGGCTGATGTTGTGCGACTGCGCATAGGGCTGCGGACTGGCCTGGTTCGAGGTGGAGGTGGACGTCGACGATGAGCCCACTCCTGCGCCACCCGGCTGACTGCGTCGCTTTGGCGGCAACGGCGGCGGATTGCTGGCCCGATTGGGAAGCGGCGGCTTGGGCGGCGGACTCGAGTCGCGCAGGATGCTCTCGGTGCTGTGGGAGCCGCGCATGGGGTTCACATTGCACTGCTCCAGGCTGTCGCGCTCCTTGGGCGTCAGCCCAATGTCCGGCAAGGAGGTGCGCTGTGCCACCGCCGCGGATTCCGCTGCCGAGACACGCATGCTGGCCATGCCGATGCCAATGCCAGTTCCAGGTCCTCCGCCGCCGACGCCAGATGAGGCCGTGACAGCTCCCATAATTTCCGCTGCAGCTCCTATGCTGCCCAGACCGGAGCCACTGTAGCGGAAGGCGCACTGGTCCTCCTTCAGCTTGCCCTGAGCCAATGTCACGAGATTCTGGAGAAAGATGTTATAATTGAAGGAGAAGGAGATCCGATCTGAGGCGGCTACACTCACCCGCACGGCATCCTCCAGCAGATCAATCACCTCGCGCACATTCTCATTGCTGAGGGAGGCGCACTCGCCGCTCTCCTCGGAGAGCATCACCTCGTCGCAGAGCTTGATCAGCTTGCCGAGGCTCTGGTACACCTGCTGCGTGGCGGAGGTCATAATGGCACTGTTCTCGTTCAGCGTGTAGGTTTGGATAACTGCGGGGGAAGGAGGAAGGATCAGTTATCATCTCTAGACATCTTGAAATGCTCTTTCTTTGGGGTTACGAGTTGGTTTACTACCCATACCATCCACGACTCACCCGAGTACATGCTGGCAATCGTCTCCAGGATCACCGTCCCATTGCCCGGCAGCACCTCCAGCTTCTTCTTGAGTATGACATCCCGGAAGTGCTTGAGCGCATTCGAGATGTCCTTGACATGCGTCTCCAGCGTCTGGGTGGATCGCTGCACCTCCTCGGTGGTGGGCGGCGGCTTGGTGCCGTGCTTGCTGCGCGGACTGTGCGGCGAATGGGAGCGCCCCAGCGTGTTGTTCGTCGTCCGCATCAGGGATATCTTCTCGATCAGGTCGTCCTTGAAGGATCGCGCCCTCCGCGCCAACTTGGTGCCCTTGAGGCTGTTCTTATGCCCCGACGAGCCGCTCTGGCCACTGCCACTGCCACTGAGATTTAATGGTGCCGGTGGCACTCCACTTGCACCACGACTCCCGGGTGTTGACGGCTGCTGGTGATGTTGTTGCTGCTGCTGCTGGCTTTGGTGATGGTGATGCGCCGCCGGTGGTGGGGTACACGCCGTGGAGTAGCCGCCACTGTTGATGCTATTGTTGCTGCTGCTGCTGCAGCCGCCGCCGCCGCCTCCACCGACCGAGCAGGCGCCGGGCGTGGATGGAGAACTGATGCTGCCGTCTGCAAGGAAAGAGAGTTTATGAGTCGCGAGTAATTTGTGTTAAATAAACAATAATAAGTAAAAATAACGAACAGGAATCGCTTTATTTTGGGGTCGTTTAAAAGGAAATGATTCCCAGGAAAGGCTAAGGAAAAGCCTTTCCATTCATTAAAAGACATGAGGTAACTCCACAACAATAATAATCCAATAGAAACCCAAACTCTCATGTTACAGAGGCAACCAAGAATCATGGACAGGTGGAAAGAGGGCTTTTTACAATGGAAAGAGCGCCAGAGATTATCGAAAGGAAACCCATTTCATTCACTTACAGCAAAAGTGGATTCTTAGTGCTTATAATATTATAAAACTAGCACAAAAATTACCTTGGAATACCTAAATTAAAGTCTTTTCTCAGATCCCTTGACAGCTGCCACAAGTTCATAAAGTAACCCCCAAATCAAGCTCTTAATTAAGATCATAAATTGGCAAGAAATTCATTATTCTATAAATCATTTTTCCACAACCTGAAATTGGCAACTGGGAATTATGAACGACAAGTCATTAAATATGCGAGTTATACCCCTGCAAGTGCAGGGTATCATTAATTTAGTCAAAAGCTTTGAACGCATTGAAGGAGTCATTTCCCACCCTATAAATCATATATATTCTTGATCAGCATCAACAGGAGAATCGATCTAGACATGTCCAGCCAAAAAAAAAATTTGATCCATTTTTTGAAAAAAATGTAAGGGGTTACATCATTAAAATTTTCAAAAATCGTCCAAAAATTAGAAATCCAGTTTTATATGCAGAAATGTTCTCCCACAAAAACTGAGAATAAAACGCGAAACTAGACTGAAATCGGTTGACTTAAAGCCAAGTTATGATAATAAAACCATTAAAGGAGTTCGCGATTTTTGAGCCAAAAATGAGACCAATTTTTCGAAAAAAAAAAAAATAAATAAATAATAAAAAAATGGCGGTCGCTTATTGACATTTTAATCCTAACTCAAATTTAACGATTTTTTATCATATGTTGTGTTTGTTAAAGAGCTATTGTTGTTGTTTAGTTTAAAAACGTGACCCAAATTAAATTAAATTTTCCAAAAATTTAAATAAATGTTCCAAAAATTTAAATAAATTTTCCAAAAATTCAAATAAATTTTCCAAAAATTCAAATAAATTTTCCAAAAATTCAAATAAATTTTCCAAAAATTCAAATAAATTTTCCAAAAATTTAAATAAATTTTCCAAAAATTTAAATAAATTTTCCAAAAATTTAAATAAATTTTTCAAAAATTTAAATAAATTTTCCAAAAATTAAAATAAATTTTCCAAAAATTCAAATAAATTTTCCAAAAATTAAAATAAATTTTCCAAAAATTTAAATAAATTTTCCAAAAATTTAAATAAATTTTCCAAAAATTTAAATAAATTTTCCAAAAATTTAAATAAATTTTCCAAAAATTAAAATAAATTTTCCAAAAATTAAAATAAATTTTCCAAAAATTCAAATAAATTTTCCAAAAATTCAAATAAATTTTCCAAAAATTTAAATAAATTTTCCAAAAATTTAAATAAATTTTCCAAAAATTTAAATAAATTTTCCAAAAATTCAAATACATTTTTATATTATTTGGTTTAAGTTTTGGGTTTTTATATTCCGACATTAATTTTTCAAAACGAAAATATTGATTATAAAAACGTTCTTTTCCGGTTAGTTAGCATCGATTTCCACTTCGATCGAATTCGATCTGTAAGGGTATAGAATCAACGGCTTACCGATTTCGCTTCTTCTCTTGTTTCCTAATGAGGTTGCAAGCAAGTACATAATTTGAATATTTAATAATTATTTCTGTAATGTAATCCCAAGACACACAGCTGCTACGCTGCCCGTCAGAGAAATATCGTTATTAAAAGGTGCCAAATGACATCATGATTTCCGTGTTAAATCTTTTTTGTTTTTATTTGTTAATGCAGCGCCAGTTTATTCTCGACATTTGCCAAATTCCGGAAAACTAATATTGCCAAAATTTACAGCACCAGCGACACGCAGCATTCGTATACAAAATAAGGTAGTAGGTAGGTTGCTGCTTTCGTCACTTGAATACTATTTTTGATAAATCAAACCAAAAGAATTCGAAAAAGGTATAAATTGAAGAATATTCTTCGCACATCTATCGAAATTTGTTTAAATTCGATTTATTAAAGTTTATTCCATTTCGAGCTCGCTATTTTATCCGCCTTTCCCCTCGATATACATCCCTTGCTCAACCCATCAGAAGCAAAACTGCTGTTGGAGGCCTTTTTGCAACCACTTAAGCTCCCACTATTGGCCAAAATGTAGCACAATTAATGATTAGCAAATGCCTTTGCCATAATTAGAGCTGAGAAATGCACATTTGCCAAATAAAATGGCATTCCTAGGTGGTCCCCCGACTCGCTGAGGCGTTTCAGCTGAAGGGAAGCAGAGAAGCAGAGAAGCAGAGAAGGAGGAGCAGGAGCCAGCTTTCACTTACGGCACAACAGCGCATTCTTGGGCGGCACTAGACCAAGTGTTGGGGAGTCCATTGCCAGTGGAATCGCTGGCGTTGATAGCGCCAATCGTGGCAGCTTTTTGTATTTGCGACGTCTGTGGAATTTAATGCTATGCAACGTGTTGCCGCTGGTGTTGCTGCTGCTGATGCTGCTGTTATTGTTGCTATCTCGCGGCGACCATGATTGCCGCTGATGCTGATGCTGATGCTGCTGGTGCTGATGCTGATAATGATGCTGATGATGTTCATCATCTCTGGGAGCCGCTTTGGCAGCTCGGCTGGCTTTGGGCTCTCCGGGATGCGACGGCGGCAGCTGCTTGAGCGTGTACGAGTAGACATGCCAGCGGTCGGCGAGCGCACAGTCCCTCAAAAAAGATTCATCAAACTGCGGCATGGCGTCGTTGCATAATGACAACACCACGACGAATACTTGTGTTAAACAACAACATCAACAGGGGCGAAAACACACGCATAACACCACCAATTTGTCGCGTCTTTCGGGTATTTTGTTTTGTTTGTCGATAGATTTCACCGAAACTCCGATAAGCAATAGGAGAGAGTCACGATTAACGATTGCAGCAGCAGCTTGTGACTGTGTCTTCGGTTTGAATTTCTCGGTTATTTAACACACTCAGATAGTCATTTTATTAAAGGGGAGTTGACAAAACTGTGTGAAAAGCAATATATTAGATCGGTTAATCGGTTACTTATTGTTCGATATTACCGATAATATTTTTATTTGAGCTATTTCAGCCTTTTATATCAGTAATTATGATAGTTTTTACACGACTTGCAGACTTTTTTCAGTATTTGTGCATTTTTTTATATTATTTTCCTATTTGATCGACATATAATTTATACAGCCGATTAACGATACACGATATTTTCCTTAGGGCTGATTAAGTTGCACCAAGTATTAACTTGTTTGTTTACATGGCTTATATCATCCGCAAGATTGCCGGTTTAAGAGCTTCTTTAGTCCTCTTGACACTCTTCAAGTGCAATTTCCGCACTTTTCAAAGCGATTTCCAGGCACAAGCAACAGTTTGATTGATTCAATCATCGATAGCCGATACGTTAATACATATATATTGCACTTTCTGTGCAATTTCTTTCACTTTCAAGAGCAATTTAAGGCTCTTTTTTTGTTGCTGTCGCATTTGTTATATTTTTCCATCGCTTACACGACCACGACGACGACGAGGACGGCCCCCGCACACTCTCGCCAATCTCTGGCGCGCTGGCCTCTGGGTGAGATGTTGATTAAATAAATCACAAATAAAAATGATTATATTTAGACGCTGCCTGCTGATGGTGTTTGGAGATGGCTACAGCTATGGCGATGCTGCTGCTGCTGTCGTCAGCTGTCGCCCGCCGGCCCGTTGTGGTTGTCGTTGCCGTAGTTGTCGACGACTGGAAAGCGCACTGAACTATGAAAATCCGCAAACGGCAACAACGACCACGACGACTGATGTCCGAGTTGGAGTCCGCGACAGAGACCGCTAACGCTAACGCTAACCAACCGGCCAACGGCAATGGCAACACATTAGCAGCAGCAGCAGCAGCAGCAACATTGGGGATTGGGAGCGGGAGCGGGAGCAGCGGCCACGAGTGCCGCAGAAGAGCAGCAAATGGCACTTGTCCACCTGGCTGGCTGGCTGGCTCGGTCACTCTCCTGATCTCTCCTGCCGCTCTGCTATTTCTCTCCTCTCCCTCCATCTCTCCCTCTCTCTCTCTCTCTCTCTATAATTTCTCTCAAAGAAAAAATCAAAACAGGGCCAACAAAAACGTGCAAATCACTGAGGGCCATAGAATACAGATAGAAATTACAATTGGAATCAGTTAACTGGATATTATAGTACTAAAGGGTTTAAGGTAAATATCTTTAACGTATCAAAAGTCGATATTCAAGCCATAAATCGATAAGCTTTTTGATATATAAGAATGCATTTTTATTGAATGATTTACAAAATATACAATTTTTCTGATACATTTTAAGAATATTGATATCTCAACGTTTTTCAATATTTAAAAATTTGGTATGTCAAGTTTGGCATCTTTTCTATATATTTTCGATAGGCATTTCATGATATTTTCAAGAATATAGATATTTTAACGCATTTTTTTTTTAATTTCAAAATTTGTTATGGCAACGTTTACGAAATTTTCTATATTTTCAATATTAATATCGTATTTTCCTCTCTTTATAGGTATGTACATCCCTAGTATATTATTAGCCTTCTAGTAAAGGGATCTCTGCGGCTCCCTTCAGTACTTCAGGTTTTAATATGTATTATATAATTTAAGAAATGTAATTAAAATAAATCTTTCAAAATCGGATATTTAAACCTAGATTTAAGGCCTGATTTACTGCTCTAAAGTGATGTTATTTCTCGCTGTGCAGCCAGCAGTTTGTCTCGTTTTTTTTTCACCTAGGATGCTGCTGGCCTCTCTCCCGGCCGCTCTTGCTCTCTTCACATTACTCGCAATTATCAATCAGCTGGCACACCTGAAAGAGCTCCGCTCCAGGTGAGGCGGCGGAGGGAGTGCAGGGTGGCTGTGACCGTGACTGGGGAAAAGGGGCCGGCAGACGCGACTCTGGGGCGGATTTGTTCAATTCGCAAGTGGCGCTCGTGACTTGCCTTGGAAATGAGCTACAGTGGCTGCTGCTGCTGTTGCTGCTGCTGCTGCTGCTGCGCAAATGGGCGAAAATCGAAGGCGTCGCCAAAAGTCGAAAGCAAATACAGGCCACCACAAAGCGAGAAAAAACCCAGCAACTGAGAAACTGAGAAACAAAAAACAGCCCAAGTGGATACAGCTAATCATTGGACACTTCTGTCAAGGTTAATGCCAATGCCACCGAAACGGTTAAGGCTAATAGGTTACCAGGGTTGGGTGGGACTCTACCCACAAAAAACCAGGAGCTTTAAATAGAAACAGAAAGCTGGAAATAAAGGTAAAGGTAAAGGCTGCCATACATCCGCCTCAAGGTCACCGCTCGCTGTTATCAACGTAACGAAACGTATTTAATTTGCCACTGATAGGGCCTTAATCGGTTAGCCAAGCGGGACTTCCTGCCCCATGGAATATATTTATTTACAATCTTCCCCCAAGATAATGATTATTGAAAACCGGAAACCGGAATTGTGAACTGGGGAGCGGGAGCGGGAGCTGGAGCCAGAGCTAAGTAGCAGGTAATCAGACAGACGTGAGGGAGCTACTCTGACTTTTTTTTGATAACCTAGAACAACTGTGGCTCATAAATTATTGGTTTATTACAAATAATAAGTATGACCATTGGGGCAAGGGGCTTTCTTCTCGCTTTCCTTATAGAAATACCAAATTCCAAGTACCCCAAACTACCCCAAAGTGCAACACACATTTCTCTTCTAATTTCTGTTCGGGTTCACCTTTGGGCCAATTCCAATTACAGGCCACGCCCACTAGCCTTAAGGTTCTTAACTCCCCTCCAGCCACCTAAGACGTTTCAGGCAATACAAGTCACGTTCACCCAATTAATTAATGGCACACCGCAGAAATGGGGAAATGCGACGACGACAACGACGACGACGACGCGACCCAAACTCAAACCAAAAGTAAAAAAAAAAACTAAAAACCGAAAAAAAAATAACCCAAAACCCGATATCACCTGGAGGCAGCAGCAACTGCACAATCGAGTTGCGGCGAGACGAGAGCCACTTTGCATGATTAGGAAATTGGATCAGGCAACGGAGCACCCGAAGCACCCGGAGTGGGTTCGAGCCGCCGAGCGGGTTGGACGAGTCGAGTCTGGAGTCGATCAAGAGGTGATTTCAATTCTGGTTCTAGCCAAAAATAAATAAATAAAAAATCATAAGAAAACCAAAAGGAATTAAGGCAGTAAGACCCCACTAAGGCAAATACATGGGACGTATTTTAAGAAGAATTCAATTTAATTTTAAGGATTTAAGAAAACTAATTTTATATAAATAAGAGAGAATCTTCTTATATTATTCCCTTTTCTTTAGCCAAGTTAGTTAGTTTACCCTTTAGTTTCTATTAATAATTTCTTTAGATTTTATTACATAAAAAGAGCCGTCAACGAGCTAAGATAAAAGTAACGATGAAATACTAAAAATACGACTAAAAATATTTGAAAATATTTATGATATTCAGTTTTGTGATGATAAGTTTTAAGAATTATAAAAGAAGCTTCCCTAAGCTGAAGGCGTTCCCTTCATTTGCTAATAATAATTCCCTTAGAATATGTCTATCAAATAAAAACAACTCTTAACGAGCTAAAATAAAACTAACGAAGGAACTTGTAACTTTAAAAATGCATGATAAACAATAACAACATTTTATTTTATTATTATTTATTTCTATATATTTTCTTATTATTTTGTATTAAATTATTTGTTATTTAATCGGCCTAAGTCGGTATACAGAAGTCTGAGTGATATCTGAAGTAGTTTATATGTTTGCTTAAGCTCATTAGTTAATTAATTTTGTTTAATAAATATATTTTCGCTTTTTATATTTAGTTACTATATAAACATAGACCAAGAAGGAGATCTACATGCATATATTTATAATTATTAACTGGAAAATGCAAGACAAGTTCTACTGTGGCTTGGAAAAAATCAACTGGGCTAGGCGGCTTTAAAGAAACTGTCAAACGGCGAAGGAATTAGGGGAGATGGGGAGACGAGGAGGAGAAGGAGGAGGAGGAGATGACACCAAATTGGTAAATTGGTAATTGGCACACCCGATGAAGACCATGATAATGAAGATCGTTCATAAAATCCACATCGGCGGACGCATCATCGTCATAATAGTGCCGTTGGCTCGTGTATGCAAAGTCCTCGGGTCTCTCGGGCCTCTCAACTTGACCAATATTTGCTGCTCTTCTCCTGACCAGTTTCAGTGTTGCTGTTATTGTTATTGTTACTGTGGCTCTAACCAGTTTTTTTTTTTTAATTTTTTTTTTTTAAGGAGAGGGCCGCCCGCCTGAGAGTAAACCCATTAGCGAGAGCGACCACGAAAACGCGAAATGTAAAACGAAAACAAAACGAAAAACGGTTAAAAAAACAACAACAAATAAAATAAAGCATACTGTAAAAAATAATTGTAATTTTTGAAAGAAAAAAAAAATATAAAATAGATTTTTATTGATATTTTCATTATTCAAATCGATAATTTTATTTATCTTTATTTAGATTTATGACAAATTTTCACTTCTTATTTCTTATTTAAATTATAAAACAATAAATAGCTAGCTTCCGATGTATAAATTTCGAGGCTTCAAACTCTGTATTTCTTGCAGTGCACAAAATGTGAAATGCTGAATGAATGGGCACACACAGAGCACAGCAAAGCCGCAAGGAAAACAACAAATAAATAAAACAAGAGCCGAGGAATTTGAGTTTTAGTTGGCTTGGAATGTTATGCTTTCTAACTGCCGCGATCGCGATAGTTCCTGAACACACAAATATAGCAAACAAACACAAGCACAAGGCACTTGTCGTCCCCCAGGGGGAGTTTAAAATCAAGAAATATAAAACAAAAGTATTAAAAAAACGTCCAATAAAACTTCAAATCTGCACAGCAATACAACAAATTGGCAACTAAATGACATAATCGTTGTGGAAACACAAAGTAGAAACATGCTGATTTTTAATGCAAATCAAACAGAGAATTTATAGCAGTAAACAAAATAATAAACTACAACTTATATAAGTATAAAGGTTTATACAGAATTAGTTTGTTACATATTCATTTGGGGCAGCGATTAAGGAGAGTCATAAAGGCTGTATTTCAATGAACCCCACAGCATTTGCTTGCCCTGAACACTTTCGGTTAAGATAATGTACATTATCTGAGGGTTAAAAGCATAAGGGAGACTCTACTTGGGGCCTTTTATAAAAATATGTAAATTACAAAAATAAATATTAACAAAAGCAACCAAAATGTAAATAAACATTTAAGGTATTAAGGAAAACTCTTGGCATTTTGGCTATTTTTAATCCAGAAATTCCCTTTTTATTATCAAAATTAAAGTGAGCTTTAATATGGAGGTAAAATATATATTAATTTTAATCAAAAATATATAAATGAATGAGATATAAATATCGACTTAAAGACTGCAAATATTTCAGGTCTTTTTGAGTCGAAATTACCTCAAAAAAGATCCGTGTCAACTGTATGCTGAATATATAATATATCTAAAATAGAAAACCCCATCTAAATCCTAATCTCTGTAGTATATGCATATTTATATTAAAACAAATATAGAACCTAGCTTTTTAGGAGCACTTAGCTTTACCCTATTGGCCCTGTTCTACTACCTTGACCGCTGCTGTTGATACCTGCTAAATTAGCACTCGAACAGCATTCCTGTTAATTGCCAGCTGAATGTTATGGCTTTGTCAGCTTCTCGTTGCCCGGCTCATGTTAGCTGCTCAGCTGTTAAGCGTATGTTAATTCGTGTGTGGAGAGGAGGTAATATGACCAATTTCGGTCAACACAAATCGTTGTTTGTTTTCACTTGTGACACATCGTTAATAGGCTACATACATATGTATGTACATTGTTTATTATTTATACCTTATAGTAATAAATAAATAGGGGAAGGCTTAGTGTTTCTCCCTGTGTCTCAGGTGTGTCTGTTGTCGTATTCTAAGGGCCCAAGTGGATCCCATTTCCATTTGACAATCTCTGATTTATGCATGAGCATGGGTCATCGAGTGATCACGATCACGACAGGTTTTCATGCCGGTAAAGTGCATAAAAAACAGCATCGAGTGACACACACACACACACACAACCCCACACGTTTTGGGGCCATAATATGCACTGCGACAAATACCTGCTTAGTTCTTGAAAGAATATTATATTTGAATAAATTTTATAATTAAATAAAAATTTTATATTTTGATTTTTGATGTAATATTATTTTTACAATAAAGAATCTATAAGAAATATATAAAGAAAAGGATATACATACATTTCAAGGATTTGAAACCTCATTAAAATTGTGTTTAAAAGTATGCTACAAAATATTTCACCTACAAATAAGTTCATTACAAATACATTTCCCTTGAATAACAATTAAATGGGGTACCTATATATTTTTTCTCTCTGCTTAAAGAAGTGAGTGTGCGACTGTTACAGGGGCCACCACTAAGAGGAAACTCCTTAGGCCTTTCCCTTTGCCCCTTGCCCTTTCCCTGCCCCACAGATGACGTCACGCGCAGGTGCTGTCATCGGACAAGTATTTTGTATTTTGTATTCTGTATTTTTCTTATTTTGTATTCGGAATGCCATAGTTGCCGAGTTGCCGAGTTCCCGAGTTCTCCTCGAAAGCTCAATTGAGTACGAGAGAGTGGGGCACACAATACACTCTACACACAACACACAGCAACACAACAACAATACAACAACAACACACAAAAACACAATACACAATGCCAGTGAATTGTTGAATTATACATCATCGTGTTTATAATTTGCTCGGCCCTCGATTACTCACTCAAGAATTGTCGTCGCTGCTTCTTCGTTGCTTCTTTATTGTTTGTTCTCTTGGCTAATTTTTTACAATTTATATAGGTATTATTTAACTTTGCACCTCACAAACAAAACGAAACACGTGCACGGGGGCATGGGCATGGGGGCACTCCTGTTCCAGGCTATATTTTCTACATTTCCGATCCGCTTAGCTCCGTTCTGCTCCCGGCAACGGTTAGATAACTTTTGAGCGGCGGCCCATCGTCATAATTAATAAGGCGCTGCCAGAAAACCAGCGACAACAACAAAGGAATGGCAACAAAAAACAACAACAACAAAAACAACAGTAAAAAAATAAATAAATGAAGAAAAAACTCTCAACGCAGCGTAAACGAAAACGAAACTACACATTTTTGGATGCACTGCAGAAAAAATTACAGCAAGAGCTCGAAAAATAATAAAGAACAATTAAAGAAACAATTTTAAATTGATGCATTCCAATTAGTAATACTAGAAACTAAATAAACTCTGATTTAGATTTAACTAAATTCAAAATCATAATAGAACATTAGATTTGTACTTATTTATGCTTGTAAATAAATAATGTACAAATGATTCACTCTTACAAATGTTTCAAATTACGGAAAAAGGGAATGAGTTTAGTCAGGGCAACGAGAATATATCAATAGGGAATGAATCATCAATAATGACACTTATGACACATTTGCTAAATAAAAGGATGGATGTCGGTCTTTCCTGAATAATTAAATACAGATAAGATTCGTATCAGCTTTTTGCATCAATATAACCGATTATAATCAATTTTGTTGATTAATTAATACTTACGGGAGGAGTTCCCCCACAAAATATATTCATTTAATTTAAAAATGTATTGAGTCCTAATCAATCTAGAGTTCAATTACCTTGAGCTTACATATTTATTATTTATTCATTACCAACTATTTGGATTTATGGCTTTCTTTTTCAACTAAAACCAAAGATTTTCTCGCTGTGCAGAAGGGGTGTATGGTGTGTGTTGTGTGGTGTATGGGGGGCCATTTTTTAATGCCTACTCCATAAGCAGAAAAGCCAAAACGAAAACGAAGCGAGGCTGAGAAGCCCGTGGAGAATTGGGAGCGATGACGATGTCGTCGTCGTCGTCGTCGTCGGTGACGCTATAATGGTGACAACCGCCGATGACGGTGCGTGTGTGTGTCTGAGTGTGTATGTTGTGCGTGTGCGTGGGAGTGGGTGTGGGTGTGTGGCAGGAAAACTAGATGAGAAAAAAAACTAAGGTCCCCCCTCTTCTTACGCTCTAGCTCCTAGCTCCAACTATTGGGACAAACAATGAGAAAACTATGAAAAATAAATGCAACTTAGTTAAGAACTTCAAAGGACTTTGCTTTAATTAAATATAAAATATATAGTTATGTATACATAAATATAGTTTAGTATGCATGCTAAGGGAGTTGTTTTTTATAGAGTCGCTCTCTTGAGATTTCAGCAACAAATCATGTGTGTTGGGCAAAGATTATTTACTCGCATATTCCATTTGGTTAATTTTTTGTTGGCTTTTGTTTTTTGTTACGATATATTTTGTTATTGTTATTTGTTATTTTATTATTTTTAGCTAGGATTCTTAAGGAGCTAAGCCAGTATGGAATGCCAGGTCCAAAAGTGAGGGAAATTCAATACAACAGCTTACACATTGTAAGGAACCTTGAGACCTTTTTGAATTCCAAATCAATTAATTGGATATTGATTTTTATTATTCATTAATAAATTCGAAAATAAAATTTGTTTGACTTAATTTAGTAAATCGAACTCTTAAATCTTTTCAAAACCTATGAAACAGGCCAATTTTGGTTTGGAACATACACTTTCTGAGGGTACCCAGGTACCAAAGAAAACAAAATCGTAATTACTTAATCCAAAGCTTTGGGTGCCCGGTGCCACCGAAAGTTTTGCAAATTAATCGCAGCAATAAATCCGATTATCAACTAAATGGAAAGGCTTGAATGCTATTTGGGGTGAATACCCCAGCTGCACCGTTCAATTAATTTGGATTTCTCAATTCTCAATGAAATGCTCGCTGGCTCTTTCGACTCTTTCACTTTCGGTTCAACCAACAATAAATAAATGAATGGATGGGGGCTTGGGCCCCCGGAATGAAATCTTCCAATTCAATTTGGCGGCTTTGGATTCGGTGTTCGGTTTTGGTTAAAAAACAGAAACAGAAAAAAAAAAACGGGGCTTATGAACAACAACAACAATCCCAAACAATTCCAAAACCACTTGCAGCCGGCCGCACCGAACACCGAACACCGAACAATGTAACTGTCCAATAGACACGCTTCGAAAACTCTGGCCAGAAAGCCAGAAAGCAAGACAGACCGAAAGCCAAGAGAGTCAGAAAGTCAGGCAGGCAGAAAGGCAGAAAGAAAGAATGAAAGTTTTGCCAAAGCCCAGGAGGAGAAAGGGGGAGGCGAGGCAAGATTTTGGGCGGCCAGGTGAACAATTATGACATAGACATGGTGTTGACAGACGACGACGACGATACGTTATACGTTACTGTATTATACGATCCGACTACGAAAACGAAATGCATAGGAAAGCAAAAGTGCTGAATGGCACTTACACAATGTAAGTGAAAATTACAAAGGCAGTTTAAAGAAGCCCACAATCGAGTTGACAAAACACACACACACACACAGAGGAGAGGGCAGGGTACCTACCCACCTGCCAGAGGGAAAGCGCCATTTCATACGTGACCATAGAGCCACAACAACCCACTACCCACCACCACCACCTGACACCTGACAATGGACGGACTCACTGCTGGCCCCAAGCCAGAGCCAAGATTTCACTTGGGCGCCACCGAAACAACGCACATCTTGCATCTACCATTTTCCAGCTGCCCATCTGCCCATCCACCCATCTGCCCATCTACCGATCTACCCACTTGTGATGACCACACAGAGATGACCCGCAGCAAGTCACCTTTAAAGGTGGCCAACACATAAACATAAACATTCAAAGATATGGCTTTCCGTTGACCTTATACCTTCGTGTATGCAAGAAAGAAGAGCACTTGATATGAGAGGAGTTGGCTATGATTTCACTTTATGTATTACACAAGCCACATTTGATTACGAAGGGAGGAGTAGAAAGCCGCATCTGCCAGCTGCGTGCTTCTATAATAATTACTATACATTATTTAATATCACATTTCTGGCTTATTAAGAAACGGATTTAGCATTAATCAAGTGTAAATAATAATATGAAGCTCCCTCTTAAATTTCGCTTTAATTTCTTGATAATAAGCAATAATTAATATGAAACCTTTGCATTGCTAATAATTAACATGTGCTTTTAGGTAGCAAAGTAAGTAAACAAAGCCACAAGCCAGAGATGATTGTTAATAAATATAGAGAATTACAGTAAAATTTTAAACTGTATCAAAATTGCATCAACAAGTAAATACATGAATGCCATTTCCATTAAAGCCTTTCAACTTGTAATGGGAATATGTTCTTTATTTTGAAACATTTCCAACACAAGTACAAGTGGTCTACGTTTCTCTTTGACTCTGCCCGCTATCTCTCTATCTTAATCGCTGCTCAATTCAATTAAATAATTACCCAACTCAAGTCAGTGGAAAAAGACAAAAAAAAAATAGAGGCATCTGTTGGATGAGGCCCTACGCCCAATAGCCCACTCCAGTGGCAGTGGCAGCGCCCCCGCGGATTGTGCCCTAAGGTCAGGGTCAGAGATGGGCAGGCAATCGAGCCAATTCCCGGTAGAGTAGCCTTTGACCCGCCAGCACGCAGCTCGCAGTTCGCAGCTTCCAGCTTCCAGCTAGCAACGCATGTCACCTATCAGCCGCAAGCGGACGCAAATTATTCCCAGGAATCACCTTTGACCTTGCCCACTGCCAGTGCTCCTGTGTTCCCGGATTCCTGGTAGCCAGCCAGCCGCCTTTGTGCGTATTGTCAACGTGCAAGTGGCAAGTGGCAAGTGGCAAGTTGGCAAGCTGACAAGCTGGCTAGCAAACTGGCAAGTGGACGCAGTGGCTTCCGCCATGGCCACAAAGCCATCAATCCCTGACACTTGTGCGCTCGCTCCTCTCCTTTGTTCGGCCAGAGAACAGATAATACTGGTCATATTCCCGGGAAATAAGTTTTCACTTTGGAAAAATACATTTCCCGCCAATAGGAGACATGGCGACTATTTGAAAAGGTCACACACATGTCTGTCCCATGTACAAGCAGATTTCTCTCGCAGGATCTTGCGTGGGAGTGGGAGTGGGGGGGGAGGCCAACCAGGTTCCCAGTTTTATTCTATTTCCATCCTTTGGCCACAAACTGAAAGTTTAAAGTTCAAGCCAATATGAAGAAACGTTCCTGGCAACTGGCAAGGCAGCTTGGTAACCTTTCTAGGTATTCCATTTTCCAATTTCTATTTAGAGTTCTCTCAAGAATTTTCAGATTTGTGGTTACTTGGAATAGAGCATAGAAATATAAATCATTTGGTATTTTCCTGGGACTCTTTCACCCGATTCTACACACCTTCAGCTTGTTGCTTTTCAAGTGAAAAAGTGAATTCGAGGCGGCAACAGGTGCACCGAGCAAGCCAGCCAGCTTCCTCCCTGTTAGAAAGTGCAGAGCAGTGAAAGCCAAACACGAAATTGTTCAATCAACAACAATTAAACAAAACCCTTTTCATCAGCAAACAAATCCCCATTTACATTTACATTTACATTTCCATCTCGCATCTCGCATTCGGCGGGGAATGTTTTCATTCGTTTGCTGCATGCCAAAATGTCGTAGGCAAGCACACAACCAGCAACCAACAACACACACACTTCCCATCACATCAGCAAATGCTGACAATCCCAACAATGTGAACGGACATGTGTTGACACAGACGTGGAGCAGGGCGATTAGATTAGATACGATACCATTCCGAACCAAACCATATTCCATGCCACATCAGATCGGGTTAGGAATGAACATCAAGTGCGTAACCAGTGAATGATATTAGGCTTTGTGCTCTGTGCTCTCTGTGCAAGCATTAATTATTAAGTATTAAATCAGTAATATTCAATAACCCAACATCCAATGTTCCATTGTTCAGTATACATCACATCCCTATACATATGCATCCCTATCGGTTATCTTAGGAATATCAACTTTATGGCCTAGCATCCTGTTCTGCGACCATAAATCAATCAAATTATGCAAGATACGAAAACTATGAGCTAGTACATCATTTATTGCAATATTCATGTTTGGACCAATAATATTTTCTTTTTTTATTTCAAATTACCTTATTTATAAATTTAATAAAATCGAAGCTTTGTAAAAACTACTTTATGTATTATTGCTATTTTTTTAACTCTACAAATTGGAATCCCCAAGAAATGAAAATGAAAATTGGGGATTTCCCAATATGTTTCGTATTAATCAGAGATAAGGCCCCATCGAAATTGCATCGAATCAGCTACACAAACAACGAATGTACGCCCTACGAAAACCGTAATATATCTCAATGTGTCAGATGGCCAATTTAGCCGCAATTGATTCATCTTCGATCCGATACGATCCAATCCGATCCGACTGCCTGCCTTGGCTACTTGGGATTCTTCGATCAATTTGCTCGATTTGCGCGCCTAATTCCTAGGCAATTGCGATTGCGGCTGGGAAATGATGATTTGTCCGTCGTCGTCTCCATTATTCCATTATTCCCATTATCTCGACGAATGATCGCATTCCACATTCCACATTCCAGAGAGCTCCGCACATTGCTATCTCTGTTCTGGATTCTAGCTATCTCTGTCCCGTGCTCAAGGCCATTCCATTACATATTCAACTGGAACTGGAAGTGGAAGTGGAAGTGGGGGAAGCAGAGGGACTGGAAGTGGATGTGGAAATGGAAATGGAAACTGGGGACTGACAATTGTTTTGTTTTTGCGTTTTTTCGATTGGAAAATCGCACACACACAGAAAAATGCACAGCAAAAAATCATCATAAGATTGATGTATTTGTTAAAGAATTTAGAAAAGGCCCGACTTTGATCTTGAAACGAACGAGCAGGGACAAACGGCTTTTGTGCTTTCGTGATAAGAAAAATGATAAATTAGCTTGTGAACACACACCTTTTTTGGGAAGAAGTTTCCGTTTGCAATTTCTCCAAAATACAATAAATAAGTGAGATTTAAATAAAAGATTAAGAACCTATATTAACTCCTTGTAAATAATTTATAAATACTTAAAGCCTAACGATTAGACTGTATTAATTTCAATAGAAATGCCTTTAGTGTGACGAAACTTTTAAACAAACAGTCACTAAAGTAGCATTGTTTTGTGTTGTAAACAACAGGTGTAAGAGCTTACAAGGAAAACTCTTTTCTAGTTAACTTTGAAACCCTAATAAAGCCTTTTTTTTTTAAATAACTGAAGGAATTCTTTTATATCATTATATTGCTATAATGTAGCTTCTATTTGTTGTGGTGTACACACACTCTATGATTTCGCAGAGGTACGTACGCATATTGGTGGCTCCATTGAGGCGCTGATCGATCGAGGAGGGCACGGCGGGATCTCCCACGCCAATGCCCATTAAACCCATTCCGGAACCCGGTCCCATGTCCATTGCATCATCGGCACTGACAGCGCGATTAAAGGGTCGCGGTTTGCGATTTTTGAAGCGCAGGCGCAGCTCAGTGTTGAGAACGCGCATGGTTTTTGTGTGTTTTTCTTTGTGGCGGAAATCGATTCGAGGGGTTACACCTCCTCCTGCCGTCTATAATATATTATTATTATTTTGTTGTTGTTGTTGTTGGGGCGCGGGAATTGGAGCAAACGCATCAGCGACTCCAACTCAATTTGCGGCGCAAATCGATCGAAATCGATCGCTTCTCGATCACTGATCACACTGAGCACTCAAAAATAACAAAGAAATAAGCGTTCAATGAATTTCGGAATCAATGAAATGATTGAACTGATCTGGGATCGCCCTCTAATGATATCACTGTGCCGCGGCGCTCGGTCCTAGGGTCTCCTCTTAGTAGCATTTACTAAACTAGTATTTATGGTATTCGCAGTTCGATTTTCAAATTTTTCGGGGTGCAGCGAGCAGAGCAGAGGCACCCACCGATGTTGTGAAAATTTCGCGTGCGACTGACTGACTGACTCAGTCAGTCAGCGAGTGGAGAGTCAACCAAGCCAGCCCACCCAACCCAACAGCTGAGCCAGCGAGCAGCCGAACCCCACCGAGCGAGCGAACAGCGGCGGCGGATCCAACTCGCGAGCGGTAACCGTAAGCAGCAATGATGAGCGCCGCCGCCGACACTTTTACAATCTAATCGCTGCTGCGGCCAATGGGCGGCAGAGCAGAGTGCCGTCAGAGCTGAGGCCTTAGCTAGCTTTGTTAACCCTTCTCAGCTGGCTTAAAGAGCATTTAATTTGATGTATGCCTCTGCTTAAGATATATCTGATAACATATACATTATAATAGAAATATAACATAATGTAATTCATGTTCGAAACAAGTTCAACTTGGCACCTTGGCGTATACGTAATATTCAGATTTCAAATTTAACTTTTACCTGGCTAGTAAAACTGACAGCACTGAGGGTTAAAGCTGCAGAGGGGAAGGACGACCGGTAGTTTTGCCAGCTTTTGCACTTTCAGTGAACTAGTGTCGGGCTCGAGCATGTGTGTGAATGGTGTGTGACAGGCAGTGTGTGCTGTGCGCTGTGCGCTGTGTTATCATCGCCAACGAATGGGCTCTGATAAGAGTCAGTCCCTCAGTCAGCTGCTGGCGGGTCTAAGATTTTGCATTGTGATAAATGTTAAAACGAAATAAAATAGGCAAACAGCGAAGAAAGGAGGGTAGACGTTGCCTAAAAATTGTGCTTTTAGGTTCCGGATAAGTAGAATTGGAAAGCCAAGTAGTTAAGTGGCCAAAAACTAGGTTAAAATAATGGAAAAGCTGCCATGACGTGTCCAGGAAACCATAGAGTTTATACCTTTATTAGTCTCTAATTATTGTTAAGCATAGTAACAGAAAAAAACCTGCAATTTAGACTACAATTGGCTTCCACAAAAATCTCAACAGAACAACCTTGAAAAGGGTTCCCCCGCTTAGCGGGGAAATTGTTTAACTTTAAATTCAGATTTCAGCCAAAATCCAGAAATTAAACATTTATTTTCCCCAAAAAGTCTTTGGCTTCCGTTCGCTTTTAAGCAGAAGTTCAACCGGCGATAGCCAGTGAAAACTGAACTGAACTGAAGCGATATGCATCCTGGAATTAATTAAAAAGTCCAACACGGTCGAGGCTGTCAGCCACAAGGCAGGCAGGCACATCGCCTGGACTGAAACTCAAAGCTCTCTTCTACTCTCGTCGCACTAATTGAAAGTCAAAACCTGCGACTGCAGTCGAAAGGATAATGGTCAAAGCCAACGGATGCCTGCCTGAGCCTGGGCGGGAGATGATATGCTTGAAAGGCTCAAATAGCAGGCAGCCTATGCATTTTCTGGGAAATCACAGCTGCCGGAATAATGAACATCCTTATATAATAATAAAGCTAATACTATTCCCATTAAAAATTAATTACCATCAAGCAAAAGCAGGCTATTCGCAAGAATTGCAATTTGAAGCCACTTTATTTTAATTGAAAGCCAAAATATCTGCCACTACATTTAGCTTGAAAAGTTATAATGATTAAGAAAAGGGATTTCCAGTGAAAAATGAACTTTAGGCTGCGGTAAATAAGGCAAATAAGGCATTGTTTATGTTGGAATGCTGTTCTTATGCAACTCAGAGCTACTGCAATTTATTTAAGCCCAAAGTCAGAACAGGATATTTTCGGAAAGTAAACAAAATCGGCAAATTTTCAGAAATTTATTTCGGGCAGGGAAAAATGGATTTTCCGGGGAATCCAAGGCTCGCCATTTTATGTACTGCTCAGAAAAAAGAGAAACCAGAAACGCAGTTCCAATGAAAACTAAAATAAAATGGGAAAAACAGCATATTTGAGGAAAATAAAAAACGCCGACTAAAAGGATTATTTCCTGGAAATCAATGAAAGGACCAAATAAAACCCAATAGGAGCCCAGCTATTAGGCAAAATGAATTCATTAATATTGTAAAGCCAACGAGAAATACACAACAAATAACGTTGGCCAGGGCTCTTGCTCTTGCTGCACAATGTATGAAATTCAGCACAAAGGATGCCGCAGTCGCTGATGCTGCTACCGGGATTCAACAGGACATAATGGTGACTGCAGTTTGCCAGGAATTAATCAGAATTTGCAGTTCGTTTCGTTTGTTTTTGTGGACCACGGACAATGGAATATAAATTCCAACTAAGAACACGGGCTTTAGTCGGGTTCCCAACCGTTTGCATTTGTGGGAGCATTCCAAAAAAAAAAGAAAAAGGGAGGATGGGAAGCAGCAGCGGCAGCGGCAGCAGAAGTGGGAAGTAAAATTCATGGGCGGGGGCGTATATGGCAATAGGAAGTTGATGCTGCCAGCGTTGTTGTTGTTGTTGATGCTCCCAATGTTTAACACTTCTGGAAGAAGCAGCAGCAGCAGCAGCAGCAACTGCAGCATCTAAAAATAGACTTGTTGACAGCCCAAAAGCGAGCAGCAGCAGCAAAAACAACAAAAGAGGAGTATGTGTCTGTCTGCTTGTGTTTGTGTGTTAGATGCACAGAACGGTAAACGGTGAAAATTATATGAGGGGGAGAGCGAAGATGATGAAGAAGAAGAAGGGAGCAAGAAATCCTGGAGGATGCATACAAACACACTCAGCCACTCACACACACACCCTCACACACAGCAACCAACACACAGGCATAGAGAGCGAAAAGAGAAGCGAGAGCTAAGAAAATGGGAAACAAAATCCCCGTCATACAAAAAAAATCTGCGCTTTTCCTATTGTTATTCTTTGGCGGCAACTAACGGTACTCACCGATTTTCTGAAGAATATTCATAATGAGCGCCTTTTTGCAGGTTCGGTTTCGGTTTTGGGATTCGGATGTGGACTTCCAGGAGCTCCAGCTTCAGCTCCAGCGCCTCCCTCGCCCTCAGCCTCTCCTCCTTCTCCTCTTCCTTTTCCCAGTTTCCTTTGCCTTTGCCGCACACCAAATTTGTACGCGCACACACACGCCCGCTACACACTCACATCGGGGGGCGCGCACACGCACACACTCACACCCGCTCTCCCTCTCTCACTCACTCTGCAGGAGGAGGCAGTAATAAATATATATGTTTACGATCCGCGCGAGCTACTCCTCATATCATGTTCACTTCGGTTAAAAAACAATATTCACTGTGCACCTTGGAAGCGGTCTGTTATTGTTATTGTTGTTGGCTAACGGTGCCATCGAACCAACCCGTTCGAGCCAAAAAAAATACAAAAAAATAACAATGCGAGCTGCTCTTAGGGTTGTTGATTATCAAAATATCAATATATCGATATGACTTTCTAAGGATGATATTTTCCCAAATATCGAAACTGCGATATTTTTATTTGATATATTTTGATCTAGCTGACCACCGAAGAGTCTGGCAACGCTGGACCTGACGACCGGAAAGTCTGTCAACGCTGGTGTGTTGCTAAAATCTCAAAAAAAAAACAAAATGAATCATAAAAAATATATCATATTTTTAATTTATATGTATTTTATTTATTATTATTTCTTATTTTTATAAAAAATAACATCGATGCGATATAGAGATGTCACAGCATCGATGATTGGCTCAATCGATACTATCGCCTTGGCATCGATATTAACGAGGGTGGTATTTCTGTATTTTGACAGTTCAAGTGCGATAAATATATCGCAGAAAAATTTAATTGCAGTTTTAAAACAAGGGTTGCCGAAAATTTTAAAAATAATAAATTTCATTTTAATTATTTAAGTTTAATCTAATTAATATTAATAAGATCGAAATAAAGCATAATTTACACAAAATAAGAATGTTTTCAATTTCATTTTAAACTTATTTATAGGCTTAATTTAATTAATATTCAAATACTTGGATTTTAAAGATTTTAAAAATACACGCATAATGTGCTATCTCTTGTGTAAGTTCCACTGTGAAGTGGCTCCAAAATGTTCCAGATCCACATCAAGTTTCGACGATCCACATCGCAAAATTTGCAACGGATAGTAGGACCACCTTCCACTGAGCTAAAAAATCCCAAAAAAATATCGCATTTTTGATATATCGCCAAAACCAATATCGCGATATAAATATATCAATTTGAAAAAATATCATTGATATATCGATATTTTGATATATTTCCGGCATCCCTATTTAAAACACTGGCACGGTACGAAAAGAAAAGGTTGTGATCTAGCGTAGTTTTATATTGATTTCATTTGGATTTGGATTAAAATTTACCGCCAGGAGCTGCGGTTTGGCAACGTTCTTTGCGGCATTTCGTTGGCGTGGCGTGAGCGTGAGTACGCGATTCATTTGCAGACACTGCGATTTGCGGCTTTCGGTGTTTGTTAAAACTGTTGTTGCACCGAATGCAACTTTTGTGGGTGTGTGTCGAAGAGTACGCGTTTGCAAGCGTGAGTGTATGTGTGTGTGTGCGAAACTGCTCCTTTGTTTGCCCATAAAAAAGCGGCGGCGTCGGCTATGCGCAGTTGTTGTTGTTGCCTCCTCCTTATGCTGTACTTGTTGTAGTTGTCATTGTCATTGCCGCTGCTTCATCTTTTCTTGTTCTTTGTCGCTGCCGGCGCCAGGGTGTGTGCTGCAAAAAAAAGCATTCAAGCAGGAACTAAGAAAAAGGCCCCCTTAAAACCAATCCTAATTAATTGCACGCAACACTAGAAAGTAAGACCCAATAATCGCATCTAAAAAAAAAAGGAAAAAAACGACGTTAGCGGAAAATGTCAATAAATGCATACAAGCTGCAACAAAAACCAACCACCAGGACCGCGAGTGTGTTTGTGTGTGCGTACGTGTGTGTTTAGTGGGCAGTGGGTGAAATGGCGAGAATAACAACAACAACAACAACAAAACGCGAAGGTGAAGAAAAACAAAAAGTTAGCCGGCTGCCGAAACGCATTGGTATTGGTATGGCCAGCACAGCCACCCCCAACCAAGCTATAGACAGAGCGAGCGAGGGAGAGAGAGAGAGAGAGCTCTCCCTTTACCGTTAGCTCTCCTGCAGGTTGCGCCATGCACTTGTCTCGCTCTCTCCCTATGACAGTTTGCAAAAATTGTTCACTTTTCGTTTTTCTAAATCACTTGACCCCATTACCTGGTGGCTGGCCAATACCTGCTCGGCGGCTTCCTCTCCAGCATCTCCTTTTCCGCTCGTGGTCATTTGTTTTGCCGCTTTCTAACAAAAACAGTTGAACTGGCGCACGCGTGGTTGTTGTTGGACTTGGACGCCGCTCTCTCTCCCTCTCTCTCTCTCTCTATCTGCCTCCCAGCAGCGCAAACTGCACTTGGGAATAACTTAACCATCCACTACACAGTGCAAGGAAGAGATAGAGAGAGGAAAAAGTGGTTAGTGTAAATTTTCTGCACCACTTGCGGCAGTGTTGGTGTGCACCAGTGCCAGTTGCGTTGGTGTTTGTGTGAATTCTGCAGGATCGTTAACCCCTAGGTGTGGCGGTACATATTAACCCTTAGCGGCTCGGTTAGATGGGGGGCGGGATCGCGCGTCACCAGAAATGTATATTTTTTGGGCCAGTGTTTTTCCTTCGCCTTTCGCTTCCTTTGCTGTTATACAAACAAACACAAGCATTGCATATACACACAGAGCATAACACACCGAGTGCGAAGTCTGCCCCAGAGTTGCTCGGCCGGCTTTTGTGGCCACCAGTGGCAGCGGTTCCGCCGCGCACCATTCTCGCCCAGCTTTCTCTTTTCAATCGGCGGCAAGTGCAACTGCAGCTGCACCAGCAGCAGACCGCTCTCCTTTCTTTATTTATTTATTTCTCGCCAAGTGTCGTCGTCGCCGCCGCCTATTGTGCGCCTTATCGGACGAGGTGACTCAGTGGCACTGCCGCACACTGCCACTTGCCCAGTGATATCACACTGACCGCCGAGTGATATCACACTCGCACTCCTACTCACACTCACACACCCACTCACCCCCCTCCCGCACTGATATCACACCAGCCAGCACTCGCTCTCTCACGGATATGCTTGCCATTTTCCAGACGCAACCACACACACGCACGCACGCACCGAACGAGAGCGAGAGAGAGAGTGAGCGACAGAGCGACAGGCACTGGCCCACTGGAGACTGGACAATCCAATCCACAATCCACAATCGACACTCCGCCAGAGAACACTCGACGTGCAGACCGCCAGAGCAGCTCGGAGGAACTTAGAACTATAAAGCGGAATCGGAATCATGGCGTGGCGCTTCAAGGCTTCCAAGTACAAAAATGCCGCACCCATTGTGCCCAAGGCGGAGGCCTGCGTCCGCGAGATCTGCGTGGGCAGCTATCAGACGTACGGCAACAATATCGCCGCCTCGGCCGCCTTCATGGCCTTCAACTGGGAGCATACCGGCTCCAGTGTCGCTGTCCTGCCGCTGGACGATTGCGGGCGCAAGAGCAAGACGATGCCGCTGCTCCATGGCCATACGGACACAGTGACCGATCTCAAGTTCTCGCCGTTCCATGACGGTCTGCTGGCCACCGCTTCGCAGGATTGTCTGGTAAGGAAATATGCATTGTGGAATGTTTGTCATGTTTTTCGATCTGAAATATAGTTTCAAAGGGAATTTTAACTGCAATTTGCATCTGGGATTTGCCATGGAAAGAGCTAGCTTTCACTTTCGCTTAGTTTTTATTTTCTAATTCACTTTTCCAAAAGCAATAAACTTCCATTTAACTATAATCATCACAAAAATTAAGGAGAAACACGTGAATTGTGCGGAATTAATCCAAGAATTGCTGCTAAAAGTGGAAAATTTGTGGTGGAAACTTTCCCCAAGTCAAGTTTTGTTTGCAACTGGAGCCATAAATGTTTTCACCATCATTACTTTTCCGCTTCGAACTGCAACAGCTTGAATTTTTCCGAGTTTCCTTGATGATTTCTTGGAGTAAAATGAAGAAAACATCGACTAATCTTGGTACAACTTCAACTTACAGGTGAAGATCTGGCACATTCCAGAGAAGGGCCTCGAACAGTCGCTCTCCGATCCGGAGGCCGTCTTCTCACACAAGCAGCGACGCGTGGAAACCGTGGGCTTCCACCCCACGGCCGATGGCCTGATGTACTCCACAGCCGCCGGCTGTGTGGCTCTCTTCGATCTCAGCACCCAAAAGGAGATCTTCTGTGAGTTCTGCTGACCCGCGAAATGCGAAATGCGCGAGTAAATCTAATCTACGAATCTCTCCGCAGCGAACAATGAACATCCCGAGGTGATCCAATCGGCCAGTTGGCGCGAGGATGGCTCCGTTTTGGCCACCAGCTGCAAGGACAAGTACGTGCGTATCTTCGACCCGAGGGCCACCGGTTCGCCCATCCAAATGACCGCTGAATCGCATCAGAGCATCAAGGACTCGCGCGTCGTCTGGCTGGGCAATCAGACGCGCATTCTGACCACCGGCTTCGATGCGGCCCGCCTGCGTCAGGTGATCATCCGCGACATACGCAACTTTGGCACACCCGAAAAGACCCTCGAGTTGGACTGCTCCACGGGCGTGCTGATGCCGCTCTTTGATCCGGACACGAACATGTTATTCCTGGCCGGAAAGGGTGACACGACAATCAACTACTTGGAGGTCACGGACAAGGATCCCTACTTCATTGAGGGTCTGCGTCACACCGGCGAGCAGACGAAGGGCGCGTGCCTGGTGCCGAAGCGAGCGCTGAAGGTGATGGAGGCGGAGGTGAATCGTGTGCTGCAGCTCACCTCCAACATGGTCATCCCCATAATGTACCAAGTGCCACGAAAGGTGACTCCATCTCCATCCACATCGAAAGGGGAAAGAAAGCGAATAATCTCTGGCGTTGTTTATAGACATACCGCGATTTCCATGCTGACTTGTATCCAGAGACCACGGGCTACAAGACGGAATTGGTGGCCGGCGAGTGGCTGAATGGCAGCAACCAGGCGGTGCCCAAGATGAGCCTGGATCCCGCCAAGCGTGAACATGGCGACGAGCCAATTATTGTAAGTATTTCTGTACTTCTGTAAGCTTAGGGGTGTCGTAGTGATCAAGAGGGAGTACGCAAGGAAGGGACTCGAAGGGAATTAGCTCGCTTAGGTCTCTAACCCCCATTCTCGGCCATCCAGATCCATCGC
Source organism: Drosophila bocqueti (assembly GCA_018151655.1). Taxonomy (NCBI): domain Eukaryota; kingdom Metazoa; phylum Arthropoda; class Insecta; order Diptera; family Drosophilidae; genus Drosophila; species Drosophila bocqueti. The sequence continues at coordinate 318,764 of JAECXF010000004.1, forward strand.
GGCAATCTGAGTGACTTGGTCAAGAATCTGGAGAATCAACGCTCCAAGGGCAGCAGCCCCCCCAACACAAAGCAGCCGCTGGCCAAGCGCAACGACAACGAGCACTTTGTGATGCTCAGCAAGGGCAACAATTTCGAGGAGAAAAACGGCAACGACAACAGCAATCAGAGCAACCAGAGCAATGGCAAGAAGGCCGCCCAATCGCAGTCCGATGGCGAGTGCAGTGAGCTCATACGCAAGTTCGAGGCCAAATACAAGGTGGATTCCGAGAAGGAGAAGGCTCAGTGCCAGTCCCAATCCCAATCCCAGGAGGATGACAAGGAGTCACCCACCGAACAGGAGCATTCGACTGGCAGCAGCGAGGAGGTTTCCTCATCGGCGGCCAGCGGCAGCCATTCGCCGCCCAAGCCCATGCCGCGCACATCGCGCAACAATTCCCTGCCGGAGGCAGCCAGCGATTCCGCTGGGGAGAACAGCGGCGGCAGTGGCAGTGGCAGTGGCAGCGGCAGCGGCACCCCACGCCCCAGGCCACGCACCACCGCAGCGGCGGCCTACAAGGTGTTGTGTTGTTTCCCCTTTCGATTTTCGTACAAAGTTTTTCGTTTTTAGTAGGAAAACGTTGAGGTTTTCCCTTTCCCTTTTTTCATTTCATATTTTTTGTGAATTTTATTCACGTTTTCTCGATCCTTTGTTTAGACGTTTTTCTGTTGTTGTTTATAACCTGGTTAGCTCCCTTTCCTGGTAGCCGTTTGTTTCCATTGATTTTGTTGTTCGTTTTCGTTATTTCGTTTGTTATTATTTTCGAGAAGCGGACGGACAGCTGCGAGTGCGTATTTGTGGCAGTTGCCAGCACTTGTAGCTTTGTTCTCCTGTTTTGATTTGATAATTGATAGGCTGAGCACCTGCACCGGCAGCTGCCTGCAGGTGTTACTCACCTTTTAGCGGCTTTTATTTACTTTTGTTTTCAGTAGAAAACTTTTATTAATCATTTTGTCAAGGCCTCAACTCTACTGGGAAAACTGGAAAACTAAACGTTTTACGCTTCTCCCCCATAGCCTCGCCTGGGACCCAAGCCCTTCTCCAGCACCTCGGGGGATGTGTCATTCGACAAGGTCTTTGCCGTGCCTCTGGCCCCGGGCTCCCATGAGAACATCTCCAGCGTGGGCCAGGACAACAACAGCAGCAGTGGCGGAGGAGCCATGGAAATAATACCCGCTGAGGGTTGTCCCAAGCCGGATCTAATTGTGAATATTGAAATTAAGGCCCGGGGACCCACCGCAGCCGTGGGACCACCAGCCACCGGCAATGGAGTGCAGATATCGCTGACCACCTCGGAGCGACGCAAGGTAAGGTGCAATCTGCTGCAACTGAGAGTGCAACTGCCGTGCTCTCTGCAATCTCTAACGTTCTCTCTCCCGATCGAATCTATGCTCTCTTACATGCCTGTGCCATGCCGCCAAAATTCAACTCTCGCCTCCTAACTCTTTGAAAACCTTTGAAACAAACACCTTGAAACACCGCTCTCACTTCCACACACCTCTCTAACCTCTCTAAACACTGCGAACTGGTAACTGGTAACTACTAGTCCTCGGCCGACGATGACGAGTCATCCGACAAGGTCTGCCCCCCCTAAGAAAGCCTCTCTTATTGCCCAAAACTAATCTCAATGTCTCTGTTCCTGTTCCTTTTGCTAATCCTTCTCCCCCACAGATATTCGAGCAGAACTCCGAGTCGTCGGGCAACTCGACGGAGGGCGAGGAGCGAGTGGATGGCAATCTGCAGAGGGCAACCTCCACCAGAAGCAGCATTGCCGAGCGCCGGCGGCTGTACGAGAGCCGCTCCAAGAGCCAGGTGGACGAGAAGGCCCAGTCGCCAGTGCCATTGTGAGTGAGCAGTGAAGCTCGTACCCAAGAATGTACCTCTTAGAGTAACCTCTCCTTTTAGGCGTCGCGAGCACTCCAAGGTGGAGCCGCTGAAGAACAGCCAACAGCAGCAGCTGCTGCAGGGCAACAACGCTGCGATCGATCCCAAGCGCATCTCGGTGCCGGAGGGCAAGCTGCTGGAGGAGCACCGCCGCGGCAATGGCTCTGCCTCGGCTGTGGGCCTCAAGAAGTCCGCCACGGAGGCGACATTCACCAAGCGCACCTCCACCGTCTTTGGGAAGGTGTCCAAGTTCCGGCATCTGAAGGGCACACCCGGCCACAAGTCGACGCACATTGAGAATTTGCGCAATTTGAGCCGCCAGATACCGGGCGAGTGTAATGGCTTCCATGCCAACCAGGAGCGCGTGGCCGTGCCGCTCTCTGGGCCCGGCGGCAAGATTGCCATCTTCGAACTGAGCCGACCCGGCAGGCTGATGGATGGGGTTATACCCTCGCTGGTGAATGGGAGCAACATCATGGACTTCCAGTGGGATCCGTTCGATGCCCAGCGCCTGGCCGTGGCCTGTGACGATGGCATCGTGAAGCTGTGGCACATCCCCGGCGCCGGGGGATTGAGCGAGCCCACAAATACGCCAGCTGGCGAGCTGACCGCCCACCTGGACAAGATCTACTTCATACGCTTCCATCCGTTGGCCGCCGACGTCCTGCTGACGGCCAGCTACGACATGACCATCAAGCTGTGGGACTTGCGTACGCTCAGCGAGAAGTGCTCGCTCTCGGGCCACACCGATCAGATCTTTGACTTTGCCTGGAGTCCCTGCGGCCGCCTGGGCGCCACCGTCTGCAAGGACGGCAAGATTAGGGTCTACAATCCGCGCAAGTCGGAGACGCCCATACGAGAGGGCAACGGACCGGTGGGCTCGCGCGGAGCACGCATCACCTGGGCCCTGGATGGACAGTACATTGTCTGCACGGGCTTTGACAAGTAAGTGACGAGGACTTCCTGGTAGCAGCGCAAAGAAACTCACTTCCTGGAGTTGATTTTTCGCAGGGTTTCAGAGCGACAGATAAGCGTGTACAATGCCCAGAAGCTGGCTGCTCCGCTGAACACCGCCAGCCTGGATGTATCGCCCTCGATACTCATCCCCTTCTACGACGAGGACAGCTCCACGCTGTTTGTCACCGGCAAGGGCGACTCCACCATCTACTGCTACGAGATCACCGACGAGGAGCCGTACATCTGCCCGCTGTCGCACCACCGCTGCACCTCGCTGCACCAGGGCCTCAGCTTCCTCACCAAGAACCACTGCGATGTGGCCAGCGTGGAGTTCTCGAAGGCCTATCGCCTGACCAACACCACCATTGAGCCCCTCAGCTTCACAGTGCCACGCATTAAGGTGAGAGTGAAGGAAGGAAGCGTGATTTGAATTGAATTTGAAGCTTATGCTTATATATATTTACTATGCAGAGCGAGCTCTTCCAAGACGATCTGTTCCCACCCACACGCATCACCTGGAGCGCCACGCTGAGCGCCGACGATTGGTTTGCCAGCAATGACAAGGCAGCGCCCAAGATCAGCCTCAAGCCGGAGGGCATGGAGACACGTGAGACATCCCTTTATCTTCTTCCTTTATCCTCGATATTATTGTGTCTGTTTTTGTGGCAGTCTCCTCTATACAACAAGGACCCGTGGCAGCCAAGAAGGCGGATAGCCAGCAGTTTGGTGGCCAAAAGTCGGATTACGAGATCAACAAGCAGCAGGAGGTGAGTTTCAGCGGCTGCAGGCTCTCTCTGCTTTTCTCTGGTTTGATTTCCTGACCTTTTATCTTCAGATCCAAAAGTCTGTGAGCGCGCGCATGGAGTTCACCACCAAGCTGGAGCAGGACGACATGGAGGGCGTGGACGAGAACGAGTGGCAGGAGTAGCGCCGAGCAGCTGGCGCACAGAGAGATCAGTTCACAATTTAGCGTATAAAAAGAAAGAAAAACGTATGACAAGCAACAAGCAAGAAGCAAGAAGCAATCCTAGACATGAAACAGGCAGCAGCAGCAGACTCGAAAGCAAGCAAGCACACAAAAGCAGCACTCTAGCACACACCAAACACCCGGTACACACACCCCAAGCCTGCTCCTAATCCTAATCTCCCACTCCCACTCCCACTCATCCTCCTTCCTCCTTCCCCCCACTAATTGCATTTGCTCAATAATTGCCAAACTAACAATCATAAGCAAATCTTGTTTTTGTTTTCATATTTTACATGATTTTACAGTTAACATTTTTAACATATTTAACATTTTATTATTGTGTTTTTAACTTTTTTTTTAATTGTATGTATTTTTTGTGTGTTGAAAAACGTGCTATTTAAGTAGTTAGTCGAAAATCTAGTTTAGCCCAACTTACGCTTAGTTTTTCCCCCTAATTTCTCTTTCCCAGTTTTTCGATTCGTGGCCATATATATAATACATATATATATTTATTATATGATATATATATTTTTAATAATGTGCGAATGTGTGCGTGTTCTCTCGCGAGAGAGAGTGAGCGAGAAAGTGGGTGCATGTGCGTGTGGTGTGTGCCTGCCTGTTGCCTTCTCTTTCTCCTTCATTTTCCACAACCACAACTCTTCTAGTCTTGAACATAGCTCGATCCTTAAACACTTTCCCCCAATCCCCTTCCCGAAACGAACATAGACTGTGGCCGAAAAATGCGTAAAGACAATTGTTTTCGATGATGTGTGTAATTGTAATAATAGGTAAATCAGTAAATCAAATCAAATCAAATCACAAGAATCAAACGGGAAGAGCAACTAAACTAAACAACTGAGAAGAATTCCAAGAATACTATTATGTATTCCAAAATGTATAACGAAAAGACTTGAACAGCGGATCCCTGCTCTGCCAATCCCCAAGGCCCAAAGCCCAAAGCCCTCTACTAACTGAAGAACATGACAGAGGATACAAGAGGTTACCATGTGTGTGTGATGAGGAAATAGGGTGCCACTCGAGTAGCAAACACAATGATTACCAATTACCCATTACCCATAGCGTTTTTGTACTTGCAATAGAATATAAATGTACTTTTATACACGAACCAGGATATATATATATATATATGAAGCGTATATACTATATATTTTGTATACCAAGGATGAGCCAGCAGCTCTCCGACTGACTGACACAATAGAAAAGAAAAGAAAATGGGGAAAATCAGATGAGGGAAGGCAGAAAAATATTGATTATCGATTCAAACATAAATCTTTTCAAAGTGCGATAAATTGAGATATATTTTATATATCGGAAAAATCGATAAATCAAAGAAATCTGATATTTTTATTTAAATATCAATATTTTTCTATATTTAAAAGTTGCATATATCAAATTTTTGAGAAATTTTCAAATGTCTATATATATAAATTGCTTTTTAAACGTAGCGATGATATATATGGGCGATAAATCGATATATATCGGACCAATATAATCGAGAGAAAAAAAAGAGTTTAAATAACATTTTTCCGATTTTTTGTCGACATTTTAGTTTTAAATTCAATGTTGTTTCGATGTGTTTAAAATTCCATTTTTCAAAGTTTACAATATTTTCGATATGTCGATATATCATATCGGATTTGAACTTGCGATATGCATCCCTAGACAAGACACCAGACCAACCAACCAAACCAACTCTCTCGGGTAACGGGCAATATTGTGCTAGAGATATAGAAAGGTTCTATTATACACGAAGATACATATGTATGTATGCATAGTTATAGGCATTATTCCAAGCAATTCCAATTCCAATTCCAAATCAAATCAAATGAAATCAAAGAGTCCAAGTTGCATTTAACTCCAGGGACAATGGAGGAACTGAACTGAACTGAACCGAACTGAACTGACAGAGATACAAGGTAGTATTCGATAAACATTCTGATCTGGAGACGATACTTATGTACGTAGTTGAGGGGGGTGAATCCATGTAGAAGGGAAAGCTAACGCATATATCCTCGAAAGAACATACTCCAGAGCCCGACACACAGATATTAACTGTCATTCTGTATTTATTAGCCATATTCGATTACGATTTGTCGAACGTCTCTCTCTCTCTAATTTATATTTATATTTATATTTATATTTATATTTAAATATATATCTATAACAATAATACCAATATACGAAAAATACAAACTTCATGCGATATGAATTATGATGACGGTGAAGCGCAGTGATTGACTTATCGATTCACAAGCGATAATTGCTATCGGAAGCGGAAGCGGAAGCGATAGGTAGAAGGGAGAAACGATACTTTGAGGAATCAGAGACGGAGTGGGAGGAATCAGAAGCATACACATTATTTATACAATTTATTTTACAGTACAGTACAGGAGTATATGTATATCCGATAACCCCCCATACCCCCGATACTCTAGCGCTAAGTTATAATTAACAATAATAATAATAATAATAATAATAATAATAATGAAGGCAAAAATATATTTATATACATAATTCAATAAAAGGAAAATGAAACGTAAACTATATTTTATGTATTTAATTTCATGAATAGAAAAGAAAATTCAATTCTCCTTGAAGTCTCTATTGATTAAATGGCAAATCCCTGTCACATCCTGACACTCGCATATCTCTGCCGCTGCCACAAGGTTCCCTTTTTGGGTTAGTTACTAGGACAACGCCAGGTCTTCTGCTCCGCGGTTCATCGAACAAACAAACTGAAAGCTGAAGCGGGCCAGAAGTTGCGCACTTGCCACCAGAGGAGGAGGCCAGTGGTGCGGCGGTCATGAAGTTCCTGCTGAAGAAATGCCTGCGCAAGAAGGCCCCGGAGATGAAGCCCGGGGCCATCCTGGACGCCGTCATCTCGCAGTCCTCGGCCACCGCCTGCAAGTGTCTGCTCTACAAGCTGGCGGACTACAAGAGGGGTGAGTGAGTGTAGAGGGAGTGGCCATCAGGTGACCCAAATGAATGTCCCATAAAGAGATAGGCTTCAAATATGGTTTAGAAAACTAGTTTCCTGCTCTATGTGCTTGAATCCTCTAGAGAAAGAGTGAGGGAACTGGGAGAAAAGGGGACTTCCCTTGCCTGGTTTTGCTAATTTTCGAAGGACATTCAAATTGGATTCGCAAAGAACACCTCCTGTTAGCTCTGCCAGGATATAAACACGATAATCACGATTCACTTTCCACATCGCGCAGGTGGCGACCTCATCGATGCCATCAACTCCGGCGGACTGATTGCCGTGGAGCAGCTGATCCGCGAGCAGTTCGGCGTCTTCATGTACAACGACGGCAAGGGGCAGGTGATCAACCGGGCGGAGTTCCTGCGCTGGAAGTACCGCGACCACACGGAGGTCACCATACCGATTGAGGCGTCGCTGTCGATACACGATCCGCTGGGCAAGTGGGAGGACCACAAGGCCTGCTGGCAGATGCAGTATCGCGGCGCCCTGGGCGAGAGTCTGCTGCACGTGCTCATCATCTGCGACTCCAAGGTGCACACGAAGCTGGCGCGCGTGCTGCTCCGCGTCTTTCCCAACCTCGCCTTGGATGTGATGGAGGGCGAGGAGTATTTGGGGGCCAGTGCCCTGCACCTGTCCATTGCGTACAGCAACAATGAGCTCGTCGCGGATCTCATAGAGGCGGGGGCGGACATCAATCAGCGGGCAATCGGCAGCTTCTTCCTGCCGCGCGACCAGCAGCGCGCGCATCCGGCGAAGAGCACCGACTACGAGGGGCTGGCCTACATGGGTGAGTATCCGCTGGCCTGGGCCGCCTGCTGTGCCAACGAGAGTGTCTACAATCTGCTGGTGGACTGCGGCGCCGATCCCGATGCCCAGGACTCGTTCGGCAACATGATCCTGCACATGGTGGTCGTCTGCGACAAGCTGGACATGTTCGGCTATGCCCTGCGGCACCCCAAGACGCCGGCCAAGAACGGCATCGTTAACCAGACGGGCCTCACGCCGCTCACCCTCGCCTGCAAGCTGGGCCGCGCCGAGGTCTTCCGCGAGATGTTGGAGCTGTCCGCCCGCGAGTTCTGGCGCTACAGCAACATCACCTGCTCCGGCTATCCGCTGAATGCGCTGGACACCCTCCTCCCGGATGGCAGGACCAGTGAGTACTTCCCAGTGGTATTCCTACTGATTCCTGCTGATTCCTGCTGATTCCTTCTCCACACGCAGATTGGAACTCGGCCCTCTTCATCATCCTGAACGGCACCAAGCCGGAGCATCTGGACATGCTGGACGGCGGCATCATTCAACGTTTGCTCGAGGAGAAGTGGAAGACCTTTGCCCAGAATCAGTTCCTCAAGCGCCTGCTCATCCTGTCCACGCATCTGCTGTGCCTCTCGGTCTCCGTTTACCTGCGACCCTCGCACGATGGCGAGTCCGAGGCTGAGGACTCCGAGGGCGCCGAGGATCTGGCAGCGGGTGGAGCCGCCGCTGCCCTCCAATCGGCGACAGGGGGAAATGGGAATGGGAACGGGAATGGTGGTGGTGATGATGATGACTACAATGCCCAGACGGTGGCGCGATATTGTGCCGAGCTGGCCACCATAGCAGGCGTCCTGAGCTACGTGGTCTTCCAGCAGGGCGACGAGATCAAGAACCAGGGATTGTCCGCCTTTCTCAAGCAGCTGGTAAGAATGGGATTCTGTTGAAGGATGAAACGTGCCCCATCATGACCTCTCATGGTTTCTCCTTTCCAGTCCCACGCTCCAGCCAAGGCCATCTTCCTGTTCTCCAACCTGCTGATCCTGGCCTGCATACCCTTTCGTCTGATTGGCGACACCGACACCGAGGAGGCCATCCTGATCTTCGCCGTGCCCGGCTCCTGGTTCCTGCTCATGTTCTTCGCAGGGTAAGTGGCAATAGTGGTGGGTGTCCTTGCCAATGATCTCCTCCCTGCCCCCACAGAGCCATCCGCCTTACCGGACCCTTTGTGACGATGATCTACTCGATGATAACGGGCGACATGTTCACCTTTGGCATCATCTACTGCATCGTGCTCTGCGGCTTCTCGCAGGCCTTCTACTTCCTGTACAAGGGACATCCGCAGGTGCAGTCCACCATGTTCAACACCTACACCAGCACCTGGATGGCCCTCTTCCAAACCACCCTCGGTGACTATAATGTGTGTGTGTGGCAGTCTCAAAGGTTATTTGTGCATCGGAGAGTCAAAGTTTCCCTCCTCCTCCTTCTCCTTTCGTTGCAGTATCCCGATCTCAACCAGACCACGTACCCGAATCTCTCCAAGACCGTGTTCGTCATCTTCATGATCTTCGTGCCCATCCTGCTGCTGAACATGTTGATTGCCATGATGGGCAACACCTATGTGACGGTCATCGAGCAGTCGGAGAAGGAATGGATGAAGCAGTGGGCCAAGATCGTTGTCACCTTGGAGCGAGCGGTGCCGCAGGCGGATGCCAAGGGCTACCTGGAGGCCTACTCCATACCGCTGGGTCCCGCCGACGATACGGGCTTCGAGGTGCGCGGCGTCATGGTCATCAAGAGCAAGAGCAAGACCAGGGCCAAGCAGCGCAAGGGAGCGGTATCGAACTGGAAGGTGAGAGCACAGGGAGATGCATTGCATCCTAGCCCGGGGCCTTGCACTCATTAGGAACCGATTTATGTTTTGTTTTAGTGAAGAGAAAGACTAACAGGAGATTTATAAAGCATAAGATATAATCATTCGAGTTTATAGAGTCAGAAATGTCTCCTATATGTAATATAATACCCCGCTAAACTGTTATAAAAACTCTGCGCCAGCGATAAAACAGTTTTCTTGCCAACAACAAACACTATATGACAACAACAACAATTGTACAACAACTGTACAACAACCAACAAGTTTTTCCCATCCAATTTCCTTGAAATCTGCGAGCAAATTGACCGTTTTTCGGTTTGGGGTAACAGGCGAACAGAAAGCAGTAGGAGGCGACGCAAAACTATTATAAACTGTTATAAAAACATTGCACCAGCGAATTTTTTATATAGCATACTTTTGGGGTTTAGTGTAGCATACTTTTAGGATGTTTTATTATATTTTCTTAAAGTTTTTATAACAGTTTATAACAGTTTCCAGTTGCTTTCTATTGCATTCTGTTCGCCTGTTACCCCAAACCGAGAAATGGTTAAATTTGTACTGAAAATATCCAAATTGAAGGTTTTGTGATTGCCAATAACAACGACAACAACAGCTCTTAAGCGTTTTTGGCTAAAAAATTGCTACCACCTTCAATGGTTTTTTGATCATAACTTGGCTTCAGCTCAACCGATTTCAGTCTGGTTTGATTTTTTCTTCATAGTTTTAAAAGGAAAACTTTTCTGCATTTAAAACTTGATTTTTAAATTTTTTGCCGATTTTTGAAAATTTTGATGATGGTACCCCTTACATTTTTTTCAAAAAATGGGTCAAATTTTCTTTTGGTCGGCACATGGCTAGATCGATTCAGCTTTTGATACTGATCAAGAATATATATGGTTTATAGGGTCGGAAATGACTCCTTTGTATAATTTGATCATTTTCAGTACAAACTTCCGACTTGCTGGATTTGAAGTACCAGGCGCACAGAAGGCAGTAGAGGGTTAATTTGCTTGAGTGCGAACTATTATTTTCACTCAATGATGAAGTTCGCTCAGAGCTGTGCATCAGCTCATCTTCGCTCTCTTGCACTCTCTTCATTCAAGGTCAGAGCAGCGCAAGCACTTATCTTCGCTCTCCTGCTCTCAGTTTGCATGTAACGATCTCTGGCGAATCATTGAGTGCAATTGAGAGCAAGTCAGAGCGGCGCAGGAGCCTCAGCTCATCTTCGCTCTCTTGCACTCTCTTCATTCAAGGTCAGCAGCGCAAGCACTCATCTTCGCAAAAATGCAGTTTCACTCAAGTAAATCGTCCATCTACTGCCTTCTGTGCGCCTGGTGCTTGATGTCGGCAGTCGATGAGTTTGCATTTTTTATTATTAATATTATTTTATTATTTAATTTGATCATTTTCAGTACAAACTTCCGACTTGCTGGATTTGAAGTACCAGGCGCACAGAAGGCAGTAGAGGGTTAATTTGCTTGAGTGCGAACTATTATTTTCACTCAATGATGAAGTTCGCTCAGAGCTGTGCATCAGCTCATCTTCGCTCTCTTGCACTCTCTTCATTCAAGGTCAGAGCAGCGCAAGCACTTATCTTCGCTCTCCTGCTCTCAGTTTGCATGTAACGATCTCTGGCGAATCATTGAGTGCAATTGAGAGCAAGTCAGAGCGGCGCAGGAGCCTCAGCTCATCTTCGCTCTCTTGCACTCTCTTCATTCAAGGTCAGCAGCGCAAGCACTCATCTTCGCAAAAATGCAGTTTCACTCAAGTAAATCGTCCATCTACTGCCTTCTGTGCGCCTGGTGCTTGATGTCGGCAGTCGATGAGTTTGCATTTTTTATTATTAATATTATTTTATTATTTAATTTGATCATTTTCAGTACAAACTTCCGACTTGCTGGATTTGAAGTACCAGGCGCACAGAAGGCAGTAGAGGGTTAATTTGCTTGAGTGCGAACTATTATTTTCACTCAATGATGAAGTTCGCTCAGAGCTGTGCATCAGCTCATCTTCGCTCTCTTGGACTCTCTTCATTCAAGGTCAGAGCAGCGCAAGCACTTATCTTCGCTCTCCTGCTCTCAGTTTGCATGTAACGATCTCTGGCGAATCATTGAGTGCAATTGAGAGCAAGTCAGAGCGGCGCAGGAGCCTCAGCTCATCTTCGCTCTCTTGCACTCTCTTCATTCAAGGTCAGAGCAGCGCAAGCACTCATCTTCGCAAAAATGCAGTTTCACTCAAGTAAATCGTCCATCTGCTGCCTTCTGTGCGCCTGGTGCTTTATTGAATTTGGATTTTATTATTAATAAATTAAAGATCTAATTCGGAATCGGAGTATCGCGATTTAATGCACCAATCCTACGAAATGAAAATAAAATAAATTCGAATATAAATTCCTAATTTCTTTTATTTATTTATTTATTTTATTTATTTTGGAAAAAACAATAGCGCGTGGGTCGTGTCACCCTGACGGCTCTGAAGAAGCGCGGCATGACCGGCGAGGAGATGCGTCGCCTCATGTGGGGCCGCGCCTCCATCTCCAGCCCCGTGAAGGTGACGAAGCAGAAGCTCAAGGATCCGTACAACATGCACCCCGAATCGGACTTCACCAGCGCCATGGACATGCTGACCTTTGCCAACAATCCGGCCTCCTCCAATGGCGTTGTCCTGCGAACAGCGGCAGCACCGCTGCCGCCTGCACCGCCGGCTCCGGATCCGTTTCGGGAGCTCATCATGATGTCGGATCAGCGGCCGGAGACCCACGATCCGCACTACTTTGCCGGGCTGCAGCAGCTGGCCAACAAGGCCTTCGATTTGGTGGAGCAAACGATGAAGACGCAGCCGCAGACATCGACGACGACGACGACCAAGAAGGTGGCAGCGGCGGCCGTGGATCAATTGCCCACGCCTGTGACTGCCACTCCAGCCGCACCAGCAGCTGCTCCGGCAGGGGATGTGGCCCTGGCCATGCCTCTGCCCATGTCGAATCTGAGCAACTTGTTCCAGGACCCCAAGGAGATTGTCGATCCCAAGAAGCTGGAGGAGTTCATGGCCATGCTGGCCGAGGTCGAGACGGAGGAGAGCGACAGCGGCGGACCGATACTGGGCAAGCTGTCGCTCGCCAAGAGGACGCACAATGCCCTGTCCAAGGCGGACATACGGCGGGAGCAGCAGCAGCCGGGCTTCGAGGCCATGTCCTCGGTGTGGGCGCCGCCCGGTGCCTTGGCCGTGGAGACGACGGTGGGTGTGAATGCTCGCTCGCTCGCTCTCTCCTCTCTCCTAAGGATTTCCCTCTCGATTCTCCCTTGCAGGGCTTCCATTTCGACGAGGCTGTGGCCGAGGAGGTGCTAACCATCGAGCAGGAGGCCGAGGTGGAGACCGAAGATGGCAATGGCGGGGAGGAACCGTGTTCATCCAGCGAGGATCTGCCCACCTCGGAGGAGGTGCACGCCACCATGAAGCAGTTCCATTTGCGCAAATGCCAGCCGGCCCAGGACGAGGCCGCTCGCCGGGCCAAGAGTGCGCGCATTCGTCGCAGGAATAAGTGAGTTCGATGCACAGCTGTTTCCTTAATCCTTAAACCAATGCATCTCCTCTCTGCTCCTGCCAGAGTTTCCCCAGAACAGAGCGAGGTTCACGAGCAACGCGGCCGTTCTGCGGCTCAGGGGCGCGGCAACCTCTCGTCGTCGCCGCCGGATCCCTTGGAGCCCTGGAGCACCCGCGAGCTGCAGGACATCAACAAGATACTGGCCAGGAAGTAGACACAACACGGGGCAGCGAGCTTCTGGCACATAGTCCTTCTTGTGGTTGGCTTATAATTGTTGTTATCAGAGCTTACGTCTAGTTAGAAATACAAATACATAATAAACGGATGACCCAGAGCGGCAACGGCGTCTCTCTCTCTCTCTCTTAGGAGGTGGGTGGACTCTGGGAAGAGGTGAAACCTGCAGGAGGGGGGCTCTCTCTTTCCGCAATAAATTACAATTGTTTGAGATATCGTTTCTACACTTACGTGGCTAAAGATACACCTATAATATATAGATTCGTCGCCCGATATACACTACTAGAACTACGTTACGCTAGCAACTAGAAATATTTTATACATTGTGCTGGATGCTGCCTCCCGATGCTTCGATATGTTGGCCAGGGTGGTGTCCCGCTTTCATCGGAAACCGCCGCGTTCCCCGGACAGGCTGCTGATCGCCTGCTGCTGCTGTTGTTGCTGTGCCTGCGCCTGCTGCTGCTGCTGTTGATGCTGCTGCTGCGTCGCCGCCGCCTGGCTCGAGTTGATGAAGATGGGCGTGGCTGTGGTCACAGCACTGGCGTTGCTCTGGCTCAGCTGCTGCTGATGCTGATGCTGGACCTGCACCTGGACTTGCTGCTGCTGCTGCTGCGCGGTGGCTCCGCCCAGCTGCAGGATTTGCTGCGCCGTCAGCAGCTGCGTGGGGATGATCACCTGCTGTTGCTGCTGCTGCTGCTGTTGTTGTTGCTGCTGTTGCTGCTGCTGCTGTTGCATCTGCAGGCGCAGCAGGTGCAAGTGATTGGCATTGATGGCGATCTAAAAGAGGGAAGTTGCTCGTTAAATTTCGCTTGAATATATTTTCCTTGCTGCGCACTCACCGGGACATTCGTCAGCTCGCCCGTGGGCGTCACCACCTGCTGGATGAGCTGGATCTGCTGCTGCTGCTGCTGTTGTTGCTGCTGTTGCGCCTGCTGCTGCTGCTGGGCGAGATTCTGGAGCAGGGCCGCCTGCTGCTGCTGCTGCTGCTGGGCCGTCGTCTGGGGCGCGGGCGTGGCCGTCAGCTGGCCATTGGGACCGGCGGTGAGGATCAGCTGCTGGGTGGGCTGCTGCTGGGCGGTGACTATGTTGAGGCCCAGGCTGTTGGCAAGATGATTCTGGGCGGGCTGCGGCTGCTGCTGCTGCACCAGCTGCGCGGCCTGCTGGCCGGGCAGGGCGATGAAGTACTGCAGCTGCTGGCCACCGGGATGGCCGGCCTGCTGGATGATCTGAACCTGCTGGGGATGGTGGTGGTGCTGCTGCTGCTGCTGGGCGGCGTGCTGCTGCTGCAGTTGAGCGGAGAAGATGTCCGGATTGACGGGACTGAAGCTGAGCACTGCCTCGCCGGCACTGGTTGTGCCTGCCACGGCTTCCAGCTTGAGGCCACCGGCGGCGGCGGCGGCGGTGGCTGCAGGTACGTTGGCTACAAAGTTGCCCGTGGCATTGGCGCTGCCAGCGGCCGAGGCCCCCGACGACGCTCCGGTGTTGGCAACGGACCCAGTCATGGTGCCGCCGCCATCCTTGCCCTGCTTCTGCGCCGCCGCCGCCGCCGCCGACGAGGAGGAGGACGACGACGACGGCTTGATCTCCTCCCGCGGCACAATGTCGATGAGGAAGTCGAACTGATCGTAGTTGGCAATCGCCTGGGCAATGTCCGAGCGCTGCAGCGTCCGCCGGCGGCTCTCCTCCGTGTGCACCCAGGCGTGCATGGTCAGCTCCTGGATGAAGTACTCGCAGGCCTTGGCAAACAGCAGCGGCGCCTCGCCGGCTATCATCTTGGCGTTCTCGTCCAGCTTCATGATCTTCTTGATGCGAGCCAGCGGCAGCACCTGATGCTTGGCGTCCACCTGCCCGATCCCATGGACTTCGCTCACGATGTTCGGCCAGAAGTTGTCAATGGTGGGTGGCGGTTTGCGCGCCACCTGCGCCCTGCTCGCCTTCGTCGTCGTCGTCGTCTTCTCCTTGGGCGTGCTCCCCGTTGTGCTGGCCGTCACACTCATGCCGCCGGGATTGACGATGGTGCAGGAGGCATTATTCGACGCCACCAGAGTCGCCTGCATGGGCAAGGTGAGTGTGGCGGTGCCGCCTCCGCCTCCCGCCAGCTGCAGCGTCTGCTGGTGCTGTTGCTGCTGCTGCTGCTGATGTTGGCTGTTGGGGGCTGTGGTGGTGGTGGTTACCACCACTGCATTGGGCGTCCTTCGCTGCACCGTCGCCGCCGTCGGAGCCTGGCCCTTGCCAGCGGCGTACGCCTGGGCGACGGCCGAGCTCAGTTCCACCTTGATTGGGGTCACGGTAATGGTGTTGTCAAACATTGAGGTGCCACTGCTGCGGGAAGAGGAGGAGCACATGGAGGAGAAACCAAATGAGATGCATTAAGAAAAATCTTGCAAATCTCGGCTGTACCGACACTGCCTGCTGCGAGGGGGTGGGGAATGGCAGGAGAGGGTGTGTGTGGTACACGGAGTTCGTTTCGGCGGCGAAACTAACCTGTTTGGCGCCTTGTTCGTCCCGCCATTGTTGGTGGCGTACATGGCCGGGCTGGCGCACGGTCTTGGCTTCGAGGTGGCAGCAACGGTTGGACTCTGGCGGCCGGCTCGAGTCCACAATATTTGTTTAATTTCGACGCCTAAATTCGCAAATGCGTAAGTAGTAGTGGTGGCAAAACAACAAAACGCTATCGATACTTCCGATGCTTGCAACTATTTTTAGAACATCGATTTATTTACATCGATAGTAAATATGTTGGAAAAAAACAATCTTTTGACTGGTAAGGGGAACTGCAACTTCGGTGACACCCTCCGTAGTTTTCCTAATATAATGCTGAGATTCTTCAGGAAAAGAGAGATTTTCCCTTACACGGCAGCTGTTCTCACTTTAATGGGCAAGAACGTAATCATATTACGTAAAGTGTAAAGAATCGTTATTCTGTGGCGTAAAGTGAGCAAAACATAAATAATTGCATATAGCAGAAATGTGCGACACAGAATTTAAGCTGCAGAAGATCGGCTTTTTTGAAAATATCAAAATCGCCACTTGCGAAAAGGTTGTGAACTTGAATGAAAAAGTGTGTAAAACTTTGCTTTTCCCCCAGAAGTTTATCGAACACTTTAAACAAAAATTCATGGTTCATCGATAAGTCTATCGAAATATTGCGGTTGCGCATAGGGCCACACTGGCTGTTATCAGGCCCAATACGAAACCGAACGAAAGACGATGAAGGATCTCTTCTGGCATTTGGTGGGCATTAGCACCGGCCTGAAGATCCTCCTCATTCCCGCCTAGTAAGTGGCCCCGCCTCCGGTTGCTCTCCAGTAAGCGAAACTCACACCCTTGTAGCCATTCCACAGACTTTGAGGTGCACCGCAACTGGCTGGCCATCACGCACAGCTTGCCGCTGAACCGGTGGTACGTGGAGGCCACCAGCGAGTGGACACTGGACTACCCGCCCCTCTTCGCCTACTTCGAGTGGCTGCTGTCGCAGGTGGCTCGCCATGTGGATCCCCGGATGCTGGAGGTGCACAACCTCGACTACGAGTCCAAGGCGACGGTGTACTTCCAGCGGATGTCGGTGATTGCCACGGATCTGGTCTACGTGCTGGGCGTGCGCAGCTGCCTGGGCGCGTTGGGGCTGGCACGCGATTCGCAGCAGCACTTTGCCGGCGCCTTGCTGCTGCTGCTCAACGTGGGACTGCTGTTCGTGGACCACATCCACTTCCAGTACAACGGCTTCCTGTTCGGCATCCTGCTGCTGAGCATTGGGTGTCTCATCCGGCAGCGCTTCCTGTGGAGCGCCTTTGCCTTCGCCCTCCTGCTGAACTTCAAGCACATCTTCCTGTACATGGCGCCCGCCTTTGGGGTGTATCTGCTGCGCTTCTACTGCCTGGAGCAGGCCAGCGTGGCAGGCATGGCGGCGGCCGTGGTCAAGCTGCTGGCCGTCGGCCTCACGCCGTTTGCCCTGGCCTTTGGCCCCTTCGTGCGGCAACTGCCGCAGGTCCTGGCCCGGCTCTTTCCCTTCAAGCGCGGCCTGACGCACGCCTACTGGGCGCCCAATTTCTGGGCTCTCTACAACACCGCCGACAAGGTGGCGGCCAGCGTTCTGCGAGTGCCACCAGCGGGTGGCGCCTCGACCACGTCGGGTCTGGTGCAGGAGGTGAGGCACGCAGTGCTGCCAGCCATCACGCCGCCGGTGACGTTCGCCCTGACCGCCCTCTTCATGCTGCCCATTCTGGTGAAGCTCTTCAGGAGTCCCAGGAAGTAAGCAATGCAGCTGCAACTTCTCTCTTTAATTCTTGAATTCCTCTTTAATATTTTTCCCCTCTGCCACAACAGGCAAAGCCCTTTGGTGTTCCTACGCTCGGTGGTGCTGTGCGGCTGCTCCTCCTTCGTGTTTGGCTGGCATGTCCATGAAAAGGCCATTCTTATGGTGCTCATTCCGCTCTGGTAAGTGATCCTGGCTAGCTTCTATGTACTTCCCCCGCCAAAGGAGATAACTCCCCCCCTCGCCTTGCAGCCTGCTCACCCTGGTCAACCGCGAGGATGCCAGATACGCGTATATCCTGGGCATCGCGGGCTACTTTTCGCTGTTCCCGCTGCTCTTCGACCCGGATCTGTTCATTCCCCGCTACTCGCTGTACCTGTCGTACGTGGCCATGCTGTACGGCCAGCTGTACCGCATCTTCCCCGGCTTCCGCGGCTTCCATGTCTGCGAGTGGCTCTACATGCTGGGCTTCCTGGCCATTCCCCTCTACGAGCATTTATTTTCCTTCCTGCTCGGCCTGGACAAGCGGCTGCCCTTCCTGCCGCTCCTGCTCACCTCGGTGTATGCGGCCCTGGGGGTCCTGTACTTCTTTGGCGGCTACTACTTGTATGCCCTGGGCTTCAGCTGCAGCTTCAGCTGGGGTGGTGGCAAGGCGGCAGTGCCTCCGACGGGTACTAGGAGAAAACGAAAGACCAAATAAAGGAAGAGAATGAAAGCAAAAAGGAGAGTACTTCATCGGAAACCTGGCTGCATGGCGGTGCAAGGCGCCTGGCGCAACAGCCAGCTCGGCGCCGATGGTCCTCTTGGTCATGGCAAAGACAATGGGACAAAGGCCGCTTAAGCGGAAATCGGCGCGAGGCAGGTAGAGCGATCCAACGCGCGTACCTGTTGCGCCGAGAAGATTATGACCGTAGGTACCCGGCACCACCAGCTGGGATATATGAGTGGGCGACATTCGTGGAAATTCCGCGGAAAACACGGAGCTCGACTGA
Organism: Drosophila bocqueti; assembly: GCA_018151655.1. NCBI lineage: Eukaryota > Metazoa > Arthropoda > Insecta > Diptera > Drosophilidae > Drosophila > Drosophila bocqueti. The sequence continues at coordinate 337,263 of JAECXF010000004.1, forward strand.
ATGAATATTTATTAAATATCAAGTGCCCAGCGAGGCCCGGCTCAGTTGAGGCGAGTTGCTCCGCGAATGCACAAGACAAGTCATGCACATGTCCATGGATACCACGGCCAGCTACGGCTACAGGAGGCCCCATCCCCATCCACAGCAGCAGCAGCTACCCATCAAGTAAGCAAGGCTAGCTCCCAGTCCCCAGTGTCAATAGCTTTCCTTTTGCAGTCAGCCAGATGCCTCAGACTCGACGACCTGCTTTCACCGCGGCTCCTACATTGAGCTCTCCAGCGGGGCCATGCGACGGGTGGAGGACATACGCACCGAGGACTTTATACAGTCGGCGCTGCGCAGCCAGATCTTCGATCTGCGCGAGGCCACGGTGGTGAGGATCGACCGTGGGCCTGCCCCCGGCCAGGGAGTGGTCATTACCTTTAGCTACGACACACAGCATGCCAAGGTAAGCGGCGAGTTGCCCCACTGGAGTTTTCCCACTGGAAAGTAAGCCTCTTATCGCACTTGCAGGTGCACATGGAGGTGCTGCCCGGGCATCCGCTCTTTGTCTACGGCCAGGGCTGGGCCTCCTGCAATCCCCAGCTGTCGCTGCAGCTGTACGAGCTGCGGTGTCAGCAGCTGCAGGTGGGCGACATTTGTCTGTCGCTCGTCCAGCGCGAAGAGTCAGCTCCACCGCCACCATCGTTGCCGTTGCCGTTGCCACCGCGTCCGCGGGCCTTGCCGCCGCGTCAACCAGTGGAGCAGATTCCGCCAGCGGGCGCCATGCCGCCGTCGTTTGAGCATCCCTACCAGGTGTACGCCAAAATGGCCAACTTTGTGGCCGCCTACACCCAGCACATGATGAATAAGCTGCAGGATTAGCGGGATTAACCAAAATAAATGTATTCTTTGTGTAATTTTGATGGCGAATCGTGAATATCTTCATCGATATCAATGGAGTTCGTCTTTAAATGTAATTTAAGAGCTCTGTAAATTGCTTCCTTTTCTTTTTTTTTTAAATAAACTTAAAAAAGAGTGCAAGCAACGGAAATTACTGCTTTTGTTTATTTTTATTAAACATTTAAAACGTAATTTTGGCAAACTTCCGTTCCAAATCTGTCCGATAACCGTTCGATTATCGACAACGGACCCGCCAAAAGGTAACAACTGCCTGATAATAGTGACGGCACTACCTCGATAGGCTCAGGTGCATTCAACAGTTTTTATCGGCTGCCAGCCACAAAATGGGGAATTTCAATTACAAAAAAAGGTTATTAGGCCAAAAATCATACATATATTTTAAAGAGATCCCAGATACCGAATGGTATAGTGTCTCCCATAGAAATTTCCTCTATAAATAAAAATTTTACTAGCAAATTTTATTCATTATTTCTTCCCCCCAAACTGGGCATATACACAAACAAATGACATCCGAACACATTCCAGTCAGCAGCTGAATTTCCCAAATTCCGTGTGCATTCCAAGTGAAAGGAACGAAAAAGAACAATTTCCTCCACGGCTTTCTCCCGCTGTACGGATGGGAGAAGGGCAATCATCGGAGATCAAACTATTTATCGATAATGAACTCGATGTGGGTCCATCGCTAACTGGTGTTTAGGACAAAAAAAATAAAAAAAAAAAACAAGAAAATAATAGAAAAAATAACGCGAATTTTGCTGGAATCCCAATCCCAATTCATGCTTCCCGCCGAGTGGGGGAGTCTTAATGTCTGCGCTAGCGCCGCCCGTACCCTCAATGAAGGACGCGCTCCAGCCGGACAACTACAATGGAACGACGACGAACGAGGAGGAGTCGTCGTCGCCCGCGCTCCACGCGTTTTGCGTTTTCCGGAACAACAATGGTAATAACAATGGCATCATACCGCACTCCCTTGCCGCACATCCCAGCACAGCGTTCCACAGCGAGACCAGTGGCGGCAGCGGGAGCGGGAGCATGAGTGGCGGCGGCGGCGATTCCATGTGGACAAATAGCTGCAGCTTCACCAACAGCAACAGCAGTGGCGGCGGAGTGGAGGTGGCGCAGGCTTTGGCCAACTCAATGGCCCTGCGTGCTGGCCACGAGAACCTCAATCTCGGCCTGCACATGAACCTGGGCGGCAAGGGATTGTCGGCGGCGGCGACGGGCCATCGCAAGGGCGGCTACCAAAACAAAGGTGAGTGTCGGTTGGGAGTCGGTTTAACCTTGACCTTAACCTTAACCTTAACCTCCTGATTGCTGTCCCTGCAGCTGATCCCAACAACCCCGCAACGTCCAGCAATGGCGAGGAGCTGCGCCTCTCGAAGATCATTCGACGCCTGTCCAACGAAACGAATCCCGCTGTGGCCCTGGAGCTGTGCGGGAAGCTGGAGCAGGCGGTGCGAACGCCCCTCAACATGGGCTACATGTCGTGCTCCTTCGTCTGGATTCTGGACAGCATGCTGGCCCTGTTCAAGCAGTGCCCGCCGCCGGTGCTGGAGGAGTGCAGCAAGATCCTGGGTGTGATTGGTTACCTCAACCGGAAGTCGTATCCGGTGTACGAGGAGTTCATTGCGAAGAACTACAGGAGCAGCAAGCGGATGCAGAAGTACCTGGTGCTCGCCCTGCGATCTACACTGAGGTGAGGCATCTCTAGGGTTCCTTGTAATCATTCCTATACTAATCCTCCCCCCCCTCAGCTGCGACACCACCTGCGAGCTGCATCCGTTCTCCGACAAGATCATGCTGCTGCTCAAGGACTTCCTGGAGACGGCGGAGAACGCGGAGAGCTTCATGATCATCAGCAACACGTTGGTCTTGTTCTCGGCCAGCTACCGCGAGGCCTTCGAGTGCCACTTCACCGACGTGGTGGACATAATCATTGGCTGGCAACTGGAGGTCAGTCCCGGCCAGCCCGCCCACCTGAAGGCGCACTGTGCCCAGGTCCTGGAGCAACTGACGCCGTACTTTAGCAAGCAGATCGACTTCAGCTACGGCCTGCTGGCCCAGTTCGTGGAGGACATCACGGCGCTGGACTTTCGGGGAGTGCGAGGCGTCGGCGGTGCGCATGGGCGCCTTTGTGGGCGCCTTCAACACGCTCCTCAAGTGCATGGCCCGCATGCAGATGTTCGAGGGGATACCCGCCTGCGAGTCCATTGTCCAGCTGGCGGTGGATCATCTGGTGAAGATCGAACCGGGCAGCCTACTCACCACCGAAGCAGCTTTGGTTGGGGTCAACGAGCTGCTCTGCATTTGCCTGCTCAATGGCTTTGGGGGCCTCGAAGCCGGCACCGTGGAGCAGCTGCTGCTGCGCCAATTCGAGGAGATTCACCGGCTGAGCGAGACCCAGCGGCAGAGTGTCCTCTTTCTGCTCCTCTGCGCCGTGCGGCGGCTGCGTGCCCGCTTCCCCAAGAGCCTGGTGCAGCTGATATTCCAGTCGAGTTCGTATTTGGCGGCGGTGAAGCGGAGACGCCGGGCGGCAAGGCGTACCGGCTGCTGCTGCGCACGTGCCAGGAGACGCTGCTCATCCGCAATGTGCCGCTGCTGCAGCAGGCCTACAAGCATCTCGTGGAGGATGTGGACTCGTGTGTGCGGCAGCTGCAGCAGGTGAGCACGGCGGAGCACCGCTCCCGGGAGGAGGCGGGCGTGCTGCTGGTCTTCCACCTGGCCGCCTTGGCTGCCCTGGGCAAGCAAACGTCGTCCATCATCGGGATGTACGCCTGCCAGCCGTCGATCCTGGAGCTGCTGCTCACCAACTGCCGGGCGCAGGACATGGCGCTGTGGGTCAGATACCCAGCTGCCCACCAGGCCGTCCTCAGCCTGCTCGTCGTCCACTGCCAGGCGAATCGCAACTTCCGCTCCAATTCCAGCCTGCTGCGCGATCACGATCAGGCGGAGAACACGTCGTCACCCACGGCGCACAGCTTTGGCAGCATCCTGCGCTTCCTGGACACGATCCTCAGGGAGGCCGGCCAGTTGGCGCCTCACAATCTGCGCATCCTGCTGCAGTGGTCGCAGCTGCTCCTCGCCGAGTGCCGGGAGAAGGCCAGCCTGCTGATGGAGCAGCCGCACTTCCAGGGCATCTGCCGGAGCATCGCCTGCCATGCGGCCAAGTGGACGCCGCTGGAGAGTGGCGCCTGCATGCAAACCGTGCTGGAGTACGGCCACGAGAGGCTGCACCATCACCTGCCCGAACTGCATTCGCTCTACCGGGACACGGCCCTCCAGCAGCTGCAGGTGCTGGCCCCCAGTGGCCACCACGAGCTCTTCGCTCAGATCTACGCCGCACTGCCGCTGCACGTGACCCTCCCCGGGTGCGGCGTGTCCTCGCTGCCCGGCATGACCAGCCGCCGGCTGTGCGTGTGGCAGCAGCGGATGAGCCAGTGCAGCGCTGTGCGCGACAGCGTCTTCCGGGACTTTGTGGAGCGGCTGCAGCAGCCGGAGCAGCCGCCGCTGACGAGCAACAGCAGCGGTCTGCGCGACCTCTTCGTGCGCAGCTGCCAGGTGGCGCCGCAGGACGAGCGGCAGGACAAGCTGTCGCAGTGCACGCGACGCTGCCAGCGCCTGGCCACCGCCTGGCTGCAGTTCGAGGCGGCGCGCTACTGCGTGGACCAGCGGCTGCGCACGACGCTGGGCAAGCCGCAGGACACGTTCCTCGGCTTTGAGGCCATCATCATGCGGCATGCCCGCCTCCTGAGCGGCTGTGCCAAGGAGGCGGAGCGCTCGGCCCTCGACAATCTGTCGCTGGAGGAGCTCACGAACATGCAGGCGAACCTCGGCATGCTGCTGGGTTTCCTCGATGCTCTGGAGAAGCTCATCTACAATGCCGCCGAGGGCAGTGCCTTTGCCCTGCGGCCGCCGGAGAAGCCGGTGGCGGCCTTCTTTCGCTTGAACAATCCCACCTGCCAGTCGTGGTTCAACCGCATCCGCATCGGGGTGGTCATCATAGCCGTGCACGTCCAGCAGCCGGAGTTGGTCATCCGCTATGCGCAGGTGGGAGTCTTCACAGGGGATCTCAGTGAAGGGAAGTCACTCATTAACTCTTTTCCCTCTCTTCCTCTCTTCCTTATAGCAAATTCTGCTCACCCAAAAGACGCAGGACGCCACCTACAGCCAGGCAATCGTGTACATGGCCTGGGCCTGGGTCTGCTGCCGGGAGGCGGACTCCCTGCGCGGCCTGTCCATGTGGGCGCGCTCCAAGAGCAGCAGCAGCAACAACAACAAGTGCTTCCAGTGGCTTCAGTTTGCCGCTGATCAGGCGGCGGGCAAACGCGAGGCCGCCTTAAGCGGCTATCGTAGCCTCTTAAACGATGAAGACTCCGAATTGGAGCCACTCAGCCGACAGTTTGTGGTGGCGCAGATCATGCAGTGCCTGCAGGACACCGGCCAGTGGTCGCAGCTGGTGGAGATGAAGCAGCGGGAGCTGCAGCGACCCGAGGACCGCGAACTGAACCCCTTCCTGCAGCGCAGCAATGTGGAGGTGAGTGCGTTGGAGCGACTGCTGGCCCGGGCGGAGGCTTCCTCCTCCTCTGAGCAGCAGCAGCAGCTTGGAGGCGCCCTGCAGGAGCTCAGCCTGTGGCCCAGCGGCTGGGAGGACACGACGTGCGTGGTGCGTGGCCACGCCAGCTTCTCCACGGTCCACGTGCAGCGGCGCACCGAGGATTTGGTGCAGCAAAAGCTGGAGTGGCGCTGCCTGCCGGGCAATGTGTTGTCCCTCCTCGACACCCAGTGGCGCGACAGCCTCCTCAATCCCAGCTGCGATCAGCGGCCCTGCCAGGAGCTCACCCTGCTGCGGCACATTGTGCAGGGCGTGGGCACGGGCGCCCAGGAGCTGTGCCTGCTGCCCCTGGATGGAGGAGCGACGCGGAGGGAAAGGCTGCATTCGCGACCCAGCCACAACGTTTCGAGCGCCATTCTGATGCGTTGCCTGGCCTGGACGCAGCTCCTCCGCCAGCACTGTGCCCCCGGCACCTGGGAGACGCTCTGCCTGGACGCCGCCTCGACGGCCCGCGAGGAGGGCAACCTGCAGCTGACGCAGTGCCTGCTTGGGAAGTTCTTTGGCCAGCCGCTGGAGGAGATTACGGGGCAGCTGGCAACGCTGCCGGCAGCCGAGAATCCCGACCTGAAGCGGGGCTACAGTGAGTTAGTGAAGTGTCTGCATCTCCAACAGCAGCAGCAGCAGCCGCCTTGTGGAGAGCTGCCCACCTCCATTGATGCCTGCGCCTCGCTCTGCTTGAACCTGCAGCGCAGCGGCCAGGGAGCCGACCTCCTGCTCAACCTCTCCGACTGGATAGCCGCGAGGAGCTGCAGTGGCCTGGCCACCACTCAGTCGCCCGTTCTTGCCCAGCTCCTCGATCAACTGCCCGAGTGCCCGCTCACCTGCAGCTCCGGCTCTGGCCAGCAGCCCCTGGCCATTCCCCAGGCCGAGAGCCTGGTCGCACGGCTCGTCCACGCCAGCCTCCGGCAGCGACCGCACTGCGAGGAGGCGCTGATTGCCTACGGCAACTGGTGCTATCGCTGGGGCAAGAAGATCGTCGACAGCGGCACCGTGCTCACCCAGGCGGACGTGGCGGCCATCAGTCAGGCGCTGGAGCTGCCGCAGCCGCTGGACAGCGAAGCACTGACGGATCTCCTGCAGGCCCTCAGCATGGAGCAGCCGCCGGCCAAGTGTGTGGAGGTGTGCCCCGAGGCGGCCTTTGCCCGCGACGATGAGGCGGCCAAGGCTTGTCTGCGGCGACTCCCTCTGCTGGCGGAACGTCCCCCCGAAGTGCTCGAGGCGATCTTGAAGATTTGGCGCCGCGCCATAGCCCACACCTACGACTACTACCGGGATGCGGCGCGCTCGTACTTTCAGTATCTGCAGGTCAAGGCGGGCAATGGCAGTGCAGTGGCAGGTGCAGTGCCAGCGGAGGGACGCTTCCATGTGGACGACAGCAACCTGGTGACGACCACCCTGCGTCTCCTCAGGCTCATTGTGAAGCATGCCAGCGGCCTGCAGGAGGTGCTGGAGCAGGGCCTCAGCACCACGCCCATTGCCCCCTGGAAGGTGATCATTCCGCAGCTGTTCAGCCGCCTGAATCACCACGAACCGTACGTGAGGAAGAGCGTCTGTGCGCTGCTCTGCCGCCTGGCCGAGAGCCGGCCCCAATTGGTGATCTTTCCCGCTGTGGTCGGCGCCAACAGGGAGCAGCAGCAGCAGCAGGGGGAAGCACCGGAACCAGCGGAAGCACCTCCTCTACCACAACCCTCCACCGAGGACGCCTGCTGCTATGGCTACCTGCTGAACGCCCTCTCCCGGCAGGCGCGAGGCCGTGCAGCATGTGCAGCTGATGGTGAAGGAGCTGCGGCGCGTGTGCCTGCTGTGGGACGAGTACTGGATCCACTCGCTGGCCAACATCTACAACGCCTACGTGAGCCGGGTGAGCGCCCTGGCCACCGAATTCCGGCCGGACGACCACGAGGGCAAGAACAATCGCTTCAATGTGTGGCGGCCGCAGCTCCTGGCCGATCTCGAAGCCCTGGCCGCGCTCACCGCCCGGCCGCCGGAGACGAGCTACGAGAGGAGCTTCCGCAAGCGCTTCGATGCACCGATTCGAGCCACCGTGGAGGCGTTGAGGACGCGCCGATACCCCGAGGCGTGGGACAAGCTGAAGCAGCTGTATCACATCCTGCAGGCGAACATGATACGCGGCACGGGGAGCACCCTCAAGATGCAGAGCCTCAGTCCGGTGCTGTGCGGCATTGGACGCATGCGGATCTGCATGCCGGGGCTGGATGCCCACGACGAGGACGAGAAGGTGTACATCGAGAGCGTGGAGGGAACGGTGTGCGTGCTGCCCACCAAGACGAAGCCCAAGAAGGTGGCCTTCTACGGCAGCAATGGCCAGCGCTACACGTTCCTCTTCAAGGGCATGGAGGATCTGCATTTGGACGAGCGCATCATGCAGTTCCTCTCCATTTCGAACGCCATCATGGCCTGTCGCAGCGATGCCCCCGGCAATGGCTGCTATCGCGCCCACCACTACTCCGTGATACCGCTGGGGCCGCAGTCGGGACTGATTAGCTGGGTGGACGGCGTCACGCCGCTCTTTGCCCTCTACAAGAAGTGGCAGCAGCGACAGCCGCCGCCCCAGGTCTCCGCCAGCAAGACGGGAGCGGGAGCGGGAGCTGGAGGAGGAGCTGCAGCAGGAGCCAATGCGACGCGACGCTTCACGGATCTGTACTACAGCAAGCTGTCGCCGCTGCTGGCCAAGCACAATCTCCAGGTGAGTGATCCACGGCGGCAGTGGCCCGTTGCAGCGCTGCGGCAAGTGCTCGCCGAGCTGTCCCAGGAGACGCCGGGCGATCTGCTCGCCCGCGAGCTGTGGTGCCAGGCGGGCAATGCCGCCGAGTGGCGGCAATCGGTGCGTCGCTATGCCCGCTGCATGAGCGTCATGTCCATGATTGGCTACGTCATCGGCCTGGGCGACCGGCATCTGGACAATGTGCTCATCAACCTGGGCAGCGGCAACATCGTGCACATCGACTACAACGTCTGCTTCGAGAAGGGACGCACGCTGCGCATACCGGAGAAGGTGCCCTTCCGGCTCACCCAGAATCTGGTGCACGCCTTGGGCATTACGGGCATTGAGGTGAGTTTAGGTTTTATTTTTGGAAAAAAATAGCATTTCCCCTTGAGAACACCTATAATTCATTCTTTAGATCGATATTTATCGGCATTTTTATATGATGACATTTTTTTTGCAAATTAATCTTGGAAAAAAATAAACAACTGCTTGAAGGAAGCATTCATTTGAATTCAGAAAGCTTTTTGTCAGCTTTTGCCCTCAAAAAGACAAAAATATTTATATTTCTTAAATCGATAATTATCGATCAAAGTTATAAAAACCAGAACTAAGTCAGGAAAGCATCAATTTCACTTCGAAAAGCCATTTGTCTTAAGAAGACCTAAGAAAATTCTATTTCCTTAAATCAATAGTTTAAGAAGACCTAAATATTCACATTTCTTAAATTAATAGTTTAAGAAGAAATAAATATTCACATTTTCTAAATCGATAATTATCGATCAAACTTACAAAAACCAGAACTAAGTAAGGAAAGCATAAATTGCACTTCAGAAAGCCACTTGTCTTAAGAAGACCTAAGAAAAATCTCTTTCTTTAATAGTTTAATAGTTTAAGAAGACCTAAATATTCACATTTCTTAAATCGATAATTATCGATCAAACTTACAAAAACCAGAACTAAGTCAGGAAAGCATAAATCTCACTTCGGAAAGCCATTTTCCCTCTAGAAGTCATAAAAACATTCCCATTTCTTAAATTGATAATTGAAGAAGACCTAAAAACATTCCCCATTTCATAAATAAATAGTTATCGCGTTGTTATTATGATCATTTTTTGAAAAAAATGCTCCCCTGCCTGCCTCAACTGGTGGAGTAAACTTGGAGACATTTGCTTTTAAAGTTAAACTTTAATGGCTAATCCTCGTCCTCTGTCCGGGCTGCTCTCTTGGGTGATATATACAGAAATATTCAATATATTACACGTGCTGTATATCCGAAAGATGGAAAGAGATGCGATGGGATGGGTATTCCAGTTCCAGTTCCCCTTCATTGTGTGGCCTTTGGCTTCACCTCCTTGCCGTCCGTCTTCACTTCCGTCTTCACCTCCATCTTCACCTCCATTTTTACCTCCATGTTCACCTCCTCCCCGACCTCCCTCTTGACCTCCTCCTGCTCCTGCTGCTGCTGGTGGTGATGGTGATGGTGATGATACCCCGTCGAGGAGGTGGCCTCCATGCGGTGGTGCTTGCTGTCCGCCGGCAGCTGATCCTCGCACTGCCTCGCCGTTCGGCAGCACAGCGTCTGGGCAAAGGCTCGCCGGAAGCCGGAGTTCTTCCACGAGTAAATGATGGGATTCAGCGCCGAGTTGGCCATGGCCAGCGAGAAGGTCACCTTGTAGATCATCGAGCTGCTGCGGCAGATGCTGAACAGCTGGGCGATGGCCACGCAGAAGTACGGCAGCCAGCAGATGGTGAAGCAGCCCATGATGAAGACCACGATCTGGACACTCTTCCAGTCGGGATGCAGCAGCAGGCTCCGCATGGTGGTGGCCTCGTCCGTGTTGTAGACCACCGACTGGCGCAGTCGCTGCGCCTGCCGGGTGGCCTCCCTCATGATGCGCCAGTACACGAGCAGCATGCAGATCCAAATGATGACGAATCCCGGCGTGATCACACCGGCTATATAGCCGGGGGCCAGCACCTCGTCGAACTCACAGGCCTGGGCCTCGGGCCAGCGGTTCCAGAAGACGGGCAGCAGGGCCACCAAGGCGCCCAGGCACCAGTTGCAGCCGATGATGCTGTAGGCCACCCGCCGGGTCATGTATCTGTTGCAGGAGGAGAAGAACAGAGCTCAAATTAGGATGCTGGCCTTGCTCCTCCTCTCTTACTTACCTCCTGTAGTGCAGGGCATACACCACCGCTATGTAGCGATCCACGGCTATGGAGATGAGCGTCAGCATGGAGACGCAGCAGGCGCAGATGAGCAGGAAGAAGCGCAGCAGGCACGGCGCCCGCATGGCCCCGATGCCGCCGCCGCCGGAGCCCATGTAGAAGACCAGGTGATAGGGCAGGGCGAGGCCCACGCAAAAGTCCGAGACGGCCAGCGAGAGGATGAACAGGTTGGAGATGACCGAACGCAGGTGGCGGCAGGTGCGGACCGCCACAATCGTGAGGATATTGCCGCCCAGGATCAGCGCGAACAGCAGGGCGTTGATCACCAGCCAGAGGATGTGGCCGGGAGTGAAGCTATGCGACGAGTTGCTCGTCGACGGCAGCACGACGACCAGCGACGATTCGGTGTCGTTTTGCAGGCGTAATCCCAATCCCTCCAGCATCAGGTAATCCCATGATGATGTGGAACTGGAAAAGGCCATTGCTCAGGCTCGCGGGTTAACGAAGCGCACGCGAGGCCAGTGGGCAACCGTCTGCCGGGTGGTGGTGCTGCTGGTGACCGGTGCCAGGACTTCGGCTTGCCTCGACTCGACTCGCATCGGTTTCGGTTTCGGTTTTCGTGTTTCGTGTTTGGGATCATCATCGTGTGGGCGTCGTTTGTTTACGTTTCACCTCTGGCCGTCATCGTCGTCATAGCCAGTTAACTGATAAGCAGCGACCAGGTTAGAGCCAGCGTGAGAACCACAATCCCGTTGATAAGCTCCTCCACACACCCAACGCAACCCCGGGTATCCATTCCGGCCACTTCACCCACTGCGGAGTGACGGACTCCCAGGCCTGCACACAGCACAGGCCCAGGCACAGGCCGCGCCAGAATGCACAGATCGCTGGGGGTTTTCGACAGATTAGCCCCCAAAAATAGAACGATAAAGAACAGAAAACAAAAAGCAAAAAAAGAGGAAACAAAATGATACACAAAACACTCTGTGTTGGCACAAACATGGGATCCATGGGAATACATGGGATTCATTGAATACATCTCCTTTCATAGAGTGGAATTTTCCAGCAACAAATACTTACTGCAGGTGGGGGAACCTAACTAACCCCTTGTATAAATCATCTATGCAGCCTGAAGAGGGTCATGTCAAAGGGGGAAACCTTTGCTCTTTCACCTTACAAAATCTGTTATTAGGTCAGAAGTAATCCTGTGATAGTAGTCCGGTTAGCTTCCTTTCTTACAACCTAGAACTAAGAGCTCCTCTTCAGCTCCCCTCCAGCTCCCCTCCAGCTCCTCTCAGGCTTTCCAGCTCCTCCTAAGTAAAAAGGGGTTCCATTAGCTTGTGGGCAATATTAATAATAACCGCTATCTGCTTTACCCATAAAGCCAAGTCATCCCCCTGTTACCCCCAAATGTGAAGAGACCTCGCGTTGCACTCTGGTCTCCCTTTGACTTTGAGGCACACAGAAAGCTCTGAGGAGGAGGCATTCACCCAGCATGGACTGGATACCATTTCGGATACGGATACCCTTTCGGATACCCGGTTAAATCTGACAATGCTCCTCTTATCACTTAAATTACGGGCCAATCGGCAATTGTAAACAGCGATTAGCTTCGATACAGCCGCCAGCCAGGCAGCCAGCCAGCAGTCGTCGAGGTCGTATATGTAGAACATGGTTATGGTTCGGGTTGTGGTTGTTCCTGTTTCTCGTTCTGCCCATAAAATCAGCATTGCCAATATATCCAATCGCATATCCATATCCATATCGTCAGATAACTGTGCGTGCGTGTGCTTTGCGACAGATGGAAATGGTTCCGTTCGCATTTGTTTCGCATTTCGCATTTATGATGGAACCATTACCATTGCCCCGTTTTAGGGGGTGTGAGGGAATTGGGGTTTGAGGTAGGGCTCATGATCACCTGCACTTTTATAGTTGACCTTCCTAAATAAATAAATAAAACTGACTCAGTTTGTAGAATGAACACAAAATAAAGAAAAATGAACACATACACCACCCTAAGTGTTCATTTTTACCTTACTTACACACTTTTATACCTTACTTTTAGTTAACTTATAGTTTACCTTTCTAAATAAATAACTAAACTGCTTCAGTTTATAGAATGAACACAAAGTAAAGAAAAATGAACACATTCACCACCCTAAGTGTTCATCCGTTTACTTATATGCCTTCCTTATAGTCAACTTGTAGTTTACCTTCCTAAATAAATAAATAAAACTGCCTCAGTTTGTAGAATGAACACAAAATAAAGAAAAATGAACAAATTCACCACCCTAAGTGGTTCATCCTTTCACTTATATACCTTCCTTATAGTTAACTTATAGTTTACCTTCCTAAATAAATAAATAAAACCGCCTTAGTTCATTCTATAATGAACTGAAAACAAAATAAATTCACAAATTCACCACCCCAAGTGTTCATCCGTTCACTTATTCATTCATAAACTCACCACACTTTCAACCCCCTCAATAAAATGATCCTCCTCTTGCCAGGGCGCCTTCCGCCTGGGCTGCGAGTACGTCCTGAAGGTGATGCGCAAGGAGCGCGAGACCCTGCTGACCCTCCTGGAGGCCTTTGTCTACGATCCCCTGGTGGACTGGACCATCAACGATGATGCCCAGGCCCTGCGTCGATCTTTAGGTGCCAAGCAGCAGCAGGCAGCTGGAGGAGGAGGAGGAGGAGCACCTGGAGCACCAGCGACTGCAGCTGGCTACAAGAAGGACAAGAACAAGATCAAGGCGCACGACTGGGATGCCAAGCGGCAGCACTTCCTGGCCAAGATGGCCCTCCTGCAGAAGTACTGGGCCAGCAACAAGTGAGTGTGCAACGGTGTGTGCCACGCCGTGTCCCTTCTATAAACGCATATCTCTTTCCCCAGAATGGAGATGCTGCTGCAGCTGCAGGAGATGGACCAGGAGGTGGGCAACCTGCAGGCCGTGCAGGCCCAGCGCCTGGTGGCTGAACAGGAGCTGGTGGAGCTGAACCAGCGCAGTGCCCTTATAGCAGAAATCAAGTCCCTGGGCTCGGCCATCGAGAGTCACAGCTTCAACACGGCCTCCCTGCGCCATGCCGTGCGCCGCGGCCACTCGGAGGCGCTGGCCAAGCTCAGTGCCGAGCGGCAGGCGGACTATGTGCAGGTGCAGTGCCTCCTCGGCAGCTATGGCCAGTGCCTGCAGCCGTATCACCTGGCCGAGCTGCATGCCCAGCTCGTGCAGCTGCAGCTGGAGGCGGACCGGGCCGCAGAGGCCGCGCTGCCGGCGCTCCCGGAAGCCCTGCAGCTCTCCGGCTACGAGGGGATGCGTGGCCAGTTGAGGGAGCTGCTCGAGTGCCTGGACTTGGGGGCACTGCAGACCTCCGAGCACTTGCAACGCTACGCGGCGGTGATGAACTTCTTCCCGGAGCAGAGCCACCGCCAGAATCTATTCGTGCGCTTCCACGACAGCTTTGGGGCCTACCTGCAGCACGGCGGAGCTGCAGACACGACCAGTGGTGACCCCAACTCCCCTTCCAGCTCCATCATTTGCACCGCCGACGTGCTGGGCGTGGCGGAGGCTTTGGAGGCCGCCTGGGTGCATCACACCTGCCAGCTGCAGGAGTCCACGCAACGCTATGCCGCCAAGCAGGCCCTCGCACTGGGCCCACCGCCCACCTCCACTCTCCTCTCGGCGATCGGGCAAAGCGGCTGCAGCCTGCTGCTGCTGAAGGCCAGCCTCGTGCGGACCCTGGACCGAGCGGGCGCCGCCTTCGGGGCGTACGAGCAGGCCGCCCTCTCGGCGGAGAACGAGGAGCTGCTGCAGCATCAGCTGCACTTCATCCACCTGGTGCGCTCCATGTGTCAGGGCGTGCTGGTGGCGATGCAGGAGGACCTGCACCTGGGGCAGCTGGAGAGCCTGCTGACCGCCCTGCTGAATCTGAAGCAGTTCTTCGAGTACGATTTACCGGCCAGCATCTATCGGCTGCTGTTGCTGCAGCCCAATCTCGGCCAGCTGAGCGCCATGTGCCACCTGAGTGCCGCCAGCCTGGGGCAGCTGTACTACGAGGCCACCCTGGAGCGGGATCAGCCGGCGGAGGAGCTGCCGGCGGAGCGACGCTTCATGCTCACCCTGCAGCCCGCCTTCGAGCAGTTCCAGCTGGCGGCCGCCTCGCTGTGCGCGCTGATGCGCAGCGTCAAGGCGCTGCTGGAGGACAGGAGGGATGTGGTGCAGCACCAGGTGCTGGTGAGTGTTTCCTCCCTCTCTCTGGCTTAGATTCTTTAACGTTCTTTTTGAAGGCCTCGCGCCTGTTCAAGAACCGCTTGGAGCTGGAGGACGAGTACTTCTTTGGCCTCATCAGCGAGTCCCTGGAGACCTGTCGCACCTGCGATGTGCGGGAGATGGCCCGCCCCGTGCTGCAGCTCATTCATAGGATCCAAAGCGATTGCTTGGCCGGCCTGCTGCCTGTGGTGGCCCGCAATTTCTACACTCTGGTGGGTCCCCAGTGCCAGCCTCCTCCCACTGCGAGTTCCCTTGGCTCCGATGACTCGCCGCAGGCGGATCACCTCTGCGAGGGCCTCTTCATCTCGCTGCAATCGGACGGCGGCCTGCAGCAGGCGCAGGCGGAGCTGGCGCTGCTCAATCAGCAGCTGGAGCTCTACACGCTGGCCGCCTCGGCGCAGTACTGGGCCTACTCCGAGGCCCTGGGACAGCAGTTGCGCTGCGGCCATCACATTGTCAGCCGCCCGAAGCTGGCGGCCCGCATTGGCGAGGGTTGGCAGCAGCTGGACAGGGATTTGGGGGCGCTGCAGCTCCTACGCGCCGGCCTGGAGTCGCAGCTGAGTCACCTGCAGACGCAGCGCAGCAACTGGAACCGAAATCACATCGAAAGCTTCCTACGCACAGAGCAGGAGCACGCGCAGCAGGTGGCGGGACATGCGGCGGTGCTGCGACAGGTGACGGAGGCCGCTGGAGCCGTCTCGCGGCTGGAGCAGCAGCAGCAGCAGCCGCCGGAGGCGGAGCAGGAGCGACAGCTGCTGATGGTGGTGGAGCATTTGGAGAACTGGCTGGCCGCTCACGGCCAGTGGCAGGCGAGCTGTGCGAGGATCAGTGCCGTGGAGCAGGGCATTGTGGAACTCCTCGATCCCGAGGGAGCCATCGATCCGTATTGGCTGGAGAATGTCCAGGGGCTGCTCGAGGAGCAGACGTGCAAGTTGCAGCGCGAGATGGCGGCGCTGGAGTGCGAGCAGCAGGGCAAGCATCGGTTTCTCTGTACGCTGGTGAAGGAGACGCAGGTAAGCTGCACACATAAGCTCCCTCTGCATCCCATCATTCTCCCCCCCTCCCACAGCGCCTGCAGGAGAAGATGCCACGCTTCCATGTCCGCACCCTCTGCGCGGAGGCGCAGGCGCAGGGGCAAGGCAAACTGGTGCCCTCGGATCTGCAGCTGCTCTGCGGCCATCTCCGCGACTGCCAGCGCCTGCTGCAGTCGCTCTTCCAGCGCCTGATGGATCTGCGCAAGGATATGTGCGCCGAGCGGCGCTCCCTGCACCCCGTCATGCTCGAGGGCTGGCGCCAGCAGCTGCAGCACCTGCAGGCCATGGCCGGCCAGGAGGTGAGCGAGTTCCTCAAGAGCATGGACGAGCAGCTGCGGCATGTGGAGGCGGACACCTACGAGACCTTCGCCACACAGGCCAAGGGTGCCGGCTCAACCTGCCACGAGCAGAAACGCAACGCCTACGGCGTCTCCGTGTGGAAGAAGATACGCATGAAGCTGGAGGGCCGCGACCCGGATGGCAATCAACGCAGCACCGTGGCCGAGCAGGTGGACTATGCCATACGCGAGGCCATCAATCCGGATAACCTGGCCGTCCTCTACGAGGGCTGGACGCCGTGGGTCTAGGTCGCCCAACGTTGCTTGGCCGCATTTGATGCGGCTTCTTTGTGACATCCACATCAACAATTTGGGGGCAATTAGGATCTCCTTTGGTCGCGGTCTCAGGTCTCCGGTGTCCGGTGTCCGGTTCCGTTTCCGGTCTCGGGTCAGCAGTCAGTCGCTGGCCCAACGGAGAAAAGAAGGCCTTGGCGGAACGCTCTAGCGAGTGTCGCCGCCTCGCCACCTCCTCCCAAACCAAAAGTGTAGTTGCTTAAGCGATAGATGGAAGGTACAGAAGGAACTGATGGGGGAACACACAAGCCGCACTCCGGAAACAGCGAGAGAGAGAGAGAGAGAGAGCTACAAGAAGGATCGGATCGGATCGGATCGGATCGGATCGGATCTCTTCTCTTCCGGATCCACGTCCACAACAGATATCCGAGAACTGGACATTTTACAGTGGGTCTCCTTCCAGGTGTGTCAACATCCGCCGGCTCCTCCGGGCTCAACATTATATATTCATTTATTCTTTTATTTTCCTTTTGGTTCTTAATGTAGTTTATGTTTTAAGCCAAAGTTGTTCCAACCCCCCCTCTCCTCCCGTTTTATTTTAGTTAAGCTAAAAAAAAAACCCACAAAAAAAAAAAAGCAATGTTAACTTTTAAGCCGACAATTGTGTTATGAAATTAAACCGTGTAGCCATATTAAACCAACCATTTAAATCGGTGAATATGTACATGCTTTATGTATATATATTTAACCCCCCTTCCCGACGACGCGATGTGGTGGACGCGATGCCAGGTCTCCTGTTTGGAGCTGGACAAAGGCAGCTTTTACAGCAGCTTTACGCCAGCCCTGCTGCCTGTTCTCGTTTTTAGTTATTTCAATGAATAAATAAACGCAATGCTGAAATATGAAAATATTAAATAGAGTTGAATTTTTACTCGTTACTTCTTACTCGTTACAGTTCATGGTGTGGAAAGAGCTGGAGTTGAGTTTTCTCTCGCTTCAAGGGATTGCTCTGGTAGAGTTTTTTTTAGGTCCTTTCGCGAGATATTACTCGTTACTCGTTACTCGTCATTATTCCTTCTTCACCAAAATAAGAAATAAGTTATAGAGGAAACTACTGTGTGTGGTATATAGAATCACTCGTTTATTTGCTAAAGTTTTCATCTCGTCTCGTCTTCCAGTTTACTCGTTACTCGTTACATTTGCCAGCGTTATGCTAAAACGTCTGCTTTCTCTTATTCTCTTCTGCTCTATTCGCCGCTTTGGTTGGTTATAAAAGTTTCAAATATTTTCTTTTGTTTTTACTTCTTCGTTTTTGAGTTTACACCAATTTTGCGACCACTTTTTGGATACAACAAATAAGAACAACGAATACAAAATAGAAGTACATATAAACAATGTAGAAAATTCTTGTCGCACTTTTCTTGGCTTTTATTTTTAGTTTCGAATTGTTGTTGTTGTTGTGTGTGTGGTGTGTTTGTGTATCCTTCGATCGCTCAATTAGGCGGCAACGCTATAGTTTTACAGTTACAATTTATCTCAATATATATATATATATATTTTTGTTTTTTATATATATATAACATACATATACATATACAAGTCGTTATGCATGCGCCGTGGTGTGTGTTGTATAATCTGTACAGTACATTTTAAAAGTATATCTCAATTTACAAAATATATGTATGTAGCCCCGTTGCAAAGGAAACTTGTAGCGGATCAGGATCAGATCATCATCCCACCCATTCTCCTCCTCCATAATCATCGATGAGTAGGGATAAACAAAAGGAAATAGTTTACATAAATAATGGTAAATATACAGATAAAGATAAAGATACAGATAAAGATACAGTTACAGATACAGTTACAGTTACAAAAGTAATTATAATGATCGACTATTGGATATGGCTATAAGCTTTCCTCGCGCGGTGCCGCCATGCAGCTCTCTCGCTCGTTTTAAACAGAATAAAAAAACATACAATTGGATTTTCTGACCAGAACACTTCTCACAAATTGACAAATCACCAAAGAATATTTTTTAAATATTTTCCTTCTCTTCCAATTTGTCGATTTCACAAACATTTCTCTCTTTCCTTTCTTTTGTTACAACAAAAAACACAAACAAAATGTTGATAACAAACAGGGGTGGGGGGTAGGGGGGAGCTATAAAAAAGGGGGAATTACATTAATTTAAAACATATACATAACTATAGTTATTAACTAATTCATAAACACACACTGGGGCACTGGGCATTGAATTTGAGTGCGAGTGCGAGTGCGAAAAACCGTTGAAATATACACCGAAAGTTACTCGCTACTCGTTACTCATAGGAGTTCAGCGAGTGCACGAGAACAGAGAGAGTTGAAAACAAAAAACCGACAAAAAAAACGTTGAAATACACACCGGAATTTACTCGCTACTCGTTACTCTTTCGTTTTTTGCTTTGCTTCTTCTGTTTTTTTTTTGGTTGCCTTGCTTTTTCGTTATCGTTTTTTGTTTCTAATTTAGCATAATTATTAATAGTATTTCCCTTTGTTATTGTTATTATTCTGTGTGTGGGTGTGTGTGTGTGTTGTGTGGGGTGTTTGCTTTTTGCCTTTTTGTTTTGTGTTTATCCTAGGTTTTAGTTTTAGTTTTTAGTTTTTAGTTTTTAGTCCTGTTTTTAAAATAATAAATACATATAATATACATATACAGTTACAAATATAGTTACAATTACAATTACATCATTATCCATAGTACAAAATGTAAAATTTAACATCACATTGGTTGACATTCTTTTGTTGGTTGGTTGGTTGCTTCGCTTTACACATTTCCCAGCTGCTTCCGCTTCCGCTGTTGCTGCTGCTTCCGCTCCTGCTGCTGCTCCTTCTTCCGCTCCTGCTGCTGCTGCTCCTACTCTTCCGTCGTCATCCCTCCTTCACATTCTCTGGTTTGTAGTTTTGTAGTTTGTTGTGGGTTGGTTGTTCTTGTTAATTATATATTTTTTTTATTTTTGTGTTGCTGCCCGTTTGGCAGCATTGTAAATGAAGTTGGTTTTATACTTGATTTCTCGTGTTGTTGTGTTCTGGTTGCCCTCGTCATTCGGTAGCCGTGGATCGACCGGTCGGTAGGATCGAAATATGATCGATGATGCTTCGATCTTACTCTCTGTGTGGCATAGCCTCTCCAGACTCCATACTCCCTGCTCTGTCTCTGTGCTGCTGTTCTCCCAATCCAGCTGCGCCTGCGAAGGCGATGCGACGGCGGCGGGTGTTTCTTAGCTGCAAGAAGAAACATGATCAGATTAATGATCGATAGCATAGATAGGTACATATCGCACATATCGAAAGGAAAGCTCAGTTATCGAACAATTTAGAGAAATTCAAATGGAAAGAGCGCAGAATTTCAAATCAAAAACCGTGGAAAGCAATTCTAATGATCAGCTTGAACTCGCTTTCCCTTTTTTCCTTTCGCAATTTGGCTTTCGGATTTTACATACTTGCTAAATGTTTGTGTTCTGGTTCCGGTATAGCCCCCGCCCCCCCTCTACCGTTTCGTTTCGTTTCGTTCGCCCACCTCAACACCCTCCCCCGTATTATATTTTTTTTTGTTTTCTTCGCATCCAGAAGCTGGCCACAGCTCCGTTTTAATTTCAATTTGCACTCCTCGCGCTCTTGCATAACGCACACAACACAAACAAACGCGGCGCCGAGAGCTCTGCAATTACAAAATGCAAATGCGCATCAGAGAGAGTCACCACGTATCATCATCCACAGCAGCAGCTGGAACCATGCTCCCCCCACCACCAGCTCGAAGAGGCTCGCTTACCTGGCGGGGATTACTAATCTCCAGGATGCTCGGGACAGGAGCGATTCACCTCAAACCAACGGTCGATGCATCTGGAGACAAAAGGTGACAAAAGGTAAACAAAGAATAAATATTCAATTAATTAATGTTAATAATAATAATTAAGATTATTGCTAAAACCTGTTGTTAAACTTATAGTTTTTCAATAATTATACAAAGTATATGCAATATTCTACACATTCTAAAAGTCTGCACATTATTTTCAAATGTTTTCATTCCCCCAGAGAGCTTTGATAATAAACTTCTGTCACGTTAGGCGCCAAAACTGTGGTAAATTAACTATTTTGTTTACGAAATCTGTTTTTTAAACGTTCAAGTTACAATTACAAATAAAATATTAAGCAAACTTGTACCTAAAATGCTTTCTTCTCTTTCCAAGAGAAACTAAAACTAAAACTAAACCTAAAACTGAAACTGAAACTGAAACTGAAACTGAAACTGAAACTGAAACTGAAACTAAAACTAAAACTAAAACTAAAACTAAACCTAAACCTAAAACTAAAACTAAAACTGAAACTGAAACTGAAACTGAAACTAAACTTAAACCTAAACCTAAAACTAAAACTAAAACTAAAACTAAAACTAAAACTAAAACTAAAACTAAAACTAAAACTAAAACTAAAACTAAAACTAAAACTAAAACTAAAACTAAAACTAAAACTAAAACTAAAACTAAAACTAAACCTAAACCTAAACCCAAGACTCACCCCTTGTGATATATGCAGAGACATGGCAGCCGAGCGATGGTGTCCCCCGGACTCAGGTCTTCAAGGCAGATGACGCACTCGCCCTTGGCGTCCGACAGCACATCCTCTGTGGAATGTGGAATGTGGAACGTGCGGGTGAAAGTGTGAAAATGTGGAATGTAAATAATATGAAGAGTAAATAATCGGGAAATCGGCTGCCGCAGCAGCTCATAGCTCATACCGTTGTAGGAGAGTCGTGGTTTCGTTAGGCACATGACTAAATGGCACTCAATGTCGTCCGGCAACACAAACTTATTGCACACGGGGCACTTGATACCTGCAATTATTCGGGGGAATGCAATGGAGACGCGATCCAGGTGGTACCAGGTACCAGGTAAATATGCTCACCATTGAAGGACCAAATGTGCGATGGAAGCGAGGTGGCCGTGTAAACACGACCGATCCCATTGGCGGACGTGGCGGAGGCGGCCAGGGCGATGCTCTCAGCGATATTGCCGCCGGTCATTGTTATGTCCTGCGGGGGGGCAGAAATGAATGGAAAATTAATTGAAAATTGTTTGGAAAAGTATCTCAAATATACAAAAAGATGTCAAAAAATGGAATCTGCAAAGATTTCTCAAAGTTTTTAGGGTTTCCAAATTGATTTTAAAGGTCGCTCTTGGGAGTTCCAAGAAAATATAAGGAAATGTAACTTAAAACCAGCATGTTTTCAGTGAAGGATCATCTTGGATCCCTCTCTACGCCCTTAAAACTCCACTCGCGATCACCTGACTCACCCGTATGGAGTCCCCCAGAGTGCGACGCTGCTGCATGTAGGACTGTGTGGTGGCGCTGCCATTGTTATTCCCTGCCGCCGCTGCTGTCGCTAGGAAGCCACCGCCGCCACCACCACCACCGCCGTTGTTGGCATTCGCCGAGACGGTCACCGAGACAGCGGCATGATGCGGATGCGGATGATGATCCCCGTGGCTGTGCACGGCATGCGGACTGCTGCCGGAGGAGGTGAGCGAGCCCTGTTGCTGCTGTTGGGCGGCCTGCTGCTGCTGCTGGATATCCGGCACGGAGCTGAGGCTGCGCGCCCGCTGGCGATCTATGGACGTGGAATTCTGGCTGCTGCTGTTGCTGTTGTTGTGATACACCTGCAGGCCGGGCAATGTGCGCAGCAGGTTAAATCCTTGCCCGGCATCGCCGCCGGTTGCCGAGGCATGAACAGCGTTGCTGCTGCTGTTGCGATTCTGGCCACCACCGCCACCGCCGGCGGCGGCATTAGCTGCTTGATCTGCCGCTCCCGTTGAGCTGCTGGAGAAGGTCCTGGAGCGTGGGCTCTGCTGGCCACTGGTCGCCGGTGTGCTCGCCTTCTGACCCATAGAGCTGGCGGAGCTGGCTCAGTCTCTCTCAGTGCGATCTGCTGTGGTGGTGGTGCTGCTGCTGCTTCGGGTGCTTCTCCTGCTTGCTAGGATCTTAATGTTGAGCTTTCTTTGTGCTGCTGCACTTCCTTTGTGTGCTCTTGCTCCTGCCTCCTGGCTTGGCTGCCCTTGCTCTTGCTGCTGCTCCTCTTTGTCTGCTCCTTCTTCGCGTGCAATCGTAACGATGGGGAGCAGAGCAGACAACAATAGCCAGCCGTGTGTGTGATGTGCGGATGATAAATGCGGTCGGTTTGTCGCTCGGATGATAACTGTGCCGAGTGCTGTGAGTGCTGAGGTCTCTCTGTGTGTGCGTGTGTGTCCGAGTGTGTGTGTGGGTTCTTTGCTGCCAAAGGAGGGGGGCCAGTGTGTGTGCGAGTGTGCGTTTGCGGGAGGGGGGTGGTGGCCGGGTTCGGCTGCGGCTAAGGAGAAGGAGGGGGGCTACGCTGCTGCGGTGCGTAGTTCTTGATTGGTTTGTTATTGTTGCTGAGCTAGAGCTGCCGTCGGTTTTTGTATTTTTGTTTCGGATGCCCAAAACTCCAATTCTCCAATTGTAATGCTAGCGCCTACTCTGTGCCTCTGCGCCTCGCTCTCTTTCTCTCTGTGTTTATTGTGCTGCTGGTGGCGCTCTGCGCTCGCACGAAAATCTAAAGGTGTGACGACAACGACAACGACGACAACGACAACGGGTACCGGGACCGCCGATCAATCTGCCTTGATTACACTCTCTCAATTTAAATGACCGTTTTCCCCTCTGCCGTGTGTGTTTTTCTCGTTTCGTTTTCGTTTCGTTTTTATGTGTACTATGTGTACTCTTTGTATTAATTTTATCAAATAGAGATGGCCCGGCCCAGCGATGACAGCCGAACATCGCATATCGAGCCGGCCTATCGGCTAT
This sequence comes from Drosophila bocqueti, assembly GCA_018151655.1. NCBI lineage: Eukaryota > Metazoa > Arthropoda > Insecta > Diptera > Drosophilidae > Drosophila > Drosophila bocqueti. The sequence goes on from JAECXF010000004.1 coordinate 360,407, forward strand.
CGGTTTTGCGAAAACCAGCTGTGCGCTGAGTGGGCTGATATCGATGCACACACACGCACACACGCACACATAGAGTAGTATTTTCCTGCATTATTTACAGTTACCACCAGCGTGTGTGCTGCAGCAGCCAACTGCGACGACGTCAGCAGCAGCAGCAACGGGGGTGTAAACAGTATTGATATTTGACGTTGTTGTATTCGTTGTTGCGGCGCCATGAGCTGGTTCGAGAAGGCCAAGACGGTGCTGATCGAGGCACTGGACATCCAGGACGATGACAGCAAGGCAGCAGCGGCCGCTGCCACAGATAAAGGGGACAAGGGAGCGGCTAGCGTCAGCCAGCTTAAGGAGAGCGACGGAGCAGGGCCAGCGGCTGGCACATCCTCCTCCTCCAGCTCCTCGGTTCCGGCCACCCCCGCCGCCGCCGGCGGCGACACGCCCACATTCTTTGACAATCCGCATGCCAACGAAATGGTCACCATACCGCCCAGGGCCAGCGATCCTACCAACGCCGCCATCACCAGCAACACCACCAACACCACATCTGCAGCGACACCGTACGGTGCCAAGCGTCAGTCGGCCACCTCGGATTCGGTGGATCTGCTCTCCTCGCCCACATCCCCCGTGGATGAGGTTTCAGCCTCCGCCTCCGCCTCTGTTTCTGCCTCCGTCTCTGGCGGCAACAAACGGCATTCGGAATCATCGCTGGAACTCATCACGGCGACCACCGCCAGTGAGCTGGAGATGGAAATGGAGCTATCGCCGGACACAGAGCCCTCGCTGCCCGACAGCATTGTGATCATTGCCAGCAACGATACCTCGGATAATGCCGAGGGCGATGGCGAGGACGACGACGAGGATGATGATGATGAGGAGGAGGATGAGGACGAGGGCACGCAGCTGGAGCGGCACATGGAGGATCACCTCAATGGTGGGTTTCAGTATACTAAAAACCAGGGGAAAAAGAGATTAGTTTGTAAACTTGCTTCTTAAATCGTAGGAGCTTTGTTTTATTTGTCAGTCTTTCAATATCCACAAAAACCAACAAACTGGATATTTTTTTCCTATCCGCCATTCCCAAGTTCTTTGAAATGTTTATAAATTTGTTACCTTGTTCCCGGCCCATCCGTAAGTCCAGAAGTCTGGATAGCCTCTTGGCGGATGACTCTGTGGCGGCGGGTGAGTGAAGGCAGGGGGATGGGGGATGAGGAAAAATGATTTCTTTAACTTTGAAATCGAAAGTAATTAAGTTAGAGATAAATTTAAGATGAATCGCGATAAATTATCAAAGTTATTAGTTGTTTATCGAATCACTCTCTTTTAGTATCGATTAATTATCGGTGTATTTCCCCCCCGCACACAGACTCCACCAAAACAATGAAGGCCTTGGTGTTCAGCGACACCCAGGCAGCTGGCAATGTGAACGCCGGTGGCGGCGCCGACTCCGATTCCACACAGAGCTTCGAGGACATTCAGATGATGCAGCTGAGCCACAAGGGCGCCGCCTCCAGCTCAGGCAAGTCCCACCTGGCCGCTGCCAAGCCGCCGGAGATGATGGTGGACCAAAGCTACTCGTCCACATCCTCAGACATCGAGATCATCTCGAATCCGAACGGCGACTCCAGCACCAACAGCACCACAACGCGCACGAGTCCGCAAAAGTTCAAGGAGCTGGCGGGAGCGGCGAGCAAAGCGGCGGCGGCGTCTGCTGGCGGCGGCATTGCCTGCTCTGGCAGCGCTTTAAAGGCCAAGGGCCATCATCGCGAGCCCTCGGAAATCTCGCTGCTGTCGGAGGACTCGCAATCGGAGCTGGACAAGCTGGTGCATCGCATCAGTGAGCTGAACCAGGTGATCGAGGCGCGCGAACAGCGTCTGCTGCAGTCGGAGCGACAGAATGCCGAGCTCTTGGAGCGCAATCAGGAGCTGCGCGCCCGCATCGAGGCGGCGGCCGCCCAAAGTGCCAACAGCCCCGATGCCGCCGACGATGCTGTGCAGCGTCTGTCCGCGCTGGAGAAGAAGTTCCAGGCGAGCATCCGGGAGCGCGATGCGCTGCGCATTCAAATCAAGAGCCTGCGCGATGAACTGCAGAACAAGATACCCAAGGACGAGCTGACCGAGTGCAATGAGATGATCGCCGGCCTCCAGTCGGAGGGCGAGAAGCTCTCCAAGGAGATACTCCAGCAGTCGACGATCATCAAGAAGCTGCGGGCCAAGGAGAAGACCTCCGACACGCTGCTCAAGAAGAACGGCGAGCAGATCTCGCTGCTCTCCAGCGAATCGGAGCGCCTCAAGCGTTCGCTGGCCGCCAAGGAGGAGATGGAGCGCACCCAAATCGAGGCCGTGTACCGCATGACAGCCGAGAAGCGGCGTGCCGACGATGACTACGCCGAGGGCCGGGGCCGCATCAAGGATCTGCAGGCCCAGCTGGCAGCCCTGCAAATCAAATTCGATAGCCTCGAGTCCGATATCCAGAAGCAGGCGCGCCTCAAGCACGAGCGCCTGCGGGCCGAGCACGAGGAGTTCGTCCAGCAGAACGGCGATCTGCGCGAGAAGCTGCGCCTCGCCGAGCACAATTTGGTGCGGCGGGAGCAGCAGCTGCGCGAGGAGAACCGCCAGCTAGTCTGCCGCCTGGAAGCGGCCGAGCTGCGGGCGGAGAGCACCACCCAGGAGCTGAGTGCCACCACCAGTCCACTCATCCGTCAGATAGAGTCGCTGCAGCGCACGCTGGATCAACGTTCCGCCGGCTGGAATCGCGAGGAGCAGCAGCTGCTCCAGAAACTGGACGCTGCCGAGGTCCAACTCCGTTCCCTGACGCACCTGAACACGGTGCAGGAGGAGAAGTATGCCCTGCTGAGCACCCGTTGCTCCCAAGTCGAGGAGCAGCTGTCGAGTGCCCTGCTGGAGGCCACCACGCGGCAGAGGGAGTTGCGCCAGCAGGAGGCCAATGCGGCCGGCAAGGACAGTGATTTTAAGAAGTGGGTTTCGTAGTGAAGGTGCCTTTCAGCCTGCCCTCTGTTTTAAACGCTTTCTTCGTTCCCTTCAGGCAAATCAACTCTCTGGAGGAGAAGATCCAGCAGCAGGCAAAGACCATAGCTGACCTGGAACAGCTAAGCAAGCAGCAGCAGCAGGCGGAGGTGGATCCCACAAAGCAGGTGAAGCCCCACAGCAGCAGCCTCCTCACCGTGGAAGCCGTAGAGATGGCCGGAAGGCTGCAGCAACAACAACAGCAGCAGCAGACAAAGTCGCAGCCAGGAGCAGTTCCGCGTTCCTCGCCGCCCCTGAGCCTGGTGGATGATGAGGAGGAGGAGGAGGAGGAGGCCTTGGGACACATTATAGACTGGCAGGCGGTAAGAGGAGAGTGGGTTCCCCATGGGAGACATGAATATTTACTCTCTCCCTTTTAACCCCACAGGATGATCTTGATTGCGCTTCCAATTCGGGCCGCCAGCCCTCGGGCATCGTTCAGGGCGTTCATCTCAACTTTCTGGCCGCCAACACCACCACCTCAACGCTGGAGCACTTGCAGGCGCTGCTCAAGCAACGTGACGGCGAGCTCACGCATTTGCAGTGGGAGCTGTCGCGCCTGCGAGCCGAACGCGATGTCCTGGACGGTGAGATATCGAATGTGACCTTTGAACTGGAGACGGTAAGCAAGCGAATGGAATCGAATCGAATCGAATCGAATCTCACTAATCCTAATCCCTCCCTGCTACCTACAGCTAAAAGAGAAAGTCGTAGAGTTTGAGGAAATGCAGACCGAGTACGTGGACCTGCAGCATCGCTACGATGCCCTGCTGCAGATGTATGGCGAGAAGGTGGAGCGCACCGATGAGCTGGAGCTGGATCTCACCGAGCTGAAGGCCGCCTATAAGCTGCAGATTGACGAGCTGCTTGCGGCGCCGCCGCCGAATCTGAAACTGATGCCGAAGCAGACATGATTGTCGCTGGAGCGCCGCCTGCTTGTGGTCTCGCTGCCATGTCTGCGTCGTCGTCGTCGTGCAACGTGGCCATCGTAGCAGTGCAGTTCCTCCCATTCCCCCCACACGTATCCCACGTATCCCATGTAAATGCGACTTAGTAGAAATATCTATGATTTGCGAAACTTTCTAGTTACCATTATTATTATTGACCTATTCATAGATTGTGATAATTTATCTTAAACTTACGCAAATATGCATTATAAATATATAAATATAAATATAAATATAATACCTAAACCATAATACATAAAGCTTTGGTCTATGACTATGTACAAAAACGGTTGCTCTCTCTTTTTGTCCATTTACAGTTTATCGATCGAGAGGAAAAATCCGATATTATGTATCGTAGCTCGATAAATCGAAATTTAAAATATTGATTATTTATTAGCTTTTTTTTATTGATTTTTAAAACAAGTTACAACAAAAACTGTTGCTCTCTTTGTAATACAAAGTTTGTATCCATTTACAGTTTATCGATCGAGAGGAAAATTCCGATATTATGTATCGTAGCTCGATAAATCGAAATTTAAAATATTCATTATTTATTAGCTTTTTTTTATAGATTTTTAAAACAAGTTACCACAACAACTGTTGCTCTCTCTTTATCCATTTACAGTTTATCGATCGAGAGGAAAAATCCGATATTATGTTTCGTAGCTCGATAAATCGAAATTTAAAATATTTATTATTTATTAGCTTTTCTTTATTGATTTTTAAAACAAGTTACCACAGAAATACCTGATCAAGTTGGTTATATCGATCATTAAAACGTCAAAAATGATCGCATTAAACATTAAAATTTCACAAATTTAAAATATCGCATAAATCTTACTCATTTATTTACCCTTTTTATATCCTTGAAGGGTTTTATAATATATAGGAGTCATTTCCGACCCTATAAATCATATATATTCTTGATCAGCATCAACAGCCGAGTTGATCTGGCAGGAAACAATCTTTTTTTATTTTTTCGAAATTTTAAAAGGGTTAAATTTGTTTAAATTAAAAAGAAAATTAAAAAAAAATTAATTTTAAAATAAAATTTTATTTTCAAAATGAATGAATTTAGAATGAAATTTAATTTTAGAATGAAATTTAGTAATCAGATTTATTATCCTAATAAAAACTAACTCAAGACAGTTTTCCGAATTCAAATTAATGCATTTTTAGCTTAGTTATTTTATTTTCAAGGTTTTATTTGCCCAAAAATGAGTCCTTTAAAATGTTTTTCGAAATTTGTTTGGACATTTGGAAAGCTCTGCTGCCTTTGTTTACCTTTGTTTTGTAAACTTCTGAACCAAAAAAGAAAAACAAAAACGCTAAATACAACTTAATAGAACTCCAACATATATTAATACAGCAATCCTTAAATATACAAAATTTTAGATGCTTTCCACCTTTCTTCTTTAGCAATTGCTTTTAAAATCTCCTTAAAATTAGTTGAAACCAAGTTGAATCTCCTCTTTGGCACAGTTCGATTTATCAGAACAGAATACTGACTTATCGGGCACGTTTAAACATCGATTATAAATCGATTGTATTATTAATACATTCAAAATATGGATCTTTGCTATTATTCCTAAATCAAAGCGTTCCCCTCCCTTAGGATCTCTCTGACAGCCTGCGTGAGCGGAAAAACAGGCTTCTCGGGGTCCCTCGATTCCGTCCGGTGCTTCCCGCACGAGTTCTTGAGATCATCGGTGTTCAAGGAGAAGACCATGACGCCGCCCAGCTTCAGGGACTTGACATAGCTCGCCTTGCATTCGATGCTCGTGCGATTCTCATACGAAATCCACTCCTGCAGGGCGCTCAGGTACGGCGAACAGGTCTCGGGATCGTACTGATAATTGGGCCTGATGTATTTGGCGGCACACTCGCACGTCTCCGAGAGCGTGGTGAAACCGAGTTGGCCGCATTGGCCAAAGCCCGAGGCGGGTGCTCCAATCCGATGGTTAAGCGGGTTCACCAGCCTGCAAAAAGTCATGGAATTAAGTTCAAGTTCCTCTCCGAAATGAGAGGAAAATGGATCCTAAAACTCACGTGAAGGAGTGACCGTAGGTGGGCAGGCCCACCACCAGACGATGCGGCTCCAGGCCGCTCTTGAGCCACCACTGCACCGTGTAATTAATGTTAAACGTGGCCATCAGGGAGCGATCGCTGGCATGGGCATAAAGCGGTGCATTTAGACCCGTAAACGGTGTGTCCCTCCGGTAGAAATGGAAGTCATAGGCCATTAGGTTCACATAATCCGCGTATAGATTCAATTCCCGCATATCGTAGGCATACAGGGCAATGCCCTCCGGTGCCGCGACTGCCAGCGAGAGTATATCCCGCTCCCGCCTCTCCCGCCGCCATTCCGTGCGAATCTCGTAGAGCAGCTGCGACAGATGCATTCGCTCCCGGTCGTAGGCGCTGGGGAACTCCCAATCGAGATCGATGCCATCCAAACTGGGATATGTGCGCAGTATTTCGCGCAGGGAACGCAGGAACACCTTACGCATCGCATGATTCGCCACCATCAAAGCAAACTGTCGTCCGCTGTCCGCTCCACCGATCCACAGAAGCAGGTGAACTTGCGGATGGGACTCCCGAAACGGGCGACTCTCGTCCCGGAGCACCTGGACCAGCGAGGCAGGCAGGACAATAGTGGCATTGTCCAGGCTGGCGGGGCCGATGTGAATGTGTGTACACAAGTCGCCGGGCACGTCCAGGAGGCTAAGTTGCTGGGTCCCGTCGCTGACGTAGTAGCACACCAGGCGTTGCTCCAGCTCCGCGTCGGCTTTGGGTAACGCTCTGAACGCGTACTGGTAGTCGAGAGCCAAGATGAAGCCCACCACCAAAAGCGACAGGAGCAGAAGCCAACAGATCAGAGCCCGTAGGGCGAAGCTCTTAACGTTCCTTCCCTGGCTGGTCGCGTTCTCGTCCTTCAGTAGTTGGTCGTAGCTGCCCATTGTTGTTTTCTATTGTTCTAGTTCGAAAATTTGATTATCCATTATTCTTCCCTTTCTTCTTCTTCTTCTTTTTTGCTCTTATCACGATAACAATAACAAAGAGAACTGTAAACAGTCAACTACCTTGCAATCGATTATTGTCGCTTCATGGCAATCGATGTATCGTACATTCCGCCCAAAGAAATTTAATTTTTAAAATTAAATTTAATTTAAAAAACTTAAATTCAATTTAAAAAAATTAAGAGAACATAAAATTGGAAACATTAGCAAATACAGTTAGCTTTGAAAAAGCACTATTTAAAACGTTTAAATAACATTATTCAAATGTTTGTGAGTTGTCTCGTTTTCAACATGAGCTTCGTTTTTCAACTTTTCGTTTGTTTTGTGATTTTGCATTTTCTATACCAACTTTATAAATTATTTGATGTGGATTTGCAAATTCCAGACGACTGGTGAGGAGACCGCTTACATCTCGCAGACGACGACGCCGCCGCCCACCGCCTGATAACGATAACTCGTCATTCGATAACTCGTAAGTCGAGGCATCGATATCTGCGAATTCGGTGTTGTTTTCTTTTGTTTTTTTTTTTGCAAACCAGAACATAAAATAATTATGTGGCTTTGTGCAGGAAATAGGCGGTGAAAAGGCTACTCCTAAAGCAGAGGAAGAGCCGCGGTCAAACCAATAAAAGCAAACTTCCAAGAGGAAAGGCCAGAAAATCGAACAAGGACAACGAAACCAAACAATGCAGTGAAATCGAACGAGGGAAAAAACAAAAAAAAAACAAAAGCAACAACGAAAAGAAAACAAACAGCGGAAGCGCCATCAGGGAGAGAGAGAGAGAGAGGACATGGAGAACTACGATCTGGACGTGGACCTGAACTTTGTGCAGCTAAGCCGCCAGCAGCTGCTGCAGCGCTATGCGGGCGCAGTGCGTCAGCTGCGGCGCCTGGCGGAAACGCGCTGCGAGGTGCGCTCGGTGAGCTTTGACAACTACGTGCTGTTCCAGTATTTTCGCCACCGCAACTGGCAGGCGGGCGTCACGCCTCTGATGCCACCGGCACCTCTGATGGCCTATCTGAAGCTGGAGGTGCTGCATCATCTGCTCGACCGGCGGCGTCAAATCCTCTGCTGGCTCTTCTACCTGACACTGGTGTCGCTGTGCGTGGCCGCGTATCGCTATGAGACGACCAGCCCGGGTGGCCATCAGGAGCGCGTCGTCCAGTCGATGGTGTATCCGGGCATGCGGATGTGGCGCCGCATGACCATGCCGCTAATCCAGCGCTTCCCCCAGCTCACGGAGCTATACGACGAGTCCTGCCTGATGGGCAACCCCTTCTTCCAGGTGGAGGATCTCAGCTGCGGCCCCTGTGCCGGTGTCGAGAGCGTGTGGCTGGAGGGGGAGGAGCATCATCAGCTGCCAAGCGAGAGTGGCGAGAGTGTCGCTCCATTTGCCTTCCGCAGCCAGCAGGAGGCGATCGATCTTGGTGACTTTTACAACATCTATGCGAGCAATCACAAGATCTTCCAGCGCGATGCCTACCGCGTGCATTCCACCAACCAGGATGTGCACAATCTGGAGGATCTGTTTGGACAGTTCAATAGCAGTGCGCCGCCGCCCGCTTGGCGCCCACAGCAGGCGCATCATCTGTGGCGCTGCAATCGCATGCTGCCCGCCCGCCTTCTCCGGCCCATTTTCGCCCGGCCAACGGGTTTGCCCAGCATGGGCGTGGCCCTGGAACGGTATGTGGCCTTTGATACGGCCCAGGCGCCGGCCTACACCCTGCCAGAGACGGAATGTCCCAATGTCTATGTCCATCAGGCGGTGGGCACCCGGTTCATTATTCTGCGGCCAACCAGCGAGTGCCGGCACCGCTGTCGCACCCTGTCCCTGCGACTCACCCAGTCCCATGTGCGTGAGTATCGTTTGCCAATGGATCAATCCTTGTGGTTTCTCGATTTCTAACTGAAATCCTTGTTGTCTCTTGCAGTCAGTTACAATTGGTTGTACTGGAAACCGATCTCTGCGCCGGATCCCATCTCCGAAACGCTGTCCATCAGCCTGATTGGCTCCTACTGCTAAAGAGAGAATGGATCTCTGCTCCACGCCACACACCGTACTCTTCCCCGGCTCGTAGCTTTAAGCGCCATGTAAACACACACCACACCACACACACTCGACTTTAATCGCGCCAAAATTAATTTACGAATTTCTGCCGCTGCCGCTGCCGCTCCAAGCAAAACGGAACCCAAAGAAGGAATGGTTGGGTAAGCTGGAAGCTCTACCTTCGCTTTATATTATATTCGAGAACCTTAAGGCTCAACAATTTGTGTCGCCCTGTGTAATCCTCAGTCCTAGTTCGTAAGCAGGCATTTTAGGCATTAGTTTAACAGTTAACAAAAAAGAGAGACGCCTTGATCGATCATTATTACCTTAAACCCTTCAACTCTCCTCCAACTCTTGTTTGTGTTCATCGTTTTAAACATTTTTGCATTTATAATATTTATAGATTATGTGTTTGGTCCGAGAAAACAGCCAGGAAACTATGTAGATTAAGTCAATGGAAGCGATTTTGTAAATATTCATTGCCAGACTTGAAGTTGACTTTGTGTTTTTGCAACAACTCACAAAAGAAAATCAATAAAACTAATATAAATGAGTTAATAGGCTGTTATTTATGAGGTTCTCTCTTATTTAGGAGATTTCTAATACAGTTTGGATCTTATTTAGTTTAGTTTCTGGATGCAGGAATATTCCTTGTAAATTGTAGCTGTTTCATGAAGATACCTTCGGCTTCCTCTTGACAAGCTCATCAAAGTACGAGCCTGTCATCAGGTCCTTCTCCTCGATGCCAAACTCCTTCACCAGATCCTCTGCTATAACCTGGCCTTCGTCCAGCGTTTGCTCCGGCCTCAGGCACACCTCAAACTCCATGAAATAGCCCAGATCCTTGACCTCATCCAGATGGATGCGCGTCTGGCCGTACAGGAAGAGATGCCGCTTCTTGGCCAGCACACCGAGTGCTCCGTTCGACTGGCACAGGATCTTCTCGAGAACGTCCGGTTCGTCGACCTCGATCTTGTTGAATTTGGAAAGTTTCGGGCCGGCGACATCGGGGCGATCGTAGTACACCAATTGGGAACGTGCCGGTGCCTGGAGGTAGCGCAACTTGAGGCGTCCACCCAGTGGCGACTCAAAGAACACGTCGCGCTGATTAATTTCCTCCGCAGTTGAGCCGCCGGTCAGGCGGCGGGCAATGTCCAGGCGCAATGAGAAGCCCTCGGCTCCGCCTGGTATCTGCGCCTTAATCTCCACATTCCTTTGGTCCGCTGGCGTGGTCTTCGCCGATTCGCACATGTCGCCAGAAATCCCAATTGTTTTAGCGCCCTCAAAGCTGCGATAAACGATAGGTTTCAAAAGCAATTGCCCTGAGCGAAAAAGTTGCTTCCGACGGCGATAGAACATGGCGCTGAATTGAGAGAACGTACACACTAAAAAACTTGCAAAAGCAATCGATATTTGATAGGCATACAAATATGATTAAATAACGACATTTTGTAGCATTTCAAAGAACTAACCAAGAGGTGATTAATTATTAATTAATTCATTAATTATTTAATAAATTATAAGCTATACATTTACTTATGTATTTAATGAGTTACCCCATTTAAGCATATTGCTTTTTGCTTTTCGGAATGTGTTGAAAGTGAGACCGTCGTATAAATATAGCTTTTTGGCGCCACATTTAAACATTTGAATTTTGACTGAATATTACATAGAATCTACTCACTTTTAAAATCTATTTCAAATAGATAATTTTTGAGATAATGTTAAAAAAAAAAACTAAGCTTATACTTCTTGTTTCAATTAAATTTAATTTAAACAAACAAATTATTAATGTTAATTTTGGACATAACTGGCTTGCCACTATAAATAACTGCCACATTAAATGAAGCTCATGAAATTCAAGCTCAAATTTATTTTCTATTCAATTTAGTTCGATAAATGGGATTGGAAAAATCGAGATTAATAGGAATAGAAGCGCCTTCTAAATCCCCCCATTTGCCATTCGAAATGTGAAAAGTTTTAAAGCTTTGGTTTTAAGTGAAGATTGATGGGTTAGGATGGAACATTACTGTTAATCCTTTACCATACTATTTACTGCCTTAAATATGTAGCTATAAAAAAAACGCTTACTTGGGCTGCCAGGAGCGGGTGCTGTGACAGAGTTGCCAGATAATTTGACAAATAAAAAAAAAAATGGCAATAGGCTACTAATCAATTTTGGTCGGCTGCTACAGTAAGCTAAACTAGTTAATTGTTTATTTAATTTCTTATAAACGTATGTATATGTATATGTAACATGTGTACATCATAAGCAAGATACATCATATAACTATGTATACCTTGTGATCAATCATTAAAAAGTTTCACCAACAATGATCCCATTAATATCGGCCACATTTTAACGTTAATCCAAAAGTAACGTGTGAAATAAAAGTTTTAAATTAAAATCATCTTTTATCTTTAAAATGGTATGTACTCTGTTCTTCATTTTTCATTTATTCCCCCCGCCACTGTCCTTTTTTTGTGTCTGCAGACGCACAACTTGAATAGTCTCTTGGCGAGGCCCCGTTTCGTGAACATACGGCAATAAAGAGATGGCGAGGAGGTGGAGGGGAACGAGAAGGGAGGCGGAGAAACGCTATAGCGCACTCACTCACACTTAATATATGATATGTATGTGTGTATATATGTGTGTATATTTATATCTGTATATGCATGTATGTGTATATCTGTTTTAATGCTGTTAAAAGGAAGAATACGAAGAAGAAAAGGGGCAGTGGGCGGGGCAACGGGGGTTGGACGGTTATTGTTGCTCACTTCCACGGGGTTGACTTTGTTAGGGGAAGAAAAAGCAGAAGGAAAAGGAAGACTGAGATGATAAAGATGCAGAACGAGCGAGGAGAAAGCTTGAGAAGAAGCATTGAGGAAAGAAACATTTTCCTGGGCTTTTATCTTTCTTTGTTTATTTGCTCTCACATCTAATTCTTACATATTTGGTCTTCCTCTTCGTCTTTTCATTTCCTATACTTTGTTCTCTTAATTTTGCACAATTCCTACTATTTTTTTTTCTTTCTTTGTCATTGTTTGGTTTTCTCTTCATTTTGTATAATTTGTCCTTAGTTTTAACCGATATTCCATTCTTCCTATTCTTTTCCATCGCATCTTTGGGCTGCAATCCTCCCTTCCTTTTTTTTTTTGACAGCTGTTATTTATGTCTGGTTTTAATTTCCTCTTCTGCTTTGTCTTCTTTTTTGACTTGATGTTGTTTTAATTTGCCAGCCATTTCGTTTGTTTGCGCTTCCTCTTCTCGCACTGATTGATTTTGCCGATTCCTCTTCTTCAGCGAAACATACTTTATGGGGTTTGTTTATTTTTATTTTTTTTTTTGGTTGGGGTGTCTTATTCGCTCGTATTTTTCCCCCACGTAGATCAGATCGGAATGGTAGTCAAAGGAAGTGGGACAAACTGGGCTGTCTCTTTGCAGCCACCCTTGGATGGCGCGCTCTCTTTCGGACTCTCTTCCTCCTTGCAACGCTTTCTTCTTCTGCGTCTGCCGTTGCTCCCCTCTCTTGCTCGGTGAAACTCTGCAGCTGTTTTCTTCGCCATCCTCTTCCTCCTATTCTTCGTGTCTTTATCTTCTTTGGCTTTATCAACATCCTCTATTTCTCCTCAGAATCGTCATCATCATTGCTTGGAAACATCAAATGCGAATTGTATCTTATAGGAATTATTATCTATTTACATACGGACAGCTATAATAGCTTCAGATACATACACAATGTACATATGTGTATATGTATGTATGTACATATAAGCAACCGCACAGCAGCAGACGCAATACTAGATCGTAAAATTTATAGAAGAAATAATAATTTTAGTTAAGGTATAAGGATTTTTTATAGAAATTACAAAACGAGTTAAATGTTAGGATCTTCAAATAATAAATTAATCAAAAATAAATTCATATTTCTATATATCCCTGATTATAAGTATAAACCTACAAACATATATTCTTGACATCTATTGTGTTTGCGTGAATATGTATGTATGTACATATGTATATTTGGATGTACAAACTTACATACATAGGAAAACTTCGGCTAAGTGAATGGGAAAGCAACAAAATCATAGCCAAAACAAGAAGCGAACAAAAGGGAGAGGAAGTGGTGGAGCAGGAGGAGGCGAAAGAGTGGGAGGGAGAGAGTGGAGTGGGCTGCGGCTGCTGCTGCTGCTGCACCAGAGAGGGCAAGACAGAGAGGAGAGGGAGTGCAAAATGGCGAATGGAGACGAAAATTTAATGCAGTTTTCTCAATTTTCTATGTGGAATTCTGCGATGCTATCGCTGTCGACGTCTGCGTCTGCGTCGACGCCGACTGCAGCTGAGGGTGAAGCAGAGGCAACAATAAAATGACGGCGACGACCTTCGTTGCTGCAATTGTTGTTGTTTCTGCTGTTGTTGTTTCTGTTGTTGTTGTTTCTGTTGTTGTTGTTGGTGTGGCCCTCAGTTTTTGGTGGCCGATGGCACAAAATTGTATATTGGCCATGTACTAACACAGACACACACAGAGCCACACACAGGCATACCAACATGCTAACACACAATAAATATAAACACACCGAAAAAAAAATCAATTCTTAGAGTTTCTGTTTCTTCAACTCGAAAAAAAATTAATGTAAAATTAATAATTATTTATTAAAATGCAAAAAAGCACTTTTAAAAAGTTTTAAACTTTTAATTTTTGTTAAACAAATTTAGTAATTATCTTACAGTTTTTATCAAAATTTAAAAATGGCAATTTCATTGTGAACTACTTTATTATCTAGAAAAATGTGTTTTAAAACATTTTAGTATAAATTTAATAATTTCGCTTACAACGATTCAATTATCAATGGTTTCTATTAGATTTTCCTGTAGAATTTCGACCAAACAATTACAAACTTATGTATTTAACAATTAAAATAATATATTAGTTATACAATTTGATTCACAATTACAACAAATTTCAATGGGTTCTAGTTCTGAAAAACTTACAAAACAATTCTAAAACGTTATGCAATTTATTTTTAAAGTACTTGTGAAGGTTACTTATTTTTTCTTTGGAAAAGTAAACTTTACATTTATTTGGTAATTTTTTTATATTATATATGTAACACTTTAAATTGCAAAACTTACATATTAAATTATTAAATTATTAAAATTAAATTACGTACACTTTAAAAAACAATTCATCTATCTAATAACTTTTCAATTGGAAATGTTTCTTCTTGCTACTTAAATAGCATAAATAATTAGCGTTTTTTGTATATACCTAAATTTGTAAATATATATGCATGTATGTACATGTATAAAATAAAGATACTTTTGTGTATGTATCTGGTTTATGTGATTGTAACTGTTTACCACCTATCCGCCGCCTCTCACTCTGTTTTCACCTCTCCCTTCCACTTGCTGGTTCTCGATAAGGCCATCTCTTTTTTGTAAACATAACCAGCTGCGACTTTAACTTTACAGAGGCTCTCGCTCACTCTTTGGATGTTACTGTGTGTGTGTGCTTATTTTTTGTTTTTTTTTTTTTTTTTTTTTGTTGCACCCAGAGAAAGAGAGAGAGAGAGGGAGAGTAAGCAAGAGCGAGAGATACTTTGACCTTTTTTCCCATCAAGAAGTCTCTGAGCTGGAGATCATTGCAGATTAAATACACACATAAATACAACAAAATATATATATGAATATATAAAACACAGACACACACACACACTCTGGTATCCAACGGATACAGAGATTTGTATCTCGGCTTTCAGTCGTTCTTATTTCGCTTTTTTTTAATATTCATTTTCTGTTATTCGTTTTTTTTTTATTCTTCTCTTATTTATTTCCTTTTTGTCGCGGCTTTTATGACTTCATTTTTCTGTCGTTCGTTTCTTCTTGCCGGTTTCTATTTAATTTTCCCATTTTTTGGGTGTATCTATAAGATACATATACGAATGTATATTGTTTTCGCTTTGTTCCTAGGCAGCCAACATTATTTATTATTTCTTTTTTGTACTGTTTTTTAGTGAATGGAATCGATTGAGGCGAAAGAGGCAGGAAGACACACAAAGCACAAAAACACACAACAAGTGGAAGCCAAAAATCTGCATGGAACTGTTAGTGTATCTGTGTGTGTGTGTGTGTGTGTGTGTGTGTGTGTGTGTATGTATCTTGCGTATATCCCTCCCATCGAAACCCCCACCCAAAAAATCCCCTTTTCCCATTCCCCCTGTCTCCCAATCCTTTTTGGCCCATTACAAGCACCTCCGCCCCCCGGCAGCCGCCTTTAAACTCACCCCCTCGTTGGTTCAATGGACTCTGGCACTGCCTTTTTGGCCATACCCTCTCCTTACGGGTTAAGATACTTTACAAAATTAAACATTACAATTCTGATGAGGTTCTAGCTTTTCTTGTACTTAATTTTATTAATACTAACCTTAAATTGAATTTAACAATTCACAAACTAAGAAAACCAGGAAAGCTTATATTGAAATATTTATTTTAAGTATTTCTCCCACTAGATAGGGTATTTAATAGACGACTTTTCACTGTTATCACATTTCCTTTGCTTGTTTCTTAAGTTTTTCTTTTGGCAGTGCACCAAATGGGAAGGATTCAGCGAAGGTGAAGAATTTTGTATGCTCTCTAAGAACAAACAAATATAATAATTATATATTAATTGATATAACCCTAAAGCAGTCAAGTAATATAAGGCCAGTTGCGCAAAATTTAATTAGAAAGGAGTTTTATAGTTGTACTAATTTCTCTAAGTAAAATAAATAAATGAAATTAAATTAAGCTCATGACTAGATCCACATACCCGAGTGCTCTCTAAGGAGAGTAGGTAAAAAAAGAGAAAATAAATGGGGAAAAATGTATAATAATACAAAAGAAAAATTAGCTGCTATTTTTTCCATTTTCTTTTTCTCTTCTCTATTTTCTCTCTATACCTACCCCACCCACATTTCCACCATCTCTTTTTCGTTCGCTTTTTCGCCTTTCTTTGCTATTGCAGTGCAAATAAATAAATTATAAATGTCTCTATCCACACACACACATACACACACACCTCTAGCTGTGTGTGTATATGGGTATTGTATATTTGTATCTGTCGGATGTATTTCATATTTATTTATGAGCCATGCGAACGCAACAAGAAGAAGATATGCTATACATACACAAAGCTATACTATATATACATATAATACCCACATACTTACATAACCTTTGCAAACATATATGAAAAACCAATTTTGTTTTTACGCTTCGATTTATAAATAGGATTCCATGATATCAAAAAGAAAACCCATAAAACGGGAGGGGGGTTCGTAAATGTTGGAAAAGCGAAGGAAAATCGAAGGGCCAGGAATGAACACGAAGGTCTTAGCGATGATGAACAGGAGCAGGAGGCTGGCTTAATAAGCAAAATATTTTAAATAATTTCAAAATTGAGGGATTTGTTGAACTCTTGGTAGAAATATCTTTCTTTCAGAGCTTTGAATTGATTTTCAGGTTCAGGAATTTATTTTAATGGAGTCTTTTAATTTTTAGGCATTATTAATTTATAACAATTTGATGTATTATTTAATTAATTCATAATTACCCCTTGTATAATTTTAAAAATATATTAATACTTATACAAAATTAGAGAAGCCTTGCTTAGTGTAATTTCTCTTGGCATATCAATTTTTAAACAGTTTAAAAACAGATACATCAATATTTCTAAGTTTATTTTTTATAAAATATATTTTTTAATTTGCATTTCGATCTTCTAAAAAATATTCCAATTAACTAAACTCCATTTTATTTTTTAGTTGAAATTCTGGGAAGAATACTCAGCTACCTGGAAAATCCAGGGATTTAATTCTATAGAAAAAGGGATTATTACAAGCTCTGGTTGCATATATTTATGTATGTATACATATATAGTATTTATATAGAATTTCCAGTAGAGATACATATACATATGTATGTTGTTCAATCAGGTAGTCAGTAAGCTGAAGGATGATAAATGATAATGATGAATGATGTGCACTGAATATGTAATTAATGAAATCCGCTTTTTGGAGTTTGTCCAGATACTTTCTTTTTATAGTATCTATTAGATTATTATGTTGTTTTATATTTTATTCTAGTTATTTTGATACTTTTGCAAGGAAGAAGCCAGTTTCGTCCTTATAATTCGAATAGTTTTATTGTTAATCAGCAACAAAATATGTTTATATATACAAACATACAAAAGATATGGATTTATTCACCTAATAATAATAATAAAAAAAAAAACTCGAACAAAAACTGCGGAAAATCATAAGCAAAATCTGATGACAGATAATGTTGGCTTTGTATTATCTGGAAATGTCGGCATGTAAATTCCATAATTCATGAATCACGCCAGACAGCAACAAAGTATGTACATATATATAAATATATGTATGTATATGAATACAGGTATATTGTACATGTATTTATTTATATGGCGTGTCAACAAAGCACACCAAAAAACTACAAACATACAACGAAAGATTTCTACGTATGTATGTATGTACATATGTAGGTGTGCGTGGAATTTAACCAAAAACGGAGTGCAAAAATAATCAACAATTTTAATTGCGAAATGCGCGAAACAAAAGGAAAACAACAACAAATTCAGAGTTGCCACGTCACGGTAGCGGCAGTGGCAACCCTGGCAATTTGCCAAAGATCGAGCTACGAATTCGCCTGACTAACTGTACTTTTTCTTCTTCCTTCCCCTTCCATGATTCTAACATGGCCGCCCTTTTTGCTGCTGCTGCTAATATCTCTCCTCTATCTCCCCCCACCCCTCGCATTCAGCTGCTAATTTACCAACATGAATTGGCAAAAGTAGAGACGCCGAGGAAGAGAGCACGCAAGGAAGGGAACAACAAAAAAAAATAAGAAGACCAACCGCAAAGCGAACAAAAAAAAACCCCAACCAAATTTGTGTGTAAAAAGTGGAAGAAAACAAGAGGAAAAAGAAAAAAGCGTTTGCTTTGCGCCGACGTCGACGTCGGCGTTGACGTCTCTGCCACAACAGCTTAACTGTGGAATTTACCTCTCCGCCGATTTCGCTAATCTTCCACTCAGACACATGCATCCGTGCGAACACGCACACACTTCCACATCTACGTACACACATATGTATGTAAATGGTTATACTTATGTACATAAATCTACAAAGATTTAAACTTTTTAATTTTTAAACCCTCTTAAAACTCAAATTATTAATGAAAGCTTTTTTTAAGAATCTAAAAGATTTAAAGATTTCCAACAATTTAACAATCCAATTTGATAATTCTTATAGTGTGTACGTTGTTTATCTTTCAGATACCATGTTAGGTTAGCTTGATGGTACCTTAATCAATAGTCGATCTGTATCTGTCTGACTAAAATTATACCCTGCAAGGTGTAAAAAAATAATGCACCTTACAAATATGTACATAAATAGTCGTTATGACTAACCATACATACATCCCTCATGGTGATTTCCCTGGAGGATGATGATTCCCCATGGGGGATCCCATTGCATATCGGAAATCTCCCCTCTTTTCTCCATCCTCCTTCTCTCTTCTTGTCTCTCTTGATTCGCTATCAATTGACACTTGACACCGCTCTTTTGGGGTGTATGTGTACGTGCGTTATCATCACACACCTGTGCCGTATGTCTATAACGGCGCTTGTTTTTGTTTTTCTTGTTTTTTTTTACTCACTAGCATGCGGAAGTGTTTTCTGCGTATTTTCTGGCGTGGAAAAATAGCATAATGACAATGTACATACATACATACATATGTATGTATCTTAATTTTTGCAATCTAAGCTGCATTTTTGCATTAGCGATGACGACAACACTGCGAAGTGGTGCCAAAAACAGCGTACGGCGCAGACAACTCGGCTCTCCACTCTCGGGATCTCGACTCTTGACTCGACTTGACTGAATCCCCCATCCGAATCCAAGTCCGAATCTAAATCTGAATGGGGAAATAATAAAGGGTCGGCCAGCCAGAAGCACTGAGTACCCTTCGGCTCAAGGTCGCCGCCGCATAGTTTTAAGGGTTGATTGAACTTGCTTGACGGTATTTCATGGGGTGGAATGCTTTTTGTTGGCCCATATTTTCAGAATAAATTATATTAACTAATTCTATAATATATTAGTCGATGTATAAAAAACAAAAGATTTAGAGCACATAAAAATATAGATTTTAATATCGAATTTCGCGACCCATCGATAATATTGTTTCGCAAATAAGGAATATTATCTAAGAATATTCGATCCACAATTCTAATAACAAGACAAACTGATATGCCGATCGCTTCGCTGACGGGGTATCAGACTTCAGAGTCAGAAATGCTATAATATTGATAACAATAATAAAACAAAAACAAAACAGCCACAATAACAGCAACAAGAGCAAATACAAATACAAGTACAAGAGAGTAAAGATACAACAAAAAACGCAAGGCGCAGATGACGAAAACGCCGATGCGATGCGAGAAGAAGAAGAGACAGCCAGCGTGCGAGCGAGCGAGTCAAGAAAGAGGAGGAGGAGAAGGGGGTTAGAAAGCGGGCGAGCAGCGAGCAAGAGAGGGGTGAACAAGCACACCTGAAAGTCATAACGGGTTGTTGTTGTTATTCTCGTTGCCGTTTATTCTTTTTTTTTTACGGTTGGGCAAAAAAGCAAAACAGAAAACAACAAAAATCAAACCAAACCAAAAACAAATAAATAGAGATGATGGGTTGGGGGGAGAAGGTCGGGGGAGGTACATAAGTAAAGAAAGAATGACAGGAAGGAGGGGTTAGGGGTGAGGGCAGAAACACGCACGCAAAGAAAATAAAATCGCAAGCAAATAAGAACACAAAAGCAAACCGAAAGCGGCTAAGCAAAAAACGAGTTAAATTTACACCAAGAAAGAGGAGGAGGAGGAGGAGAAGAGAGTAGGAAGAGGGAGAGTGGGGAAAAAGATGGGGCGCGCAATCACTTACGCGACCCGAAAAGAACTTTTCCCGAATAAAGTTATCAATCAACCGAAAAAGCATTTATCCGGATAAGAAACACGCACACACACACTCATACACACGAATACACGTACAATCATCGCTCGGAAATTACCGTTTTCAGGGAATTTAACTTCTCGACTTACGAAAGTCGCGAATTCGTTAAGAAACACTTGTAAACGTTAAATTGTTCATACATACATATACATATGTACATACTAGCGAAAAAGTAATATTCATATTTCTGTACATACAAGTGCATAAGTTTTATGTAATTCTCAACTGTTAAATTTGTAAATTTAATATATGCTTTTTGTTTTTTTTTTTTTTGTGCGGGGGCGTTGAATAAGGGGAGGGAAGAAGGAGGCGGCAAATGAGGAGTGGGGGCGAGGGCGAGGGTCGAGCGAAAAACACACAAAATACTGGGCCAGGTGCCCGTCCTGCTCGCACCCGCATCGCTAAACGGCCTGGCCTTGCGCAACGCGCTCGCTTGCACACTCCGCTCTTTAATCTCCACAGAGAGAGAGAAAGAGAGGCACTCTCGAGCAGTCGCTTTGGCAGGCCCCGCTTCACATCGCGTCGTTTTGTTTCGTTTTCCTTCGTCTCTTGCCGCCTCTCGTCTTTCGTTTCGTTTCATTTCGTTTGCAGCACAACAAGTTTTTCAACAGCAGAGTAAGCGAGAGCGGGATAGGCATACCAAAAATAATGCCAACACACACACACTCTCGCAAATATCTAACTGTTAACCCATTAAGGTATCCGTTCGTTCGTTGCTCGAGGCCCTCAAAAAAGTAACGAACACAGAACACGAAGCATGTACGAAATTATCACTCGGATCTCGATACAGATACTAGATAAAAGCGATCGTTACTGATAACACCGATAAGGTTTGAAGTGTATTACCCATTATACATATGTAAATCATGTACATATGTATGTACATATTTTCGGAAATTACATATACATATAGAAAACAGGACCTTCGTCCATAGTATAGATGTACAGGATTATCTTTAAGATTCATATTAAAGTAATAAAATCGTATCAGATTCTTAGATATGTATTACATTCGTATGTATGTAAATCATTCAGGGAAAGTTAAAGGGTTAAGTTTCGATATTTCATTTCATTGGAAAATGAAAAATAAAGATACAGATATTTTCTAAACTGATAAAATATGTACAAATGCATGTATATATGTACATGCATATGTATGTACGTATGTATATTCTTAAATATTCAACTAAGTAAATGGGGAAATAAGGTGTTATAATCGCAAGTTATGTATTTTAGTGACCCTTAAAGTAATATTTACAAAGTGATCTTGATAAGAGACTTAAAGCATTACATCGTAATCTAGTTCAGTGATAACAAACTTTAAAGACAAGATACAAAGTGGTAAATATTTTTGTTTAACATACATACATACATATAAAATACATTTGTACTATTACAAGTATTTATTTTATAAGTTAATTAAAAATTGTTACTGTGGTATAGGGCATTAACCCGTCGCCTTGTGTATATACATAAATATGTATGTATGTACCATACATATTCTTTCTAGCGACAGTAAAAACACTATCCCAAAGCTCTAAACACAATTCAGTCTTTAATTATGATAAATTATTAAACATAGTTTTTGGTGATAATTACTGTTCCGGTTTCTGATATTAAAAAACTAGTTGTGATCAATTTGGTCTTCTTTTTATTTGTATTACTTGGTAAGGTTTACATTATCTTGTTCTAATTGAGGTTATAAATTATGTAATGTACTTTGTTTAGGGGAAAACCACCCCAAAATAATGTAATAAGAGGTTTTCTTAGTCGGAAAACCCCTCTTGCATCTATTTTATTTACTTTTCATCAGCCGAAAAAAATTAAATTGCTTTTTTATAACAACAATAATAATAACGCAACTTTACACGACTTGCTTATCGGGCTCTCGCTCTATCTTCTTCTCTCTCTTTCTCTCTGTTACCCTCTCACTCTCCCTCGCTCAATGCTTTTCGCACGCTACTCTGCTTTTGTTGTAGCTGCTTTTTTGTGTTTCTTTTTTTTGTTAATTCATTATTGAGGCCAATTGAATTTGTGTGAAGCAAAGTGTGTGTGTGTTTGTGTAGGTATGAGTGTGTGTGTGTATGTAGCTAGCAGCGTGCTTGAATGAGTGACGCAGCGACGGAGAGACGAAGAGACATAGAGACGGACGGACTTGCGCTGCGCTGCGTGGACGAGGGCCCGGCAAGAGACTATGCAACACGTTTAAATATGCGCAACCGACGAACGACGAGCGACGAACGGCGAACGAAGAGAGAGCAGAGAAACGAAAAAAAACACACACACTTGTATGTGTGTGTGTGTGTGCACAAGTAATTTGGAAGAAGCAGATGACGGCGACGAAGAAGAAGAAAAGCAGCAGCAACAGTAGCAGCAGCTGAGCAGAGAGTTTGATGACGTTGCCGGCACTCTAACTGTTCGCGGCTGCTCACACACAGGCACACATACACATACACATTTTCCGCCCCCCACCACACTCTTTGCATTTTTCTTTGCCTTTTTTTCGCGTCTTTTTATCGATGAGTACTGTTGTTGCTGTTTTGCTTTTGTTGTTTGGGTCAGAAGTTCGCGGTTGAGGCATAGACGAGCCTCTGATCCCCTACACTTAATGCACTTTAGTTTGCAATCTTGCAAATTTGTGTTTTTGAAAAAAATATGACTTAATAAAATAGCACCTAGTTTGAGTTTCTTTTAAACAAAATAACACTAAATAACTTTTATAAAAACAAAAATATATAAACATAAAACTAAAGCAGATGCTTTAAAAGATTTTAAATACTTATTTAAGAAATGTGTACATACATACATTAAAAATTCAATCTGTATATATTCATATGTACATATCTAATGTAATTAATGAAGCATGTAACAGCCATATGCCCTTTAATAAGCACGGTAGAGCATTACTTCGCTGTAGGAAAAGCGCTAGTAAAATGAAAAACATGAATTCCTCTCCAGGCTATACAAAAACAAATTGAATTGGATTGAAAAACAAGGATTTTTATAAAACTTAAAATTACTACGGTATAGGTTGGTTAAAGGATTAAAGACGCGTGCAAGGACAATAAAAGGGAAATGACTCGTGTGGGTGAAAATTAATGATAATGGTAATGAAGTTTATGAGCGAGAGAAAGAGAAGAGAGCAGGAGAAGAGCTGCAGTTGAGCAATATCAATTGCAACTGCTGGGTTTTCCAGGGAGAGGGGGTGTGAACAAGGACAAAGAGAAAATGGGAGACAAAGAGAAAATAAATACATGTAGCTACAGCAATGCACTTTTTGTTTGTAGAATGACAAATGCGATGAAAACTTAAAGTAACAAAAAAGAAAGAAATTTCATTGCACTCTTGCACATGTGGCAAAGGAAAAGGGTCAAAAGGAGTGGTAAAAAGTGGGGCTACGAGGGGAAGTGTTCCCAAGGGCTGAACATGTCAGCTGCTCGGCGAAAAAAGGGAAAACGAGTGTGGGAAGTGGAGGGGCGTGGGCGGGAGAGAGACAGAGACACAAAGAGAGAGAGAGAGAAAGCGCGAGCAAGCAACAGGGCTAGAGGAAGAGAGAGAGAGTGGCAACTGCAGCAGCAGGCGAATGAAAAGTGCATAAAAGGCAGCCAACAAATGCTGCATTTGTGTGCATTTCTCTACGATTGTCGTGGTATGTGTGTGTGTGTGTATCTGTTGCAAACTTTGTAAGCATTTCTTCTTTGGAATCTTTCTTTCTCCTTTTTTTTTTTTTGTCGTATTTGCATGTATTGCAATTGCAATTGCAACAACCACAAAAATAACAACAAACTGAAAATGATAAGAAGATGCTGATAATGGAGCCTAAAAGGCAGGAGCAGCTGCGGCTGTAAAAGGGTTTCCCTACATCAACCATAAAATAAAAGAAAAAACCGGCAATAACTAGAAAGAACAGCAATGTAAAGTTGTAACAAAGCAACACTTAACCCTTAATGATAAATATTTACATTTAATGTACAATTATAACACATAATTCACTTAAACCTATCTTACACAATTGTTAACTCGATAAAGGTTAAAGGTGGTGAGAAGCGGCCAAAGTGGCGTTAGGAAGAGAGTGGGTGGCGGCTCCCACAGGCAAGCACAGATACATTCAGGTGCTGCGGGCGCATTAGCCAAAGCAGAAGGCAAAGTGCAGTGCAGAGAAGGGCGCAGGGTGGCGGCAAGGTGGAATGGAGTGGAAGAGGATGGGGTGCGGTGGGAGTCACGGCCCAACGGATGTCCGGTCCATTGATTGGCCGAGAGCGGTGAAGGGGGAGGTAAGCAGGGAGAGATGGAGCGGGGGAGGCAAATATAATGAGGGTGGGAAAGAGAATAGAGAGGAACCAGGAGTATTGGAAGATTGCAGAGAGAAGAGTGGAGATTGTTCAGTGCAGTCTTCCTTATTTAAAGAATTTTTAAAGAATTTAATAACAAAAAAAGGCAGCTTACTGCGGCAAGCCGAAGTTTACACACCCTTGCAGATAAACAATTACACTATTGATGCTGATCCTTCCTTCCTTAAAAAATAAAAAAAAGCCAACCAAACTTGCACTCTGAAAAAAGCAAAAGTACAAAAGTATTTTCACATCTCTTAGAATTTGTATTAAATAAAACAATTCTTACGGAGCAAAGTCCTTTAAAGATTAGAAGAATAAAATCTAAATTAATAAAAGTTTTAACAATGATGATCTCCTTTTCAACCTCTTGGACCTTCTTGAATGCATCCCTGGTGTTTGGTCGAAGGTTAGAGTCACGCTCGCAGCCCTCGAAGGACTTAGCCCTTTGTGCGCGGCCTTTTCTGCTCTTTTTTTCAATACCCCCGTACTCTCTTCGTCGTCTTCCTCTGTGGCAATATCCCTGCCCTGCCCTCCCTGTCCTTCTCTGCAACTTTGGCTGCGCAATCGTGAAGCTTGCCAAAAATCAAAGCAATTGGCAGGGCCACCGGGTTCGGCTATCCTGCCGAACGACGCCCACCGACTCGGCTGTACCGTTAACCGCCCACCTATGGTTAAGGGAATAGTATATACATATGTATGTATGAATGTACATATGTAGTATGTATACATACACACTGACAGGCACACGCATGCAGGCGCACATGTTTAGCCATGTTTACATAGCAAAGCGCGCACGAAACGGGGCCTCTCGAAGACCTCGCCGTCTGTCTCCTTCTCTTTCTAGCTCTTTCTTCCTCTGCCTCCTTCTATTGTCTTCTCTTTTCCTCATTTCCGTCCCAACCCCCTTTTCGTTTCCATCGATGACGACTAACGACGTTCGCGGCCTTATATCGTTGAATGCGTATGCCCCTCACCAATACAAAAGCATATTTCGCATACACATACACACGTATGTATGTATGTATGCATATATATGTATGTACATACATATGTACCCCTATAGATACATACTTATGTAAACCCCAGTTTTGGAGTGGTTTACATAAGCTATGGAAAGAAAAGCCCCGCAAACGAAAAAAAAAGAAACGGGATAGACCCATACACAGCTGACTAATTAGCAAAGCAAAACACCAAAATCAAAACCCCTCTCCCCCCACCGAATGAGGCAGAAGAGAACGGAACTGATGGGGAAGGGACGGAATGCGTAGAGAAAGGAAATAAGACACGCGTTGGGAGATGGGTCACACAATGCTCAGGTGACACCTGAAACCAATGCACTAGGCAAGAGACGAGACAGTACTCCCCAACTATAAATAAGTTTCAGGTTCCATTGGTCGACACACGAGTACCCTTGAAAACTGAGCATTGTAATAATAATCATAATTTATTGGGATTAATAGGGAAAAACAACGTCCTCAGCTTAGTTGCTAGGCGAAT
This sequence comes from Drosophila bocqueti, assembly GCA_018151655.1. Classification (NCBI taxonomy): domain Eukaryota; kingdom Metazoa; phylum Arthropoda; class Insecta; order Diptera; family Drosophilidae; genus Drosophila; species Drosophila bocqueti. The sequence continues at coordinate 386,331 of JAECXF010000004.1, forward strand.
ACCCATTTAAAGCTTGCAATTTGTATATAGTACTTACATACATACATACATATTTAGAAGAAGATAAATAGAAAAAGGTTTATCGATATTGATCGGTCCGTGCCTGGCAATACTACGTTTTCCTAGGACTTTTACATTTATTTGCAATGAGCAGAACACCTGCTGTTCACCGAATTGAAGGTAAGACTTCTAATACAAACAATTGAGTAAACATCTCATGCATTTTGATCATTAATGTACTTTTCCCAAGAAGTACTGTACTTTTTGAATGCTAATTTAGGTGTAATTAACTTGCATATTGAGAAACCCGTTAAGATCCGGTTCTGTTCCTGTGGTAAAGCTTCCTAAGTTCCCCAATTTTAAGATGTACAGCTATCAATATCGTAGGTCCCCTGTAGGATCCTACTGTACCTGTCGGGGGGACGCCTTTTAACTGTCAGTTAACTCGTGTCATAGCGAGCCAAATGGAATTCGACTTGGACTCTTGGACCCGAGAGCTAATTAAATTTTGGGTAAATGTTTAGAGTCGAGCCGACCTTTCGGCGCTGCGCAGCTGGCACCCACACAAAGGCATACCCACACTCACGGACACGCGGACACCACACCGATACACCCGATGTTGACACGACAGCTGCTCGTCGTTGTCGGCAAACTTCGTGTGCGGCGCTCGTTTCGCTCCCGGTTTTCTCCGCTCTGGAACGGGGCCTGTCTTGAGGCCTCAGAGCGCGCGCGAATACCGAAAACTTCTTGCATTTCGACGAGAAGCGAAAGGGACGGGGTGATTGGAAACGCGGGTGCTAGAGTGGGAGGGGTGGAGGAGAGGTGGCCGCGGCCCATCGAATGCTAAGCAGGGTCTTGCTTGCCGACTGCCAAAAATAGAGACGCCCCCGCCACGCCTCCGCCCACAAAAAGCCACTCACACCACGGCCACACTACCACTGCCACATCATCATCATCACACCACCGACACCAACACACCAATACTATTACCAATAATCTCTGGCAGAGCAGCTCTTGGCCTCTGTGTGCGTGTCTGTATATGAATATAGCATAGCTTAAGCTTTCCTTGCACAGTGGATAAAATACCATTGTAAATGGTCTAAGTAAGCCAAGAGAAAGTTGTCATTTGTAAAAAATAATATAAATAAAACCAAGCTAGCTATGTAAAAAGTGCTATTGGTATTTTTCCATTTTGAATGGTCTAAGTAAGCCAAGGGAAAATTCACATATTTAAAAAATAATATAAATAAAACCAAGCTAGCTACGTTCATATGTAAAAAGTGCTATTGCTATTTTTCCAAAAACTTCTAGAATTCAATTACATAGACAGAACAGAACAGAAAAACTGAGTGTGTGAATCGATCCCGAGATCCCGTTAAGCGCCGGAATTCATTCAAGTTTTGAGCCACTGTAAGTTGTAACACTCAGGCCGAAGTCGACGTCGCAGTCGCGGTCGCCGTCGCAGCTTAGAGCTAGTCGCTTGGCTGATAGCAGGGGGAGAGGTAGAAAAGGAGAAGACAACACATAGTGAGCAAGTGAGAGAGATATATACAGACAAATGTAGTGTAAGAGAGAGAGGTGGCGGGCGGAGGAAGAAATGCACAAAAGGGGGACACGAACAACAATTCGGCAAAATGTTCGGTGGCAGCGTTGCAGCGACGCCGGCAGCGGCGACATCTATGTGGGTTTTTTGTTGTTGTTTTTACTTGGTGTTCGTGTTTTCCGTTTTTCTTTTGCGCTCTGCATCCGCCGCTGACGTCGCTGCCGACGCCGGCGTCCCCCGCACACCGCACTAGTGTGCGTGTGCGCCGAGCCAGTGTGTGTGTGTGTGTGTGTATGTGTGCGCACACATTTTTCAGTTGACTTCGTTGAAATAATTTTCGTAACAACGATCACACTCGTTTGTATTGCGGAGACGGGCGGACGTACGTCGGCGTCGGAAGAGCTAGATAGCGAAAAACCCGAGAAACCGAAAAAGCGAAAAACGGAAACACGCGAAATACAGAAAGCGATAGAGAAGCGGGGTGTAGTAAGAAAAATACCCGAAAAAGAGCTAAACGCGAGATAAAATAACAGTGCGGTGCAAAAACAACGCTATTTTGTTTTCCTTTATTTTTTTGTGTATGTCAGCCAATGAGGAATATATAACACAACAACAACAACAACAGAAAGCAGCAGCATTAATGTTAAAACAACAAATGCCTAAAATAATTATATTTTTTTGCCACACACTGCAGACATGCAGTCAGCGCTTGTATGTGTAAGTGTCAGAATTATATACAAACGTACATCTGATGTATGTATGAATAATTGTGTACAACAAAAACAAAAACTGAAAAGTGCGCGCCTTGCACACACATACGCACAAACTTGCATACAGAAACGTTTTACTGTGTGTGCGCGTGTACGTGTGAGGGAGTGAGTGAGCGGTGAGCCGGGGCCAGTGTGACCATAAAGAGAGAGCGCTTTTATGCCGGCTCTCTCCGCTGTACATCGTGCGTGCGTGCGTGCCCTCTCTCTTATTTGTACCGTATTTGTTTATTATTTTTCTTCCAATTCGAATACAAATACATATAACCGAGTTTATACAATTAATTAATAAAGAAAATATAAATGTGTTCTTTTATGTACAGCCCCTGAAATTAAACTGTGAAAACAACTACCACAACAAACTAAAGAATTAATTAAAAAAAGACGAGCCAAAAACCAAAAGGAGGCAAAAAGAGGGAATCAACGAGAGAGGAGGTTGACTTCTCGAGAGAGAAAGAGTGGGAGAGACAGAGAGAGGAAGCCATGGCCAACGAGGATGTGCAGATCACCGTCGTCATCGATGCCAATGGCCAGACTTTGCCCATTCATGGCATCGGCTTTGGCGGTCCCCCGGCTCCGCCTGTCAAACAGGAGCGACCCGATGACGCCGAAATCCGGGAATTGGCGGCCAAAATGAAGGAACAGCAGAAGCAACAGGCCGCCCAGCAGGCATCCCGCCAAGCGGCGATGCAGCAGCACTCGAATGGTGGCAATGCCGGACAAATGCAACCGCCGATAACCAATGGCAACGGCCAAACGAATATCATGAGCTACCTGTCGCGCCATCAGAAGCTACCCAACGGCACCATGCAAGTGGTACCGGCTTTAGCCAACGCCGCCAATGGCGTTCGTCCCAATGGCGCCACAACAGATGCCGCTGCTGCTGCAGCGGCAGCGGTGGCGGAAAAGAAATCCGGACCCTGCGACGAAGAATCCATAATGGGACACTTTGGCTGGGCGCAATTTGGCAAAGTCTCCATACCGTACATTTATCGTCAATCGGAGAAATACTGCTCGGTGCGCATGATCGAACTGAAGCTGCTGGGCAAATACCTCAACTGCCTGCATCCGGACATCTACTCCAGCTGCACATGCGTCCGCAGCTACTACATAACGGACGCGGAAGCCCGTCTCTTCGTCGAGATCAATCACAAGCACTGTGACAGTGAATTCGGTCGTGATATGTTCACCCAGAAGGATCTGGTGGTGCGTCTCAGCGATGCAAGTAAATTCTATCAATTTCTGGACATTTGCTATCGCAAACTTGTCTCTGGCAGCAAGACGCCATCGGAGAAATGCGGCTTTATACGAATCAATAAAGAATCGGTTGTCCCGTATACAGTACGGAATAGTCAGCAGGTCGTGCCGCTCTTCTACTTTGAGGGCGAAACGGAGAATTTAAAGACAAAGGCCGAACTCCTCAATGGCTGGGATTTGGCCTACCTGAAGTTCTGTTGCAAGGTCCAGGGCATTCGCAACGAGCTCTTCTCCAGCGAGAACGTGGCCGTCATCTCGCTGACGGACATCAAAAGTTACTTCCCCAATGGCACCGAATTTGAGGATTACTGGCCCAGCAAGGTGGTCGACTCAAATCTCCTGATTGGCAACCGTGCGAATGTCAACAATTCGGTTAATTGGACACGCCAGCCCTCGGCACCGCCACCAAAGATCACAACGAGCTCCACATCGGGTTCAGGAACGGGATCCTCAGGCGGCGGTGGCAATGCAATTAGCAATTCCTCGTCTTCAGCCGGCGGCCAGGTGCAGTCCAAGTCGCAGCAGCAGCAGCAGCATGCCTCAGCAGTGCAAGCGGCGTCGGCAGCCCAGCAGCAGCATGCCTCGGCAGTGCAAGCGGCGGCGGCAGCCCAGCAGCAGCATGCCTCAGCAGTGACAGCGGCGGCGGCAGCCCAACAGGCGCATCTGATGAAGCAACGCGCCGCCGCAGCAAACGCGGCCAATACCTCCCAGGCGGCAGCAGCTGCGGCAGCGGCCTTCAACTCGCAGGCGGCGGTGGCGGCAGCCGCTTCGGCGGCAATGCTCTCACAGTCGCAGAGCAATAACCGGATGCTCTCGCAGGCCACCGTTCAGGCGCTGGCCAGCAGCGGTTGGATGTCCGGACAGAGTAACCTGCAGCTTCATGCCCAGATGATGGTGAGTCCCAGGGAGGATCATTTGTATAGGAAAAAAGGTGATGGTTAATCCAAAGGAGGATCGTTTTTAAATGGTTGAAACAGAGAGGTTTTTTATATAGCAAAAAGGGTTATCAGTTTTCAAACACAGTTTACTATGATTTTATTTTATAAGGGATCCTTTCCCAAATGTCTAGTTAATAGTTAAAGCGTATTTTAATCATATTGATAATCTTGGTTCTATCATTTATAAATTATTTACATTGTTATAATAGTTTGTTAGTAACTAGAAACTAAACTAGAAAATAATCTGATTCTTGGTACTTTTTTTTTTAAATATGAAGCCCCCCTAAAGTTACTTGACCCCTATATATGTATTTGTTCTATATATTCTATATATAATCTTATATCAGCTTTTAAGCAGAGGTTATAATTGCTAATTTTTCATTAGAGAGATCTTCTTTAAAGCCATAATGTTGTACTAAAATCAAACCTCCAAATAACTTCAACTGATAATAAATATCTTTAACCTCAGGTTACCTTTTTATCTGTTTATTTGTATATATGTAGGTCCGTTGATCAATTTTCAAACTAATTTTAATGAAATCATAATTCTTGAACTCTTTTTAACGATTTAAAAAAAATATATATATTTATATATTAATTAGCACGTGTTCTAGATAATTTCTTGTTTATTATTGGAATTTTCTGAATTTAATAATGACTCTTTTTCGAGGTATTAATTCTCTGTGTTGCTGTGGCACAGATTTGACCTATATAAGAATTACATTTTTGGCTTTCTAACAATCTTTAATCTGAGTAATTTTAAGATAGATAGATATTATAAATATTTAGTAAAAGTTCTAATAAATTATATCAAACGTCGGAGGAAACCCAATTAAGGTTTCCAACTCTCTGAGAAGAAGAAAGATTCGATTTGGAGATGGTTTTGATGCGATTAGTTTGTTAGTATGTAACTGCATTAAAGGCTTAAAAAGGTACATAGTTATTAATAGTGATATATAAGGTAGTTGTAGAATCTTCCCCTTAATCCCATGGATACATGGTGTATTTTGGAAATTAGGTCATTCCGCTTGGAGCAATTTTTGCTGTGCTTAAAACATGTTTGTTGTGTGTTTGCCAGTGGGGAAAAGCTGAAGCCAAAGACAGACTTTTACCTCACTCTCAGTTCTTCCTCTTCTTAGCTTTAGCTTCAGCTTCGTTCATCTTGGCTCAAAGAACTTGGTAATGGCAGCGATCGGGGAATGTTAAAGGGGGTGTTGGAGAGAGGGAGATATTTATTCATGGGGAGGCAGTCAGTGGAGTGGAGTGTGGAGTGTGGAGTGCATGGCCATGTTTAGTTGGCCTCGCTTACAAACTTACATGAGCTGGGCTATATAATATCTCTCTTGCCCTGTGTGTGTGTGTGTTAGCTAGCAGATTTTTTCACAGTTTGGCAACGACAGCGCAGCAGCAGCAGCAGCGGCGACGTCAGCTTTTGGAAACTAGGTCAACTCGGCATCGGCATCGGGGTATCGGAATCGGTTGTGTGTGCATAGAGGAGAGTAGTCTGTGGCTCCACAACCACCACCACCACCATCATCTCGCTCCCGCTCCTAGACTTCCTAACAAACAAAAGGCAGCCAGCCCTCTCTCTGTCTAACGTGTTGCCAACAACCTGTTGACGTTAATGTTGCTGCTATTGCTGCTATTGTTGCTGTAAATACAGAGAAGCTTCTCTAAGGCGAATTTCTCTAAACACACTTTCGTATTTTATTTTGGATAAGAGATCTACAAGAGTTTTGATTTTATTTCTAGAATACATTTTTTTTTGTTTAGTTTACTTGTTTAAAAATAATTTTAATATATTTTCACTACTAATTTAATATGTAACTTGTTTTATTTATTTTTAATTATTACTAAATTCAAGTTTTTTTTAAGGAAACCCCTATATATTATAGAAATTTTATATCAACTGAAAAAATTATAATAATATAATAATAATCTGGAAAAGGCATCATCTTTTGATTTCATCTGTAAATTAGTCTTTAAATTGTAGTTTTACTTGTTTAGCTAAAACATGAACATGCTCACTGCTAATTTAATAAGTTTTTCGTTTCATTTAATATACTATCCATCAAAAAGGTTCTGCCAAATTTGTACTTTAGTTAATTTTCATTAAGGAAACCCTATACTATACCTAACTGAAAATATAGGTAGCGGCAGTAAAAGACGTCTTTCCTACCAAACAGTATTCAAGTATTTACTATCATCATGTTTATAATTACTATGTGCCATGACCAGGCGAATAATATGCGTAACGCCTTACATATTTGTGTACTAGAATAGTTTATGTGCTTCCCCTTAGGCCCTTTAAAAAGATTGTTGAAATTTCATAGAGAAAGGCGACATTATTATTTATTCATTTTTATTTATTCTTATATCCATAAGGTAAGGTATCAATATTGTATTTATTTCTAACCTTGCTTGAATAATTTTTTAATTGAAGGTTTTCAGGACTAGCTCTATTTTATTTTTTTGTAGATTATTATAAAGAAACTTAGTGCTATTGTACTTGATGATGATGACGATGATGATGAGAGTAATGGCAAATCGAAATCTTATCAAATCGAAACTATAGAGCGTAAACGTAATCACATTAAATCGTAAAAATAGAACGAGAGAGGCCTTTAAATGTTTAATAGGAGGCCATTAATCGATATTGGTTTGAGTTAAATGATGCATTTAGCTTCCGCCTTCATCGCTTTAGTGTGCTTGTGTGTTTGCATTGGCATGTAATTGAAAACTTAAGTCGATAATAGCACTGAAACTGGGTCACAGAAATTGGTGAATATTAAATATATATTTAAGGCAAGAAAATGTCACAACAAAAGGATATATTTCTAGCTTGTAGAATCAGGGTTTGCAAGGATTCCATATATTTTATAGGGTTTATTTGTAATAGTTTTTTTTACCAGAGATTTTATTTAAAATTTGTTTGAATTTCTCTCCTTCCAGCAGACGCATGCAAATGCTAATCGCGTGGGCAGCTACCGGGAGCACATGAACAACCTAATGATGAGCAACAGCAGCCGGCAACCGTATTCCTACAACAATCCTGCGATCTCCATGTCCTCGGTGAACAGTCACAGCGGCGGGGGCGGCAATGCTCCACCGCCACTCGTCCGTTCGGCGGCGGGCCAGAATGCCAATCATTTGTAAGTAGTTAATAAAATCAATATGGTAGCACTATCTCTATCTCTATTTCCCCCCCAAACTCCCCACTCCCCCACTACTGCAAATAAAATCAAAATTGAAAAAAAAACACGATTTTTTGCCTCTTTTCCTTATATATTATATATATATATATATAAATATATATATATATGAACATTTGTTTACATTTAGTATTGTTGATTTTATTTTTAAAAAATCTCGGATACTAAATCCGCGCAGATATTGTGTTTTTCAAATTTTGTTGTAATTCGTTTTTGCAAAACAAAACAAAAACAAAATAATAATATATATCAAACAAAATACAATATATTCCTCTATTTGATTTGCTGTTGTTGTTTATATATTATTACTATCATTATTATGATTATGATTATTATTACAATAATAAGCACATCTTTCTAAGTAGCTAACAAGGGCTGAGTTCTCAATGTCTAGGCCCGATAAATCGATAAATCGATGAGTTTCGAAGGGCGTGGCGCGTGCTTAATTAGTAGCTATTCTTAAATAATGCTTAGTAGCAGTAAATAGTAAATCGATTACGACGTATAAATGCTGGGTGTAGTAGTCTCTTTTTTTTTTTTGGGGGGGAAATTCGAGAGGCTTTGACATTGAGAAATCGCTGCCTAAGTCTAAAATTTTCTCAGCCATTAGGGTGTCACACTACACATACATATATATGATTTTTTTTTAATATATATATTTTTGATTAGATTTTGTTTTAAGAATATACACATTTCATTCTGAAGTTGTTTCTTTTTGCTCTCTCTTTGCTGTTAAATAAATATAAAGTACACAAATTTACAAACAAATATTAAGTAAATGAATTACATTAGGGTGGCACACGGTTTTTAAATTTAAATTTGAAATTCAAGAATATACTAGATCTATCTTTCTATTGTATTAATTAAATAAAATTGGGAAATCCATTAGGGTGCCACACGATTTTCAATTTAAGTGTATACACTTGCTATTCTTACTTTTTGCTCTACTCTTAAATAAATGGGCCACACTTTTTTCATTACACAATTTAATAAAAATTGAAAATAAAAAATATACATTTCCCGAAATTCCTGGACATATTGTGCACGCATTATATTACAAATTTTGGATCTGTGATATTTTCTTTTTCCTATAAAATATTACAAACAAAAATACTAGTAGTTCATTCATTTCTCTCTCTGTGACTTCCTCTCCCTCTGCTCTTTGTCATGCCACACTTCAAAATTTGAGCTTTATTTTCTGAAAGCAATTTAACAACATTTGTTTTACATTTTGGATTAAACTGATAAAAACTAAAACAAAAAATGCATTTGCGTGTCATTTAATTATTGTTAATTCAGTGTGTGTTTGTGTAAGAAAACTATAGCGGTTTTTCTCGCGTTTATTTGTTGATATTTATTTATTTTTTTTTTATTTTATGTTTTTCAAAATATTCAGATAAAAATGAAACCTAAAAACCTATTACATATTACACATTCTCCCGCACTCTTTAAACTCAACAATTTGTCCCCCAAAAAAACAGAAGCGAAACGAAATTTCCAAACATTTTACTAACCCACGCGTTTATTTTCTCTTTTTTTTATGTGTTATTAAAAGACGTTTTAACTGAAAAGAACTTATGTTCTAACGGTGTACCTCTCTCTCGGAGGCGTGACAAGGTGGAATACCCTATACACTATAACGCTCGCATTGGGATTAACCACGCACACACTTACTTCGTAATTAAGCCCAGTCGAAAGTAGAACTAAACCCAAATAAATAACCCACAACACACACACCCAAACACATCCAGACACAACACAACACAACACAACACACAGACTCCACCAAACACGCACCAAGGCTCGCATCTCCTGTACATACACACATCATCTACCTACCTGCTGTAAAGAGTTTCCTCTGTGTTTTAGAGCATAAATCGGATGGTATCCCTTCTTCTAGCGATTGCATGTCCTTAAGTCCTTAACAAAGAAATTAAGTTTTAATGGAAAGTAGAATAAAGTTTATACTCTATTTATAAACACATATATATAAATTTATTTAATAAAGCATTTTCGTACAATGTATTTGTTTCTTTTACTTTCAAATGGAATGATGAACGAACCCCTTACTTTGTATTTTTATTATTAATGTTTTTGCTCTAAAAATTGTTCTTGTTTTCTTTTCCTCATTTATTTGTTGGTTTTTCCTTTTTTTTTTTTGGATTTATTTTTTGTTCTTCTTTCTTGTCTGATATATAATATAACTTTAAAGCTCTTTTTGGAGACTAAATATACGAAACCAAAAAAAACAAAAAAAAAAAAGGGAAATAAAAATGAACTACAACATATATATTTTGAAAAACATAAAATCGTATTTTAAATAATAAATATAAAAAAACACCCTACTGAATTTACATTAATCTATGGTTAAAACTATATTTATATATATTTTTTCTTAAATATCAAATATATATATATATTTATTAATTTTTATCGAGAAGCAGTTACAAAAATTAACAATTGTCGACAATTTTAAAGGCTGTGTGTACTGACTACCCCTAATGGTATCTTGTTGCGCGCATACAAACACATATACATTCCAATACACACACTCACACACGCATACACATTTAACGGGGTGACTCACGACGCGAAAAAGTAAAAAACAAAAACAAAAACAGAGAAAAAAAACATAAAAAGGGGGGAAAAAATGAAGCAGCGCCAACAACTGAGAACAAGCTTTTTTTATTGGTGGTGGCAGGTTTTTTTAACCCCGTTTGGCCCCACCTCTACCTCCGCCCATCTCTTTCTCTCTCTCTCTCTCCACCCCTCCCCTCTCATTCACTTACTCACTCACTCACATACACAACACAGCAGCAACAACAACAGGCATACACTCAACACAAAAAAGTTACAAAGAGTGGAACAGATCCTAGATACATTATATATAATGCGTGTACAAGTTGAAAATCTATAAATTACATATCCTAATTCTTATAATTACTTCGATAAATGTCAGGACAATCGATAAATTGAGAAAGAACAAGAAAAATGCTGAGAAAATAAGCTTGTGTGCTTGTGAGTCTTTTTTTTTTTTTTTTTTTTTTTTTTTATGTATAATTTCACCACAGGCAACAAGCTTTTACCCAAAATTAAACAAAACAAAAAAAAATAATAAGGACAAATATTATTGCAGCAAAACGAGCAAAGAACAGAGAGCAAACAGAGAAAACTTCAACAACAAATACAACAAACAAACAAAATTAGTCAACAAGAACAATGATTAAAAAACGATATATAAAACACCACAACAACAAACAACATCGATAAATTGACTATTCGCCTCTGGTTTCTCATTTGTTTTTCATCGGCAGCCGTCGAGGAGTGGTAAGGCGAAATCAATCGAATTATCGATGTCTCCAGTATGTGCAAAGAAGTGCCCAGAGGAATGAATAGAGAACAAGCAGTGCAGAGTGGATGAAAGCAAAACAAGACAAGCAAACAAGACAAGACAAGACAAGCAAGCAAGCAAGCAAGTAAGCAAGTAATAAGCAAGCAAGCAAGCAGAGCAAAGCAGTGCAGTGCATAGAGACCCCATAGACCACCCCAAAGATCGCGAGAGAAAGAACTAGTCCTGTTGCCATATATCTATTTTTTTTTGTTTCGCAATCTGTTTAAGACCATAGAAGAAACCTATTACAACAAAAACAATTGAAAAATGCAAAAATTTGTAAAAAAAAAATTAATAACACAATAAGAAAAAAAACAAAAATAATAAAATAACAAGAAGACACTTAAAAAAAAAAAAAAAGAATAAGAATACGATTTTCGGGGCGGTCAACTTATGTGTATTGTATATAATGTTTCTAGGTCAAATGTCGAGCTGGTTCAACAACAACAACAACAACAACAGACTCAACACCAACAACAACCGCAACAACAACAACAACAACGACACCAGAACAGCACTTACAACAATCAACAACAGCAACTCCAACACTCTTCTTCACACAACAACAACAACAACAACAGTAGTAACAGCAAGAACAACAACAACAACAACAACAACAACAACAACAACAACAATCATCACCAACATCACCAACACCACCAACACCATCACCAACATCATCACCATCATCATGCCTTAGCCAAAAGCAGCCACCTGAACGGTGTCGTTGGCAACTCCTCCTCATCGAACTCCTCTCCTGCCGCCAACTCATCGACAGCCGCTGCTGTGGCAGTTGCCGCAGCCGCTGGCTATGTTCAGGCCCTGCTAGGAGGAGGCAATGCAGGCGGAGGAGCAGCCGGAACAGGAGCAGGAGCAGGAGCTGCTGGTACTGGGGCTGCCGGAACAGGAGCTGCTGGAGCAGGAGCTGCTGCTGCTTCCTTCAACTACAACCTGCCTTCGACACGTGCGGATTACACCAATCTAGCCTTGTGGAATCAACTGACACCCGCCCAGCGATTGCTATTCAGTCAGCAGTTAAAGGGGGGAGGAGGAGGAGGTGGAGTTAGCAATGCCCCAGGCCTAGGAGGAGGAGGCGGTGGAGGAGGAGGAGGAGGAGGATCTGGGAACAATAAGAACTTTCCTGCGTTACCCTCACTCCCCCTAGACACGGATCTAATCACCATGTTGGACTACAATAATCCCAATAAAGTGAACAAGTCAAAGGGAATCAACAATAATAACAACAATAATAATAACAATGTGGTGACATTTACCAAACCCATTGTACCGCCACTGATCTCCGATGGCGGCGGTGGCTCTGCTGAAATAAGTCTGACCAAGAGCGGCAGCCGGAGCAGCAGCAGCAGCCGAGGAGCAGGTGAAGCTCCTCCCCCGGCGGTCAGTGGCACCACCATACCCCTGAACTCCACGCAGGCCCTGGAGGATTTTGCCAAAAAGTGCACTGTGATGACGGATGAGATGCGTGCGGTTATCCAAAAGGTGCTGGCCAATCCGGATCTCTCAACATTTATACAGACCAACAACAACAATAATAACAGCGGAGGAGGAGGAGGAGGAGGAGCTGGAGCTGGAGGTCATCTCCTACCATCGTATATATCACCGCCAATGTCACCGGCAATGGGCGGAGGCGTTGGAGTTGGGGGACTGAGCAATGTGGCCACTCTAACCCTAGCCTCCAATCCGAATGTGACAATAACGCCCCAGCTGCCACCAGGACACTTTCTCCACTCACCCTCGAGTTCCTGTTCGAGTTCGAGTGCCTCCAATACGGCAGCGAGTCCCCTGAGTAGCGCCGGCGGTGGCGGTGGCGGAGGAAGCGGAGGAAGCGGCGGCGCTCTAGGCTTAGGTTTAGGATTAGGTATAGGAATAGGTAGCAACATGAGCGGTGGAGGCGCCGTCGGGAGCAACAGCAGCGGGGGCGGTGGCGGTGGAGGTCGCCAGAAGAGTGTGATTTGTTCCACCAAAAGCAATAGCCTGCCCATGGCCATACTCTCGCTGGCCGGGAATGGGAATGGGCATGGGAATGGGCATGGGAATGGGAATCCTGGGGGAATGGGGCGTCGCAGCAACAACAATTATGGGCGTCAGTCACACAGCCACAATAATAATAGTAGCAGTAGTAGTAGTAGCCATAACACATCCACAATCAGCACACAACAATCCACAGTTACACCCACTGACGTTATCGATCTGTCCTCCTCCCGAAGGTCACTGGCAGCCTCCGCAGCCTACCTGCAGCAGCAGCACTCATCCGCCGTGGTGGCCCAGCAGCAACAGCAGGCGGCAGCGGCTGTGGCCCAGCATCAGCGTATGGCCGCCGCCGTGGCCCATCATGCCCAGCAGCATGTCCAGCAAAATGGACGCAGCAGCTCTGGCAACAACAACAACAACTCCAATTCAAATGGCAGCGGCGGTGGTGGTGGTGCCAATGGTAATGGTTCATCCGCTGGCAACAACAGCAATACCGGCAGTAATTCCTCCTCCAGTGGCGGCGGCGGCAATGGTGGTTCCACTGGTAACTCCAACTCCAACTCCGGTTCCGGTGGCGGCGGCTCCTCGAACAGTGCCTCGATGCACCTGCAAAGGCATGCCGCTCTGGCGGCTGCCGCTGCGGCGGACAGTGCCCAAAGGTTGTGCATAATCCCGGAGATACCCACGAACAACATGAACCTAACGCCGTACAAGGTGCAGAAGGTGTGCGTGGATAAGCATCTGGTGCCGTGCATCAATATGAAGGCCTACAACGATTCCGAGCAGCTGATGACCCTCATCGAGTTCCAGAAGAACTTCTTCCCCTCGGTGCCGCTGGATCACTGCAAGCGGCTGATCGAGGCGCTGGGCGTGGAGCTCTACAAGGCGAATCGGTGAGTTTTGCATTCATATTTTTATGGAAAATAAATGAAAAACTAATTGTTATCTCCAAACAGACGACAGGTGCAAATCCTGATGGAGTTCGATCGCAATTACAATGAGAATATGCCGCTGGTGCAGGTGCGCGACATCATCAAGTATATGACGCAGCTGACATTTATGACGCGCCAATCGGAGCAGCCGCCGGCCAAGAGGACGCGCACAAGCTAGGAATTAAGCTGGGGAGCACAACATTTGCCACAACAATTAACACCAATTAACGTAAAATCAACAACAGCAGCAGCAGCAGCAGCAGCAACATTAGGAGCAGGAGCCACACCAGCAACAGGATCAACAACAGTCAGCAACCAGACCAGATCATCCGCATCCGCATCGTTAGGATCAGCTGGGGGTTCGCAGCGAAGACGAGCCTTGACCCCGCCAGCGAATCTTAGCATCGATATACTAAGCAGACGCAGGGGGGCATTGGCCCCGCCACCGGCACCGCAACAACAACAGCAGGATCTGGAACAGCAAAAGCAGAAGCAAAAGTCCTCACAACAACATCCTTCAACAACACAACACATAAGCAACACATACGAAATGTTGTACTCCCACAACCAACAACCAGCACAGCCACAGCACCAAGCCACAACACCCGCAGCACACCTGCAACACGAGCAGCAGCGTTTGCTGAAGAAGCGACAACATGCAGCAGAGCCGACAATGGCCACCAAGATGGCCAAGTCGGCAGCCCAAAAGATGGCCGAGGCCGAGCATGCCTATCTGTCCAATTTGTACGGCAAGGCGGCGGCCAGTATGCTGAGTCCACCGCTGCCCGATTGGGAGCACCAGCAGCAGTTGCTGCGTCAGCAACAGCAGCAGCAACGGCAGCAACAGGAACAGCAGCAACGTCAGCAGCAACAGCAGCAGAAACAGCAGCAGCAGCAGCAGCAGCAACAACAGCAGCGTCGACTGGCAACGCGCCCCTCACAGCAACAGCAGGCGGCACAATCTCGTCACATAATGCACCGTAGGCATAGTGTGTGTGCCGCTGGTATAGCCAGCCTGTCGCCCGCCGTCGCCGCCGCCTCCTCCACCACCGCCACTGCAACCCCTTCGGCCGCCGCCTCCTCACCGACATCGTCGTCGGCGGCGGCAGCTGCAGCCCTAGCAGCCGCCTCCTATTACGGCAATGCAGCAGCAGCAGCAGCAGCGGCGGCATCCTTTACGGCACCATATCAGCACCATCATCATCATCACCATCACGCAGCAGCGGCGGCGGCGGCAGCAGCAGCAGCAGCTGCGGCGCACCATCATCACCATCATCATCACCATCATCATGCAGCAGCAGCAGCGGCCGCAGCGGCGGCGGCAGCAGCAGCAGTGGCGAACGCGGCAGCGGCAACAAACCATCATCATCATCAGCAGCAGCAGCAGCACGGGCAGCCGTCGCCGACGATATATCCGCCAACGCCGCCGCCATCGGCGCCCTGGGTGCATCCCTGGGCCTATGCGGGCGGCGACGCTGCATTCTGAGAGAGGTCCTCCTCCAGCCGAAGGACATAGAGAAAAACTGTACATTAATCGAGGTTCTAGTAAAGATAAGCTGTTTCTTTTTTTTGTATTGTCTAAGTAGGCTTAAATTTAAACAAATTTCTCGGCATTATATGCCAATGTATAATCGACGATAATATATAAATAACTATAATAAAATATAGCTATAATATATATATAAAAAAAAAAAGATAATATAGCTATAATATATATATATATATATATATAAAAGATAATTTATATATATATATAGCTATATATATATGATGAGGAGCTGCTTGGATAACATCAAATACGTTTTTGGACAAAATGAGAACTCAAAGAACTGATTACATTTATTGTCAAAAAAAAAAAAAAAAAAAGAAAAGAAAAGAAGTAAAAAAGAAGATAGAACACAAACAAAACAAACACAAATCCCATACATTTCGTATTTAATATTTTTATGTTTCTATTTCATTTTTTTTCTACGCCTACGCTCGTCGTATGTATAGAAATCAAAACAAGAAGTCAGTCAAGAAATTAAATTTCTTGCGTTTCAAATGAACTAACAAAACAAAACAAAAAAGAAAACCAAAACTAACACAAGAAGGGAAGCCAACTTCGGCATGCCGAAGTTTAAATACCCTTGCAGTAAGTAGAAGAAGTAGAAGAAAAATGTTTTGACTTTCCGCTTTCTCGGAATGTTGCAAGCAAAAAATGTTGCAAGCTAAAAATGTTGCAAACAAAAAATGTTGCAAGCACAAAATGTAACTAAATGAATTGACATATTCCTATGGCAGCTATATGATATAGTGGTCCGATTTGAATAAAATTAAAAGCGAAATTCTGGAATAAGGCAAAATGGCCATGACTTAAATTCTATGACAATATGTTGAAAACTGGCCAAGTTATAATTTTTTCCCTCATTTCCGATCGTTCCTAAGGCATCTATATGATATAGTCGTCCGATCCGGTCCGTTCCGACTAACTTCTGACTAAAATTATAATACCCCCTGTAAGGGTATAAAAAGAGAGAGAAAGGAGAGAAGCTCGATCCTCTCGATCCTGAGAGGGATAATTCCTACAAATTCGATATCGTCGTCATCAAAGCAAAGCAGCAAAGCATTAATCCTAAGCGAACAAGTGTATAGTAAACTCAACAATTTCCAAATCCTTAAAAGCTACAACTAAAAATCAATACAGAAAACAAAACTAAACTAAAATACACAGAAAAAAAAACAAACAAAGAGTAAGAAGAGAAAGTTAGCTATGTTGAAAACATAAAAAAAAAAAAAACAAAACAAAAACCAAACCAGAACAGGAAGCGGAAGCGGAAGCAGTGTATGTATATATCGAAATATATGTATGTGTGTGTATGAGAAATAACTATATATCCGTTTTATGGATTTAATTTAAATTGAAGTAAAAACAAAAAACCTATGTGTATGTATATTTTTTTTTGCATTATATAAATTTCATTTGTCTCATTTTTTTTTTTGTATTCTTTAAGATTAAAATATTTTTTGATAACAATTTCTCCTCTGTTCCTTTTACGCACTCAACTCTCACTACTATCGTTTATAAGTTAAAAAGAAAAACGCTGTTATTAATTATTATTACTATTATTATTATTATTATAATATTGGGCAAAATGTGTTTAAAAGGAATTTAAGTTCTAAGCTGTAAAAACAACAAATTAAGCAAACAAATATTATTGTTAGGTAAAAAACAACAACAACTACATTACAAAAGAAAAAGAGAAAGTAAAGCCGTCAAAGTATTTATCGACAGTGTGTTTTTTTTGTTTTCATAATTTTTGCCAGTAACAAAAGCATAACGGAAAATAAAGAAATGAAACAAAACTAAAATCAGAATCAAAATAGCTCAAAAGTTGTTCTTATTTCATGGGTGGTGGGTGGGCGGTGGGCGGTGAACAGAGCCTCCAAAGCTCAACTCGCTGTTAACTTGGCCAAAAGCGTGAGAGGCAAGCAGCTTTTCTAAATAGCTTTTGCAACATGAGAAGTTGCTGTTAAAGTTTACATATTTATTTATAATAATTGTAATAATCATAATTTTATTATTTATAAAAATAATTATACTAATAATAATAATATTTATACTAATAATAATAGTAAAAATTTTGTATATATTCTTGACCATGTCCGTCTGTCCGTTCATTTGTCCGTCTATCTGTCCGTCTATCCGTCAATTTTTACTCAAACTAGTCCCTCAGTTATAAAGCTATTTGAATGAAAGTTTTCCAATACAAAGCCTAGCTCTAATTGGAAACTCGCCACTCTTACCTCCCTATTCTGAAAATTTACTACTAATTAAAAATAATTCAAATTATAAAAAAATTAAACAACAAATTAATTTGTTGTTTTAATTTTAGTTTATTAAATTCTAAATGAGATGTTCAGTAGTTTAAAATAATTAAAGACTTGCGAATGCGGGGATTTATTTAAGGTAAATATATACTGCTAAATATATAGCCGATATATTAAGATATGAAATCATTTTGTCTTATAGGAAATACGCAGGAAATTATGCAGGATAATAATAATTTTTAAATAATTATTCGAATTTTTTAATTCCAAAGAGTAACATGCCAAGGAATGCGCCTAACAGCACCTACTGTGCACAGGAAGCTTAAAGCTTTCTTTCAATTTCAAATGCATTTTCCGTTAATAAAAAGAGCACAAACTAAAAAGAAACTAAAAAAATAAAATAATACAAAATAAATATACAAAAATAAAAGCACACAAACTAAAAAACAAGGAAAAATGTTTTAATCCTTAAGAAAAAAGAGCTATAGAATCGCTCAGATATCAAAATGGCAGCGCTCAGATGTCCCGCGTGTCGCCCTTGTCAAATGAAGTGCAACATTTGCATTCCCTTTCCCCCCACACGTTGCTCATTTTATTTGGCACTGCTACGAACATTTTCAGGGGGATTTTCCGAACACATTTTTGCCCCAACGCAGTCACCTCTGCACCTCATCACAACCCCTGCGGGCCAGGACAAATTGCCATGAAAACTGGAAAACTGTGTACGCGTGCATGGGCAATAAAATACTTTGGGGAGCCAACTGTGCGGAAAAACTGCAACAGACCAAAACACTGCCAACGAATGAGAAGTTTAAGGGAATTTCCCAGTGTAAGCGCAAGATAAACATGACCCTTGGGAGGGCGGAGCAGGAGGCGGACGGGGAAAAAGAGCGGGTGGTTATTGCAACTTTCATGTCCAGTATGTGTGTCTGCGTGTCCATGTGTCCATGTGTCCTGCGTGGCCCCGTGAGTCCTGCGTGTAAACAAACGCACATGACTGCCGGGGCAGGGGTACAGTCTATACTGCCATAAGAGCGACAGCTGGAGGAAGGTGGAATGGGAACCGGAAATACTCGCTCTTTCTAACTAATTTATGCGAAATATAAGGGTATATTTACCCTCTCTCCCGGTAAAAGGCAGAGAGGACAACGTTTTACGTACTTGGACAGAATAAAAGGATAATTACCTTATTTTTTCCACTCTGTAAATTGAATGAATCTTTATCTATCTATCTCTCATTCTCTATATCTATGTATCTGCATCTGTCTATCTATCTCTCTCTCCATCTCTTCCTCTAGGTCTATCCACTTCTCTGTGTATCTCTCTCTATCTCTATCCATTTCTATCTTTCTCTATCCATTTCTATCTTTCTCTATCCATTTCTCTCCCTCTTTCTCTCTGAGAGAGATCTCTCTAGCTCTATCAATTTCTCTCTCTCTCTCTCTCTTCGTATAGAGATCAGATATAGATCTGTATCTCTCTCTCTCTATATCTCTCTGCATCGCTCTCTATCTATACATTTATCTCTCTCTTTGTATCTCTATCTGTATCTCTCTTTCTCTGTCTCTATCTGCATCTGTATCTCTCTGTTTCTCGCTCTCTCTACCTTTCTCTATGTCTTTCTCTCCCTCTCTCCTTCTTTCTCTCTGAATCTCTATTTAATCTCTATCACTCTGTCAAGCCTTCACTCTACTCCCACTTATTTTCCTCCCACAATACACCCCTCTCACCTCACTCTCTCATATATATATATATATGTATGTATATGTACATATGCATTTGACTTTCTGCCATATTCGCGACATTTTTTGGGTTGCTCAAAAAAAGTTGAGCCTTTGCGGCTGCAGCGAGGAGCCCCTCGTCCAAAGCGAAAAAGTGTAATTCCCGCAAATAAAACATGGCAACCGCCATGCAAACAAAGCAGCAGCGAACCAACAATAACAGAAAACGGGCAAAAACAAGCAACACGGGAGTGTACATCGAAAATTTGTTTAAAAATATTTATGAAATATACACAAATTGTTTATGAAGTAAAACCGCAAACGTTTCATTTCGGTGGCAGGTCATGGGCCCTGGGGAAAAACTCCGAAATCCGATCTGTCTCGCATCTCCTCCTCCTGGAAAATCAACTGGGATTTGTGGTCAGCGCAGGGACATATAAAGATATGTATGTACATACATATATGTACATATGGCTGAAGGATGTAATTTCAGGAATATGCGGTTTCATATCGATACGCAGACAGGTCTGCAGGTTGTCTTAAAATGTTGGCCTTGCAGTTATGAAGAGTCTTTAATGCTAAGTAGTTTTCTTTATGAATAAAGAATAAATTTTCATATAGATTCATTCATACTATTGGGTACTTTTGGCTTAGGACGATCATATATTTGTTTTTCCTAAATACTATTATTTAACTATATTATTTCTTATTATTGTTGCAGTTTTAGGGCTTCACATAACTCGCCTACTACTGTTCCTGGCAACCGTAAAATTGTCATTGCAGGAATTATTATTTAATGTTTATTTAATTACATTTATATACTGTATTTTCCATATTTTCCATGTGTCTTAGGACATAACTACACCTTCTTTTCCTAAAAGGAATTATTATTTATATAATTATACATTTTATTATTTACCTAAACTGTAATGTTTTCTAAAAGACATAACTCCTTTGAACTTCTCTTGGCAACTGAGACACCTTCCTTATTTTCATGTTTTTAATTTTAATATTTATATTTTTCGTATTAATTATTTGATTTGTTATTTACTTCTTTAGGTGCTTTTTCAAGACAGCCTATGGTCTCCCTCATTTCTAAAACACCTTGGATTTTGAGCCTGCTTTGCCGTTTCCAGTTGACTTTGGTAGTCCTTCAAGTGGGCAACAGGAAAAGGTTCCACCTCCGACCATCATCAGGAGCAGCTGAAGTCTGGCTTCGTTTTTTGTTCTCTTTTGGTGTCTAATTAGAGGCTGACTAATTGATGAGTGGCCCCTTTCGCAGCGCATACAAAAAAAAAAAAAAAAAAGGAAAAACCGAAGGACACAAGTGATTGACAAGCAGTTTCATTGTAAGGACAATGCCCGCCCTGGAGTCATGCAAAAATAAAAAAAGAGCCAGCAAATTGCTATCCCTGCTTTTTGCATCATCCTCCGCAAAGTTTTTGGGCCCGCCTATCCTTTGACCCAGAGCTCGCCGCCGTTTCCAGGCGCTACCCCCACTACCGACCACAATGTATGGCCGGGCATTATTCAAAGGACGCAAACCTCGTTGCATCCTTGCCGCTTCGCTCGCTGGTAAAACAAGCGCGAAAACATAATGAGCATATAAATAGACAAACAATCACCAGCCAGAGTTCCACCGCAGGACCTACAACCCATCGGCGAATGGCCACCCACTCAACACCCACACGCAAGGACCTATCACATCGTTATCCACCACACAGCTGGGGTGAGTTTGTCCTTTTTCGTTAATTTCCACCACAAAACCGTTTAGTCGACAGCTAGTCGTGCCGGCAACCACACCGAAGGAAGCCTATGCCACAGATTGTATTAGTTTTATTAGGATTTTTCGCAATTTTATATATATATATTTTTAAGGCTGGCAATGCTGTTATTTATCATTTTTATCTGGCCACTCCCACTATGCTTTCCTTTTGCGCCTGGCAATGCTGTACCCTACTCTTATTCTCTGAGTTTTACTTCTACTTTAAAATTAAATTCATTTTTCATTAAGCCTAACTATTGATTAAAATTTCCTTATGATTTTGATAACCAAAATTATGTATATATAGCATATAAATAATTTAAATAAATATTTTAAGCACTATTTCGTTTTGTCTGGTTTATACCCCTCAAATAAATTGCTATTCATGTGAAATTTCTCTTCAAACGAAAGAAAAAGATTAACTGGCATACAAAATAAATCAAATCAAAATGTTCAAGATATGCGTTCAAGCTCACAAATTGTACTCTTAGTACTTGTATTCTAATTGTTTCACCTCTATTCGTGTGGAATATTTTAAAATAAATAGTACTTGTATCGTTGCATATATCCCGTATGTAACGTATGTAAAAAAATGCGTCTGGCCAAATTGTTTTCATTCCATTTGGCATCGCCAAAGTTCTGTGAGTTAACTTCCTGTTTGGTTTTATTTTTATTTTGTTTCACTTGCTTTTTGTTGCCATTTTAAAGTTCTCACACTCACTGTTTCACTGTTGTTTTTGTTTTGGCTGTTCGCCTGGGCTTTCGGTTTTGTTTTTTGCAGCTGTAAATCGAATTTGGACACGCTTAGATAACTTTCAGATTTATTTATTTAAACATTTTTGGCGGCTAGCGCTGCAAATTTATTGGACACATTTGCTGCCCGTCTGGATCGATATTTCGTTTTAAAGATTTAAATCAATTTACAGCTATTAGAAGTGGATTTATTAAACAGAAAGAAATGAAAATCAACTAGTTGGGTTTTTTTAAAGCCTGGAAATGTCTAAGGAATTCTATTTCGTTGTAACATAGCTGAAGAGGGGGTTTTTTTTTTTATATTGTTTGGAAATTCATTAGCTTTGAAGAAATTCAAATGCTTTCTTTTCAAGCCTGGCAATGCTGTTCAGTTTCGAGGATATTCAGTGTTTAAGCCTGGCACTTCTTAAATAGTTGATTTTCCAGTCTGGAAATCCTGTGCAGTTTTAAGGATATTTATTTTTTGTGGCCTGGCAATGCTGCAAATTATGGTAGGAACTCTTGAATGCTTTCATTCCAAGCCTGGCAATGCTGTCCAGTTACAAGGATATTCATTTTTCTTAAGTCTTGCAATGGATTTATGAGATGGTAACTTTTAAATGCCTTTTTGTGTTAGCAACTCTTGAATGCTCTCCTTTCAACTCTGGCAATGCCATACAGTTTGGAGGACATGCATTTTATTAGCCTGACAATGCTGCTGCTTCTGTAATGTTTTTTCGAGCTGGCTTTCTTCCGTTGTATCTTCCGTTTCTTTTCTGGCTTAAAGCTAAACCTTGCACATACTATACTTTCCCCCTGACAATGGCTGAAACTTTCATTATGCCAACTGTTTCCCTAAGTGGCTCTCTCCCTCCCCCCCTGGGTCCTGCCTGCCCTGTTTCGTTCCGATGTGTACGCATAACATTGCATTACCACAATGACCACTCAGATTCGGTTAGACTGGCCTGCTCCTGCTCCGGCTCGCCCCGTCCGTTCAGTGGGGTCGTCTTACATTTTCATTAACTTAAAATAACAACCGAAAAGTTGTGCAACCGAAACCGGATCTCAGGGCTACTGCCAGAGCGGCGGGACCTTTCGGAAAGCAAAAGCCGAGCGGCCACTTCTTCATACATAAACATTAGCCGGGCGAACAATATTTTTTTTTTATATGCCCTGGTGTCCGTCCAGCTACCGAAAATCCCCCGAAAAACCAGGCACCTTCGAGGGAGCCAAGCGTAATGTGCAATTTTTATTATTATAGCCAGGAACTGGCTGCATGTGAATCGTCTCGGAGACTGTTGTTAACTTTTCTCGGTGGCAAGGACAATCGGCACTTTTTTTATTATATTGTTTTTCCTAATATTTTATATTTTTTTTGTATTTTGTTTTATATTGTGTTTTTATATTATAATTTTTATATGTACATTGCTTTTTTATATTATACTAGAGGGCCTGCTATTGCATCCTCGCTTTGATCGGATGCAGATCCACACTTAAAATTTCATATTAAATTAACATTATCGTACTGGCCTGATATTTAGCTGCTGCAGTTCGGTATTTTCTGGGTGCATTAACCTGTATTTGGCTTGTGCATCTTTCAGTTGATTCTTTCTTCTAGTAAGGGAAAATCGACTTCGCTTTTTGTTCTTACAAATTATTTAAGCAGTAAATATTGGAAAATTTTGAGAACGTTTTCAATGCTTGCTTAAATTTATGCTTTTTATTTTTTAAAATACCCATACGAATCTGGAATTTTTTTTTTGATTTTTTTAAAAAAACTTCAAGTCTCTAAGACATGTGGTTTGGCCATGGCTGTGATATATCAGTCAGTGAGTCAGTGAGGACAAAGCATTTTATATATATAGATTATTACAATACAAATAGTAGGTAGTGTTTTATTTTCTTTTATATTATAATTAATATAGATTGTTTTCTTTTATATTATATATTTTTATATAACCCTTGCAGGGTTTTATAATTTTAGTCAAACGTGTGCCAAGCAGTGAAGGAGTCATTTCCGACCCTATAAATCATATATATTCATGATCAGCATCAACAGCTATGTCTGGTAGAAAAATATATATATATTTTTTTTTTTATTTTTCGAAATTTTTAAGAGGTTATTTGTTAAAAATACAAATGTTAAACAAATTAATTTAAAAAAAAATTGAAATGCAGTATGCAGTTTTATTAGCCTTATAAAAACTAACTAAGGACAGTTTTTCGAATTCAATTTTTTAGCTTTTTATTATATTTTATTTAAGGAAATTTTAAATTATACAAAAAATATAATTTTTGTAGTATTAATTTTAAATTTATATTATTTATAATACAATAGAGAACGGACAACGGCCAAGGAAGGAAAATGGACAGAAGTGCAAGGGCCATGCACTCGCTCATATGTGGCGAGGCGTTTAGAAATGTTTGGCTTGGGAAGTTGGGAAAAGTTTTGCCTTGCGGCGGACAGACTATTCCAAAGTATTTTTGGTCAAATTAAAAAACATTTTACAATTGTCTGCATCTGAGACCGAGTCCGAGTCCGAGTCCAATTGCGAGTCCAATTCAGAGTCCGAGTGCGGGTCCTTACTTAGGTGAGTGGGCGAAAGTTGTGTTGGCCCAAAATGTTTACACTTTGTCTTGTTCTGACTCCTCAGCCTGTTTTTCTCGCAGTTCATTGCTTCCTCGAGCTCCTCGAGTTGTGGCAACTATTTTTCCTGCCCGAAAGTTTACCAATTTTTTGTTCTTTATTTTTGTTCCTTGGGGTCTTAATGTCTCTGAGGTAACGTTACACTTTTTTTGATAATTAGTTAGCAACTAGTTAGCTGCAAATTTTCGTTTCTCGTGTCCCCTGCCTCTGCTCGCAAAGTTAATATGCGGCTGCCATGTGACATTATCGTTTGGGCCGATGCCGCACTACTTATAAAGGAGATTTTCCTTTAGTTTTTCCCCAAAAACACCCATCTCTGTTTTTATGCGTTCGCTGTCGCAGAAACTGTACGTTTTTTTTTTTGTTTTTGTTTTGCAAATAAAACGTGAAAGTTTTGAAGTGCAAGTTTGCTTTTTATATCGCTGCAACGAGACAACAAAGGAACTTTTCCCCAGTTTCGTACACAAATAATTGCATAAATTATTACAATTTGCAGTAATTCATACCTGGGAGAAACTATGAAATGACAGGACAGGACAGGATAGGATAGGACGGGATAGGAGAGGGGCAGGACACCCCCCTTAGCTACAGGCTTCTGCTGAAAAGTCGCACAAGAAAAGGCAAGTTCGAGGAGAAGTGCAAAAAGTGCGAGGGAAAACACAGTTTCAACAACAATGACAGCAATATTAATCGTTGTTATGCTTTCAACAACTCATGACCCTTCTTTTTTTTTTATTATTTTTTTTTTTATATAAATTGTGGATTTTCCATTTAATTTCCCATTGGTTGAAGAACTCCTTTCCTGAGTTTGCTGATCAAATTAACTAGTTTTTATACGCAAGGAATAATTATTTCTGAGATATACCAATTAAGCACCAATGTTCCTGAAACATTCAAACTTAAAATACAATTATCATTAATTATTTTGTATTGCGTTGTATTCAAATTTGCATTATTGTAGTTTATATTGTATTAAATAATTTGTTTAATTCCTATTCGTGTTGTTTGTGAATATTTGCAAACAATTTGTAATTGGAATAGGGCATGCAATAGAGTGCAGCAAAGACCCAAGTTATGTCCCACATATCACTAGATCCATTTCACCGAGGAACCGAGGACTTCTCTTATGTCCCAGGGCAGCTCATGGCCTCCCCTTCGATTGGGTAATCGAGCAGCAACTCATCCTTGTGGACCGGCGACTCCATGGGCACATCATCCCTACCGCACAGCTGGGGGTGCAGGCGGGAGAACTTCCTGTAGCCGCCCAGCAGCAGATACAGCTCCGGATAGTTCTGATCACGGTCCTTGCTGTGCAGGAAATGCAGCAGTTTGGGTGCCTGCTCCAGAGAGAACTCGCAATAGAACACATAGATGCAAGGCCGGCGAAGCAGTGGACGCTGCTCCGTCGTGTCCGTCTGCGTCTCCGTCTCCGTCTCCATCACCATCTCCACGTCCGCCTCAACATCCATCTGCTCCATGAAAAAGTCCTTCTCGATTTGGTCGCGTGTATGGAGATTCTGGGCCCCCATAATGTGTCCCTCGCAGAACTCGAATGGATGGCGACAATCGATGATCTGGTAAACGGTGGCAGGGCTCAGCTGCTCGACAAACTCACCCTGGATCAGGCCGGCCAGGGTGTCGCCAGTGATGGACTTTATAACGCCATTGCGATACCGGATGCCGGTCTTCAGGTTGGGCAAGTGCCATGCCTTCTCACCGAATGTAAGTTGTGTTCGTTCCAGGAAGATCGAAGGACTGACGAAGGGCTGGATCAGTTTCTCTTGGTTAACAACATTCGCCAAATTCGTCTCCGTCTTCGCGGTGTCTTCTTCTTTGTCGTGGAACATCTGCTAAAATGTCGTGTTTAGGTTCTTCTTGACCATAGATCAGTTGTTTTGTTGCCAAAAACATACCATGCCCTTGTAAATTATAAAATATTTCCTTAGCCTTCTTTTTAAACTCAATTTTTAATTCAGAAAACTAGTTATTTTGCACTTTTTCGCCGGCTTCCTAGTTGTATTTATTTTCCATGCCAGGGTTGGACAATAACTTTTAACTCACCACTCGCCACTAGGGCTGGCGAACTCACCACTCAAGCTTCTGCTTCTGTTTGAATCTTAACTGACTTTTTTTTTCAGGGAGAACAAACAAAGTGTTTAAGGAGATTTTTAATCTATTATCGATAAGTTTTAGTTAAAAATGCTTATGTTCTGGAAGAATTGCCAACTTTGGCGCTAAATTTGAAAATACACTCTGTTTAAAATATATCGGTTATTGATTTGTATCGGTCATAGGTTTATATTTATTTAAGCATTTGTTTTATATTATTTTGCTCTCTTCTTGGAGATCTCAACAAGGCGATATCAATGTCTATAAATTGGATATTTGGTTTTACTATCTTAATAACGATATTCCTTATCTTTAAAAAGTAGTTAAAAGTGAACAGTTTACAGAAAATAGTGAAAAATGGTTTTCTAGAAAACAAATTTGTATAATTTGTTGTGGTTTTAACTTGTGGAAACCGATATATTTTCAATTAAAATAAGTTCTTATATCAGAGGCGGAGAAATATCGATGGTTAGTCGTACTAAAGTTTGTTATTTCTTTTGTGATGCCGATTTTGGAGGTAAAGAGAGAGAATGTGAAGCTGCAAAATATAAACTCACTCGCCCTTAAAAGAGGCTTGAAACCAAACTGAGTAATTATTTGGTTATGTGGTTAAAGCATTAAGCAGACAATCGTTTGGTGAAGGTATTGCTTAGGAGAGATAGGAAGAGAGGTTCAAGGAAGAAAACCCACAACTTCTAGTACTTCTGACTAAGACTTTTGGCTTGAAACTTTCCCCTTATAATAAGAATAATTTTTTTTTTTTTTGGTAACCAAAATGAACATAACCGACTGTATAATAATAAACGAAATTAGCAACGCGTTGAAAATCTTGAGACCCCGTTACCAACTACTAATCTCTGTGGCTTGCGGGCAGGACTCGGCCCATTAAGTCGGCAGCCTGGCATCCTCCTGAGAGGGGGAGTTGGGAGTGGCAGCAAGTCACAGCTTTATTGGCGCGATTTCCGCTTCCTGCGTTTCTGCACAGAAATAATAACCATAATGGCGGGTATAAAGCGCAGCCAAATGGCGGAGATAGTAGTAATTGTTAGGCAGGCGACGCTTGGCAGCAATCTCGTCGCGAACAGCATTCGCACTTGAAGTTTTCTCGCTAATTGCGCCTCGGCTCATTGAAAATTCAGAGCATTTTGCACATTTTTGTCATTTGTTTTGGCATCATTTTGCTATCTAAATGGGTTTTTGCGTTTGGGGACAGCTTATGACAGCTCTAAAATGCAATTTTCAGAGTTTTTAGCACTAGGATAATGGATTTATTTTGATTTAATTGTATTTAGATGTAGATTTATTTTATATACATATAAAGATTTTGAAAACAATATATGAGAAGCATAAAAGCAGGCCACAAAAAATAGAAGGATTCTAGTCATAACAATATATGAGATGCTTAAAAGCAGGCAACAAAAAATAGAAGGAATCTAGTCAAAACAATATATGAGATGCATAAAAGCAGGCAACAAAAAAAAGAAAGGGAATCTAGATAAGAAAAATTTTATAGCCTACATTTAGACAGCTTTAATAATATTTTCTATTTCTATTTTGCCGATTTGCAACAATTATAACTTACTTTCTTTGGAAATATATAATTTATTTGACAGACCAGCAAGGGAATCATAACAAATTCTTTACAAAATTTATATTTATTTCAGAGGCTTGTGAAATTTTGAGGAATTTGGTTCGTTGGAAATCCCTTCTCGAACTTTTCACAACCTCCTCCATACTGCACATATTGCCCGTAATTTGTATTTTTCCCCCATATAAAATGATGCAAAAGTTTTGTCATTAAGCCTTTTTAATAATGAATTATATGTAAAAGCGGGTGGAGGTGGGAATGGGGGGGTTTTGGGTGGAAGACCGACGACTCTGACCCGGGGCCTGTTTTCCCGGGGAAACTTTTACGGCTCGTGCATCCTGTGCGCTCGTTCCATCATCATGTGCTGCTTGCTGCTCTCCATGGAAATCAGATTTATTACGTAATTATGCACAAAGTAACGACCATGTGTGGTTCCTCTCCTGCTCCTGCTCCTGCTCCTGCTCCTCTAGCTCCCTTTGCTTTCCCTCTCTTCCTGTGAGGAAATCCATAAACAACTGAGATTTTCAGAAGTTACTGTCTCGCATATCGCGTATACGCCTTGTGGTGCCATTGAAAAATCGCCTAAAAAGTAGTTATTCGATGCATTCCTTTGACCAATAGCAACAGCAATCCGAAGTGGGGACTGCATCAAATCGAGTCAGCAAAATTGACCACATTGACAGAGGCGGAGAGAGAGGGAGAAATTGGGGGTGGAGAGTCCATCATTGGGCATTTCCTCGACGAAACTGAAATTGGCTACAAAATGCACTCGCATTGCCATCTCATTTTTCCGCACAAAGTGTGCCACATGCAGGTGCACGGGGAAAAAATATTTATTAAGAAGGCAAGATTTTATATTCCTTAAAAAACAAAGAACTTATAGTATAATTTGTAATTTAAAGAATTCCATTTCATAAGCAAAATATACAATATATACAAAAATAACTTAAAATTTATTAAGTATTTTAAGCGTAGGATAAGTTAGATAAAATAATATAATTAATAACCCCCATTTTTAAGCAGTGCATTGATGCCATATTGCAGAGGCATTTTCCAGAAGAAGAGGCAACCTTTAATGCATTTTCTCTGCCTGTTCAATTTATATAGAGCGTAGAGTGGAGACTACCGAGGGGCTAGAGAGGTTGTATGGAAGACACAAAATGTGAAAATGAAAATTTGCTGCCATTAGCCAGTGAAATTTACACCGTTTTCCCCTCGCTCTCACAAACTATATATTTTCCCCCAGTGCTTTTTGTGTGGCATTAATTATGCCAAAAATAGTGGGCCATCTCTCGTTTTGATTTCCACCAATTATGGACAGGAGAGCTTGCAAATTTAATGAACTGTATGTGTGGGGGGTGTGTGTTGCCCCGGAGATGTGATAATAAAAGCAGGTGTGAGAGCCGAAGAACAATAAAAGCTAAACAACAAAAGGCAAGGGCGCACAAAGGAATGCAAATGTGAAATCAGCAACAGCGTCATTGCAATATTGCCCCAAGAGCAGGGAAAAGTGTGGGGGAGTCGAGAGAATATAGTCTGGGAATAGTAATTATTCCTCAATTGATATTTGATATTTGATATAATTTTAATAAAATAAAATGAAATGAAATGAAATAGCGAACAAAGCTTTGTAATTTCGAAATCGATTGAAATAAATCATCTCCGAGCTTTAAACATTTCATTTATAAATTTCATTTATAAATAATTCACTCTAAAAAATGATCAATATATCAATTAATATTTCAAAATACATTTCAATATCTATATTTCTTTTTAATGATAATTAGATTATTATTATTATGACCTCAGCTGTACCCATATGTAGGTGTTGGCCTCGCTGCAGTAAGGATGAGGGGCTTGTCCTGGCACATCCCAGCATCATCAACATTATTGTTGTCAACGTCATGCGGCGTGACTATGACATTAGTTTTGTCCAGCAAAAAAAAGGGAAGGGAACGAGAGGGAAGTGCGGCCAGGGAAGGGCAGTTCCAGGACCCAGACACTTGTCAGCAAACAAAGGACAGGCCAACCTCGAATGTATCTCTCTCTTTTTTTTTACACATAAGAAAACTAACATTTTAGGTTTCGAAAGGGACCCAGTGAGTTCTTTTATATTTTATTTATTTAATAAATGACATTTTTATGTCCATTTCAAAGGTTTCTAATTTATTTTTAGTTTATTTTAATTTCAGTATTCACAAAAATTATTTTTTCTGATTGTTCCAAGTTGAAAATTGTTTGAAAAACAGCAAAGAAATATATTTAAAGGGTTTTAATAAGTGTAATTGATGTGAAAAACAACAAAGAAATATTTTTAAAAGGATTTTAATGATACTAACTTATTTGTTAATTAACGTATTTTTTTAAATTATAAATTTAGAAGAAAATGCTTGTGCTTTGCAAAAGTTAAATACTTTAGATACCCTTTTAATTTATTTTATACGAGATTTTTAAAATATGTACAAAGTACATGTGAATAGAATACAAATTTATATATTTTTGAATATAAATTTTTATATATGTATGTTTTAATAAATGTTTCCTGAATATTTTCAGAATATTTAATATTTCAAAAAATTTACTTCTTCAAAAATATATATTTCCCAAAAAGTTTTGAAATTTTGCAACAAAATTGTTTGAAATTTTGGAACCCTTTGTGGGTACATTTTGTGGAGGGATCAGTCTGCTTCTGACTGTGGCAACCGCAGGGGGGAAAGGGGAAAAAGGGGAGCTTGGGGCTGGCACACCCCACCTCCCCTTCATGTGTGTGTGGCCTGCACTTCATTTGCATTGTCCTTTGCTTATTGTTTTGCGGTTGCGGTCTGTGCTAAGCAATGACACGAACACTCTCCCTACTCCTGCTATCCCTCTCTGCTGGGAAATTGCATTTGCTTTGGTTTTTTCGGTTTCCTAATTAGTAAAGCAATGCTGAATTGCAAGCCGAGAGAGGGAGGTGCAGGAGCAGCAGCAGGAGCTAATTCCAAATCGGTCTGCGAAGCGTTGATCCCTGAAATCAACTGAGGCAGCCATAAGAGCCCGGCTTGCAACACTTTGTGTCAGCATTTTCATTTGTAGCCCCGAAAATGCCACAAGAAAGCTAGTTCAACCTTTGAAAAGCCAAAGTATTTACACCCTATTTGTTAAAAATTATTTTAAAAATAATTTACTTACTAAATCTTAAATTTTGCTGTGGTTTTGTAAGACTCATTTTTTGGCTTCTACAATTTTTTTTTTATATTTAATATATGTCTTAATTTACATTTGTTCCCCAGGAGAGCAATTAATTAAGTTTTTATTTGTCTGCGAAATCCTTAAAAAAAGTGTCTGTATGCTATAAGAAATTGCATTTGTAATTTTCGTAACAGAAAATAACTTTTTAAAACTCCTTTGAAGTATATTTAAAACCCATTAAATCCATGATACAGAAATTAAAAGAGCTCAATTTATTTTATGTATGCAATGAACTGTTGCTATAATATATCTATAATATTTAATAAATATTTGCCTGCCTTTTGAAAGGTATTACAACCCACAAGACCCTTTTTATACTGATAATAATCACTCACAAATGTCTCCTCTAACTTGTGATGAAAATCTTGAATATCTTAAGAAGAGTATAAAAAGTGTAGCCGCCCGCATAAGTACAGTACACACACTACACGAATACACCAATACACTACACCAACACATTACACCAACACACCATGCCACACCACACGATGCCCCCTACTGTAACGCACTCGCCCGCAGACATTGCTTTTATGGGTCGCAACTACTAAAAGCGCCTCAATTAGCGCTCTGATGAACTCTGATGAGCCCAAAGTAAATTATCTGCTAATTGAAGTACGCCTCTGCCTAACCGTGTAAGTGCGAGTGTGCTTCCTAGGACGACGGTGACAGCCGGCAGCCAAGTGGCCATAAAACCCATTCGCTACTACTGCTCCTTGCGACAGACTCAAATCACAACACAGGAAAAATATGCTTCAATGAAATTATATATGAAGCCACACATGTCCCGAGCAGGTGAGCTCCCCAGTGGAGAGGCTTAGCTTAGAAGAAAGGGGTTTGTTTTTAAAGTAGATTTCCTATGACAACATTCGCTAAGATATTCATACTTAATAACATAGTTCCTAACTATAGGTGTGAGTTTGATTCAGTTTCTATTTTTATTATGGATCCATGTAACTCTAACAAGCCAAATCAATACGATTTCAAGTAACCAATTCGTTTCGATGAAATCTAAACTGAAATCCTGCCAAATACTTGCCACACACAACCCTTTCTGGGCCAACTGGCTACGCCCTTTATGGTCCTGTCGGCAGTTCCGGTTCCGCTTGAAACGCACGTAGAGACCATAAAAGGAGCTTGCCATGTGTATAATAAAGCAAGCCAAGGAATGGGCATCATCATCAGTGGTGAGTGCACTGAAACAGAGCTTCTTCCTCTAAAAGGACACCAGCGGGTCGACCTCCTCCGATCCCCATGGACAGCTACGCGGACACGTGCCATGACATGGAGGGCACTCGAGAGTCACTCGTTTCGGTTCTTTGCCCACCTATAGAGACCTAGAGAGAAACTCTATAAAGTGCCAGATGGATGCTTGGCATCTCTCGAAACTAACCACTTAGGGCAGTGCATCCTTTTTAATGGCCTTGCTTGTGGGATTCGGTAAGGGAGAGTAGCCCAAAGTAAGTCATATTCTAATTGTGACTGAGTTTAATTCAATTACTTGTTGACTATCTATCATATTTTGCGTAACATTCCTAATGTCCCTAACTACGTGTACACTATTAATACTGTACCTATCTCACTGACGGCAATTAGAGAGAGCTATTAGAGATCTTAAATAGTCATTAAGGACCTCGTATTAGTAACCTTGCTGTGCATTTTCTTCAACCTATCCATTATTGCATTTTTAATTCTAGTTAGGTACACTTAGGTACGTATTTTACTATTCGTACTGTACCTATTTCACTCAACGGAATCCAGTGTTGATATGAGTTCTTAAAATCCCCCAGTAATTCTAGTAAGACATGTTATTAGTCGCCTTGCTAGACATCCATATATCAGAGGAATCCTAGATAGGGACATCCTCTCCCTCTACTCCTCTACTCCTCATCTACTCCACTCTCCACTCTCCACTCTCCACTCTACATACTATCCCTATCTACTCTCCACTCACTCACCATATTAATGCGTGTGAATCCTGTTTTGATTTTGGGCTCTTGGTCAGCTTATGCAATGCAACTTTAATTCTAATGCAGGCCGGGTCGTTAGAGAGAGGGATATATACATATATATGGAGAGGTCTCCAGGGGGACCAACAGTCCATCCTGTGACTGCGTCTGGTTCGTCGTCCTGGTTCCTATGGGTGCGGCATGCACCGTTAAATCTCTTAATCGACATTGACGGCCACAGTTGGCAACGAAAAATGAAATTCGTAAAAGTTTTACCAGTTGCATTTAGAAAATGGTCGCCAAGCGGCGGCAACTGCAACCATTGGGACGCCACTGACTGGCCTAGGGCCGGGTCCAACCTTGGCCATCTTGACAGGCGGTGAGGCGGTGGGTTGGACTGAAGCTGGGGAATTGGAATTTCGGATGGAAAATGTCCAACTGTGCGCCATGTTAATGGCAAATGGCGTTCGCCGGTCGCTCAGGCACACAAGGGTGCCAACATACAGAGGGGGAGGTAGGTTGGAGGAGGGAAAAGGAGATTTGAGATTGGAGAAAGGAGAGCAGAGCGAGTGTAGCTGCAGCATACAAAAATTTATTACACTTTAAATAACGTATACGTAAGGACATCTCTGTGTATGAGCCACCAGGATATATGAAGGAACAGAAGCTGGGAGTTGGAACAGGGGCCAGGAGATGGGAACAGGAGCTGGGAGCAAGGAACTGGATATAGGAGCAGAAGCTGGCACCCAGCTTGGAGTTGCCCCGCTCAAAGTGTGCGTGTCTCGTTCATCACATAAGCCAATTTTCCGGTAAAACGTTAACAAGCCCGAAAATGAAATGAGCGAGGTTCAGGACACTCCGTCCCCCGTCATCCCAGTGCCACCTTGATGGCAAAGTTTTTGGCTCGGCATAACATTCTTGATCCTTGACAGTCGGCGGCAGCCGTCCACCGAATTACGAAATGCATCAACTTCAGTTCGCGACATTCGCTCGCATTTCTAATTAGATTCTCGGTGTTCTCTCCTTCATCCTTTAATGAATTGAAACTCTGACGGACAGGCTCTCCCACTGAAACTCAGTTTTGGGATTTAAGACCTTAAGGCCTTAATAATAATAACAAATACTACAGTTTTCTTGATATTTATTTAATGCTGATCAAGAATATATAATGTATACTTTATGGGGTCGAAAATATTTCGTTCACTGCGTTGCAAAGTTCTGACTAAAATTATAATACCCCCTGCAAAAGGGTATAATGAACTTAAAACTCAAGCTGCGACCGAAACCTTAATCAAGGACTGACCACTCACAATCCTTGGTTGGCGGTTAGTCAATCAATTTGCGGGCAAAAGGCTTACCGAGGTTTGCTGAGTGGCACCTTTGAAAGGGCAGCGAAACCCAGGTGTTTACTCAGCGTTTGCGGTTCGTTTGACAAACTCCAGCGGGCACACACACACACTCATATCCTGGGGTGTCCCCCCGCATGTCCTGGGTGTCACTTACTTACGCTAATTAAAACGACTATCCAACTGATAGGTTTGCAAGCAATCCGGCACTCCGGCACCCTCGCTTAAATTTCCAACCCTCCGCAAACTGCCTTCCGTTTGCCGCTGTTTTCCGCAGTTTTCCATCGGTTTTTCCCCGCTTGTCAGTTTGACAAGTTTGACGCCAACATATCCGTTGAGGAGGTGAGCACTGAGCACTGCACCTGCTGCAGGTGACCCCCATTCCATCCGTTGCATCTTCGGCTTCGGCTAACGCGGCATTTAATTTTAGCTTTGTAGTTCGCGATTTCCCCCCCAGGGGTATGACGACGATGATGATGATGACGACGGCCAAGTTGAATGGCTCTTTGACTGCTGCATTTACACTTAGCGAAATTCAACACCCCAAAAGGATTTTTTTTGGAAGGAAGTGCGTATAAACTGATATAGCCATCAATAGAAGCAAAAACCCGGAACCAAATAGCAATTATATGGGAATTAAAAGGGTAATGTAAAGTACAGAAATAGTTTCCATTAAAAAAATGAAAAGAAACCTAAGTACTTTTGAGGGAGTCCAATTTGAACCAGAAATGAAGCCAACTTCGGCACGCTGAAATTTTGTAGTTCCTAAATTCAATTTGTAAATATGAACCCACCCAGTCGAGCTAACAATTGGTTATAAACTAAAAGCAAACTTATTAATTAAGAGCATTATCTGCTATGGGTTGCTGGGTAGATAAAACTTTACTTTTTGAGCTTATCGACTATATTTTGGGTATGAGATCGGTTTTGTGGAGGAAGGAATGGATTTTGTGGGAAAATTTAGTCAGATCTCTTCGTGGAACTGACACAGGTTCAGCTTCTCCACTTTGCCGAAATTTTCCAGGTCGAGAACCACGTTGGATGTCATCGGATTTTGGTTGCCAGCTTTATTTGGGGGCTGTCCCGACGGGTTCGCCAAAGGTGAACCGGAAGCTGTCCCAGGCAAGCGCCTATTCTATAACCTATTCTATAACGAATCATCAATGGGATTCAAATATTGCCGGTTATCAAAACGATGACCCCATGATTTTTGTCCTCAAAAACCTTAAAATTTGAATTTGAACGATTTTTATGATCATAATTTGGCCTAAACTCAACCGATTTTAGTCTGGTTTCGTTTTCTTCTTGGTTTTTAAAGGAGAACTTTTCTGCATTCAAAACTCGATTTCTCATTTTTGGCCGTTTCCGTTTTCCGCGGTGCCGTAGCTGTGAGCACGCGGATCCTGTATCAGCGAGCTTTTGGGTGGGACACCGGTGACCGATACTGCAGGTCAGTCCTCTCACGCATCCGATTGCACTCAATCGAATATCGATTGTTCCGCCGATTTTTCCCTCGCGAGTGCGTAATTTGTGTTGCCAAAATAAAATAACTTGTTTTTAGGTGATAATTCTTAACTTAAATGTGCCAAAAACTGGCAAAACGTGTAGATGGAGGTGCGGACAAAGTGCGGGTCATAACAGTTGATGGAAGCACCAAAGATTTACGCGAATTTTGTGAGTTTTCATTTTCGCCTGCGGCAACTTGCGTTTGTTGTTGTTTTTTTTTTTTGGCTAATAAGAGAGTGATCTGTGACGTCAGAGAGCTGTTGCTGCGGCGAGAATGCTGCCGCTGCTGCAGTTTTCTTCCTCTTAAGGGGATCTCATTTCTCATTTCCTGATTTCCTGACAGATCAAGTTGAATTATTGGGTCCATTCGTGAGTATTTTACGATTATTATTATATTATTTATCAGCATCAAAAAACTAGCTGTATTTATCCTCTCAGTGTACTGTGCCAGCTGCATCCTTGGGGGAAATGGGGGAATGGGAATGGGAATGCCAGTCGCCAGTCAAGAGTCAGCAGAGTCCATCGGCTGGGGAATTCCCCATCGGCGAAGCTCTTGAATTGCATTTCGACTTGCGAGTTGCGAGTTGGTGCAGCTTCCACAGTTGACAGTTGGCCAGCTCCCAGCTCCCAGCTCCCAGTTTCCAGTTCCCAGTGCTCCCACGGCTCCCAGCTGAGCTGTCGTCAGTTTAGTCCAGCTGAGTGGCAGGTCCTGCTCCTGTATACTGTTACGTTCACCCCCTTTCTCGTGGGAAGTTGTCGTTTTTAGTATTTTTTGTTTGTTTAACCCTCCGCCGGGGAGCGTTAACTCTTTTCCTCTCCTGGGTTTCCTCCTCCTCCTCGGGGTTCTTTTCCGTCCTTCCCACTGTGCGCTGCGCTTTTCCTTTTCCGCTTTGCCCGCCCGAACTTCCCGCCTGATTTTTATAGAATCACACGCTTCGCCGCTCTGTCGGCGACAGCAGGTACCACAATGTGATGGCTATCCAGCTTCCCCTACGCCTTCCCTTCGCCAGCAGGGGGAGCAGGAGGAGGGGGAGGGTTAACCAGTTTCTAGGATGACCTCCGCCACCAGGCCAGGTGGCAGCCCCGCCAGGACCTGCGTTTACCTTGGCCGGATATGTGCGGTTGCCGGAAAATGAACTTATAACTTGACTTGTTTAACTAACGCACTTAAGCGATTTTCACGGTGCCCTCAACTTTACACGGAAACAAATTGGGAGCTAAGCCAGAGATTAAATAATTGCCTATTCAATATATAAAAAATATACAAAAATATATATAAGTTATAGAGTGCTTTTGTTTGTTAATATTTACTTGGTTTTTTTATGCAAATTTCTTTTTTCTTAAAAGAAAATAATTTAATTATAATTTTTAGATATATATATTCCCTATATTATATTTCCCTCTGTGTATTTCCCTTTACTTCTTACCTTATCTGACCGATTTCGTTTGCATTTCTCTTTTGGACTTTAGCACGGGCTTCCTTTCCCTTGGCTTTTCTTTTGGTTTCCCATTTTCCCCGTTGCTTTTCCCTATTTCCCTTTCCCTTCGCTTAACTCTGGTTTGTGATTTAATTTGCAATTTGATTGTAATAGATATCAAAGTGCGAGTGGTAAAAGGTTTCCCCAGTGCCCTGTCTCTGTCTCTGTCTCTACCATCCATATCCTCCTCCTTCCAGCTCTGGCTTCCCATCCTTCCCATTCGCTTTCCGGTCCTTTTGGCCATCATTCGGAGGTTCATTGGCCCTGTGGCTCTGGTGGTGTGTTTTGGCCAACTGAGCGTTGCTAACCCAATGCGATTGTCAATTAGTCGGAAGCTGTTTCTGTTTATAATTGGATCAGGCTGGCAAAGAGACAGAGCCTCGATTGATCTTTAAAGTATATACAAAGAAATTGCATTAAAGCTCTAATTTTATAGAAAATTGTTTAAATAATAACATTTACTGCTTTGAAATCTCTTAGATATATTTAGGAAATTTTATTCGAATGCCTAAGTGCCTCGAAGTATCAAAACTTCTCCTCCTCATTTTAAGATCAAAAATAAAAAATAAAAACTAACATTTATAGCCATTTTGAAAAGCTAAAAATCGTATTAATGCTTTAAACTTATACAAAATGTTGAAATTGTAACATTTATTTTATATACATTTTTTATGTATATTTATTTCAATTTTAAATGCCTCGATGGTTTGAAGTACCAAAAGGCTCAAAGTATTCGAAATTTCCCTTCTTAAAAATCGATACTTTTACATAAGCTTTTAATCTATAAGAAATTATTTAAATAATAATAATTATTGCCTTAAAACCTCTTTTATATATGTCTATTGAAATATTATTGAATAGCCAAATAGCTCCTCAAAAATTGTTTCAAAGAAATCCGAAACCGCTTGGCAAAATCAATTACCATTTGACCATGTCAAGAGCAAACAATAACCAAGACAGAAATTTAATTTACACCCAAAAAATGGGCCCAAAAAATGGAGGCAGCTGAGAAAGGACTAAAAAAGGGCTCCCATAAAACAAGGAAGGGTGGGAGGGCAAATACTTATGTATAAAAGGCTGGCGGCTATAAATCATGATGACACACACTGCGAGCAAAAATGGATGCGATGGGCTGCTGCTGGCGACAAGTGTAATAAATTGTTTGACAAGTTGGCAGCGGGGCCGCGTCGGGCAACATGTTTATTATAACAAATTGCGCATACGCCATGTGAGGCGCCATAAACAATTTGAATTGATGCGCGTCCTGTCCCGTCCTGTTTTGTCCTGTCCTGTCCTGTCCTGCGGCCATATAAATCTTTAAACTGACCATAATCAGTCGGGCATCGTAATGGTCTCGGCTTCTCAGCAATCACAACAGGACCTTCTCCAGTGAGAGAAAGAGAAAAACTTGCGGTAAACAAGTCATCCAACAACTGACAAGGCCAACTAAGCCACTTCGGGCCGAGAGTCCTCATTCCTCCTCCTTCGTGGCTTAAAGGCTTTTGCGGCCTGGCCACGGCTTGTCAGCTCGAATTAGTGGCCCGTTTTCCCTCCATTTTCATTCCTGTTTCGGGTTCGGTTTCGGTTACGGTTTTCCGTTGGTTTTCGGTTTCGGTTTCGTTTTGGCATCCGTAAATTTCCACGTGCCCCGGAAAATTTGCGTCCGCGCTGTCTCAGGGCTCAGCACGTGTGTGTTGGCCAAGACGAATGTCTCAGGGCCAGAAGGAGGTCCAGGGAGGCACTTTGGCTGCACTTGGAGAAGTACTGACTAAGATCATACCATTTACTATATAATAATGTTACTCTCCTAGATATTTA
Organism: Drosophila bocqueti; assembly: GCA_018151655.1. Lineage (NCBI taxonomy): Eukaryota > Metazoa > Arthropoda > Insecta > Diptera > Drosophilidae > Drosophila > Drosophila bocqueti. The sequence continues at coordinate 426,060 of JAECXF010000004.1, forward strand.
TAGTTGATACCATAGCTGAAGGTATATCTATGGTCCAAAAGTTATATTTATATATATTTATATTTAGATTTCTCCGAGTGCTCAAGTTGATATAAGGCGAACGGAGTCTAGGCCAGCAGCATCATGAGAAGATCCTTAATGATTTCGTTTTGAAACGACACTAGTTTACCCTCTAACAGTAGGTAAAAGACAATCCTATGAAAAACAGATTTGTTTCTTAAAATTTGGGTCGGGTTTTCTACGGGGTTTTGGCGCGATTTGTTTGGGAATTAAGCGGGATTTAAAAAGGGATTTGGAATTTATTTGTATTTTAATGAAATTCGGGTTTGACAGGTGTTTATTTAAAGCGTAAATATTCACTTTACCTTACTACATAAGGTATTATATTTTTATTCATATTTATATATTTATTTTGCTATTATTTTATATTTGCTATATTAATTTTTTCTATTATATTTATTTCTCATTATATCCATTTATTTTATGTTTCCCTTTATTATATAATATATACAAAATTATGTCATTATTTCATAATTATAATTTAATTATTGCCTGAAGCGCTCTTAGAATCTCCCTACTACAGAGTATCACCCACTTGCCCGTCTTATGACCAAAGTAATTCATACTTTTTTGATTGATATATGAACCGCTTATGCCAGGCAGCTCGGCACGGAAAACCCATGACCCAAAAGCGTGACTTGGGCACAGCGGGAATACCCACATACATATTAGCATATATACCTAGGTGTATATATACATATATATATGTATATTTGGTTTGGCAATTTAGTTGCCGCTTTAATTGCAGCACAAAATGTTGACTTTACAGTCGGAGGAGGACGAGAGAGAGAGGTCACAGAGTCCAGGACACGTCCAGGTGCCAGGACGCCTCCGACAGAGTCTAAAGTCACGAGGCAACTTACACAGCAAGACAAATGTCTTGAGAATAAGAAGTTTATATAAGCAAATATAACTATTTTTTTTAGAATTGATTACCTAGAATTTATTTGTTTCTTTCTTTAAATATTTCTAACATTTTAAAAATAGTTTCTTTCAAGTTCTTCCAAGGTAATCCCCATTTTTGGCAGTGCAAGATGGCACTACCAGTTCATGGGTGTTTTTGAGTGTTTGTGTTTGTGCTGGTGTGTCTGTGTGGCATTAAATAACTGTAACTATGCCTTTGCCAAATGCAAATCCTGCCGGCTGCCCCTCGAGGACCACAGCATTCACACCTCTTCGTGCCCAACTGTCCAGCTAAACGATAAATTGTTGATATCGATTCGACATGTTTACCACTCTGCTCTCCCTCTCTCTCTGTGTGTGTTTGTGTATTTTGGCCAGATAAATGCAAGCCCCGGTTAGCCGAAACCAACAGAGCCACAAATTAACCAAAGTTCCTGCAACGAAGCGAGGATGCAACCCTCTGTGGAAGGTCTCTTGGTCAGCGATTTGTTTCTACTTAAATAATGATTGATACCGGAAAGAATTTTCAGTGAGAAATTTGGGTTTCATTTAAGCCAAGGTTTGGGGAAATGTATTTAAGCCTTTGAAAAGTTTTCCAGATATTTAGAAAATATTTTAAAAGCATTGCTAACTTTGTTTATTAATTTGTTATACTTATTTAAAGAATTTTTACTGAAAACTTGGGGTTTCCCCTAAGCCAAGTCTTGGGAAATCAGTTTAAGGTTCTGGCAAGTCTTTTAGATATTTTAAAATATTTTTCCAGCAAAAATAACTATGATAATAAATTTTGATAGTATAAAGCATTTTTAATAAAAAAAATACAAGAATTTCCAATGGAAATAAAGTGTTTCCAATAAGCTCACTGTTGTGAAATGTATGTAAGATGCTGTTAAGTCGTTCAGATATATTTTTTTTATATTTTAAATGTAGATGTAACTAGTTTTATTTATTAATTCACTAGCACATATGTTATTTAAATCTTTCAATGAGTTTTCCTGTGTTGATGAATAGTTTTTCAAATAAAAAATATTTTCAAGGACCCCCTCAAGGGAATGACTTAACTTTTGCCCATTCATCCAGCTTTCCATAACATATATTTTTATATTATATTTATATAAAGGTAAGCTGGACAAATGAGTTGTCCGACTTTATGCAGTTTTCAAATGTCATGGAACCGCCGCTTGTATACTTTTTCCCAGCTTTTCCTTCTCTGTCCAAGGATATATTTGTGAATATACCATAGACCAGCACTCGACAGATGCCATTTGAAAGTTGCACAACTATTTCCATTTTATGCCGGAATATGGCCAAGACAAAATTGTTGCTGGTTGCCGTTGGTCGACATTCGTGTTATAAATATTTGACACTTTTCTCAGCTATTTGATGTCACTTTATTTAGTGCATAGCTAAGTGAGAATGTGGTGAAAAAGTGGGCGGAACGAGGAATGAGAGATGCATTTGGCACTTTCACTTGACACACAAACAAATATACAGGACTAACCCAAAAAAGTATGCCTGTTGAGCGCCGTCTCTGGTCGAGTTTCAAGCGGAAATACTCTTAAAAATTATACAATAAAAATTATAAAATAATTACAGCTTATAAAGGTTGTTTTTAAAGAATCAATGTGTGACCAGCTTAGTTAAGGATAAGGAGTGTTTCCAATTTTTTTTATGATGCATATATGATGTGTGTTTGTAAAGTGTGCCCAGGTTTTGTTCGATTTATATAGTGATTTTTTTTTTGCTGTGCTTTTACCTACTTCTTTTCCTCCTTCTATCCTTAGCCTTCCCTTTTTCGGTACTCCCCACCACTTAACCTTTGCCATCTGGCAGTCTGAACTGTTTTTATGCCGTCCGTCCGTCCGGTCGCTTGTTTGTTTATTTGTCCGTTGGTATGCATAAAATTTCAGCTGCTAATGTGCATGTCTATCACTAGCTTACCCACGCCTGCATAGCACCATCCCCCCATTGCCCCCTTGGTAAATATGCACACAGAATGTATTCGTAATTTATAGGTTTCCAGGAACATTTCAATTAAATAAACTGACAGTCGTCGTCGCTGGCTCTACCCGCTCTCTGCCGCTGGTGTTCCCCATCGGGGAGTGACACAGATTTGCCTGCACTAGGCCTCACATAATGCATATCTACAGTGGCGAGCAAAAATGAGTTCATGTTCATGACTCTGACTTTGGTCATCAATAAAAAGCCAACCACACAAGCTAATCCAACAATTTTTTTTTTATTATTATCCTTAATTCAATAACTACTAATATTAGAAAAGAAACGTCAACATATCAAAGAGGGAAAAAAGAAATAAACTCACATAAACTCATTTTGCACGTTTTACGTTTTGTCCTTTTTCGATTTTCACATCTCTTTTCAGAAACATCACCCCATTTACCTATATATTCGTTCTATTGCTATTTTCGGTAGTCTGTTAGTTTAAACGTGTTTTTGTGGAGAGAAATTTTGTTGTGAATAATTAGAAAAATGTATTTATGAAAACCAAACATTCGAAAATTGTCAGAGAAAATTAAAAATAATGTTGTGAGCCTGGCCAAAGTGAAATTCTACACGTATATTGCCGATAAGCTTGATATTGCCGGTGGTTCCCATTCAGATGAGGCGATAGCTGACCCCCAAGCCTCAAGTCGCACCGGGTAAATTATTTAAAAATTCAGATGCTCGTCCAAGATGTCGAAATGCTTTAAAACAGCAATTAGTGATTGCCTGGTCGCTGCTGGACGGCTGGACTCTGGACTGCTCGTACATGCGGACATCGGAACATATCGAGTTTAAAGAATTAGTCGGCGTTTTCCGACAAAAATGTCCATCACTCTAAAAACGGTTAAAACTTAGACTCATTAGACCAGAAAATTAGTTTTTAATCTTTAATGGTCGAATTGGGTTGATTTCATTTGATTTTTAACAAATTTTAACCGAGCTTTGACATTCTTGTCGGAAAACGCCGGCTAGTTCTTTAAACTCTCGATATGTTTCCGATGTCCTGCAATGTTTATCGAGCAGTCAGAGTCCAGCCGTCCAGTAGCAGACCAGGCAATCACTAATTGCTTGTTTTAAGCATTTCGACATCTTTGGACGAGCATCTGAATTTTTAAATAATTTTATCCCGGTTGCGACGAGGCTTGGGGTCAGCTATCGCCTCATCTGAATGGGAACCACCGCGGAATGGCTAATATCAAGCTTATCGGCAATATTACGTGTAGAATTTTCACTTTCGGCCAGGCTCACAACATTATATTTAACTTTCTTTGACAATTTTCGAATTTTTTGGTTTTTTATAAATAAATTTTTCGAATTATTCACAAAAAAATTTTCTTCCACAAAAACACGTCTTAAACTAATCTATGACTACCGAAAATACCAATAGAACGAATATATAGGTAAATCTGGGTTTGAAAAGAGATGTGGAAAATCGAAAATAGGTACAAAACGTGCAAAAATGAGTTTATGTGGTTTATTTCGTTTTTATTCTAAGTATTTTCCCTCTTTGATATGTTGACGTTTCTTTTCTAATATTAGTAGTTATTGAATTAAGGATAATAATAAAAAAAAAATTGTTGGATTAGCTTGTGTGGTTGGCTTTTTATTGATGACCAAAGTCAGAGTCATGAACATGAACTCATTTTTGCTCGCCACTGTATATATATAGTATGTGTCGGCCATAATGTGCAGGCCAAAATGGATTTTATTTGCAACTGGAAGGGCCAAATCAAGAGATAAATTCAGGCCTGACAGGCAGGGGAAACTGCGACTGATTTTAGGCAGTTATAGCATTTATTACTGTTTTCCATTGCATAATTCCCCACGGGTTCTGCCAGTCCAATGGGCACACTTCATATGTGTGCATCATAACGGGAGATGGGCACACAGTTTTCCCTTATTGTGGACTGGGTACACTGTTTTTTATTTATTATTTCTTCAAGCAGCCTTGGCTTTGTTCATTATATTGCAATGTGTTTTAAATTTATTTGCTTAACTTCAAATAATACAAAATATATATATTTATATGTGAAAAATTAATATTTTGTGTAGCAAAATAATGGATAGCAAAATTATTATTTATATGTCCAGATAAATTGTTTTTATTTATCAAACTCATAGCATTGTGAATCTATTTAAATTTGCTTTTATTTTTTATTATAATGCATATTATTATTTGTATTGATTTATTAGTTTCCTTAATCTTAATTTATTATTATTTTACCTATTCTAGGTATCTGTTCTCTATCACAGGTGTGTCTGTACTTTGGTAAGTTTTATCCCAAAGCTTTATTTTTCGATCCGCCAATTGTTTATTTGAATTTTGGTTTCTGTTTTTAAATGTTGTTTTTGAATTTCAGTCCCTTTTTTTTTAGTTACATTTTGTTTTTAGTTTTCACTTCCTCCCAATATTCTTTTATAGCTTTTTGTTTTTTTAGGCTGCACATTCAATTGCCGGTCCGCAGACGCGTTAATAAAAGCAAATTCAAATTGCAGGCTGACCGATTTTGGCATTTGACTGGCAGCCAATTAAGAGCTGAAAAAAATGAAAATAAAAAACAAATAATACAAAAAAATCATCAGAAAAAGTCTGGAAAAAAGTGGCAAAACAAAAAAAAAAGAAATAGAAAAGGGTCAAAGTTCAAATGATGTTCAATATTTAATTGAATTATGTCCGAGTTTCGTGAAAAGAGCGGCAAAAAGCTCGCGATTCACTCAACTGAAGTGCATGGAAAATTGTTCGCAGACAGATAAAGTGGGGAAATCCGCTGGCCTGGATTTTCACAGCGAATCAACGATCAGCGAATTTTCCGTAACATAATTGCTTGTTATTTTCATAGTCAAGCAAAAATACCCAGCATGTGATGAAAATTAAATAACAAAACACACAAATTGGTCATTAAATGGACAAGAGGGGCACCCTGGTTTTGCTTTATCCTATAAATGGACACATTTTCATCTGGCATCCAATGGTATCCATTATCCCACAAAGTCTGCCGGTGAATTTAATTGAAAGCACACAACAGGGTAAACACAATGAGATTTCAATAATTCTATACACTAACATGCTAAATAATTTAATGTATCGGTGTCAAACACAGAGAATAATATGAAAAGCTGACAGTTTGAAGGGAGACGATGCATATGCATATATGGCTTTAATAATAGCATTATTTCATTAATTAATTATTTAATTTTGAGACGACTTTAAGCTTTTTATTTATTATTGGTTTAATTTATATTTTTTTTATTGTTGAGTATCTGATTTTATTTTTCAAGGTGTTTTTCAAAAAATGTGCACAGATTTTTTTTTTCAAGTTTTTGTTTTTAAATAGGGCGCAAAAAAGGGTTTTAAAATAGATTTATCAAGGGATGTTGAAGGGATTTAAGTCACAAATTTCTTATATATTGTTTTAATGAAATTTGTATTGCTAAAACTGGAGTGACTGTACGTCTTTCTTTGCGTAAATTGAAGTACCTTTTGCAGCTTCTTAGGTCATAGATTAAGTGGCAGCCAGACGATTTAATTTCGATGAACTCCTCCTCGGTCCTGCTGGCCATTTAAGTCCTCTTACCTTACCCACTAAGCTGACCAAACACAGACACGAGCATTGGCTTCGGCCCCGTTTTTGGCCAATTTGGAGGAGCACTTTGCATGCTGCAGTTAAGGAATTGGGCAGAAAGGACTCCGACTTGAAACTCGGAGGAGCGCTCTCTGCGCTCGTCGAGTCCATGCCCAGTCGACGCCATTAATTTCGTATTAAATTCAATTTACTTCAACGTTTTGAAGTTTCGCCCATTGAAAGAACAACCTTATCGCATTTACCACAGCCACAGACGGCGATGCAGCCGTAGGATTGGGCCAGGATGTGCCCGGAGGACCGGTAGGATCGGTGGCAGGGAAGCCAAATAAGTGTCTTATCGCCATCTACACACGCCAGGTGGGCAAGAAAAAAAAATAGAAAAAGAAAATAGAAAATAGAAGGAGTGACCTCTCCGCTCATGACTTGCTTCCGCTCATAAATCAAATCAAAAGTAAGGAAAAACTAGAACTGGAAATAAAACAGGCGACGGGGTTGAGGATAGGGATAGGGGTAGAGAATACCTCACATTAAAAATTTAAAACTTTCAAGTACTCTACCGAAATTATTAAAATATTAGAAGGGAAAGGGAAATAATTAAATAATGAATGAAAATAATATAAATATACATTCTGAATTTCTAATTATTTTTTTTTAATTGTTTGAGAGCGAATTTTTATTTATATTATATTTATATTTATATTTATTTACTAGGATAACAACTTTCTTAAATTAGGAGAATTTGAAAATCTTATTTTATTGAATGTTTGAAATTACATAAATCGTAGCAAAGTAGGTATTAGATGTTATTATTATTTCAACAAAAAATATCAATGAAAAAGTATGACCAACTTATATATTGTTCAGATTTTCTTAACAAGGGATAAATCTGTGACCAGTTTACCCTTTGATGCGTCCGTAAAAAGTGCCCAGTTCGTGCTGTTTTTTAACACCAAATCTTAATTTTCAGTTGTTTTTCTAAATATTTTTTAGAACAAAAATAGGTTTTAACTTCGACTAAACATTTGTAAAGATAATTTTAAAACATATTCCTAGATAGAGTATATGGTAATGGAATTTATAAAGAACTATGGTAGAGAAATACAAGAACAAAAAATTCTATTCGGCTAGCAGCCGTCAGCATTTCATTTTATTTTTCCCGTTGTCATTCGTCTTCTTCAGATTCTCTCTTAGATTTCTTTCAAAGTATTTTTTTGTTGTTGCTCAAAGTGTTTTAATATCCGCTTCCGGGACACATATTGTACGACATTTTCCACACACGTCAGTCAGCAGTTTATAGCTTCACTGTACTTGTCCTTTCTCTTTCGTGCAAAGAGAGAAAAGTTCACCTGTCCTTGGAACGCCTGAGGTCCGGTTATAATGGAAAATTTATGCACAATTAAGTCTAATTGCTTCGTACATGCACAGAGTGCACATAATTGATGTGAAATTCATCCAAATTTCGGACTGCTGCTCCTGCCGAATTTATTTAATTAGCCATAATTTCATTTATTCGAAGAGTGCAACACACGAAAATTGAATTGCCGAGGGGACATCTGAATATGTCCTCGTCCTCACTCTCTCTCTTCGTCGTCGTCGTTTCTTTGGGACTGCTTTTGCAGTCTGCACTCCATCATTGCTGCCGTTTTCCGGCTTTTCCTTATATTTCCTTGCTTTTTTTTCGTATTATTTTGTATATTTTTTGTGCCTTATTGGCCCTTTCCCTTTGGAAATGATAAATGTTTGGACCCGTCAGCTGTGCATTTTTCTTCATAATCGAAAAACCTTTATAGCCGTCAAGCAGCACAAAGGGGGTTGGTGATATGTCGACGAATATATACGTATAAATATAGATGGGTAGATGTTATAGTGGACAAGGTAATACCCTTATTTTCCTGACCATCTTATTTAAAAAATATCGACTTCAATTACTTAATTTTTTTAAAGTAACAAAAAAACAAAAAATTATCAGAAATCAATCAAAAAGCAATATAAAAAAGTGGGACCAACATACATTATATTAAGATTTCTTCGTAAAGGGTAAACTGTGTGACCAGCTAACATTAAGATGCCTGCGTAAAGTGCGCCCAGCATTTTATTTTGTTGTTTTTTTTTTTCCTTACAAATGTTGTACAATATTTTTAACTATGGGTTATTTAAATAAATAACATAAAATAAGTAATAGATGCTGAAATATTTTTGATTATATTATTCAAAATGAAGTATAACTTTGGGATTTTTTTAAGTAAAGAATATTTTTAAACAATTATTTTTTTTTAAGGGGCTTTTCACTTCCTCCTTTTCTTCACTTATTGTATTTTTAGTTTTTCATCTGGAAAATCGATTTCATTGTCGTCTTGTGTGTCCCCTCAGTTCTCAGATGTTGTTATTTATTACCGAATCAGTAGTGAGTTCCAAGTGGCCGTCGAACATTAATTTTTCTTTTTTATTTTTTTTTGGTAAGAAGTGTCCCCTTCCATGGGTCGGTGGCTCAATTAAAAATTCGCCGTTGTTTATGATGCAGACTATGTAAAAAGAATAGGGAGGGAGGGGACTACTAGCGTCCTCCAGCAATCCGCCTTCTTTATTGCCCTATGCTTCTTTTTAGCACGCGCCGGCGCCAAAAAGTATGCAACGATTTTTCGTGGATGCTTTATTTATTGCCTGCAATTTGCGTTCGCCGCTTTTATGTGCAAGCTACCAGCTCGCAGCTCACAGCTCCCCCCATCCTTTTGGCCATTTGTTATTTGCGCATTTTCACTTAAATTCCGGCCAAGAAGAAGGCTATCCCGGCGGCGGCGGCGGCTGCTGCGTCCCCTTGGCGTGGCCGCAAATGTTGATGAGGCTTTTTTCTAAAATTACCGAGCATAAAATTTAATTAGCCAAAACCGAAAAGGCAAAAAGAAATTTCCCCCCGTACATTCTCTCACAGAAGTAAATTGCATTTAAGAGAGAGCCCAGGGCCTTGGCAAGGGGCGACGACCAACATAAGTGGGTGCACGGGGGAAAAAAGTTGGTTATTAACTGTAGAGAATTGATATAAATAATATTAGATATTAAATAAACATTTAAATTAGTTCTCTATATATTTCAACTTATTAATTTTTGGTATTTCAAATTGGAAAGCTTTTTGGGAAATTAAAATCAATTTGAAAGTGTCTATAATATTTCAATTATTAATCTAAGTAGTTTATGGTAAAAAGCTGTTTGGATTTGAAATAATTCTGAAACATGTCGATAAGTATGCTATGATATATAATATTTTATGGTTTTATACGCGTATTTTATAATAATCTTTCCTTTAATTATTTATTTCTTATTTACATTTTGTAGCTACCACAAATAACTAACTGAATAAAGTCCCTCACTAATGTAAAAAATGAAAGTCTTGTAAGCGTTTTGCAGCCGTATTTTTTTCTGTGTACTGGCGACGGCAAGGCGCAGCGTGTGAATTTTAAAAGCTTCCCAAAGAGCGGCGAAGAAAAGGCGCCTTGGAGCATAACATTGTGGCTCCTTTGGGCCACGTTGCCGTTGCGTTGCCTTCGCCATCGCTGGTGCTGCCACTGCTGCTGCTGCTGCGCTTTTTAGTGCCTTGCCGCCTGCAAGTATGCTAGTATGCTACACAAAATTTTTTCCCTTTACCGAAGCAATTTGTGTGCATTTGGCATTCAATGGCAGGCGGGAGTCCGCGTCGCGTCGCACAATCCCTTAGCGAAAATCGCAAGCGTTAAATTGCCAAAGGCCATAAGTCCGACCCCCACCGGAGGATAGCCTTCCCCCCTCCTCCTCCTACTCCTCCTTCTCCTCCCCCTCCTCCATTTTCTCCTTCATTTCCTCTATATCCCCTTTATCCTGACCCCGTTGCCCCCTTTGGCCACATCGGCCTTTGGGGCTATATTAACCTTGGTCACATTTCAAGCGTCACTTGCCGAAAGGCCGCGGCCCATAAACATTTCTCTTTTCTTTCGCGGGGCCAAAATTGCACTGAGAAAAATGATTATATATATAAAAAATATTGAAATTGCTATTCTGCTTGATTAATCGGTAAAAGAAACAAATATTTTTTGATAATATCAGTCTGTACGACATTTTTCGACATTTAAAAATTCGACAAATTAAAATTCGTATTTAAAATAATACGAATTTTATTTTTATTATTCATGTATCGAAAAAATGTAGTAAAACAACTAAGGACCATATACGTAACCGTAGAAAACTATGAATAATACCAAAAACACGTGCCGGGAACCACTTTGTAGCAGCAGCAATCGAGAGAAAATTCCTTCCAGGGGGAGATTGACAGAAACAAATTTTTATTGCATACTATCAGGCAGAGAAACTATTGTTGTAAAATCCCCCAGAGGTTTCAAGAACACCATGAAATCGTGTTTTCCTTTTTTTTTATATTATCCTCTCCTTTTTTCTGTGTGGTTTAAAAGGGGTTTTGCACAAAACAAATTTCGAAGATTAATGCCGGCCGCTTGCAGTTTTCTTTGCCATATATATTTTGTTACCCCTTTTTTTTGTATTTGTTTTAATTTTTTTATTTATTTATTTTTTTTTTTCTTTTTGGTTTTGGGTTTTTGGGGTTTTCGTTGTTGTGGCGTTTTTTATGTTTCTTTCATTCACTTGACACAGTTTTTTGTTGAGGCCCCGTTGGCCATCACACCTTCAATGGTCCCAACGACGGTTTCGTGTCCATTTTCCGGTCAATGGCTGACCATTTCCACACTTGACATTGGGTAGAGAAAACAGAGAGAGGAAGGAGGTGAAAATTCAGGAAAATTCGGTTAGTTTATCTTGGCTTTCAAACGGGAGAATATCTGTTTTCCTGGGCCTTCAAATAAAATCTTAATTCGTTTATATAACATTTGCTGTTGTTTTGGAAAATCCTGCTGGGCTTTGGGGCTTCTTTAATTAAAAAATATTGATGCATTCGAGTTTAGTTTTCTTGTTTCTCCCCCAAAACTTTTCTAGACTCGAACAATTTTACTTTTAATTGAAAAATACGTGTACCAAGTTGTTCAACTGCCCATAATTCACTTTAACTCCCCCCAAAAAAATGTGTAACAAGAACCAGAACATATTTGAAAACACACAAACAGTGCGTTATGAATGTGTAAGGTTTAGAAAAGCCAAAGAAAACAATTTAAAAACTTGGTTTTAATTTAAAATACAATTACAATTACAAGGGAAAAAATATATAATTTTTAATTTGCACCTCATTTTAAATGGCGAAACGCATCGTACTCACTTATGCCATTATGTTATTGTGTATGCATGTGTGTATGTGCGATTATATCCCCGTTTTCCCCCCACCCAAATTGTGGGGAGTACATCTGGAATGGTCACGAGGAGGAGGAGCGTCCCCATCGTCGTCCTCGTCATTGCTATTGATATGCTTTTGCAGTTGTTTGCACTTTTTTGGGGTGCCTCCATGTCGGGGGTACAAAAAAAAAAAACAAGAAAAACAAAGCAAACCAGGTGCAAGGATTTAAGTACAGACCATGGAATACCGGGCTATTACTTCCTAAAAAAAATGCTTTGCCATCTATTATTGTGTTATTTATTTTATTATTTTTATTTGTTGTATAATTTATTTATTAAGTCATTTATTCAATAGCTTTTAAATTGCAAATGATTCTCTTTATTTTAGTCACTAAATATATTTATTCCCTTTGTTTTGTTTTTTAAATTTTGATTTAAATACGGATCCTATATCTATTATAGAATAGTGTTTACATTTTGAGTAGAAAATTTATATTTTTTTGAATTTATTATTTCTATTATTGTTGATTATTTTATATTATTTAATTTTAAATATATGTAATATTTAATTAATTTATTTAAATATGTATTTGATTTACCTACCATCTTAATCTTTCACTTTAACTTCCTGGCTTTTCGAAACGTTTTCTTTTCTTCTGTGAAAACTCATATACCCTTTCTCTGGCTGGTACAAACTACAGTTTTACCTTGGCACATTCTCATTCGTATTCAGGTTTTTTTTTTGCATGCAATTTTTGTTTGATTTTATTTTTGGCACGCCTACACATTTCATGAAAGGAGGGCTCCGGCTCCGTGTTCTCCTCCTTATTGTTGTTGCATCGCTTGGTTTTTTGCCATGAATTTATTGCTTGCATATTTTTTGGTTTCTACAAGCTGAGCTTCTTTCCCACCCCGATTTTCCCCCGGTTTTCCGCCACCCTTTTCCCTGCATGTATGTATTTTCACGGAAATTGTTAACAACAGCAGCGGATGTTGTGTAAATTTAATAAATATTACTCGTACCTTTTCGCTACTTTTGTTTATTTAACCAAACCGATTTTTATTCGTTCGTTTAATATATTTCCTTTTGTTTTCATACACTTTATGTATATATATACACATATGTATATGTATATATCTCGGATGTGCATCTAATTAGCAGTTTGGTTTCCATTGTTTTTTGGGCCTGGGCAGGAGGAAAGTCATTCGTAAATCGCTTGGATTATAATTTGTATAAATACTCATATATAGTAGCTGGGCTTGCCAACTTTTGCCCTACTAATGCCCAGCTCAGACAGGCTTAAAGTATATATATCAATATATATATATATAGATATATATTTATATATATTGGCAGTGCAAACAGGACATAACTAATCCGGTTGCTTGTCGATGGTAATTGCTGGTTAACAGCGGGTTAAATCAATTTAATTGACTATTTGGCGGCTTATAGAGATATTGACTGAATTTGGAGGATATCTGTTTTCAATATTTTAATTAAAGTTCTTATTAACTATTTATATATTTGTTGTATTATTTATAAACTAATTAACTTCCAAGAATTTCATTTATATTAGTGTTTTTTTATTGGCTTTTTAGGTTTTAATTTCTTTTTGATGCTGATTCTGATGCTGATCAAGAATATATATGTCTTATAGGGTCTTAAATGACTTCTTCACAACTTTTCAAGCTTCTGACGCTGTTTGGGGTACAGAAATGTTTAAAATTAAAGTTCAAATTTAGAGAAATATATAATACAAATATAAATATAAAATAAATGTGTTCTTTAATGCATATCTCAAATATACATACATATATATATTAGTTTTATAAATAATATGTTAGTTACTCGAAATGTTTGTTAATTTTCGATCAGAATCCTCCCAACTGAACCGGCTTTCTTTGGGCGCCGCCTCTCTAGAAAGTGCTCCACTAACCATTTTCACCTGACAAAACGGAAAAAAGGCGTTTGGCTTTCCACGAACAGGATTTTCTAGTTGCTGCTGCTGGCTGCTGGCTTCGGGAAAGTGACAACAACAACCAGAAAAACAACAACAAGCAAGCAAGAAAAACAGCTGTTGCAAGTGCAAGTTTCAGCATTCATTGATTGCCATTTTGGCATTAGTTTCAATTTATTTCGCTTCGAGTGTGATGGATGGCACCCGGCAGCCGTCCGGTTTTTAATGCCAAAACAATTGTTGCTCAAAAAATAAATGTATATCATTCGAGAGCAACAAAAGAAAAGCGGGGAAAAGCATTGAAAGGAGACGAAAGAAAAACCCGAATCGAATCGCAACGAATCGAAGGCGAAATTGAATTGCAGCAGCGGGCGCAGGCAGAAAATAAAAATAAAATACAAAAAATAGAAAAATAGAGTGGACAAGACAAGCTGAGACGAGACGAGAGAAAATGCGAGCTTGGCTGGAAAACGCTATCTAGCTGGCTGTGAAATGGCCAAGCAATCAGCTGGCCCATTGTGTTGGTCAATGGGATTTTCCCCGAGATGTGGAAAACGGGTAGCAGCAGCGGCAGCAGCAGCAGCAGCAGCGGGGGGCGAGTCCTTGACAAATGTGCCGTTCAAATGCTGTGGACGCCATTTAATTGCCAACATTAATTGGCACACTACGTAGCTTCTTCCACAGAGAGCAGGGTAGGGTTTTCTTCCCCCCAAACCCCATCCTGTTTTGCCCAGATTTCCCCTGATTTCCCCCTACTTCAGCCCCGATTTTCCCCACAGATTTTGATGCTTTTATAAATGGCCAACGTCAAATTGTTGTTCAATGATTTCCAATTGACTTATTGCCGCAGAATTCAATTGAGAAGACGGAGCGTGAGATGGAGACTTCTTTTGTGAGTTCATTTTCGAATATTTCAGCACTGATTGGAGTTACCAGAATTCTGCCTAGTTCAGGCTTAGTTCAAGCCCAGTTAAGTGGAAGTCCAGAGACATTATTTAAATGCTACAAGGAAGACGTTTTTTTCCACTGTCTACAAGTGTTTTTTGTATATTTTCCATATACCTTTTCATATATATCAACAACACAGTTTAAAATTTAAAACGTTGTATTTAAGTATTTAAATAGTCTAAGAACTCTTTATATATCTTTTTTGAATAGCTGGAATATTATTAAAATCAAAATTGCTATCCATTTCCGGGAATTTCCAAGGGTATAAAATAATAAGGGATAGAAACAGCTTTGTTTTTAATATTTAATTTCTCTTTATTTATATATAAGACAATTTAAAATATATTTTAATAGTCTATGACCTTAATATATTTTTTGTGAATAGCTAGAATATAATTTTAATGCAAATTTCTATTCATTTTCGGGAAAATACTAGCGATTTTCGAGGGTAAAACATAATAAACCCTGCCCAAGGGTTTTCTTTTATACACACATAATATTTTATTTATACATTCTAAATACCGAAAACATAATTTAAAATGTATTTTAAGAGTTCAAATTTTTAAAATACTGTTTTTGAATATTTAAACTATGATTTTGATGAAAATTCCCCTGGATTTTCGTGAAATTCCTAGCGATTTTCAAGGGGGGTTTCCCAAGGGTAAATCATAATTAAGACCGTTTTGCTGATGCTGATGCAGGCAGTTGACCAGAGATTCCACATAGCGCAGCCGGCGTCCATCAGTCTCAATCCTTTGAGGAACACTCTCACACACCCAGCACACACACTCCTCGCAGACACACACACCCCACACCTAATAGTCAAAGTGACACGCTAAGCTGATTAACTCTAATCTAAAGTTGCAACCGGGGGAAAATAAAACACCAAGCGGAGCACAATCAAGCCAGGGGGAGTGCGAGGGAGGGGAGGAGCGGGGGGAAAACATGGGACAGAGGAAAACACAACCCGCATGGCCACACTGAAAGGAAATGTGGAGCAGAAAATATGAGAACGAAAAAGAAAATGCTCAAAAAATTAGGAAATAATAGGAAATAAAGAAATAAAGTAAAAAACTTAGAAGTGACTAAAATTAGAATTCCCTACTAGTATAAATATTATATGAACGACAAGCATAAATATATAAATTATAAATTATTATTATAAAATATTAATTTAAAAAATATAAATATAAAAAATTTAATCAATATGAAAAATAAAAGAACTCAAGAATAATTCGTAAAATTAACAATCCAAAATTATAAAAATAAAATTTTAAAAGGTCGTTAGAACATTTTCCAAAATATTTGAAGAATGTTCGAATTAGTAAGCTAATTTCTGCCAGTGTATTGTCTGAATCCGTGGCAACACAACGACGACTGTTTACATTTGTCAAAGATTTTGGAAAGCAAGAGCGAGTCAAAGAGGGTCTTTGGCAATGAAGATGGAAACAAGTGCATGAAATTAGGGGGCGACACGAAAGCGAAGGAGAATAAAAAGGATCCCGATAAGCAGGAGTTCAAGCGGGGACAGGAGCTAGAGCTAGAGCAGAAGCAGGAGCTGGTCCAGTAGCTTGACCAAGAGCTAGGAGCTAAAGCTGGACAGATAAAAGTGCACCCGAGACACGGGACACCAAAGTGACCTCGAAATCCCGGTCCGAGACGCTTATCTGTCTCCGGATTTGGTTTTCGCTAGACCGCCCTCTCCCATCCACCCTCCACACCCACACGGAGATTCGGTTTCCGTTTCCGTTTCCGTCTGGCTCTGTATGAGTTTGGCTTGGCTTTTTGGCCGCGTGTCCTCCATCCTCCGCGTCCTTGAGGGTGTCGGGATTTGAGGCTGTCCCATGCCCTATCTCTCTCTCTTCCTCTCTCCCTCCCTGTCATACATTTCCCACAAAGGTGCGCCGCGTCCTAAGCTGACCGTGAATGAGGATGAGGATCAAGTTGTCGAACTTCCCCGAACAGGGAACCCGGCTTATCGTCCTGATAATAAGTTCCCTCTGTCTTGTGTTGTCCTTTTTTTTTTTGTTTTGAGTCGTTTGTGTTGGTAGCCTGTCAGCGCTTTGCGACAATGAGCGGGTTGGCAGTCCTGTCAGCGACTCGGACAGGTTGGCAGTCTCGGGTGCTTAAATATTGTTTTTTTTTTTTGTTTTTTTATTAAAATGGGGATTTTGGGTTGTACTTAAACATTTTTTAATATTTTTTGTTTTTATTTTATGTTGGCTTTTTCTTACTTCTACTTCTTCTTCTTACTTCTTTATTTCTTTAAAAGATAAAATATTGGCAGTCCTGTCAGCATCTGGAACAGGTTGACAGTCTCAGTTGATTAAATAATTCTTTATCTTATATATAAAATTCTGCTGTCACACTTTTTGTAACAAATCTCCTCCGAAACTACTTGACCGATTTGGATGAAATTTTGAGGAGATATTCTGTAGGCCTGAGAATCGGCTAACATCTATTTTTCGTACCCCTAACCGATAAGAGTAGTCCGCAATACAGCTTTAGTCGCTGCCTGCTGACTGTAAGATTAGAAATGTTGAATCTATGGATGTGGTAGCCATGAAATTTACGTCAAGTTTTGTATTTTGAAATACCCAAATAATATTTATGTGGCAGTGTTGTGGCAATTCGGATAGGTGGGACGAAGTTCACCGGGTCAGCTAGTTTATATTATATAATTCTCATCCTTTTTTTGTTTAATATAGTCCTACTTTTATTTTCTTAATAGTTCTTTAATATATAAAACTGTTAAAGCGAATTGGCAGTCCTGTCAGCAGTGCTAATATTTTTTATTTTTATTATTGTTAGCCCTGCTGCATTAAAAAACATACTTAGCAATTATTTTTTACATATTATACATCGATTTTAATATATTTTATAATTTTTTTTATTTTAAATAAATAAATAAAATAAATAAAATATTTTATAATATTATCAATTATTTCAAATAATTTGTTTATTAAATTATGAAGTTATTAACCTTTGAGGCACGTTGGCTGGTCTGCTATGATCATGATCATGATCATTTGTTAAGGAATTTCCTTGAGAAGATACTGGCATTTTCCTCGAAATAGAGTCGTTCGAGTGGCAGCAATCACACTCCGAGGCTCTCAGAAAACATCAGTTTTTCTTCAGAAAGGTGGGGGGAGGCGGTACCGGCTTGGCCATATTTTGGCGCAAGTTTTCACCACACGCCCAAAAATGGAAAATGCAGACGCTGCACTCGCCATCGCCATCGTCGGCAAAGTGGGGAAAAGTTTGCGGCGCGTACGAAGCGCGGGCACTCGGCTCTGGCTTCGGACAATCATGGTCGGAAAATGCCGTCGGAAAATGCCACAAGCGGCGGCGGCAGCAGCAGCACAGGCGGCATTATCAGACGGCAACTTCAGTTGCAAGCGAGCGCTCAGCGTGTGTGTCTCGTGTCTCTCGTGTGGCAGCAACAGCCGCGATATTGGCAACAATTTCTATTAATAATAATCATAATAATAATAATAATAAAGAGCCTGCAACGTGCAACGTGCAACACTTGCCACTGGCCTTTTTGCCACTGCTTAGCCTGACTTTGACTTTGAAGCCCGCAATTTGTATTTAAAAAATAAAAACGAAACCTTTTGTTTGCGGCTCGCGTCAAGTTTGTTGTGTTTTCCCTTTGTTGTGTTTGGTGTTGTGCGGCGTGTGTGTGTGTGTGCGTGTGTTTTGTCACGTGCTCGATTGTTTGTTTTTATTTATTTTTTTTACTGTTTACTGTGTTTGTGCCGGCAAAAAAGGGATGCATGTGTGTGGTCAAAAATAAAAGCCAAGAACAAATGAAATAAAGAAAATGAAACTGGTGTGAAATTAATAACTAAATTAAATACTTACAACAAAGTTCTGATCAAAATAAAAAAAATATATAAAATAAAGCGGAATATTGAACAGTTTTTTAAGCTATCGTTTGGCACTAATTCAACTTTAAAAACTGGAGAATTAAATAATTAAAAATAACAACCAAAGGAAGTAAGAGGAAATATTTCTTTGCATCTGCAACTGGACTTGGACTTGGACTTGGATCTGGACTTGGTGTGTGACTGGTTCGTGTTTAGCTTAGTTTTCATCTTCATCTTTATCTTTTTTTTGTTTTGTTTGCTGCATTTATTTTTTTGTATTTATTTTTTAGCGAAAGTTTCTTTGATTTTTCTTGTGCCCGGCGTGACGAGTTTCAGCCGATGGCTGGATGCTCTTGGCCTTCTTCTCTCGCCTCTCCCTCCTGGTCCCCTAATTAAACTGGTTAGACTTGGCTTCACTTTTTTTTTTTGCCTCCTCAATTCCCCCCGGTTTGTTTGGTTTTTGGTTTTCGGTTTTTGGCTGCTAATTGCCAGTGAAATTTTGTGACAGCGCCAGAGACAACGAAGACAACAATCAGTTGCCATTGTGAGGCCCGTTCCGAGTGCTCCTTGTTAATGAAATCGTTAGGCCCGCAGCCGGGGTTACACAAGGACGATTAACAGGAGCACAAAAAGTAAGAGATAAAAAAAAATGATTTAAAAAAAATCATGCAAGCAAGGAAAAAAGGATGCTGGCAATATCAAAAGGATTTCGTTTGAATGCGAAAAATATGCGAAAAATGTGTGCGTGGGGAATCTGGCAAAAATCATGGGAAAGCCCTTTTCGGAATTATATATAATACTTATTTATATATTTATATATACTCGCTTAAGCCTGTTCATATTGAAAATTATATTCCATCAATAGTAAAGAAAATCTAAAGTATCAATTAGCAAAAGGCAAACGACTGGGAATAAAGAAAAGGCAATGGGAAAATGGTAGATCTTAATTTTTTTTGTTTTTATATAAAAGATAAGAAGTTCCTATAATATAAGAGCTTATATATGTATAGTTTATTTTAGAAAGGAAAAAATAAGTAAAGAAAAAGTAAAAAACCACTGAATTTATTTTGGAATTATAAATGGTAACGAAAATGTGTAAAGTAAATACAAATAAATAAATATTACAACAAATGTGATATTTTATTAGCTTATTTGCTCCGTTTTACAAAAGAAAAAAATAAAACAAAAAATAAACTAAGAGAGAAATTCTGATTTCATAAAATAAATATAAATAATAAAATATTCAAGATATTATGCTATTATATTTGCTCATTTATTTTGTTTACTTTACACTGTAAATACAAAATAAAGAATTATATTTATGATAATAATTCATTTTTCAAACGATTTGAAATGTATTAATTCTTCGTTACTTTACAAAGTAAATTCAAATAAACAATTATACTTATTTAAAGAATTATGAATTATTATTTGTTTATTTCTTTATTATTTATTTTACAACATTTCACAGGTTTCTATTGTAAATGTGGTATGATTTTATGTATTTCACATTATTCTTTAAAATAATGTATAATAAGAAATCATAATAATAAATAATTTATATTTAATAATAAAACAATAATTATAGAAATGTATAAAACATTATTCAAGCAGTTAAAATTATTTAAAGTTATTAAGTCATTGCCAAATTCTTAGCTTCTTTATTTAATTTATGAT
Organism: Drosophila bocqueti; assembly: GCA_018151655.1. Taxonomy (NCBI): domain Eukaryota; kingdom Metazoa; phylum Arthropoda; class Insecta; order Diptera; family Drosophilidae; genus Drosophila; species Drosophila bocqueti. The sequence goes on from JAECXF010000004.1 coordinate 446,328, forward strand.
TTTCTTTAAATATGAAACTAGTATCTTGATTTTTTATGATTAAGTAATTCATTTTCTTTTGATTACTTGCTTAACAAAAATAAATTTATAAATACCCCAAACCCGCTTTAAAATCAATCAATGTTGTTTGCTGACATGCATCTTCAGAGTTTTGTTCAATTATTTTCCTTCGTATCTACCAGATACTTTTACCTTATTTTCCATAAGTAAGCCACCTTCTCCTGGGGTGGCTTTCAAGTGGATTGCTTAATTTCTGATGAAATTGACATTTCATTAAATTTGGCAACAGGCTAAATTGTTTAGTCATTTCATTTGATTAAAAATTTCATAATGTGAGTCTCAATCTTGTTGTCTGTGTTTTTTATTTTGTATCTTCTTTTGTGGGTTATTATTATTATATTTTTTTGTCAACAACAAAAGAACCATGGCGGCAACGGCAGGCAAAAAAGTGAAAATCTAACATTTCTGGCCTGCAGGCTTGAAAAGAAGGCAAAAAAAAAAAAATTAATAAAAAAATAAACTGAAAAAAGCGAGATAACAAAAAAATGAAATGAAATTGTGCCGCAGTATTTGCGTTTGGCGGCATTTTTCCGCCGTTGCCCCGTCGCTTTGGCGCGTTTTCACATTTTCTGGTAACCCTCCTCCCCACAAGCCCCTCTCATCCCATCCCCGTTCATGTCTCGATTTTTCACATTTTCACCCTCTTCCCTTTCCGATTTTTCCTGCAAATTGCTGTTGCTTTTCCCGCCGCTGCCGCTGCCGCTGCACATGGTGCCGTTGCTGATGGCTTCATATTCATTTAGTTGCCCAATTCCTTTTGTTTATCTTTTCCCTCTGTTCGTCTTTCGCTCTTCCCCCCTCTCGTTCTCTCTTTTTTTATTTTTGTTGTCATCTCTTGTTTTATTTACATTTAGATGGAATTTTTAATTTTAATTTGATATGTCGCAAAACGACAGCAAAAATCGGAGGAGCAAGTTCTGTTGCTTCGTTTAAGAGCGCTTAGCTGAAAAAAAAAATGGGATTTTGTTTCTAGTTTTTGGTGCAAAAAATACTATAACTTCTAACTTCTTTCTACTTTTAAAATCAATTCCATTGCTTTCCCTTGATATTATTTAAAAAAACGCCCAACAGACTGAAAATAAGCAAATTAAATTCAAATATTAGCTTGTTAAAATGTTTCGAAATTAGCCAAAGAAACGATTTTCGATTACAAAATGCACATTTCTGCTAGAAATTGTTCAGCTGCGTGTATGCAGGGGTCAATTATGCAAAGTAGACTTACAGATTTAATGATTTGCATTCGACATTTGGCATAATTGATATTAATATTGTAATTAAAGCATAAACCGATTGTGGCATTGGATTATGCAACATTTTATGGTTAAAAACAATGCAAATCACGGAGACAATTATGATACGTATCGAAAAATATTTCTATATATAATGTATTTATTTGATTCCTTTTATTTAAGCTATCGAAGTTTGGATAATCGATCGCAATTTTTTGGTTCTGCTTAATTGAATTACGTTTTGTGTGTGTGTGTGTGTGTGGGGGTTTGGGGAAAAGGCTGAAATTGTTGGAAAATTGCAATTCGAAAATCGAAAGTCTCCCACTCTTTTCCAACCCCCCCCTCTCTCTCTCTCTCTCTCTCGCCGCTTTTCACGGATTCAGCAGAGCATTAAAATTACCTTTTAATTATCACGAACGAACACAATACACACACTGCACCAAAATAGAAAGAAAAACACGCCAAATGCCGTAAAGAGCGTTGGGAAAAAGAAGCTAAATAAATGCATAAATTGCCTAAGCATGAAACATAACTAAAATATATAAACATATACAAACATATAGCTTGCAATCAACGAGTGGTTAAAAATAATTAAAAAGCTTGGATTTTAATTTTGAGGTGGAGGCATTAAAATTGTTGCTTGCTGTTTTCCTTTCAAGATGATCACCGTTCATTGAGATTATTTCATCAGTTTTCCACACACACAAGCAAGCTGAGGAAAATTGCGAGAGGAAAAGCCGCAGGTATCTTTGGTTATGTGATAAGTTGCCACCTCAAATTAAGAGAGAAATAAGATAGAAGCAAGTTGAAAAGTTGTAAAGTTAATATAAGTAGAGCATGGGAATTGCTAAAAACAAGGTCGTATAAATTAATATTTTTTATTGAGAAGCAATTAACAGCACTTAAATTATAAATTATAAAGTGCAAGGAAATCTTATTATTAAAAGGGGTTTTATTTTTTTACTTTATTAGCATGGCATAGTCTTTTTTTCTTTTAAACAAAATACCCTCTAGTTAAAAAAATATATTAAATTTAATCTCTAAGTAAAATACAAAAAAAATTTAACAGTTACAGAAAAATCAATAATTAAACAAAGTTACAGTACAAAACTCGATTTAGTTCTATGACACAGGGCTAATTTTGTATACCATATATAAAATAATACTATAAACTATTGCTTTATAAAAAAGTAATTAAATACTATTATGTGCAAAGTGCAAGGAAATATTAGAAAATTACTTTGAATTGGCTTGGTTTTCTTTCTGATAAATTGTTTCTATATTCTTTTTTTTATTCATTCTTACTAGATAAAAATCATTTGCCTTAGCGTGCCCGTTTTATTTTACAGAGAATATCTTAAAGTCATAGATAATGCTTGTTTGAATACTAAATTGAATCTCTAGTCAAGTGAGTAATTTAGATCTCAGTTCACAAAATAAATTGATTTGAATTAGTTGGTTTAAGTTTGTTTTCTTCTTAAACAATAATAATTTATAAAATTGACTTTTCCACGAACTTTAAATGCCAAAAGTTATTAGGCAAAGTGTTCGAATTGTGGCATATTATCTGCTTTGGTTTTTCTCCAGTCAGCTCTCATCATCTTTGCTCAACTTGAAGTTGAGTAGTTTACTGCCTGAAACTATTAGGATTATAACTGTACAAAATTCTCCCACAAATATATATATATTCTGGGGGCCTGCCTTATCTATGAATATTCCTAAAAATGAGGATTATTTTGATCGGTCTTTAAGGGCCCCAAATATGTTTTGGTTAGCTCACCTGACAGCTGTCAGCTTCAACTTTCCTTTTCCCTTTTCTCCTTCATTTAGCACCTGGCTCCCTTTAGTTTTTTTTTTTTCATTTCTTCTTTCCCTTTTCTTTTTTTTCGTAGTATATATTTTTTTTTTTGTTGTGTTTTGTTTTTGCACTTCATCAAGTTGCGTTGAGGCAGCGCAGAAGGAAACTAAATGCGCAAACACATGTTCCCCCTATACTTGCGACACACGGCAACACTTTGTGGGAGTTCGAGCTGGTACACTGAGCGGAAAAGAAGTTCTTAGGGAAGGAATTTGATGAGAACTTGCAGGGAATTTAATAATTTGTTATAGGATATTTGGGAATTTAAAAAATGTATATTAATAAATCCATTTGTAAATATATGCTGAGTTAAATTTTGCTTTTCTATAAAATAATATCATTACACAGTAAAATATATAATATTTTATAGTTTTATTTTTTTTTACAAGCGACTTAAAACCTTAAGTTACAATTGAAAATCTTGATAAATGTTTGAATTTAATAATTTAATAATTAACTCCATTTAGCAAAATCATAAAAAAAGGATACAATTTCCAAAATAATTAAAAGAACTCTTATAACTTATTTAGTATATATTTTAATATTATTTTAGTATAATAAATCTCTAAATAAATATGTATTTAAAGTTTGTATGATGTTTCAGTTTAGTTCTTGAACCCAATATCGATTTTTATGTGACTTTTAAAATTCGTAAAATTTTTAAAATAATTGTATTTCATACCTTTTTTTGTCTCTGCATATGTTTGTTGGTATATTTGCTCCTCTATATATATTTTCTGGCGTCAGGATGGCCAGGATATCAACAACAATAGCAACAAATAGTTAAACAAAAAGTTTTGGCTTTAGTTTTTGCATTTGGCTTCGGATTTGGCCTATGGCCATAACGAGATGAGACGGCCTGTACGTTGGCTGGTAGGATATAGGAAGGGGTTAAATGGGGGGAAATAATACGGATGTTGGGGGTGGTGTGGGGGATGTGTATAACAGACATACACACACACATCCCCACAGAAGTGTGAAGTAGAACTTGAGGCCAAAAGAGGAACAATTCAGATAATTGCCAATGCAACGAACACGAAATATCACTTGAAAAATATTTATTTGTCACTATTAAATACCTGAAATAAATATTAAATTAAAAAAACAACTAAGGTAATAGAAAATGTGTAGTGTAATTAGGTAATACTTTTCTTTGGAGTATTTTTAGTTTTACGCATTAGTTTTCTAATTTAAGTTTATTTTCATTAATTATTTGATTTTCTTTATTTATGATTTTATTTTTAAATTGATAAAAATTCTACTTCATTAATTTCCCTAAATAAAGAAATGGATTTAAATTTTAATCAAAATAATATATCTTAAAAAATTATCAATCTTTTAATAAATTAAACCATTTTCCAGCACTTCAATAAAGAGTTTTTGTTATAATTTAAATATTTACAAATATAATAAAAAAAAATAATAAGCTTCAGGCATCCTTCTAGTTTTTAGTCTTTGACTAATATTTATGCTATTTTTAGCTCCTTTTGCTGTCCTTGTGTCACTTTAGTTACACTCTTCATTCAATCCCCCTCCTCTTTTCTCTCCCCCCACAATTCTCTCAGCATTCTCCCCGGAGGTTTGAGGGTATCCAGTGCTTCGGCCAGAAAACTTTTGCCTCGCTTGACAAACGAACAGACAAAATGGCTTACTGTAACACTTCCGTTTCCTGCCAGAACGACACACACACACACATACACACAGAGAGCCTCATTTGATTAATGGTTTTTTGTGCACTTCCCTGCCCGACCCCGTCTGCTGCCCCAGTTCTAGTTACAGTTACAGCTTCTCTTGCCCCTGTTTATGAGACAAGTTTACAACACCAGAGGTTCCATTGAAAATGCGTGTTATTATTTGATGCTCGCCTCGTCTCCGCCCCTCCAACTATCCATGATTCCGGGGAGGGGGCTGAGGTGGAGGGGAGGCCTGGCAGCCACGTTTTTCCTGCTGATTAGTTTTGGGAATTTCCATCACCTTGGCTGTCAAACATTTTGAATGCTTTCTGCCACTGGCTATGTCTGTATTTGTGGCTTAAAGCAAAGCTCTTTTTCTGAACACAAATACCTTTAACTGTTTGATTATGGTTAGGGTTTTAATTTATATCTTGATTTATAGTGAATTATATTTTTTAATTCAGTTTTTTTTATAGTTTTGAAGTCTAATATTATATTTATAATTTATAATTAATAATAAATATTTAGTATATTTATTTATTATTATTTTAGTATATTTATGAACCACAAAGAGCTGTTAATTGTATTTTAAAAAATATATTTACGCAAACAGATTAGTTTATATTAAAGGCAAGTTATTCTTAAAATAATAAAAGAAAAGAATTATTCATTGAATTATATATACTACGAGTATTATTAAAAATAAACCCTAATTTCGTGGGAAGAGACCCTTGATTTTATGTAAAAATATTCTCCTCTTTTGAGGCCGCTCTGAGGTTCCATTTTCTGGTCTCCATTTCTGAGCCTCTCCAGGCTGCTGGCCTCATCATCAGCGAGTCAAAGCCAGCCGGAGCATTCTCAGCAGCTGCCATAACTCACTTGCATTTCCCTTTCCCCTCCTGCCACCCCTTCCTCCTCCTCTGCCACCCGCCACCCACCACCCAAAAACCAACTGCAGTCGCATTCATGCATAAATTACGTTGCGTATACGCAGCGTCTGACAGAAAAAAAAAAAAAAAAAACGAGAAGGAAAAGAAATCCAACCCAGACAAAAGCGAAGATGACACAATTCGGGCACTTGGCCAAAAGGTTAATTGCCGTCGAAAAATGCACGCTGATTGAGGTGAACTCTGAACTCTGGTTGGCATTTCAGCCGTAGTTGGATTTGGAACAGCATCGGAAAATCCAGCTGATTGTCAGCAATTTCCCTGGTTTGCACCACTGTGAAAAATATCTACGAAAATTTGCATTCTAATCGTGATGGGATGACACTGATATATGTATCAGGGTATAATATCAGGGGATATGCCAGGGAAATTACAAATCTATGAGAGTTTTTCTAAGGTTTTTAATGTTTTAAAAGACATCTAAGATTCTTTATCACTCCTTAAATTCAATTTTCTTTTAGAATCATATTTTTAACTATATTCTGAACCATTATTTAGGATTAAATTCTAATTCTTAATACAAATACTAATTCTAATTACTTGAGACAATTTTTTCTTAGTGAAAATACGTGCACAGCGGGTTTTGGCCGAAATAACACATGGCCAGAAACGGCGTGAGATCGAAATTTGTTGGAATGCAAATCAAACTAGAGACACACACAGGGAGGGGCAGGGAGTCGTCCTGCATAGTCCTACGAAGGACTCCTCCGGTTTTAAGCGGGGCTCAAAGGCCGGGATGCTTTTAATCAAAAACAGCAATGCTGCGATCCGAGTGGGGCTGGCCTTGGGCACAAAGTATCGACATGCATCCTGGCTGGCAACTAGCCTTTCAACGAGCCTGATTGCATTGACCATGGCGGAGCAGTCGCGACCTCTTGCCTTCACTTGCCACCACTTGCCACTTGACTTTGCCCCGCCTGCCTGCCTCTTCCTGCCGTTTTGTTCTGTTTGGGAAGGTTAATTTCCGGAAGAGCGAGGGAGAGACTCTCTCTGAAAAACCATTTTCCAGTCTCAACAACAGAAGCAAGCTTAGAAGAAATTTTCTTTAAGCAAGCACTCACTGTTGACTTGTTAATTATATTGTTTGTTATCAAAAATAAATGTTTTTGCACTTATTTCTTAATCATATTAAAATATTTTTAGCTTAAAAATTGCTAACACCTTTAATGGTTTTTTGATCATAACTTGGCTTAAACTCAATCGATTTCTGTCTGGTTTCTCGTTTTCTTCTTGGTTTTTATAGGTGAACTTTTCCAAAGAGAAATCAAATCTTTCAAGCCTGCAAAATCGTGACAGATATCAGCTGGTAAGGGCATTAGTGATTCCGGCTTTTGAATTCAGTCAACATCACCTCTTTTTTGTATTTTTTTGTGACCACTTTCGTGTAGCGTGTAGGCGTAAATCTAGCCAGGAAGAGCGAGGAAAAACCAGGGTAAATTACGGGAAGTAGGAGCAAGTGGACAGGTATTCCTGGCCGAGGGACTTGGGCACGGTTAAGGGAATGTGCAACTATTATCCTAACGAGCAACAAGCTGCCACGCCCCGCTTTCAGCTTGTTTGCCGGCTTTGTGTTCCGTTCATTTGCCTGGCTTCCTTTCCGCTCACTCAAGTCCTAGTCCTCCCAGCTCCTCCTCCCACTCCTGACCAGCCCCGCCTCTGTGCCTCCCCCCATTTCCGCTTCGTTCCTGCAGCTACTTCCGCTTGTCCAGGACACTCTTATCAGCGTCGCACGTTTTTATCATAAATTTTACACTCCGCTTGCAATTTTTCGCTCGATTTTTGTGGGCAGCCTTAAAAAAAAAAAAAAAAGAAAAAGAAAAGAAAATCCAGAAAAAGGGGCGGAAAGGGGGACGCATAAAATGCCAGACGACACCATCATTGGATTTCCAACTGAAGCTGAAGCTGAAACTGAAGCTGAGCGCGCCTCTTGTTGAGTTTTGTGTCCCATTAAAATACTTTATGAGGCGAAGGTTATGGCGACATTACGTAATTTTTGTGGAACAAGTGTTGGCCAAGCTGTGAGTCCTCAATATCCTTCTCCCCCCATTCTCCCCCCTCATTTATTGTTTATCAATTTTACGAGGACAGCTATAAACAGGAGAGGACGGAGCAGGGAGTAAGCGAGGATTTGTGGAGGGAACAAAAGGAAAAATCCACAGCTGAGAGTGGTTTTTAAAGTGAATTTTTGTATACATAAAATATTATATATATTTTTAGGGGATTTCAATGTGATTATGTTAAACATCTTCGCTTGAAATATACTTAAAATATTAAATTAAATTAGCAAAACGGAAAATCTACAGCTGAGAGTGCTTATTAATATGTATTATTTATTAGATGTATTTTTTAGGGGCTTTTCTTCTTGCTTAAAATATAATTTAAATAATAAATTCAATGTATTGAGTCGATTTTAAGTATTTCTTTTGTTTATTTTACAAATTCCAAATATATTTCCTTCTCTCTGTCCAAAACTTCCTTTCAATATTTAAATTGTTAATTTCCTGTATTAAAATCTTTAAAAATACACACTTCCTTTAAGCTATATATTTACACACAGAAAGTAATAATTATTTTTCTGTATGTGTTTAAGTGGCCAGGCCATTCCTTTCAGCTTTTCTCGGGATTCAGGGATTATTTACACAGAAATCCCCTGCATGGCCATTATATTATTATTATTATTATTGAAGCCTCAACTCTGCTCAACTCGACTCACTCGTTGATTGGCATAATGAGCATGATTATTGGCCCACTTTACGGCCTGGCGCTGAAAAGGGCCAACGTATACGCAACGTTGCGTATACGCCGCGTGTGCCGCGTGTGCCGCTTGCAATGCTCATTGGTGTGGCCGCTACTGCTGCTGCAACGGACACTTGTGCAAATGAAGTGTGTACACAAAGTATCATTCACGCTATCATTGACACCAAACAAGGGGGAAATTCCGACGGGGTGGAGTGCCGCAGTATCGCTGTTTCAGTGGCCAAGAGCGGCGCAAAAACAAGTTTGTTAACGCAGTCAAAAGTTGTTTTCCCATTTTTTTTTGTATTATTTTTTTTTTCTGTATCTGTTCTGCGGCTTCTCCGTAAAATAAAATTTATTTTCTCGATTAAAACATGTCCGTTTGTTTGCTTTTGAGATTTTTCATTGGCATTCATTCATATGCCGCGCATTAAAAGGTTCTTATTGATTTTATTTTTCAACCTTCTCGGGGAAATTAACGCAAGCGAAATTTATGATTATGGCGAGGCAGCCAAGAGGCGGCAGAGCGAGAAGGGGACCACGTTGTGAGGTACAGGGGGTACTCGAAATAAGTTCTTTGCTATGAATAATATTAAAAAGTACTTATTTAATATTAAATGGTTTCTATGACAAAAGTTAAGTACATATATGTACCTTATTTTTTATTTTTCATAGGATTAATGTGTAATATTTCATTTATTTTGCTGGGATATTTATCTAAGAAATTTATAATTATGAAGAGTAAGTAAATAAAATAAGTAAATAAATAAATAATTTACTTACTCCATTTACTCTAGCTCTGTATTTATTTATAGGTTTTTATTATTTTTATTTCTTCAGTTCTATATTTCTTTATTCATTTCTTTATTTTATTTCTTTATTCATTTCTTTATTTTATTTCTCGATTTCTTTATTTCTTTATTTCTTTATTTCTTTATTTATTTATTTCTTTATGGGTTTATTTCTTTATTTCTGTCTATCTGAATTTCCTTAATGGTTCACTCTTACGAGGCTTCACTGTCCGCTCGCTCCCCCCCTTCCATGAGCCGCAGCAAAGTGCAATTTTCGCAGCAGCTGTTATTGCATTTGATATTAAAAAATAGCAGCTCATCGCCATCATTAGCATCATCATCGTGCGCGCTGATCATCATCATCCTCCTCGGCATTTAATTGAAAAGTGAAATTGATTTCCTCGCCGTCTTCTCTCATCTCCTGCTTCTTCTGCAAAAGAAAATTGCTTTGTTTTGTTTTGTTTCTGCCTTTGGTTGCGTTTCTTCTGTGCATTAATTATGGGAAATTATATTTTTGATTTTTGCACGCAGCAGACATTGCTGATATATAAATATATATGTATGTATTTTTTTTCTGGCAATTTCGAGAAAAAGGATGAAGAGCACACTGCTCATTATTTGCCATTTTCTTTTGTTTTAATTGCTGCATTTTTCTCGTTGTTTTTCTCGTTGTGCGTTTGTGGCCACAATTATTTCCATGGAATATTAAAATGATACATTTCAGCCACTGCACTCCTCTCCACTCTACACCACTCCTCCTCCTTTCTTCTTTTTTATTGTTATCGTGCTTAAAAATTCCATTAACTTGCACAAAGCTATATATATTTTTTAGTAAAATTAGCGTAGTTTGCTGGAAAAAGTGATATGAAGTGGGGGCTTGGTAAAAGTTCTATGAATTTTATATATAATATTTTAAGGTAATATATGATATATATTTAAATATTTGTACAGCTTGAAACATATTAAAAACTCCACAGTTGTCTTTAAAATTATCTAAATAATTTCTTTATACTTTGCTGACTTATTTAACAACACAAAATCATTATTAAATAACTATAAAAAATCCTTGCACTCATTAATTACTCCATCAAAACTATTAAATACTCATAATACTTATTTAAGAACTCAAATTAATCAAGTAATTGTAATAAAAAATATTCCATACTCAAATTACTTAATCAAAACTACAAAATACTCAAAGTTAATCAAGTTCAATTCACTGAAAATCACTTTAAAAAGTCGTCTTTCTCCCTGAGGGGGGATGGCATATCGAATGGCAAGCACTAAACAAACTATTTGCCGTTTTTCCAACCCACACACACACACACTTAGATATATACTCATGTCAGACACTTGAGAACAAGTTGGAATTTATTTGCACTTTTCCTTCATGTTTTTCTTGCAGTGGCAGCGCCGAAACTTGCAACTGGTTGAAGGGAAAATAGCGAAAAAGCAAGGAAGGACGCAACCAAAGTGTTGCATACTTGGCAGCCATAGAATAGAGTGAAGCGGAAACGGATATATATATCCCGTTCCCAGCCCTTTATATCTATATATATATACTGGCAAGATGCCGTCGCCAGCAATAAATAAAACAGGACGCAGTGTTGCCAATACGCTGCAACTCCTGGCAATCGCTCTCTCCTGCTGCTGTCTGCTGGTGAATGGCCAACAGCAGCAGCAGCAGCAGCAACACTTGAAGTACCAGCAATTGCAATATCAAATGCAGCAGCAATATGAATACCAGCAGCAGCAGCACTATCAGCAGCAGTTTCAGCAGCAGCAGCAGCAACTGACACCCACATCAACATTGGCCCAGCAGCAGCAGCAGCAGCAACACGATGAGCAAATCGACCTGCTGTCCACTCAGCCAACTCAGGTGAGCGATAATCACCGACAAGCAATCACAATTTATAACAATTATTATAGCTGCACAGGGAGAAAATACGCAATGGAAGCTTTTGCTTAAATATTGTAAAATTTGAAGCATCTTTCTAGGTTGAAATTAAGGGGAAATCAACTAAAATCCTTCAGTTTTCAAGTATTTATTAATTTGAATTACCAAAGGAAGCTCCATTTCCCCAAAGGTTTAGGTACAGCTGGAAATTTTAATGCTAAACAATTTACTATCGATTTATTATCGATTTTGGCCTACTAAAATATCGAAGAACTCAATTCCTTTCAAGTTCTTTCTAATTATAAAATGTAATTAGAAATATCAAAGATTACGATTCTTTCTAGTCCTTTAAATAATATATTTTTATTTATGCTAATTTCATAGTAAGTTTCTGGTATGAATATAATTTGTATAATTATTACTGTGATATTTATTATTGATATAGCTTTGTATAGTGGCATCATTTTTGGTTCTGTGTGAATCCTGGCCTGTCGCTTTATCCCGAAAAATAAACCCGGCTCATTGTGTAATTAATTGAACTTTGGGAGCTGCCAGAGTTGCCGCAGCTGCTCCTGCTCTGCACATCTGACTCTGGCTGGCAAATTGAATTTGATTTTGTTGAGCTTCCAGCTCCCAGTTCCCAGCTCTCAGCTCGCAGCTCTCAGCTCTCAGTTCCCCTCTCCCAGTTGGCAGTTCTCGGAGGAGGAACAGCAGCAGCTGCAACTGCTTAAAAACCAAATCCCCAATTGCCAACTTTTCGTTTTTCCAGCAGTCGCAGCACCAGCACGGCCGGCTTTTGTGGCCCGCTGCAGGATTGGCCCACAGCCAGTGAACCTCAAGTTCAATAAGCTGATTAACTGAATGAAATCAGCAATGAAAATGAAATAGAAAGTGCCTGCTCCGGCTTTTTGGCTTGGCTGGGCTGGGCTGGACTTGGCTTTTCTTCTTTTGTGTGCTCTCGAGGCAACCGCAGTTCCTGGCAATTTGCGGCTGTTAAATGATTAATTTGCTTTTGATAGACTTTAAGTTATATTTAATTAGCACAAGGCCCCCAGAAAGAAGGAAAGAAAGAAATGGCAAAAGAAAATAAATGAAATTTTCCCTTTGGGAGGAAAGAAAAAAACTTTTTCTTATAGAGAAAGTTGTCCATGTTGGCAACGCTGTGGTGTGTGTGTGAAAGAGAGATAGTCTAGATAATCTGGCAACCTTTGTGGCAGGGTTGTTTTTATAAGAATTAACTTTAATTAGCAGGTATTTTGATAATTTAATATTTATTTTATAACGCAATCAAGGTTAATTTAATAAAATATACTCTAGAGTAGTTGTTTTACAAAAGCAGTTGGCAAGCCAGTTTAAAGTCATTTATTTTAGGATATGAAATTTAAAAGAACAAACCATAATTTGTTACTGCTTCTTATGTTGCCCTGGCAACCCTATTTGCAATTTGCAGACAAACTTAACCAAAGAGGGATAAAAAAAAAATCAAAAATGTTCCGACTCGTTCGTTTTCACACACATTTCGGGGGCACATTTCGGAGGAGACTCACTTCACTTCTGCTAAGAGGAGCGGGTGACAACACTGGTCGTGGCAAGCCTGTTAATTTCACACACGATTTGCTGCTTAGTTTTTGCACTTTCCATCCGCACTCCTGTCACTGACTTCTCACACAGCCTTCGCTCGTCCATTCTGCTCCTCCTCCTGGATTTCTTTTTTCTTGTATTTTTTTGTATTTTGACAAAAGGCGTGTCGAGCTTTTGTCAGGGACCAAAAACCACCAAGTTCCCAAAGCCCCCACCTTGCTGGTAATCCTCCCCCCAAAATTCCATCCTGAAACAGCAGAGAGAGAGGACGGAAGAGGGTGAGCTCTAAACCAACTTTTGCAGGACAAAACGTGGCAGCGTTTTGTAGATTTTTAAGTCCCATAAATTTTAAGTGTCAATATATAAAACCGCATATGTGCGGGGCCAACAATGGATGCGCCACACGCGGATGGGGATGGGGAGGCGGAGGCGAAGAGGAGCAGCGAAATTCAGGGAGGGATCGGTTGCGGCCAGGGGCGGATCGTCGGGGTGGCCGGCCAGCGGAGCCAGCGGCGAGTCGAAATTCATAAATTTAAGCGTGAAACGAAACGAAATGGTAAAATGAAATGCAACCAGCAGAAGCAAAGGCGCCAGCGAATGCTCTCTGGTGATGGGATTTTCTGGGGGAAATAGTACGTAAAATATATAAAATTTATAAATTACATATAAAAATTATAAAATATATAATATATAATACCTACTACATATATATAATATGATTCTTTTTTTAATGTATGTTTTAAAACAGTTTTTCGAGAGGATTTAGTAGATGGTTTTCAACCAAATTTGATAGATTCTTTTTAGATTTTTTTAGGAGTTTCAGGAGAGGATTTTTGTGGGGTTTTTCTGGTAGGTTGCCATCGCTGAACGCTCACGGATCAGGGCCTTCGTGTCACGCCACCATCCCCGGGAGCGACACATAAATTATATGAATGAGGTTTTTTGCTTTATAGTTGCGCGTTCCGTGTCTGTGGCCGAGGGCCGTGGTGGCCATTCCGGGCCAAGCAACCAGCTCCTCTTTGGCTCCCTGGACTCGCTGCTCGTCCTGACCATTGCCGCACTCTAATCCCCCGTCTGGGGCCTTGTGTGGCTTTTATTTTATTGCAAACTTCAAATAAAAACAGCAGCAGTAGCAGCAGCGGAGGCAACAAAAAGTTGTTAAAAAGAAAAACGGGTCGAGCAAAAGTGGAAATATTTTGTATGGAATAAAACACAGCAGCAGCAGCATCAACAAGAGGGGAAGTCCCGAACTCTGAGCACACAGTGTGACCAAATAGTAAACCGAGACGGGGGGCAATCAAATCAATTTGGACTGCCAATCGAGAGTCCACCGAGCCATGACCGCCGTCGCCGCATCAAAATCGCACGGAGTTCAAAGTGCGGCGTTTAATAATCGATGGGTTCATCAATCAGGCTAGGCTTCATTTTTCACAGCAGAGCGAAAAGAATGAGTTGACACAAAAGTCCGAGTAGCAACAGTCGTTAAATTCAATAAAACGATTGATTTTGGCCATATTTTCAGCTGGGAAGAGGCCTACAAAAAAGGGGTTTAAGTGTTTTGAAATGTTTATTTCTCATACAAAGTATTATAGGTTTCGTTGTTAATGGTTTTTGCTTATAAAAACAGAATTCACAATGTTTGTATATTTATTTCTTTTATTTATTTGCTTATAAGAACATTATCACGTGTTTTACATGATTTTAGAAAATTTAGCAAAATTCTAATAATTAGGAATGTAAGGATCTAAAAATTGTTATATGATTTTTATATGATTGCAGAATTTGTTAAAAGAAAGAACGAATTTAGTTTCCTCGCATTTTTTAATAAATTTTTAAGTAAAATGTTTTGCAAATGTTAATAGTTTATTTCTTTAAAATGTTGAATACCTCTGACAAATTTAAATTCTTTTTAAATTTCAATGGATTTCTTTAGTTGAAATTGTTAATTGATCAATAAAGTCTTTAAATTCGCCTAGTAAAATCATTAGCTAATTAATTCCATAAAACTTAAATACAACAAAAAAGAAAACGTTGAGAAATAAACTTAAACACGATAACAAACTCTTGGCTAAATTCCCTTTGATGATTAATGCATTTAAAATAGTTTAAAAGTTTCAGTAAAGTTTGCCCGAACAATTATGAGCACTTAGCTCTAGTAATATCTTAAAATAATATGTACAAGTATATCAATAAGCTAAAAAGTTTACTCAAGTTGGCAAACAAAATAAGACCGCTAAACATGATGGTTTTGATATTTATGAACGTTCCTCGATAGCAACCGCCCGCCCGCTCCCAGGCCAATTAAGATGAAATTGTAATTACAAAATTTGTAGCTCGCTTATTAGGGCCAGCAGCTGGGGCAGGGGGTGGAGGAAAGCAAGGAAAATGCAGGGGGAGGGAGTGGAAAATGTTGTAAAGAGGAAAACCCCGTTGAGACGGCGTGTCAGTCAGCGGCAAAGCTGAAAATCGCTTAAGATTAATGATGCAAAAAATTGAGCATCATTAAAGAAAGTGAAAATGGAATTAAGTGCAAGGCAAAATAGGGGGAAAGAGGGAAAAAAAACCTAAAAAAAAGAAAAACCCACTCACACAAACACACAAAGTACCGGAAAAAAGTACGTGCAACACGCAAGGCGGAAGAAAATGGCGGCATAAAACTTAACAACAATAAGCAACAGAGGCAAAAAATAAAAACGACCTGGCAACATCAACAACAACAGCAGAGAATGTTGCCACATTTTGGCGGTTTACTTTTAGACTGCAGTTTAAAAAAAAAATACAGAGAAAAATAAAAACAATATTTAAAAAATTCATAAAGAGGAAGTCAAAGAATATAAAGTATTCAAACTTTTTAAAATTATTTCATTTTCAATTATAAACTATTTATAAACCCAGTTTGGCTTGCATACTATTTTATTTTATTTCTTTAGGTATTATATTTTTAATTTAAAGTAAATTCTATAAAAATCATTTAGAATTTTTTTCTTTGCTCTGCGTGTGTGTGTGTGGGTGGGGGCATGACCCCGAAAGTCTATCTGTGTGTTGGCAAGTAGTTGGGCCAAGTGGCGCGTACGTGCAGCGGAAGCGGAAATGGCAACTGCCGTCACAGAACGCCCTCGCTTCACGGCCCTCCACGCCACGCCCCCTCTAATGTCTTGAGCAAGTTGTCTCCTCTCTCGGGGAACTACCCCTCACCTCATCCTTGTCCCTGATAAGCCAAGTCAGCCATTGAGCCAGCGAAATGATGACAACAAGTTAGCCAGTTGGGGTTCATGGCCCGAATAAAACACTTCATAAACTATGGACAAGTTGCGAATTTTCGCACATTTTTGAGGGAATCTCGCATCGATTTTGGTTTGGGCATAGCACATAAAGCTGGCTTAGATATACACTAAGCTGTTGTGACTAGACGGGAGTTACTTGGTGACTTGGGGGGAAAATGAATAAGCAAATAATAAACATGCTTTACAAGAGGTTAGAAGTTACTTGAACTCTGAATAAATCAATACAAATATTAGATGAACAAGAATGCAGGTTACATATTTAAACTTAACTTGATTCTCCCAATTTTAATAAATAAACATTTTAACTTCAGAGTTATACTCAAGTTAAAGTTAACTTCTGGTTAAACATTTAACCCTTCAAACTCTGAGCCCGCAACTCTCTCTCAAAGCTTGGGAAAGTAATTGTTAATTGGGAATTATCACTGACAATTACTCATAATTTAAGTGTGCACCTAGGCTTCCATCAGCAGCACCTTGGTTAACCTCCGGTTAGAAACTAAGCTCCCTCAACGATGAATGCCACGTAATTTCACCTGTCGAACGAAGGCACAACTCCTTCGAAATGTGTGATTTCCCGCGACTCCGCCTGCCTCCTGCCCTCTGTAATGAGGGAAATTCGCGGGACCCAAAATGAAAATGTCTGTCTGAAGGCATTAGACTACAACTTAGTCGTGGGGGGAGGAAAAGGGTTTAAGTTTTCCACCGCAACGCGAACATTTTGTTACGCAACCCGAGGGGGCGAGAGGCGAGGGGGCCGGCAGGCAACCCGAAAAATAATTAGCGCGCTGTGTTTATAAGTTTTCCCGTTTAAAAGCGTTTTACGTGCGAGTGGAGATGGGGGAAAATCGCTGGAAATGGGCGTGGAAAATGCGGGGGTTTTTTCAGCTCCGGCTGAGATTACGGCTTTGATATATTAATGAACTGCGGAAGAGGAAAGCGGAGATGGCTGTGGCAGGAGCGGGAGCGGGAGCAGGAGCCATTGATGTCGCTCGAACTTTGAAGAAGGTTAATTTATTTACAGTCAAAGCGATTCAATTATTAATGGACAAGGCACGGCCTCTCAAGGAAATTGCTTTCCTTAAACAAAAAGAAAAGGCAGAATTATTTAAACGGCAGCTTATATTAGCAAAATTTCGGAGAAATCCGTATGACCCAAAGCCCAAATCCAAAAACCACACCAATTTGCGGGTTTTCAACCGCGATATAAAAAAAAGGGGGTCACAAAAAATAACATAAACTAGCGAAAATCCTTTGACTTTGTTTGGCCAAAGTTAGGGTTAAACAACGAACGCCAGCACGAATATGCTAAAATATAAAAGTTGATTTTGCTGCTGGTTTTCGTTTTGTTTTTATATATATACATACATATATATATATATGTATATGTAGCTTTTGCATATATGAAAACAGAGGCAGCCGCTGCTGCTGGCATGTGATAAGCGCCACTAAAGCCCCATAAGCTCACGGCATTACAGCAACATCAGCAACCAGCAAGCAGCAACCGGGAACCTGCAACATCGGCAGCCTGCAACATCAACAACCATCAGCAGTCCGTTGCCAAAAACTATGCAACAAACAGAAAGCAGCGAAAGGGCAGGAGCCGGGGCAGGATTCGCAGCAGGATTAAGTGCAACTCGGAAAATAGGGGGAGAGCAGGCGAGATGGATAGATGGACGGTAGTCCCGAGGAAATGCCAAAATATGTCAGACCTAAATAAGACCAAGGCACTGGGATGGAGGTGTCACGAAAAAGAAGATTAAGGCTAAAGAGATCTCAGTCTCAGTCTCAGTCTCAGTCTCAGTCTCAGTCTCAGTCTCAGTCTCAGTCTCAGTCTCAGTCTCAGTCTCAGTCTCAGTCTCAGTCTCAGTTCTCTCTCTATCTCTATCTCTTTATGGAGACTTGTTATACCTTGTTTGCCATTGAATTGGTATCCCCGCATAATTAGCATGTTGCTCTGGCATAGAATTTCTGTTTCAGGAACAGCTACAATGTCCTGCATTGTTGTCACCGACACAATCTTGCATGCTGATGCCTGCATGCCCACATCCTTGGGCGAATGGCTTTGGTATTGGCAGTAGCCAGGGAAATTGAACGGTTTTTCAGCGAGAAAGAGAAGGAGAAAGAGATCTTTGTTTGCCCTGAACCCCTATGGCAGGCAGCAGCAATTCCCTTTCTCGGGAATTTCAATGGCTGGAAGCATCCCGAAAGCTCACCAGCAAATATTCAACATGTGGTCCTTAATATGCCCAATGAAATCGCTGAGGATATTAGATGCAAATGCTGCTCAGAGGGTACTTTTATGCTCATGAATGGAAAATATCAGATTTACAGGAAATTTTATTAAAAAATTATTGAGTAAAATATAAAGTGACCACATGGCGTATGAGTAATGTATTGAAATAATACAAGATGTTTTTTAAATACATAAATACTGATAATATTTTTCGTATACTTAAAAACTTGTTCAATTATTGTTTTTGCCTAGATTAGAAGTCAGCTTGTCCCACATGACGTATGGGTAATATTTATACATGCTTCGCCCTAAATATTACTCATCCGCCATGTGCTACGCTGAGTTTTTTAATTTCCTCTCTGTTTGAGTTGAGGAAATACAATTTTCTCAAAAATAACTGCTGGAATTTTCCCCCCGTTAAACTATTTTCTAACCGAAAAACTGCTTCATTAGCACAAAACTAGACCAACCCTAGCCTTGCGCGTTATTATAATCCACGGACGAACGCCGGAAACAAGAGTGGTTTAAATATTTGCCAGCATTATAGTGCAACTAATTAAAGCGAAATGCAAATATTTGACCAAATGAAAATTCATGGCACCTCCAGCAAAACCAAGCTAAAATTGATTAAAATTTGCGAATGGCAAACGCACGAAAACCATTCGAATAAAACGAAATGAAATGAAATTACAAATTAATTGTCGGACAATGGTGTGCCAAGGAATTTTTTTCGGCCAAATAAAATGTTGCATTTTATGCGCCGCTTTTAAGTATTTCCCACAAGCGCGCGGCCACGTTTGCCATATTTAGTTTACGCACTTTTGGACCAGGCCAAAAGCAATCTGAATTGGAACCTATGGGGGTCGCCCAGCCCTGCTCCCCGCTCTGCATTTTCCCACCCGCTTAAGCGCTCATTTAAATGTTGGTCAAACCTCTGCAGCCCTTTCCCCGGGGGGGCTGTGTGAGGGTGGGTGGCTTTGGAAAATGGTGGAAAAGTGTGGGCGCCGGAGAAGCGAAAAGATATCTTGTTCGCAGGCCATTACACACACAGCGACTAGGTGTGGCAAAGATTAAAATATAAAATATCGCCAGATTGCGAAATTTAAATTATATCGATTCCTTACGCATACTTTGGTTATCGATCATTTTATAGCTTATTGCTATAGAATATTTTATGAGATATTTATAATCCAAAATACTTAAAATTCCAAGTGTGATATTGGTTATGACTGGTTATGATTTGACATATTATCTATATAGATTTTTAAAAAATACTATCTTAATCGATAATTTCAATGAATGTTGCCATGAAATATCAAACAATAATTTAGATTTTTCGTTATTTTCAGTATTAATTTAATTATTTTCTACTTACCGATATGGAAACAATTATATATTACAAATACTTTCCATTATTACTGGTAAAATGATTGGCAAATGATTTTTTCCATATATTTGATTTTTATCGATCTTTTTCGATATATATCGAACGGTGTTTTCTTCACCAGACCAGATAAAAAACGGCCAAAACAATACACAGACAAGTGGCAGTCCGGTATCTGCGATCTGTGTGTGTGTTTGGGTGTGTGTATCTGTGATGTGTGTGCTGGTGTGCGAATGCAATTCGATTGCACACGCTCGAGTGGGCGACAAGTGTAAAAATGCAAATATTTACAAATATGAGAACGAGACCAGAAATTGGCATGGCACAGGCGGCGGGGTAGAGGGTGCAGGAGGCGGGTGGAAACTGGGACATTGTGACTATAAGTTCTCGCCAATTTCCTTTGCCCTTCTCCCTTTCTCTCACTTGCTCTACCTCGCTCTCTCGATTGTTGTTATCATAGCTGCTCTGCCAGTTTGAATTTCGGTTTTGTCAAAATACTGGCAACACCATTTACCAATTTGCAATTTAAACACAATTTACTGAGCGAGTTTAGCATATGAAACATTGAATATTGCAATATTCCAATGTATCGTAGGCACGGAGGAGCAGGGAAAGAGCGGAAACGGAAATAGAAATCGAAACGGTAACGGCAGCGGAAACCAAGGCCAGAGTTTAAGTCGAGGCTAACAAGCTCGGGAAAATCATTCATGCCGCCATTACCCCCGGGGGAGGGGTCGCGAATTGGGATATGGCTATGGAAATCGTGTGCGTATGTGTGTGTGTGTTAATCGCGCCAAAGTTTGTTGCCAATATTGCGAAAAGCCCCAAGGAAAACTGCAACAGCCAACAAACTGTCATATTATTTTTCATATATATGTATGTACGGGTATCACCTACCACGGGAAACAATGTCCTACACAGAGAGAGAAAATGGGGTATGGCTTATGTTGAATATACATATTTTGTATCATATTAAATATATTATACTTAATATTCAAGGTATGTACATATGTATATTCAAGAGCTCAAAGACAAGAAATAATAGTTGAAATCATATTATTCAATTTAAAAGTTTATGTTTAATATTTGCAATTGCGATAAATTTGGAAAATAAAAAAAATTGTATTAAATTATATTTTGTATGTTTAAAATACAAATTTAATTAATAGGAAGTACTTTTTTATTTTTTAAAGCATAGCTTTTTTAAATATATGTTTTTTTTATTTCGATATGAAATATTTTGATACAATTTAAATATTATATGTTCAAAAAACTAGATTTTACTCATATTTCAGGTCAATATATAAATTTTATATTGTAAATCTATAATATAAGATTTATTTATATAATCTACAAATTATTACTCTTCTATTTAAACATAAAATGGATTTTGCTTAATTTGA
Organism: Drosophila bocqueti; assembly: GCA_018151655.1. Classification (NCBI taxonomy): domain Eukaryota; kingdom Metazoa; phylum Arthropoda; class Insecta; order Diptera; family Drosophilidae; genus Drosophila; species Drosophila bocqueti. Next base: position 467,404 of record JAECXF010000004.1, read on the forward strand.
ATTTATCTAGACTGTTTTTTTTTTCCCCAGTGCACCTGCTCAGTGCTCACAGTACCATTCCGTCTGCTTGCCGTTCGTATTTATATTGTGTGATATCGTCGACATTTTGTCTTGTAATTAAATTTCCTGTCTCGCTGCGCGCTACACCCCACTCCCGCCCCCTTCGAGGAAAACCGAACGAAAACCCTCTCCCCCTTTGGCGGCCTGTGACCCCTTGCCGCCGGCAATGCGCCGTCGACCTACACTCGCATGAAATCAATCCCAGAAGCATTGAGCTGATTCTCACATATTCCACCCAGTAACCGCGGAGAATGCCAGGGGGGAAAATGCCAGGGGAAAATCCAAGGGTAAAGGGGAAAATAAACTGGCAAGGGCCTCGGCAAATATCGCTCATACGCCCCGTAAACTGTTTAAAACTGCATGACAGTTGATTTCACTTGACTTGAGGTGTTGAGGCGAGCATGGAAAAAGGAGGGGAGATAAAATAAATAAAGTAAAGAGGAGAGTTAAGAGGAGAGGAAAGGGAGGAGTAGAGTAAAGGTGGATATGACAGGGAGAAGGTCAACAAGCTGCGGCCAAAGTTCAAGCAAAGATTTACTAAAGAAAAAGAGAGAGTGAACCCTCGAAGGAGGAGCAGCAGGAAGCTCTGAATTATTGAAGGACTTGGCCAATTGACAAGGAAAATGATTTTCACACACACACGGTATCAGGTGTGCCCGAGTGGCCGTTTGTGTGTGTGTGCGATTTGAGGTGTAATGAAGCGATTGCCCAATGTAGTTACCGTCAGCATTTAGAGCCATCAATACGTAATGACAACCCACTACCACGGAGGGGCCACTCCCTCTCTCTCCCCCATTAAATAATTGCTCAAGTCATGACTCCAATCGCATTGAATCGAATGGGTGATTCATGATTCATGAGTGGCCCAGGAACTATGATCGAACCTAATAACCAGCAATTTAATTTATGTTATTGCCTTGACCCTTGGGCTAGAAAAGCAGCCAAGAAAAAAAATATATTCGCTGAGCAAAAATCTTAAATATATCAGTCTAAAGTTCAGGCATACTTGGTGGCACCCCACACCATCTGATCGATTTTCAATTGAAATTCAGTGGTTTCCCAAAGGAAATCTTTAAACAGAAGCAATTTTCCACGAGAGAGAGAGCGGGCTGAGGGCGGGGCGTCATGCCACCATTAATTAAAGCAATTAAATGGATTTTTCATTTAAATTCAATTGCAGCATTCTTCGGCAGTGTCCCTTGTTTCCTTCTCCGTCCCCCTCCTTACACCTGTGAACTTTTTTGCCCAGGCACAAAACTTCTGCTTCATCCTCGGCAGGACACGTGGAGAGGGCAAACTTTTTTTATGGCCTATGCAAACGATCTGGCAAATAATCAAAAAAAAAAAAAAAGCAATAACATGGCCAAAACCCAGCAACCAAGGCGAAAGTAGTAAACAGGACTCGCATTGACATTTAAATGGCACATTAAATTCCAAAATACCAGCAAAGTTTTCAAATGTTTCGAGTTCCTAACGAGCTGAAAAGATTTCTGGGTTTGCTGTTGGTTCCAAGTTGAATCGGTTTTGTCTTGTTTTTAATTAGTTGATTATAAATTCGAAGGGAGTTGAGAGGTAAAAAATTAATCATTTATAGATTTCATATATAAATTAAATTATTTACTACAAATTTACTTCCATTCCCTTTAAAATAAGCCTAAAGACCTCAATTAACCCCCCGAGTCACGTGCAAGGATTTCCCCTTTAAAGATCTTTGGTTATTCAGTGTCTCAATGCTCACGACATCCTGGTGTAAGGTATAAGGAAGCTGACAAAGCGGATATATATCCACAGATATATACATGGCATTATCCTGGCCATTTGGGAGGCAATAAAATTGCGAATGTGAATGGGAATGTGAATGTGAATGCGAATGTGAATGCGTAGCGCTTTAAATGCATTATGGCGAGTGTCATTAAGTACAGTTGTCCCCAAAAGTTGCCCGTAAGAAATTGTGAAAGGCGTGTGCGATTGTAAAACATGCATTAATGTGGCCTACGTGTGCATTCGTCCTTGCACGCACACAGACACACACAGCACGCACACACAGCTGCACGTAGGACGATTTTCAATTAATTGGCAGACCAAGAAGGAGGCGTATTCCATCGAAAAATGAAGTGTCTTCGTGGCAACTGACACCTGCAGAAATTGTTAAAGATAGGAGTTCTTCTCTCCACACACATAAATGTATTTATTATGTGAATATCGAAAGCTATTTATCGATATACAAGAGCAATGACAAAAATCGTAATTGCTAAATTTGCAAAAAGATATGTGTTTCATTGTTTTTTATTTAGTATTTAAATCTCTGAAAGTTGATATTGTATTATACTTTTATCGATATATTAAGCGGAATTTTAATAAATTTCAATAAAATACAGTATATTTCGTTAAATTACGATTAATTTTTTTTAGACTGTAATTGTAAAAATGTATTTCTAGCTTTATTTTGATATATTTTGATATATTTCGATATATATCATATATATATTTATATCATATTTCGATTTATTTCTCAATTTCAACATATATGGATAAATATATATCTATGTATATTTCGCTGAATTTCGTTATTTTCCTCATATTTCGAAGCAAATCGATATACCTCGATATTTTTTCATGCATTTCGATAATATTATGCCCACCTCTAGCACTCACACGTCCATGCATAAGCTGTCAGAAATGTGGACTTCCGTCTTTTTGCCGATGGAACGCCGCCATTGCGGCGGAAGTTGTGCGGTAAATGCATCTGCATCGATGCACAGCCCCGGTAGCTCCCCCCCGGAAAATGCACACCACCACCCACATCCCCACCTACCAACACACACACACACCCACAGGGAGACCCTTTAGAGCCGACGCGTTGTTTGCGCGCTTGGTCAGTTATAATGAATATTCATATGATTAAGGGATTTACCCCGCTTGTAATTGAATTACCCCCAAAGAATTTAAAAATAAAACCCAATTTAAAATGACGGACGTAACGAGTTAATGAGGAAATTGCCAGGCTCATTAAGGCCCCAAAAGGCAAAGCAAAACCAGAACAACATAAACAAATAAAATTGAAATAAAAATAAATAAAACGAAAGGGAAAGCAGAAAGTGAGAAAGTGTGATATGCAGAAAGGCATGTTTCAAGGGAAGCTGAAATCGGATAAAAGAAAAGCTTTAAAGCTAACAATAAGTAGACCAAAAAACACAGAAATAAAATTCAAGTTAAGTAGGTCACTATAAGGCCAAGATAGTTAACGCCTCAGCCATGACTTTAGTGTCCCTCATTCAAAACCAAATCATCAAACCAAAATCACCTAACATTCAGCTCAAACAATACTTTTTGGAAACGAAAAAACAATATCTACTATTTTCAATATCTGTAAAATCCACTCAAGACACCATGACTGATCAATTTGGAATACCTATGAAAGTTAATCGACATGTCCTCAGGGCCGTGGACTACATGACAAATGAGGAGGATCGCTTATTCGTACCTTTGGAGGAGGTCCTTGATGGTGTGAAGTACACTATGCGAAACCTCAATCCAGTTCGCGACGTGGATAACGTCATTAGGAATTCTCTGGACAATTTGAGCATGTTGGACATCTTAACCAAGAACGATGAGGGCTATGCCCTCAATCTGCCCAGGGAATAACCCATGGTATTTATTCGATTTCTATATATAGTAGGTATATTTATATTTGGCATTATAATATACTTTAGGTATTGCAATCGAGAGGATTTCGGGTTTTAAAAATTAGGTGTTTTTTTATGGTATTTGTTGTTCGCAAAAATTAAATGTTAGTAGCAAGAATTTGACAATTTTCGATCGTTAAGTCCTCAACTTTGAAGGATATTTTGGAGGAACTGCTCCCAAATGAAGTTGCCAGCCCTGTGTCAAGTTATCGATGCGAAACCTCAATCCAGTTAGATTTCTTTTTCAAATCGCTAAGAAGTCTCTTAACAATTTGAAAAATTTGGGACTATTGATCAAGAACGAACAGGGAATAAGCCATGGTATTTATTAAATTTCTATATATAGTATATATTTATTTTACATTATAATATATTTTAGGTATTGCAATCGAGAGGATTTCGGGTTTAAAAAATTTTTCTGTTATTAATGGTATTTGTGTTCGCAAAAATTAAATGTTTGTAGCAAGAATTTTTGCCACTTTCGATCGTTAAGTCCTTAATGTTGAATGATATGTTGAAGGAACTGCTCCCAAAGGATGTTGCCAGGCCCGTGTCAAGTTATTTATGCCTCTTCCAACCTCAATCCAGTTAGATTTATTCTCTAAGAAATCTTTGAAGAATTTGATAAATTTGGGACTCTTGATCAAGAACGAACAGGGCTATGCACTCAATATGCCCAGGGAATAAGCCATGGTATTTATTTAATTTCTATATATATTTATATACCATCTTATATTTGTATATATTTTAGATATTCCAATCAAGAGGGTTTCGAGTTTTTAAAATTTGTATTATTTTCTGATATTGGTGTTATCAATAAATTATATGTTAGTAGCAGGAATTGTGGCATTATCTTAATTTTGAAAGATATTTTGGAGGGACTGTTGCTAAATCTATCAAGTTACTTAAAAAATGTAAATAAAAATAAATGTAATAAAAATACCCCTTAAAATGAGAGCAATAATTACTACAAGGACATAGCAAAAAAACACCACAAAAAGGCTGCCACTCGCCACATTAGTTAAGGGCATCGGCCTCCGGATTACTTAACGGCCTCTGGCCCATTTTGTGTGGCCCACATTGCTGGTGACAAATGTAAATTTGGATTTGGCCAACAACTCTATTACCCAGTCGCTCTCTTTCTCTCTCTCACTCTCTATTTCTGTCTCTTTCGGGATTTTCGCCAGGCCTGTAATTGAAAAGCGTCCGCTGCTAATTGACTGGTCGAGTGACTGGCTGACAAGCACACATGGAAACACTTTCCGCCACCCACAATCGACCCCCCATTTGGCCGGTTCTGTGAGCGAAAGATATTGTCTTGCCACGAACACACATTAAAAATGCGCGAAGGATAAAATAAAGCTGCAGGAAATCATTCACTCTGGAGTGTGAATTAAAATTAATCAATCGAAGTTAGGAGAAAGTAAATGGCTCACAATGAAAATAATAATAAAAATAAATAATAGCAACTTCGGTCCCCTTTCAACTTTAGCCGCAAATCAAAACATTTGCTTTACTTTCGCTCCCTGCCAGGGCATATCCAATAATGAAAGCCGGTGAGGAGTGCCCTTCCTTCAAGAATTGTATCTAAAAATAGGGAATTCATGAGGACATTTGATCATAGTGATAAGTAAGTCCTATTAAAGGAAAATAATTTGTTGTTTAATAATTATAAAGATAAATACGTTCTAGAAAATGTTCTTTAATCTAAAACACCAACATTTTTATTAATATAAATATTTGATGTATATTTATTTTGTGATAAATCCCTAACAAAACTATAAAAACAAAGCCCGAACTTTAAACCCTGGCTCTGCGTTGTATTACTTTGACTCTGTGTGTGAACTGGAACATGTTAACTGAAGTGCCTGTGTGTGTGCTTGTTCTTGGCCTTCTCTATTTTGGCTTTTGTCTGACGGCGGCGGGACTTTAACTGCGAGCAATATTGAGTGGATTTTTTGCCCCTTGCTGTTTTTTTTTTGTTTGCCATTTTTTCATTCGAATTTCTCGTCTTTCCCAGGGCAGCTAGCTTCTTTTTTCGTCCTGTTTTTTTCCTGCTTCCTTTTTTGTTATATTTTCTTTTTTTTTTTTTTTTTTTTTGCCTTCTTTTTTTGTTTTCAGCGGAATGTCAGAGATGGTGGACTGCCCAAGGGCCGTCAGAGGTTAAGGGTATCTACTATGTATCTGCTGGCATCTGCCAGAAGGCGTTAAGTGTTTGAATTTAGTTAGTGCAAAGGGGATTCTGTTTCTGCCTTACCCTCTGCCTGTTGCCATCAATTGAATTTACTGCGATTTATTGTTATGGCATTCGGCACACACACACACACACTCTCTGAGCCAGACAGTTATGCGGCTGTTTATCCCGAGCCATACGTGGCGTATGCGTTATATTTGCAGGGAGAAGAAGACGCCTTTGAGAGGAGAGATTGAGGGACAGGACCCATTGTCCTAGCTTGTTGGCTTCCTTTTTCCCTTTCGGCAAATCAACTCAGGCTAAGGCCAAGCCAAGTCATTGCGCAATTTAGCAGCTCGATGCACTCGGAGCCAGGAGGGGAAGAGCAGGGAGGGAAACGCAAGGCTGGCAGGACTTGGTGGTGCATCTATCATAAATACACGCTAGATGCGATTTATGGCCAAACTTAAAATCACCGAAAGCAAGTGCCCAAAGTGGATAAGCTAATGGTGAGCTGGGAGGAGGAAGAGCAGAGATGGAGCGATGGAGAGTAGAGTTTCCTCCACTCAGTTCCGAGGCGAAGACGAGACGTTGAGTTGAGAGAAATTGTGGGGTCACTTTCGGGGTCACAAAACGAGCCTAAAGCGAGCCTCCACTCAGATGGGAAGCTGTGTGTGTGTGCGGGGTCGGAACGAATGCAAAAACTATGCCGGAAATACGTGCTTAGCATGCAAAGGCACAACAACAGGAGACGGATGAACAGACATAGACACACACGGATGGACACACACAGGCACAGACACAGACACAGGCAGACTGAGGCGGAGGCTGTGTGTGTGTGTGTGTGTGTTCTCCAATACCAGTGCATAAGCACAGACAGACGCACACATGTGGCACATAAACCGCTTAACAATGCCACTTCCGCTTTTGGCATGCGGTTGCCCCAATGCACACCGGGCACAGTGGGCGGAAAATGACTATTTCGGACTGAAAAAATGTAGATCTTCATCTGGGATACTTTTTATTTATTATCCTATTAATATTTATTTATTATTTACTATTTATTATTGTTATATTCTTCCATTTATCATAATTAGTTAGCTTGCTGAACACAAATCAGCTTTCTAAAATGTTCCCTCACCATACATTTTTGAAAGAAAGTTAAATAGATTGCGTTTGCTTACGAAAAAGTCTGATTTAAGATTATAGAAAATACTTTTAATGTCATCAATAGAGTTTTTCCATAACGTTAGGAATAAAAAGGGAATAAAGATGATTTTTACAGATGAACATTGAACTTTACGACATGTATGTATTATTATATATACTAAATATATTATATATATATTATATATTATATAGGTATACTAAATAAAATCATAGCGAATAAATTGTATTAGCTAAACACAAATAGTTTTCCTTTAACTATCCAACTTAATAAGTTTTTAGAACGTTGAAAGAGTTAAACTTTAAATGAAAGTCAACGGCTTTATAAAGAAATTTACCATATTTTCTGCTTAAATATGTTAAACAAATATAATATATAATATATAATATATTTTATAAGTAAATATTCGAATTTTAACTGAGAAACTTGAACATGAAATGCACAGTTGGGCATTTTTAGGGGGTGTTATGCCTTAATTTCGGTGGCCACTGTTCCGTGTTTTCTCTTCGGTTAGAGACGTCAGTTGCTGAATTGTGGCCGCTTTTGTTGTTGTTGGTGCCATTGTTGTTGTTTATGTTACTCACGCTTTTTGTGCACACACGTACACACACACGCACACGAATACACACTAAACGGGAAGGATTTTCGGGCCATACAAGAGCAGCGCATATTTTCCACATTTTCACAAGTTGAGCCAGCCTACAACGCTGATGTCGCCTCGGCTTATGCAATCTTTTTTCTGTTTCTTTTTTTTGTCATTTTTAAGTGATATTTTGTGGAGTTTGAATTTGAGTCTCAGTGTTGTTTTTTTGGGGCCTCATAAATAAGCATTTTCCGTGTCTCAATGTCAGAATTATTTCCATTACATTAGTAACAGCCGAGCATCTGGTTTAGATTGTCCCCTGAATTTCCACTTGAATTGGCAAGCAAACAATGTTGCTGGCCAGCTTCTTGGGTTTTATGGGTTAATTAAAGGCAAATATTAGAGTCAGGACATGAGGTAATTAATATTAATTTATTTCTAGAGAAGAAGTAAGTGTTTGAAGCGGAAGGAAAGCCAGGAAAAACATGTTAAGAAGTTAAGGAAAAACTTAAAGAAAGACTGGTTTAAGGTAAAGAGAAACGTTAAGAATATTTCCTTTATAAAAGAATAAATTCAAATAAATTAAAAAATAACTTTTACCATAATTTAATATTACTATTTTAGGGAGAATTAAATTCCGTACCTTTTTTTTCCAAATAATACAAAATTCTGGCAATAATTCAATGGCTGGCGAAGTTATTCTTACTGCCTGTGGCCATAGTTTTTGGTTTGTTGATTTTAAAGTTATAAATCTTGAATGCAATTTCCTTATTGTTGGTCCTCCTTTACCCCTCTCCCACCCCCCCAAAAGAGTCAAAGTTTCGCCTACCCCTGACGGGCCACTGAATGTTTAATGAGCAAATATTTGTGCCAAACATTGAACAAGAGGAAGAAGTGCCAACTCAGCAATGGGGGAAACCCCTATTGCAGCCAGCCCCCTGTAAACAATAAGCAGATTGAGGCATTTGTGGCATAAGTTATTCATAAAACCACCCCCGTGCCCCTCCCCAAGGCATTCAACTTAACTTCCAGAACGCCACTTGAACTAATTCCCAAATATTAGCTAAGCAAACTTCTTTGCAAAACTTTCCAGCGGTGTGCAGTGAGTGTGAGCGTGTGTATGTGTGTGAGTGACCGGCAAAAATCAAAGTCAGCCCCTAGCCCCCAACCCTCTTGGGACGCCACTGTGTCACCTCCACCGCAATTGCCGCAAGAGCACACACCCACCACACCCACCACACACATTTGTGATTTTTAGCAATTAAGAAAATTCGAAATATTTGCAGAAAGCCAGCTAGGCAGGGGCGGCGGTCTACTGAATTATTAAACAAATGGGAGGGGGGCCCCAAGGGGGCAGCTTTTCCAAGAAGGCAAGGGGGGGTATAGTGAAAGTCTCGTAGCAAATATTTGCATGCAACACTTGCTTACATTAAACAAACTTGAACACACACACACAACACACAGGTTGCAGCGACCTCAGGGCTCACCCTCAAACGAACCCCATCGCAGACACACTCGCACACATCCCTGTTGCAGTCTCCACACCCCTTAAGCCCCTCCCCTCCTGATCAGTGCTGCCCCAAGAAAAAATTCCTCGAATAAAATCCAATGGCAAAAGCTGGTAAATAGTGAAATAAGATCAAATTTATATAGGTATATTTTTTAATTATAGAAAGAGTGCCTGTTTTTCTTTAATTATTTAATTTTAAGTGATATAAAAAACTGTAGAAATATATATATTTTATATAAATTCATATATATGTATACATATGTATTTTGATAAGCTAAAATTATGGCTAAATATGGGAAAATCTAAAGGACTTGTGATGTGACCCTTCTACAAAAAACAAGGCTTTAATTTGATGCTTTTTAAATAATTGTGGTTTGACCATGCTTCTCAAAATGAGGTTTCAATTAGGAAATTTTCAAGAATGAAGTTTAAATTGGGGAATTTTAAAAGCATTTTAGGTACAATATTAGTTCTGTAATTAATAGATAAATACAAATGTGTAAATAAGGTTCATTTTAGCAAAAGCTGTAAAATACTTTGCTTTCTCACAAAAAGGAGAAACATAAAAATGTAGGAATAGAAAGCAAAGACAAGCAGCTACCAAACTGTGATTTTCCTAGTAAAACTGGTAGAGTTTTTCCCTCCAAACCGACACCAATGCGACTGTGGACAGCATATATATCTCAGCGATAATTAAGCACACATTATGAACGCTCATCTGGGTATCGCATTCACATGTACGAGTATTCCCCCGTGGGTGTTCCATGCCCTGTGCCCCGTGTGCCCCGTGTGCCTCTTGTGCCGGTGTTTGCGGCATAAATAATGTTGCCCAGTTTTGGGCAGGATGTGTGTGTGTATTCTCTGCACACTGACCGTGACACGTGAAGGGGTCCTGGTCCTGCAGCTCATTCACTTTCGGCTTCAAGTCAACGCGCGCATTGCGGCGCTCAAATGACCCAGAAACCGATTTTAGGACTCTAAACAAAAACTAGATCCTCAGTTTACAGGATTAACTAGTATTGTGCATTAGTTTACCAAATTTATAGAATATTTTTTGGAAAATGGGAGTTAATAAGGACAGGATCATTGAAAGGTTGAACTTGAAGAAATTTTTATTTTAAGGAATTTTGGAAAATCATATGAAAACTTCTTTAATTTTAAATATTTAAAACCAAAACTAAATGAGCCACAAATTAATGAAATCTACTCAAAAACTAGTGGAAAATGTTGAATTTTTTTAAGGGAAATATAAATTAATGACAGGAAAAATGATATTTCACAAGTTGAAGCATATTAAATTTTAAATAATTTAACATTTAAGGAGAGTTAAATATGGATGAAATTGGAAAAGTGAATAATTTGATTTAGTCCTTAATTGTTTTTCCATTCTCGCTGATTCTCCAGATCTTTGTCTCGTCTCGCCGAGATGTCAATAAACTTTTTGGGCTCTGATTTCTCACTGACACCCAAGATCCTGGCAGGAGGCGGGACTCCGCCGCCACACATGCACTTAAAAGTGTATTCGTGTAACACGTAAAAGGACTTAAAATGAAGGTGTGCATAACTAAATAAATTCTATCAGCGGCAGCAGCGGCGGCGACACATCCTCTCCGTGTCGCCTCCGTTTTCGTGCCCGGCCAGAAACATGTGGGACAGGCCTCCCAAGTGGGACAAACACTATTTCTGCCTGTGACACCAAAAGAAAGCCAAGAGAAAGGAGGAAAGGATAAAGAAAAAAGAGGAGAAAGGAGATGGGAGAAACTTAAAAACTAAGAGCAGGAGGACGAGGAGGAGCAGAAGGGGGCATAAAATTGTGTTAAGCGTTGATTCTTTTGTTTTTGACTCTCCCCTCTCTCTCTCTTTCCCCCTGTGGGTGTTTCTTGTGCCCCGGAACCCTTTCATTTGGCGCCTTTCTACTTTACTGCCTGGTGGCATGCATGTCTAAGATGCAGCCGCCACGCCCCCCCGAAAACGCCCTCTTACGACCGCCCCAGAAACCAGGCAGTCGTCGCCCCATTCCTCCCCGGCTGCAAATTTGTGCTACTTTGTCTTTTGTGTCAAACAACAGCGACAAAAAATACAACTAAAAGCGGTCTGGTTAAGTGTATGGGTCTATAAATACCTTAAAATATTTATTAGTATTAATTAATTAGTTTTAATCTTAAAAATGCTCAAGCCAGAAAGTTCTTCCTTTGAACTTTCAGAGTCTGCAAGGGGTTCTTTTAATTGACAACAAAAATATTTTTAAACAATTTTAAATGTACTATGCAGATTTATTAAGCCAATTTGAAATTACAGCTTTTTTGACTTAGTTGTGGGTTTTTTAATTTTGACCTATCCAAAAAATGTGCAATTATAATTGTCATATATTTTTAATTTAGGTCTTAAAATCGTAGGTAAATATTTGAAATCAATGTATTAAGAAAACCTTTTTTTCCTGAAGACTTAAACGATTCTTCCGCCTAAACCCCATGTATTTTATATACCCTAACTAAACCCAAATAAAGGGTACAAGAAATTGCTGCCGCCTAAAATATTTCAGCCCAAAAACACAAAGTTTTGCTTCTTGGCAGCGTTGTCGTTGTCGTCGCTGTTGCTAGAGGAGAGTGTGGAAAAGCGGCCAAAAAAGGAAAATAGTAGAAGTACTTAATAAAACAAAGACACGGCGTGGGCGTCATCATCATCATCATCATCATCATCACGCTGCACTTTTTGCATACTCCTTCCCACTCCAGGCAGTGTGCCCCTTCTAGTTTTTATTTCGGCCAGTGTGGCCAGCGCAACAAAAAAACAACAAGAGTGCCGTGAGTTGCCTTGCCTTCGTTTCACTTTCCTCGGCTCTCCCCTTTTTTCGATTTGCTGAAAAATATGCAAATTGCATGAAAATCTGGCGCTTTCTTTCTTTTTTTTTTCGCTGTTGTTTGTGTTGGATATTCATTTTTCGTGCCCGTTTTTTTTTTTTGCTTCTCGGTTTAGAGCCATGATCCCCTCTACGTGGGAGCAAACAAATTCTTGTAAGCTTTAATTTTGCATTCGAAATGGGAGCATTTATTTCAGCCAAAAGATAAATATCAAGAATATAATTACTAAACAATAGCAGTGAAATAAATGTGAGAAATTCACTGAACTGGTGTCATAGCGCAGCTTTCATCTTTCTGGCACTTCACGGCTTTATTAACTTCCCGCGGAATGCCAACTACATAGAACTCTGGCTCCCAACTGGACTCATAACTTGCACTGCCATTAGGAGAGGGAGCTGGGGCCAGGAGCAGGAGCAGGGAGCAGGATTCGCTGCAGGACCCACTGGAAGCTGTATCGCCTTACGTGACGTGGGCTCAGCCTTAAGTTGCGCCTTATGACGGCGGTGGCGGCAGCAACTTCGTTTACACTTTCAGAGCAAAACCCACTTGACCTGCCATTACGGCTGCTCTGCACTCTGTCCCCCAAGGCAGTAGCACTGCGAGAAAAAATCAGGTAGAGCTTGTAAAGAGGTAAAGAATTAAAAAGGAATAAATACAATATTACATCAAAAATTTCAAAAAATATTTTAAATAATAAAATTTCTTATGTTTTTTATGGCCCTTTAAAGTTGAAAGAATTTATTATCTTATTTGTTATCCTATCTATAATGACAAAATATTTTCAAATACATTTAAATTGATTATTAAACAGTCAAAATTATTATTAAATTAATTAATTTAATTATCTTATATTTTATGTGGATTTTATAAGTTGTAAGCCTCAGTTAAAGCTTGAGAAATGTATTAATCATCTCTTGAACATTCTTAAATAATTAAACATTAATTTGGGTGTTCCTAAATTTTGTAAGAATTCTATTACGTATTTTATTAGCTTTTTCAACGTATTATTTTCGTTTACAAATTATTAAAATAATAAATTATGATATTTTCCATAAACTATGAGGTTATGTACAAGCTTAAGTACTTTATTAAGAATTGAAAGAAAATCAAGTATTTACAAAGAGAGATATATGTACTAAAGTAATAATTGCTACTCATTTTCTTTCGGTGCAACAGCCCAGCTTCAGGGAAGTTAGCGCCGCCCATTGATAAAGCGAAAAAGAGGGTAAAATATGGAGTAAGTGCGCTTCAGCCATTAGCACAGTACTTTTGCACTTTTTTACACTTATTTTTTTTAGTCTTTTTTGCCCGGTGTTTGTGCTGTCGACAGTGGCTTTTCCTTGAAGGAGGTGGAAATCCTTGGCTGGCTCTGGGCTCTGGGCTCCAGCTCCTTGCTCCTTCCTCTTGCCAAATTGTTATGCAAAATCTGCATAATACATTATGTAATTATGAACGTGACAAAAGTATATTTCCATGCTCCTGCCGGCTCCCCTCTCTCTCCCTCTCGCCTCGTGTTCGCATCTCCTCTTCTGTTGTCCCACCGGGCGTATGCGCAATATTCGTTTTTGCATTTAATTTTGCATAAACAAGATTTAATTAGTTTCTGCGGATATCCTGGCGCCCAGCTCCTTGCTCCGTTGCCATCGGGTTACAGCAAATTATTTCACACCATTTCACTTGTGTGTTTGACTTTGGTTCGAAGCTCACTGGAAATGTACTCAATTAATTGTAATTTATATAAACACACATATTTATCCGAGGATCTAGGAGGTGTGTGTGTGAGTGTGTGTGTGTGTTTACCCTAACCAACACACACACGGACACAATCATCAGCATATGTCAACAATCAGGCAGGATGTGTAGCCCAGCCAACATTGTTTGGCCAACTAGGAAATATTAATTGAAGTGATTAAATAAGTCACTAGTTGCTTAATTTAAGTGCCAAGTGTTTAATGTGTAATATATTATTTATTATTTATTATTATTATCTTTATATTTAATTTAATGTGGTTATAATTATGTATAAGGCAGATTAATAATTAAACAATTTACTAAAAATGGTATAAACAAATCTAGAAAATTAATAGAAAATTTTATATCAGAACAAATTAATTATTTACTTAATTAGTATCTAAGAAACGTATACAAAAATCTAAAGATATTCAGAAAATGTAACTAATTAAAATGATTTAATTAATTGTTTATAAAAGAAAAATTAATTAATTAATTTTATATTAAAGAACATTCAATTGATCAATTGTAAGTTATAAAATTAATGAATTATTTATTAAAATAGAGCCTAGAAAATGTTGTACTAAAATCTAAACGTTTTGTATAGTCCAAAAAACAAAATAGCCACACTCACTTAGCTTAAACTACAATTCCCAACTGATTCTAGCCTCTCACTCTGCATATAGGGATGCTGCTACTGATAAGCCTGAAGCTTGTTTTTTCTTCGATTTTTTTCGACTTCAAGTACTTAAGAAGTTCATTTTCTGACCTTCAATTTAGGCGTATATTTTACTAGATTTACAATTAGGTTTTCTGGGTGTTTAAAACAGACTTTAAAATTTATTAGCGCTGCATTTTTAATTGATTGCATTACTCATTTATGCATTTTAATTGCTAATTAATGCAGAAATTACACAGGAATCGGGGGATAAGCGAGGGAAGAGAGCTCGCTGGATTTATGTATAATTAGCGGTGGAGCATTAGGCAGCTGTGTGTGGGTGGGTGTGTGTGTGCTGTGCACAACAATTTGCATAAACAAATAGGAGCAATGAGCGGCAGGTGGGCGTGGCCAGCCAACTGTCCGAATAGAAAGTTGCCGGCAAAAGGCGGAAGTTCATTTTATGGCGCTGTCTCTTCCGGTTTGCTCTGTGTATGTTTTCAGGGGGTGTGTTTAATGAGCCGTTATTTATTACCTTGGCCTTTTAATTTATGTGTGTGTGTGCAACAAATTAGAGGCCAAGAGGCCGGTCCTAATGCCCTTTTTCAACTATATTTGCAAGTATTTGTGCAAATTGCTACGCCAGACAGCAAATAACACAACACAAAAAACACAAATCACCAAAGTAAACAAAGGGAATAATGGCTGAAAAGAGGTGGAAAATAAGGCAGGAGAGGGAGGAGGAAAACCTACAGCCTGCAGGAGTAATTGAAGCTCTTCTCTAGCCAAAGGTATGCCATGAATTTAATAATAAACAAGGTACAAGTTCCACGAAAAATTATTTACAGGCAGGAGTGTGGGTTAAATAATTTCCAAAAATTCTAGAAACTCTAGAAATTCAAGAAATTTCAAGAAATAAAAATCTAACTTAACAAAATAAATGCAGGACTTCAGGCAAAACTTTTGCAGAATACAACTTTTTCAATAAGTCACTCACTCACCACAACTTTCTACTGTCAATGGCAACACAACGGGGCTAAATAGGACTAAACAGGACCCAGCGGAGGGGCAAGTAAACTCCCCTTGGATATGAGCGATTTGAGTCCTTATTCTCCTTTTCCAGCTCTTCATTTTCTCGCCGCACTTTCCACCAGTCAGTAAACATGCAACTGACATTAATGCCTCACACATATTATATATGTACAAGTTATGAAAACTCAAGGAACCTCAAAGCAACTCGCGGGCAAAAAAGAAGTGCCAACACTCAGTAGTGGGGAAAATGGTTAAAAGGGAAATGGGAAATTTGTTGTGTAAGTAAGTGAAAAGCCAAAAAAAACCAAAGAAAAGCGAAAAACGGCGACGTACAGTGGGGTGTGTGTGTACGCTTAAGGATAAGCAGGATCTCCTCCTCCTCCTTGCGCGTAATGAAGACATTCCCCAACTTTCAGGCACTGAAACTAATTTCGGCAACTGAGCAGCAGGGCGGAGTCTCAATATCCCTCGCCTCCTAGGCGGGGAGGGAGGCGTGGCAGCAGCAAGAACATAAATTAAAATGTTAGCTAAAAGTTTTTGCCGCTAAAATGGCGCAGCAAAGGAGTCTGCCCGGCGGAAGGGGTGGGGTTGGGGCAGAGGAGGCTGCAAAAGAGTGTAAATGACACTTAACACAATTAAATAAGCATTTAAAGTTGCACAGCCTCAATTCGCACACGAGTGTGCGTGAGTGTGCGCGTGTGTGTAGCATGCATTACTGCGCTGCATATTAAATTGGTGGTGTGCCAAAAAGTAGGCTACAGCAAAGGAAGTAGGAAGTTGAGACGAAGGACCACAAAGGGGTTGGGAATTTTAAGCAAACGAAATTTCAACATTATAATTTTCAAGTTAATATCGAGCTATTTTGATAAATACAACAAATTATATTTAAACGACTCACCTTGTGGTTTCAAATAACTTAAAGGCAATAAAAACGAATAAGATTCCCTTAACTTAATGATTCCCAATTAATAATAAACCGATTTCGGGCCAGAACTACTACAAGTATGTAAAACTTCCCCACTTCAGTCCCTTCTGCAGCTTTTAGCTCGTTTTAAAATACAAACAAGGCTCCGTTTTAGCAGGAAACAGAACAAAGACACACCGGCCACAACATTTTGCTCTAAAAACAAACAAACATAAGAACGAAAGCTAACTTCGGAAAGCCGAAGTTTGCGTACCCTAGCAGTTTAAAGTTAGATTGGAAGACCGAATTTAAAATAGATCAAAACTAAGCCTGAAGTGCATTATTGGCAAGCGACTCGGCTGTTGATGCTGATCAAGAATATATAGGATTTATAAGGTCGAAAATGACTCCTTCACTTCGTTGCAAGCTTCTAACTAAAATTATAATTCCCTGCAAAAGGGTATATTGCGTGCGAGTGTGTGTTTGTGAAAAGTGCAAAGTGTGCGGGGCAGTTAAGGATTTATGCGCTCGTTAAGGGCAGTTTCATGCTGCTTTTTATGTGTCATGTGTGCTGCTTCCGGTGCTTTTAGCAACCCCTTAAGCCATCTGCTTCGCCTGTTGCTGCAGTTTGGTTGAACTAATCATACATGATTCAGTTTGTTCGCTGGTCACACTGAGAAGTGCGTGGCAAGTGGAAGCTGGAAGCTGGAAATGAAACAATAAACTGGGAGAACAGCTTGCAACCGTGGGCATTTCCACATTTATCATTTAAAAGCTTGACTTTTAGTAGCACAATTCAGTGATAATAAAGCACGAATTTAAAATAGATAAACCTTCTAATATATGGAGTTATTTATATTTCTTTTACTTTTAAATATTACAGAATTTCCACTTAAGATGAGTTTAAATATTACTTGCTCAATGCCATACGTTCATTCTGCGTTCCATTGAATTTTCTGTTGCAATTCTTTCCCCCTCTCCTCTCTGAAGCAAAACAAAGTCAGGGGAAAGTCAACCAACAAAAAGAAGATGAAGAAAAATTACGGTTTAGTTGGGTTTTTGGACTCGCCAAGGACCAAATAAATGACGTGTATAAAAATGGTAAAAACGTAAATAAGGCGAGGGAGCCAAGAGGAAAATCTATGGAAAAGCTGTGAGTGAAGAAGAAGAAGAAAGCAAAAATAAAAAGGAAAACAAACTCCACTTCCGAAAAACTCTGTGCAAACATTTTATGGCACTTTTGGCTTATTTTCTGCTGCTGCTGCTGCTGCTGCTGCACACACGGAGGAGGACTTTGTTGCAAGGTTGCCGTGGCCCACAACCACCCTTTTACAAACACCCCCTCGCCATCCCTCTTGCCAATCCACAGGAGGGGGGCTCCCTCCCAGCTAGCAATAACTGTTGACAATCTTTGGCAACTTTTGTTAGCCTCAGATTCTTCGCTTCAAAACTTTCGGGGGTTTTAAAGCCCCTCTTTACCCCGTTTGCCACCGCCATTGCCAACGACAACGACTTCTCTTTCAATCCCTTCCATTTTCCACTCGCTCTCACTCACTCTCTCTCCTCTTTATTATGCCCAGCTTCTGCTTCTGCTTCTTCTTCTTGCTTTGCCATCACGCACATCGACGGAAATCGATCTCATCACTTATGCAAAATGTGACGCAGTTAGTCGGTAAAATTTATACGGGGGACCGTAGTTTATACGTGTATATGTATGTGACCCTTGATAAAAAAACGACTCCCGCCTGCCGCTGCCCCCTGAAAAATCTCCAAAAAGCAAGTTGTTTATCCCTGGCGAAGGATTACCCCAGCAAAATACGAGTACGCGTCAGTGCAACGTGTCTTCTGCCATCATTTCTTTGCTTTTTCCGCCTGAGATCCCCGCTATTGAGATTTCAACCTTAAAAACTGCATAAAATTTCAAATATTTATGCTGGCGCTGATGAGTTTAAGAACGCGGGGGAGGGGCAGATGGCGGGGGGGAGCGCAAAGTCACGAATGAAAATACCCAAGATACAGTTCAACATTTACGAGATGTTGCCAAGGTGAGCGATACGCAAACACACACGACGACCAGAGGGGCTTAAGCACTGAGCGAAAAAATGTGCTGATTGAGAACAGAAAACAGGTGTTGAGTGAGAAGCAATATTAAATTTATTTAATCATTATTTAATGGTTTATTTAATGAAAAAGAATATTTTTCTAAATGCTTTGCAAAGTCCGCTATTGCAATTCCTGCGCTCTCTATTTCTCTCGCTCTTTAAGCTCACTCAGTCATCGCTCTCACTGTTTGGCTAGTCGAGTAATGCAAATCCAGCGTTCTTAAATGTCACTCAGTTAACGTTCTCACTGTTTGGCAATTTCTAGTATTGCAGCTCCAGCGCTCTTTCTTCCTCTGGCTCTTTGAGCTAATTTCGTGATCGCTCTGACTGCCTGGCAAAGTAGTAGAATTTCAGCTCTCTCTCTCGTTCATTAAGCTCACTCAGTTATCGCTCGCACTGTTTGGCTAGTCCAGCATTGACTTTCTCTCGCTCTTTAAGCTCACTCAGTTCACGTTCTCACTGTTTGGCAATGTCCAGTACTGCAGTTCCCGCGCTCTTTCTTCCTCTGGCTCTTTGAGCTAACTTCGTGATCGCTCTCCCTGCCTGGCAAAGTAATGGAAATGCATCCCTTCTCTCTTTCATTAAGCTCACTCAGTTATTGCTCTTACTGCCTGGCTAAGTCCAGCTTTGCAGTTCCAGCGCTCTCTTTCTCTTTTGTTCTATACTCCCACCCCGGAATTGCATTTCTCTCGCTCCCCCGCTCAGTACTCTTGCAACTTTCACTCAAGTTGACTGCTTCCTTTCTCTCAGTGTGCTGGAATGGGTCCGTGTGGTACACAATCCGAGCTGTGACAGGACGAGAATGCAACCGCGATGTCTTTGACTCTGCCCCGACTGGTCGTGCTCCTGGTGCTGCTCCTGCTACTGCTGCTGGCCAGGATCCTCTGCCGTGTCAACTTCAGCTGCCATGGCAGTTGCCAAAAAAAAAAGAATGTCGGCAAAGCGGAAACACATACAACCGCTCGCTGTCCCCCTGTCTCGCTGGGAAAACTTCTTCCTCGACTCTCCTGTGTTGCTTTATTTCCTTTTGGCTTTCGGCTTTTATTTTTCTTTTTTTGTTATTTGTGTGTGTTTGTGTTTTTTAAATTGTATGCAAGATTTATTAAGATTTAAAAGCTTTTATGTGTGTTGCTGTCAATTGTTGTTGGCTCACTCACTCGCTCACTCAATGACAGGAGCGACAGGCAGGGGCAGCAGCAGGAGGGGCAGCAGCTGAGGGACAGATGTGACGTGCACACGTGTTTGTCCTTTAATTTCCTTTGCCACAAAACTGTTGTTATTGCAACACTTTAATTGAAATTTGTCCCAATCCCAGTCGCTTCCATTTTCCACTTTTCTGTTCTACCTCTCTTCTGCTCCCTCCCTCTCTCTCTCTCTCTCTCTGCTGGAAGCAGCAGTCCGGGGCGATCGGAGTGCCTGGAGATTGCTCATACGCACTGTGTGCGGTCTCTGACCGTAGAATTAATATTATTATCATGAACCATAAGTGTCGGGCCTAGTGCCTCCTGCACTTGTGTTTGTTTTCGTCCTGGTTTTGTCTTCTAATTGGATTCTGACTGTGTCCTGCCTGGCTGCCAGATTTTTTTTTCTGTTCTTAGTTTGTTATGAGAAATGCATCTCCTGCAAAGGGGAATGCAAGGTGAAACTGTTTGCCTGGGCTTTTGTTTGCCCATCAGAAATCGTTCATCTATCCGTTTGCGTGTCCCTTTGGCCTTACTTCCTTTCGTGTCCTCTCCTGTCCTGTCCGGCAATGTCCTGTCCTGTCTTGTCCGGCACTGTCCCAACCAAAGCGAAATTAGTTTTTATTGTCCATTACGAATGTTTCAAAATGTAATCGCATTAAATGGCAAATGGTTATCGATAAACGACAAACGATAATTGCACTGGGAGTTGTGGGAATTATAATTGCATATCCACAAGCAGGCCATAAAAACGTGAAAGGGGTTTCGGTTTAGTTTTAGCCTGTTATGTAGGGTTATAGTCTATGTGCCTCGTGCTTTCCCTTGATTGCTTTGCCCTACTTGAGGTCCTTGCTTGCATAGACTTGATTGCTACGATTATTTGTTGCCTATAAAGGACATAAACAAGACCCTCTAACTTGAGTTGTTTGTTTCTGGTTTTAAGGCATTTTTAAAGCAATTTTTAGGTAGATTAATTAATTCTTGAAACTTTGAGTTTAAGAAAGAATTGCACAACTAGTAACTTAACTTATGCTTCAGGTATGAGCATGTCTGTCTGTTTCATAGACCGATCACTGCCTTATTTTTTTGAAAGGGAGGTCTAGGTCCTCTCCCCCGAAGAGCGACTGATCTCACAGTGTGCCCAACTTAACCCGCTACACTTGGTACTTCTTTTTTTTTACGAGTCCTCTCACTCGGTTTAGTTTGTTGTACCAATTTACCATATATATGTTTATGCTCGTTTATATCCCCACACGACCGTGCATAGCTGACGGCACTTAGCTTAACCAACTGAAATGCACACAACATTAACTGGCAGCAATGGGGGCGAGGGATGCAGCGACATTATCATATCTTATTACAGCCATTCGCCAGTTATCCGAATGACGAGCAGGAGCAGGAGCAGCACCAGAAGCAGGAGCAGGAGTCTGTGCAAGTCCTCCTCTGCCACTGCTGGCAACACTTAACTCCATAAAGCCTCCGCCGTGGAGCATAAATTGAAATTTAAATGAATATGCCAAAAGGAGAGGGGAGAGAACGAGGCAAGGGAAAATAATACAAAAAAAAACAGGAATTTCCCCTCGTTGGCGTTGGAAAAAATAACGGCAACAGCTGGCAATCATTTGATTATGTTTTTGGCTGTCATGTGGGTGTTGTGTGAAGGTTATGTTGTGTTGCCTTCCGCCTGGAGGCCGCCAATGCAATGGCGTTTGGTTCGACAAGCCGACAAAAAAAGGAGACAATTAACACGCCATGTGTATAAAGAGCGGCCGCAGGGCCACAAAATGATTTGCATTAAAAATGCTCATTAACTACGGCATATCAGAGACCCCAGCATCCCCTCCTCCTCCGCCTCGAGGTCAGCAGTCCCGGCGCCTGTTGTTATGCAATGGCTTTTTCGCCCAGAGGCCATGCAGCCAAAGCAACAGCAACAAAATATAAACTACAAAAAAATCCAACGAGCCAGCGTGAACGAGAGTGAGATTAAAGCGGAAAAAGCTAGCATAGAGCTAGGTTGAACATTTTGCACAGTTCAAGCCGAAGTCGGAATGCCCTAAGAACTAGCAAAAGGGGGGGAATAAATAATTAAAAGCATATGAAAGAAATACAACATAAGCATTCAATTAATTTGGTATTTATTAAACTGTTTTCATTAATTAATTTAATTAAAGGTCCTTGGGGTACAGACTTCTGTTTGAGGTTAAATCACTCATACGCACTGTTCCACAATTAGCTAAACCTTTAGATTTTTAAAACAATTTTAATTAAAAATAATACCTATAACAAATACACAACAATTCTGTATTATTTTAATAATTTCTTGCAACATTTTTAAAGCCTCTCTTTCTGTTTTAATAAAATCACTCATACGCACTGTTTAACTTTAACTTCAGTATTTCAATTTTTGAATATGTTTTCCAATATAAATAATACACATAATGTATGCACTATATATCTTTATAATATAAATAATTTTTCCTGAGCTTTTTATTAAAATTACTCATACGCACGGCTTGACATTTATTTAAATGTTCCAACCAATAAATCAGCAAGATTCTGTATGATTAATTATTACGGTTATTAAATCGTTTTAAAGCGTTTGTTTTAAAAAATTGCCTATGAATATACATAGAATAAATTTTAGAGCTATTATTATACATAAGTTCCCTCTTAGCTATATCACTCATACGCACTGGTCAACCTGGCATTATATTTTTAAATAATTAAATTCAAGGCACATCATAAAAAATAAATACCCAACATACATGTATAATTATTATAATTTGCTTTTCTGCCCCCAAGAAGACCAGACAGACAGACAGACAGACAGACAGACAGACATGCCCCATGCACAGCAGGGCATTATAATAACATGGCGCTTGCAACATTTAGCTCTATGGCACGTTTTTTATGGCTTTTACTTTGCCTTTTGCCTTTAACACGATTTTAAATTGTGCTCGCAATTAAATATTTAAATTGTATTTTATACACCCCGGCACCCGTACGTACGGGTATATGCACATATATACTTGCGTTTTTGAGTGCCAGAGCCAGAGTCCGCTTTAAGTGCGGTCAATTTTCAGTAATTTGTGTGCGGTTTTTATGCTTGCCGAGCTCAAAGCGCACTTCAATTATTCAGGAACTCGACGCGCGAACTCGAACGTTTACTGCTTGAGACATATTTGTGTGACCCACATTGTATGCTGAAATTTAAGGTTGTCGTTGTCGTTGTCCCTTTGCCGCTGAGGTTGAGCCAGAAACCGGAACAGGAAACGGAAACGGAATCGGAAGCGGGGTGGGTGTGTGTGTGTGTGGGTGGGTTGGAATATATTTGAAATTTATCATTTGCGGTTGCATAATTGAAATATTAAATATTTATAATGTGACATTTACCTGGGCTCCAAACGAGATCTGTCTGTCTGTCAAGCGAAAAGATTTATGAACATAAATATACATCATTTATTTATTAGGTTTAGTTGAGGGTTGTTAGGGTATTATTTTGAGAGGATACGTATATATTTCATAAAAGAAATATGTAATTTATATGTTTAAATAATTTTCCATTTATTCATTGAAAAGTTTGCTTCGGTATTTATTACAATTTGATTTTTAACAACTAAGTGAGAGCTTTATTACGTTTGTTATATTTCTTTTAACTGTATGAACTAAGAATATATAGAACTCAATATATAATGTTTAGAGATTAATTCCTGCCTTTCAATGATTTGTGTATATATTTTTAGAAAGGTTTCCCTTGATATTTATTTAATTATATTTTTACAACTAAGTTAAAAATGTGTTACATTTTATATTTGTTTCACTTGTAGGAACTAAAAGCCACTTCAAATAGAACTCTCGATAATTGATCTATTTTTGAGGGTAAAAAAACATATTTTAATACTTGCTTAATTATAAATAATAGCCTCAAGGAGTTATTATATATTTATAATTAAATTACAATATACCAAATAAGACTTTAAATACTAAAATATAATATTTCCTGCCTGTGGACATTTTTTTTGTAGCTTTCTTTTATGCAAAAATGTCCAGGGCAAACTTTCACTTGGCTTGACCTCCATGGGGTGGGGGCACTCTCCTCATATGCAATTCAAATGAGAAGCCCGCCAAAGTAGGCCACAACTTGTCGCATTTGGTGGGGGGATATATGTATACTCCAGATAGATATATATACGTAGATATAATAGCTTGGCAGCATTTTATATAACCCAGAGAACATCAATATCAATCCATCCGATAGGCGACACTCGCTCATTTTAATGGTGGCCATCAATTTGTGACCCGCTGGGACTATAATTCTTGCTGAAAATTCAAAGATACATATTTCATCGGTCGGCGGGAAATGCAAATTAATCAATTATACATTTTGCTAAAGCATTTAATCGCATTTAATAGAATGTATCAAGTTATGCACATAAATTAATTGATTTAATGTGTGCGGCAAGCGAGTGAAAACACCGCAAACAAAGTGGGGGTGTTGTGTGCGGGTGTGGTGTGCGAGTGTGCGAGTGTGGTGTGTGCCAGTGTGTGTGTGTTTGTTTAAAGTGCGGTTTTTTGCACAGCCGTCTGGCAGCAGTTAATCAAAGGGCCGCCGCCAGTCTGGTCGGGATTGGTTCCGTTTCGGCTTGGCCGCCAGTGGCGACGCCATATTGCTTTTTCTGCCTTGACAAGCGGAAATGACAGTTGACGCCATTTTTGTTGCACTTTGCCAGCTGCTCATTCACCGCTTATTTACGATTATTTACGATTATTCACGATTATTTATGATTATTTACGATTATTTACGATTATTACGATTATTTGCCACTGTCACTGTTATGCTAGATTTAACCGGCGGAAATAGAGATGACAGGGTGTTGCGGAGCTAATATTGAGTGAAGCTTAGAGATTAGTTAGGCTGTGGAATTAGAGAATTATTAGTTCAAATGTGTCTCAAATTTGTATTTAAAATTTAACAGAATATTAAAAAACCAGAAAACTGATTTATTTTACATTTTTGCTACTTGCAAGTAGTTCTAAGAAACCTTTACAAGTCTTAGCTAAATATTTACCCAAGAAACTCTTCTTAGAGAGCTCAGCCATTTACTTAAACCCTTTCTATGACCAAAAATCAATTAGCAAAAAAATTAAGCTGCAATTTTGCCCCCTTTTGATTTCTTGTGAGAGTTAGAAAGAGCTCAGAGCGCGCGTGAATCCCTTCGCCAACACTCTTAAATGGCATTTAATTAATTAAAATTTAATATTCATGAAGCTGTCATATGTATATTGTGAAAAAACATCGCATTCCCGTTAATGTATCAGAGTGAGCTCTGGGGCTCTGAGGAGCAGAGAGCCCTCACAGTTGACAGATGAAGCCGCCATGCTCGCTGGGCTGGCGCCCCACCAGGACCTGTCAATCTCCTGCTGCCAAACGGATCCCAAAGGATGTTTTTCCGGGGGAAGCTGCGTCGCTTGATTGCGTAATGTGCCCATTATAGATTTAACAGCAAAATGAAACAATTCTCCTTGGGGGAAGGCAGGCCGGAATGTAATTGCCCTGAACAATTTATGGATGTGTTTATGCACACGACCAGCTCTCAGCTCTGAGCTCTTCCTTTCCCTTTAAGACATTATTAATTGAGGGCCCAAAATGAGCTCAAATAATAGTACTTTGACTTGGACTTTACTATTCATGATGGCATTTATGCCCTGCCTCGCCTCGATATGTGTGTAGGTAGGCCCCTCTCTCTCTCAGCTCTCAGCTTAACCTTATCCTGTTGGGCAAGTACTGGCTGTCAGTGGCCTTAATCGCCTGCAAAGTGCGGATAACGATAGAAGTTCTGACAGGTAATTGACTTTGAAGTAAATTGAAAATATCAGTTGCACGCTCGCTGGCCATAAATCAGTGCAAAGTTGGAATGTATGTGCGTATCTCTGGCTCAAATGGGGCTGACAGGGTGACAATATTAATACTTTTGTGTGTCCTGCGAGAGTTGTAAATAAATGACCAGCAACAGAAATAGCTTCACTTAATTGTGTGTGTCTGTTTTTTGCCCCATCAATAAATATATTGATAGCTTAAATTATTTATGCTTTTAATAGAGTCTTTTGGGAGAACAATTAAAGCGTGCTTCACATTCTCTTCAAACAAAAAAAGAAAATCTCTAACAAAAACTATAATTTAAAGCCATAGAAAAAACAAAAATTAAAGTGAAACCGAAACCTGGCAAAATCCTTGCTACTTGGCATTAAATAATTATTATATTAACCCCCGCATTACACTGCTCTCTTTTCCAGGCACCAAACAAACAAAGTAAACAAAATTAAAATAATAAGCATTGCAATGAGTTTTCTCCTTCGCTTTTCCCAGGCAGCACTTAAGCCCGGGCGGCTTTTCTTCGCCTCGCAATTTTTGCCTGAGCTCAACTCTCGAGTGTCCTGGGAAAACAAACGTCGCCGGCTTTGGCTGGCTTTTTGGGTTAATGCCACGCCCCCGGCGCTACGCAAAAGGAGGGAGGGGGCGGAGCTCTTGTTTTCAGCTTAACCCATGCCATCAAAAGATGACGATGTGGAGATGTGGATGCAGGCCAAGTGCCAAGTTGGAGAGTGTAAGAAACGTTGAAATGCAAAAAGTAAGTGTGACTTGAGAATGTGAAAAATGGATTACCCCCGTACTAAGGGGGTTAACTTAAATGTGCTTGCTATTGATTAGGAAATATTCAAAGGAAAGGGTTAAATAAATAAATAAATATAAAGGTTTATAATAAATAAGCTTGTCACTGGAGTCTTTCCCGTACCTACGATTCCCTTTTAATTTAAAATTATTATCAAGAAAGGCCAGCCAGAGGTATTCATTTGATTGCCTTCTCCGCAGAAATGCAGGTACATAAGTGACGGGAACCTGTCATGATTTCCCTTCTTCAATTGCCATTACACGGGGTAAGGCTGAAAATAAGCAAAGAAGGCAAATGGAAACAGACTTGGAAAATGCGTCACTTTTAATTTGTTTGCCCTGCCTTCGGCCTTCTATTTTTCTATATATATTTATATATACATATTTCTGTATAGTATATAGCTATATATACTTGCTACCGTCGTTGTCTGCTGCAACTTGTCGAGCACTTGTCGTCCGCTGCTCTTGGCCCCGTCTTGAGTGTTGCAATTAGCAAATAAAATAAGTAGCGCTCCCAGTTCGCAGTCCGCAGTCCGCAGTTCCCAGCTCCCAGCTCCTTGCTAGCAGCGGCATTGCAACAATGCAACAATGTTGACAACAATGGCCGACTTAATTGCAAACAAACACGATGCTGGCAACTCTGGCGGCGCTCGGTGCTCGCGGGTACAGTCACGTGCCATGCAAATTAGTTTCCATTCAACTTAACCTTGTTAGGACAAAGTGACAGTGGCAGGACTCCCACTCTAGCGATTCCTCGAATATGCATGAGCACTGCAGCAGAAGTAAGCAGCCGCAGTGTGAACTGAAAATAGCACAGAAATATACCTACAGCATGTCTTTTTCCAATTTGCAAACGTACAAGATAGTACTCTGATTTCTAAAATAGACTTGAAAGTTGGTTTTAAGCCACAGAGCTCGTAGTATTAAGTATTACAAGAAATGCAAGTCCATTTAGCTGGGAAAGCTGAAAAAGAAAACGCCTGCGATTTTCTCTGGAAATCAATATGGGAAAGTGGCTGCAATTTAAGAGCCCTGCTGGCCCTCTGGTTCATTTTGATTTTGTGCAACACCTGCTGGCACTTCCACTTACGCAGATTACCATCTGTTTTTATGGCAGGAGGCGGCCTTCGAGGCAATAATATGCAGCGAGAGCTGCTTGCAACACCAGCAGCAGCAGCAGCAACGGCAGCAATTTTCGCTCCATTGCCCCTACTTAATCATATAGTTGGGAGCCACGGCCACGCCCTCACTTCCTGCAAAGGCGAAGGCGTTCAGGCTTCACGCTTTAAAAGCGAAGCAAAAATAACAAAATATGAAGGCAAATAAGACTATTTTTAAAGAGCTATAATATTTTTTTAAATAAATACCTCAACTCCACTCACACTTACCTGAGCTTAATTTAAATAAGAATTTAATAAAGACTCTGCAAAATACCAGAGCAACTTGATACTTGTCTGGTCATTAGGGAGAATTCAATGAATTCAATACCAACGAAAAACAAATACTCCATAAATAAAATACACAAATCGCTGTATTTCATAATTCAAATTTACAAATTTCCAAATTTGTAACACCAATTAAATACACATATTTTTTTCTTTGCTGGCATTTTGTGTGCGTTGGTGATTTGACTTTTCGCCAATGTCAAAATGCTAACTAAGCCAATTCCGCAACGTTTAAGTTGAGAGCAAATAAATGCAATCAGTTGGCAGCAACAAAGAGCATAACTTAATAATACCAACAGGACACGGGAGAAGAGAACATGGGAGCACAGGACGAGGGGAGCATAAACAACACAATGCCAATTGGTCGTCGCATGCAAATGAGCGTTGAAAATGAAATCGCCTTAAAATCTATGGAAATGCGCTTAAGTGCTTAAGCGGCATGCCCGCACACACACTGGGACACACACGGTCATGGCGATTGGTCATGGGGGGGGGGTGAAACAAAGCCTGGATTAAGGCAAACATGGCTCTAACCACGTGTCCCTGTGGCTACGCATCCGCCTGTATTTTGTAGTCCTCCGTGCGACAACATGCCTCGATTTATTTCAGACTAAAAAAAGCAAAAAATAACAAGGTTACACCGAAAGAAAAGAACTGCATATAAAACGAGACATTAATTTTATCATTTACAGCGCAAATTCAACAGTTGATCGATTTGAAGTACGTACAGGCACACTGCCCACTTTTTAATAGCATACTTTTGGGCTTTTTAATAGCATTCTTTTGGGCTGAACCTAAATGTTATTATTCAGATTTAAACATTTTTTCAAGGAGTCCTCAAGGACGGAGAAGAAGCTGCTGCTAGCCACTCCCGTCCCGCCGGAGCCACATCAGCTCATCAGGAGGAGGAGGAGGAGCAAGAGGAGGCAGAGCCAGAGCCAGAGCCAGAGCCAGAGCCAGAGCCAGAGCCAGAGCCAGAGCCTGAGCCTGAGCCTGAGCCTGAGCCTGAGCCTGAGCCTGAGCCTGAGCCTGAGCCTGAGCCTGAGCCTGAGCCTGAGCCAGAGCCTGAGCCAGAGCCAGAGCCTGAGCCTGAGCTCAGTAGTACCAGAAGTACCAGGCGCACAGAAGGCAGTAGAGGGTTAATTTGCTTGAGTGCGAACTATTATTTTCACTCAATGATGAAGTTCGCTCAGAGCTGTGCATCAGCTCATCTTCGCTCTCTTGCACTCTCTTCATTCAAGGTCAGAGCAGCGCAAGCACTTATCTTCGCTCTCCTGCTCTCAGTTTGCATGTAACGATCTCTGGCGAATCATTGAGTGCAATTGAGAGCAAGTCAGAGCGGCGCAGGAGCCTCAGCTCATCTTCGCTCTCTTGCACTCTCTTCATTCAAGGTCAGCAGCGCAAGCACTCATCTTCGCAAAAATGCAGTTTCACTCAAGTAAATCGTCCATCTACTGCCTTCTGTGCGCCTGGTGCTTGATGTCGGCAGTCGATGAGTTTGCATTTTTTTATTATTAATATTATTTTATTATTTAATTTGATCATTTTCAGTACAAACTTCCGACTTGCTGGATTTGAAGTACCAGGCGCACAGAAGGCAGTAGAGGGTTAATTTGCTTGAGTGCGAACTATTATTTTCACTCAATGATGAAGTTCGCTCAGAGCTGTGCATCAGCTCATCTTCGCTCTCTTGCACTCTCTTCATTCAAGGTCAGAGCAGCGCAAGCACTCATCTTCATAAAGCAAAAATGCAGTTTCACTCAAGTAAATCGTCCATCTACTGCCTTCTGTGCGCCTGGTGCTTGATGTCGGCAGTCGATGAGTTTGCATTTTTTTATTATTAATATTATTTTATTATTTAATTTGATCATTTTCAGTACAAACTTCCGACTTGCTGGATTTGAAGTACCAGGCGCACAGAAGGCAGTAGAGGGTTAATTTGCTTGAGTGCGAACTATTATTTTCACTCAATGATGAAGTTCGCTCAGAGCTGTGCATCAGCTCATCTTCGCTCTCTTGCACTCTCTTCATTCAAGGTCAGAGCAGCGCAAGCACTTATCTTCGCTCTCCTGCTCTCAGTTTGCATGTAACGATCTCTGGCGAATCATTGAGTGCAATTGAGAGCAAGTCAGAGCGGCGCAGGAGCCTCAGCTCATCTTCGCTCTCTTGCACTCTCTTCATTCAAGGTCGAGCAGCGCAAGCACTCATCTTCGCAAAAATGCAGTTTCACTCAAGTAAATCGTCCATCTACTGCCTTCTGTGCGCCTGGTGCTTGATGTCGGCAGTCGATGAGTTTGCATTTTTTTATTATTAATATTATTTTATTATTTAATTTGATCATTTTCAGTACAAACTTCCGACTTGCTGGATTTGAAGTACCAGGCGCACAGAAGGCAGTAGAGGGTTAATTTGCTTGAGTGCGAACTATTATTTTCACTCAATGATGAAGTTCGCTCAGAGCTGTGCATCAGCTCATCTTCGCTCTCTTGCACTCTCTTCATTCAAGGTCAGAGCAGCGCAAGCACTTATCTTCGCTCTCCTGCTCTCAGTTTGCATGTAACGATCTCTGGCGAATCATTGAGTGCAATTGAGAGCAAGTCAGAGCGGCGCAGGAGCCTCAGCTCATCTTCGCTCTCTTGCACTCTCTTCATTCAAGGTCAGCAGCGCAAGCACTCATCTTCGCAAAAATGCAGTTTCACTCAAGTAAATCGTCCATCTACTGCCTTCTGTGCGCCTGGTGCTTGATGTCGGCAGTCGATGAGTTTGCATTTTTTTATTATTAATATTATTTTATTATTTAATTTGATCATTTTCAGTACAAACTTCCGACTTGCTGGATTTGAAGTACCAGGCGCACAGAAGGCAGTAGAGGGTTAATTTGCTTGAGTGCGAACTATTATTTTCACTCAATGATGAAGTTCGCTCAGAGCTGTGCATCAGCTCATCTTCGCTCTCTTGCACTCTCTTCATTCAAGGTCAGAGCAGCGCAAGCACTTATCTTCGCTCTCCTGCTCTCAGTTTGCATGTAACGATCTCTGGCGAATCATTGAGTGCAATTGAGAGCAAGTCAGAGCGGCGCAGGAGCCTCAGCTCATCTTCGCTCTCTTGCACTCTCTTCATTCAAGGTCAGCAGCGCAAGCACTCATCTTCGCAAAAATGCAGTTT
Organism: Drosophila bocqueti; assembly: GCA_018151655.1. Lineage (NCBI taxonomy): Eukaryota > Metazoa > Arthropoda > Insecta > Diptera > Drosophilidae > Drosophila > Drosophila bocqueti. The sequence goes on from JAECXF010000004.1 coordinate 498,333, forward strand.
CACTCAAGTAAATCGTCCATCTACTGCCTTCTGTGCGCCTGGTGCTTGATGTCGGCAGTCGATGAGTTTGCAATTTTTTATTATTAATATTATTTTATTATTTAATTTGATCATTTTCAGTACAAACTTCCGACTTGCTGGATTTGAAGTACCAGGCGCACAGAAGGCAGTAGAGGGTTAATTTGCTTGAGTGCGAACTATTATTTTCACTCAATGATGAAGTTCGCTCAGAGCTGTGCATCAGCTCATCTTCGCTCTCTTGCACTCTCTTCATTCAAGGTCAGAGCAGCGCAAGCACTCATCTTCGCAAAAATGCAGTTTCACTCAAGTAAATCGTCCATCTACTGCCTTCTGTGCGCCTGGTGCTTGATGTCGGCAGTCGATGAGTTTGCATTTTTTATTATTAATATTATTTTATTATTTAATTTGATCATTTTCAGTACAAACTTCCGACTTGCTGGATTTGAAGTACCAGGCGCACAGAAGGCAGTAGAGGGTTAATTTGCTTGAGTGCGAACTATTATTTTCACTCAATGATGAAGTTCGCTCAGAGCTGTGCATCAGCTCATCTTCGCTCTCTTGCACTCTCTTCATTCAAGGTCAGAGCAGCGCAAGCACTTATCTTCGCTCTCCTGCTCTCAGTTTGCATGTAACGATCTCTGGCGAATCATTGAGTGCAATTGAGAGCAAGTCAGAGCGGCGCAGGAGCCTCAGCTCATCTTCGCTCTCTTGCACTCTCTTCATTCAAGGTCAGCAGCGCAAGCACTCATCTTCGCAAAAATGCAGTTTCACTCAAGTAAATCGTCCATCTACTGCCTTCTGTGCGCCTGGTGCTTGATGTCGGCAGTCGATGAGTTTGCATTTTTTTATTATTAATATTATTTTATTATTTAATTTGATCATTTTCAGTACAAACTTCCGACTTGCTGGATTTGAAGTACCAGGCGCACAGAAGGCAGTAGAGGGTTAATTTGCTTGAGTGCGAACTATTATTTTCACTCAATGATGAAGTTCGCTCAGAGCTGTGCATCAGCTCATCTTCGCTCTCTTGCACTCTCTTCATTCAAGGTCAGAGCAGCGCAAGCACTTATCTTCGCTCTCCTGCTCTCAGTTTGCATGTAACGATCTCTGGCGAATCATTGAGTGCAATTGAGAGCAAGTCAGAGCGGCGCAGGAGCCTCAGCTCATCTTCGCTCTCTTGCACTCTCTTCATTCAAGGTCGAGCAGCGCAAGCACTCATCTTCGCAAAAATGCAGTTTCACTCAAGTAAATCGTCCATCTACTGCCTTCTGTGCGCCTGGTGCTTGATGTCGGCAGTCGATGAGTTTGCATTTTTTTATTATTAATATTATTTTATTATTTAATTTGATCATTTTCAGTACAAACTTCCGACTTGCTGGATTTGAAGTACCAGGCGCACAGAAGGCAGTAGAGGGTTAATTTGCTTGAGTGCGAACTATTATTTTCACTCAATGATGAAGTTCGCTCAGAGCTGTGCATCAGCTCATCTTCGCTCTCTTGCACTCTCTTCATTCAAGGTCAGAGCAGCGCAAGCACTTATCTTCGCTCTCCTGCTCTCAGTTTGCATGTAACGATCTCTGGCGAATCATTGAGTGCAATTGAGAGCAAGTCAGAGCGGCGCAGGAGCCTCAGCTCATCTTCGCTCTCTTGCACTCTCTTCATTCAAGGTCGAGCAGCGCAAGCACTCATCTTCGCAAAAATGCAGTTTCACTCAAGTAAATCGTCCATCTACTGCCTTCTGTGCGCCTGGTGCTTGATGTCGGCAGTCGATGAGTTTGCATTTTTTTATTATTAATATTATTTTATTATTTAATTTGATCATTTTCAGTACAAACTTCCGACTTGCTGGATTTGAAGTACCAGGCGCACAGAAGGCAGTAGAGGGTTAATTTGCTTGAGTGCGAACTATTATTTTCACTCAATGATGAAGTTCGCTCAGAGCTGTGCATCAGCTCATCTTCGCTCTCTTGCACCTCTCTTCATTCAAGGTCAGAGCAGCGCAAGCACTTATCTTCGCTCTCCTGCTCTCAGTTTGCATGTAACGATCTCTGGCGAATCATTGAGTGCAATTGAGAGCAAGTCAGAGCGGCGCAGGAGCCTCAGCTCATCTTCGCTCTCTTGCACTCTCTTCATTCAAGGTCAGAGCAGCGCAAGCACTCATCTTCGCAAAAATGCAGTTTCACTCAAGTAAATCGTCCATCTACTGCCTTCTGTGCGCCTGGTGCTTGATGTCGGCAGTCGATGAGTTTGCATTTTTTTATTATTAATATTATTTTATTATTTAATTTGATCATTTTCAGTACAAACTTCCGACTTGCTGGATTTGAAGTACCAGGCGCACAGAAGGCAGTAGAGGGTTAATTTGCTTGAGTGCGAACTATTATTTTCACTCAATGATGAAGTTCGCTCAGAGCTGTGCATCAGCTCATCTTCGCTCTCTTGCACTCTCTTCATTCAAGGTCAGAGCAGCGCAAGCACTTATCTTCGCTCTCCTGCTCTCAGTTTGCATGTAACGATCTCTGGCGAATCATTGAGTGCAATTGAGAGCAAGTCAGAGCGGCGCAGGAGCCTCAGCTCATCTTCGCTCTCTTGCACTCTCTTCATTCAAGGTCAGCAGCGCAAGCACTCATCTTCGCAAAAATGCAGTTTCACTCAAGTAAATCGTCCATCTACTGCCTTCTGTGCGCCTGGTGCTTGATGTCGGCAGTCGATGAGTTTGCATTTTTTTATTATTAATATTATTTTATTATTTAATTTGATCATTTTCAGTACAAACTTCCGACTTGCTGGATTTGAAGTACCAGGCGCACAGAAGGCAGTAGAGGGTTAATTTGCTTGAGTGCGAACTATTATTTTCACTCAATGATGAAGTTCGCTCAGAGCTGTGCATCAGCTCATCTTCGCTCTCTTGCACTCTCTTCATTCAAGGTCAGAGCAGCGCAAGCACTTATCTTCGCTCTCCTGCTCTCAGTTTGCATGTAACGATCTCTGGCGAATCATTGAGTGCAATTGAGAGCAAGTCAGAGCGGCGCAGGAGCCTCAGCTCATCTTCGCTCTCTTGCACTCTCTTCATTCAAGGTCAGCAGCGCAAGCACTCATCTTCGCAAAAATGCAGTTTCACTCAAGTAAATCGTCCATCTACTGCCTTCTGTGCGCCTGGTGCTTGATGTCGGCAGTCGATGAGTTTGCATTTTTTATTATTAATATTATTTTATTATTTAATTTGATCATTTTCAGTACAAACTTCCGACTTGCTGGATTTGAAGTACCAGGCGCACAGAAGGCAGTAGAGGGTTAATTTGCTTGAGTGCGAACTATTATTTTCACTCAATGATGAAGTTCGCTCAGAGCTGTGCATCAGCTCATCTTCGCTCTCTTGCACTCTCTTCATTCAAGGTCAGAGCAGCGCAAGCACTCATCTTCGCAAAAATCAGTTTCACTCAAGTAAATCGTCCATCTACTGCCTTCTGTGCGCCTGGTGCTTGATGTCGGCAGTCGATGAGTTTGCATTTTTTTATTATTAATATTATTTTATTATTTAATTTGATCATTTTCAGTACAAACTTCCGACTTGCTGGATTTGAAGTACCAGGCGCACAGAAGGCAGTAGAGGGTTAATTTGCTTGAGTGCGAACTATTATTTTCACTCAATGATGAAGTTCGCTCAGAGCTGTGCATCAGCTCATCTTCGCTCTCTTGCACTCTCTTCATTCAAGGTCAGAGCAGCGCAAGCACTTATCTTCGCTCTCCTGCTCTCAGTTTGCATGTAACGATCTCTGGCGAATCATTGAGTGCAATTGAGAGCAAGTCAGAGCGGCGCAGGAGCCTCAGCTCATCTTCGCTCTCTTGCACTCTCTTCATTCAAGGTCAGAGCAGCGCAAGCACTCATCTTCGCAAAAATGCAGTTTCACTCAAGTAAATCGTCCATCTACTGCCTTCTGTGCGCCTGGTGCTTGATGTCGGCAGTCGATGAGTTTGCATTTTTTTATTATTAATATTATTTTATTATTTAATTTGATCATTTTCAGTACAAACTTCCGACTTGCTGGATTTGAAGTACCAGGCGCACAGAAGGCAGTAGAGGGTTAATTTGCTTGAGTGCGAACTATTATTTTCACTCAATGATGAAGTTCGCTCAGAGCTGTGCATCAGCTCATCTTCGCTCTCTTGCACTCTCTTCATTCAAGGTCAGAGCAGCGCAAGCACTTATCTTCGCTCTCCTGCTCTCAGTTTGCATGTAACGATCTCTGGCGAATCATTGAGTGCAATTGAGAGCAAGTCAGAGCGGCGCAGGAGCCTCAGCTCATCTTCGCTCTCTTGCACTCTCTTCATTCAAGGTCAGAGCAGCGCAAGCACTCATCTTCGCAAAAATGCAGTTTCACTCAAGTAAATCGTCCATCTACTGCCTTCTGTGCGCCTGGTGCTTGATGTCGGCAGTCGATGAGTTTGCATTTTTTATTATTAATATTATTTTATTATTTAATTTGATCATTTTCAGTACAAACTTCCGACTTGCTGGATTTGAAGTACCAGGCGCACAGAAGGCAGTAGAGGGTTAATTTGCTTGAGTGCGAACTATTATTTTCACTCAATGATGAAGTTCGCTCAGAGCTGTGCATCAGCTCATCTTCGCTCTCTTGCACTCTCTTCATTCAAGGTCAGAGCAGCGCAAGCACTTATCTTCGCTCTCCTGCTCTCAGTTTGCATGTAACGATCTCTGGCGAATCATTGAGTGCAATTGAGAGCAAGTCAGAGCGGCGCAGGAGCCTCAGCTCATCTTCGCTCTCTTGCACTCTCTTCATTCAAGGTCAGAGCAGCGCAAGCACTCATCTTCGCAAAAATGCAGTTTCACTCAAGTAAATCGTCCATCTACTGCCTTCTGTGCGCCTGGTGCTTGATGTCGGCAGTCGATGAGTTTGCATTTTTTTATTATTAATATTATTTTATTATTTAATTTGATCATTTTCAGTACAAACTTCCGACTTGCTGGATTTGAAGTACCAGGCGCACAGAAGGCAGTAGAGGGTTAATTTGCTTGAGTGCGAACTATTATTTTCACTCAATGATATAGTTCGCTCAGAGCTGTGCATCAGCTCATCTTCGCTCTCTTGCACTCTCTTCATTCAAGGTCAGAGCAGCGCAAGCACTTATCTTCGCTCTCCTGCTCTCAGTTTGCATGTAACGATCTCTGGCGAATCATTGAGTGCAATTGAGAGCAAGTCAGAGCGGCGCAGGAGCCTCAGCTCATCTTCGCTCTCTTGCACTCTCTTCATTCAAGGTCGAGCAGCGCAAGCACTCATCTTCGCAAAAATGCAGTTTCACTCAAGTAAATCGTCCATCTACTGCCTTCTGTGCGCCTGGTGCTTGATGTCGGCAGTCGATGAGTTTGCATTTTTTATTATTAATATTATTTTATTATTTAATTTGATCATTTTCAGTACAAACTTCCGACTTGCTGGATTTGAAGTACCAGGCGCACAGAAGGCAGTAGAGGGTTAATTTGCTTGAGTGCGAACTATTATTTTCACTCAATGATGAAGTTCGCTCAGAGCTGTGCATCAGCTCATCTTCGCTCTCTTGCACTCTCTTCATTCAAGGTCAGAGCAGCGCAAGCACTTATCTTCGCTCTCCTGCTCTCAGTTTGCAATTAACGATCTCTGGCGAATCATTGAGTGCAATTGAGAGCAAGTCAGAGCGGCGCAGGAGCCTCAGCTCATCTTCGCTCTCTTGCACTCTCTTCATTCAAGGTCAGCAGCGCAAGCACTCATCTTCGCAAAAATGCAGTTTCACTCAAGTAAATCGTCCATCTACTGCCTTCTGTGCGCCTGGTGCTTGATGTCGGCAATCGATGAGTTTGCATTTTTTATTATTAATATTATTTTATTATTTAATTTGATCATTTTCAGTACAAACTTCCGACTTGCTGGATTTGAAGTACCAGGCGCACAGAAGGCAGTAGAGGGTTAATTTGCTTGAGTGCGAACTATTATTTTCACTCAATGATGAAGTTCGCTCAGAGCTGTGCATCAGCTCATCTTCGCTCTCTTGTCTCTCTTCATTCAAGGTAGAGCAAGGAGCGGCGCAAGCCTCATCTTCGCTCAAAAATGCAGTTTCACTCAAGTAAATCGTCCATCTACTGCCTTCTGTGCGCCTGGTGCTTGATGTCGGCAGTCGATGAGTTTGCATTTTTTATTATTAATATTATTTTATTATTTAATTTGATCATTTTCAGTACAAACTTCCGACTTGCTGGATTTGAAGTACCAGGCGCACAGAAGGCAGTAGAGGGTTAATTTGCTTGAGTGCGAACTATTATTTTCACTCAATGATGTAGTTCGCTCAGAGCTGTGCATCAGCTCATCTTCGCTCTCTTGCACTCTCTTCATTCAAGGTCAGAGCAGCGCAAGCACTTATCTTCGCTCTCCTGCTCTCAGTTTGCATGTAACGATCTCTGGCGAATCATTGAGTGCAATTGAGAGCAAGTCAGAGCGGCGCAGGAGCCTCAGCTCATCTTCGCTCTCTTGCACTCTCTTCATTCAAGGTCAGCAGCGCAAGCACTCATCTTCGCAAAAATGCAGTTTCACTCAAGTAAATCGTCCATCTACTGCCTTCTGTGCGCCTGGTACTTCAAATCCAGCAAGTCGGAAGTTTGTACTGAAAATGATCAAATTAAATAATAAAATAATATTAATAATAAAAAAATGCAAACTCATCGACTGCCGACATCAAGCACCAGGCGCACAGAAGGCAGTAGATGGACGATTTACTTGAGTGAAACTGCATTTTTGCGAAGATGAGTTCGCTTGCGCTGCTGACCTTGAATGAAGAGAGTGCAAGAGAGCGAAGATGAGCTGAGGCTCCTGCGCCGCTCTGACTTGCTCTCAATTGCACTCAATGATTCGCCAGAGATCGTTACATGCAAACTGAGAGCAGGAGAGCGAAGATAAGTGCTTGCGCTGCTCTGACCTTGAATGAAGAGAGTGCAAGAGAGCGAAGATGAGCTGATGCACAGCTCTGAGCGAACTTCATCATTGAGTGAAAATAATAGTTCGCACTCAAGTAAATCGTCCATCTACTGCCTTCTGTGCGCCTGGTGCTTGATGTCGGCAATCGATGAGTTGGGATTTTATTATTAATATTAATTTATGCGACTATCTTCGGCAATAATCTATAACCATTGCTGGTTTTAGCTGGTTTTTAAAGCCAAAAACCCTTTCAGTTTGTTTCACGTCCGGTCATCATTTTTATGAGCCCATGTCGTATTTGTACATTTTAAGCAGCTTAAGTTTTGCGAATGCGGCTGCCGTTTTGCACATGGAAATGGGAACTGCGGTGGTTTTGGGGGCGACATTTGTCATTTGCTAATTGCTTGGACGAGAACACAAAACGAAATTTGTTGGACGGCAATTAGGGAAAGCTGGCGCTGCCAATCGATAACGATAAATGCGACTAAGCGATATCGATGCGACCCAGTTTCCCGTTTCCCGTTTCCGCCTCTCATTTCGAATATGTATTTCGAATATTTCAATCAACTGGCCAAACATCGTTGCTCCTGCCTGCCCCTCCAGCGCTCTTTGGCAATCACTTTTCCGACGAGCGTGAAAATTGAGTGCCAACTCTGTGGGAAATGCGGTGAGGCGGGGTGGGAAACGCGAAATGTGAATACGGAAAATAGCTATTCGAGTGTCAAATCAAATGTCGGGAGGCGGCGATGCCGGCGGCGCCAGAGGCGGAGGCTTTCGAGCCATTTTAATGACATTTTCGAAAGTGTTTCCCGTTCCGAGTATTCCCTTGGACTTTCCCCCCACCGAATATCATCAACACAGCATCGTAATCGTAGGCCGTCATCATCATCATCAGCGGCGTCGCCATCGGCAGAATCAGAATCGCGGGGGAGCCAGCGCCTGGCAGCGCGTCCCCATAATTAACACCACTTGGAGCAGCAATTTGGAATGCATTGTTGTCGTTCCCGGCTTCAATCCAGCCACCAGAGATGACTGCGTGATTTGCATTTGTGTTTGAAGGGTATTTTTGGAAATCTTCTGATAGAGCTAGGAGTTGCTTCTGATCCAGTTATTTGGATATCATCTTTCCGCTCGTGCGTCTCTCCTTCCATCTCCATCTTCTTCTCGACTCACGTGCTCAGGCCCACTGAAGCTGACCTCTGACACAGCCACACAACCGAAGTATCCTGCATATACAGACAATGCCAAAAGGCATTCGCCGGATGGCAGTGGAAGGGTGGGTGGTGTGTGTGCGGGGCGATTGGTTTTACAAATTGATTGGTTTTTGAGGCTGTCACAGCTGGACAAGTCCGGGCGAGTCAATTAGTTATTGGCAATTAAATGAATCTAAGTGACAAACGCCCAAGCCCCCAGCAATAAGACCGCAAATCGGATTTTTTCCCCCGAAGAATAATGTTGCATCGATTTATGTTGCTTTTGTTGATTTCATTTATTTATTTTCCAAAATAATTAAACATGATATAAGTTAAAAATAATAATAAAATATAAACAAACATAAAACAATGAGGCGTCTCGAAAAAAAATAGAAAACTATAAATAATGCGCGGGGACAACACTAGACGTACACAACTGTTAAAATGGATAGAGTATATAATCGAATATTTATATATAAATCCGACTCGGCTTGACTCGGCTTCGTTTTGGTTTTCAACTGCAAGGAACTCACGACTAAACGTTCGCTTTCAATAAGTTAACTAATGCTTTAAATTCATAATCATAATCGATGCAAAAAAAAAAAGGGAAAATCCGGTTTAATGCTAATTCCTAGACTGAGCTAATGTCGCTATCGATGGCCACTCGAATTGTGCTTTTTCCGGGGAGCGTTTCAGACCTTGCAATGCTCCTGGGCATATTGCAGAGCTCCCGCCAGGATGCTCCTCTCCAGGCGGCGGTACTGCAGCAGCATGAGGTCAATCTCATGACCAGCAGCCGGTGCCACGCCCGCAGTCTCCTCCTTAATCTTCAGCTCGGACAGCAGCTGCACCTCGTCGGCCTCCCGCAGCGTGGCCTCGAACACGCCCAGCAGCAGCCTCAGGCGCTGGTACAGAAACTGCCAGGTGCGCGTCTCATGGTCCGTCTCCAAAGCACAGTCGATGTGCAGCAGATCCCCGGCTCGCTCCAAATCGCTGTGCCAGTGGTCCAGCTGCTCGGCACTCATGTTGAACACCCGGACGAAGGCCAGCAGTTCGCCGGATATGAAATCCGGGGCGGGCAGCACACGCAGCTCGGCCTTGCGATCGATGTTGCGATAGATGTTCAGCTTGGCGAGGATTTGCGTTCGCTGCTCCACCAGCGGATCTGTGGGACTCAACCCCAAGGGGATCTTCACATAGTCCTTGCGGTTGTCCAAGTCCACGAAGCTGTCGAGGAGGAAAATTGTTAATTAATTAATTTATTTTCGAGTCCCTGCAACTACTCACCCATTGTGCACGAGGAGATCGGCATTGGAACGGTCGCCATAGTAGATGAAGAACTGCTCGCCAGCCTTGAACTCCTCCTGGGCGGTGCAGTCCATCTGGCGCGTTCCGCTGTCATAGAAGGAGGTGATCTTACCCGGCCTGTGGTTGGCCATGTCCCAGTAGGGAATCAGGGCCGATATGGGCAGCTGATTCAGCTCCGCCTCGTCGACGGCCTGCATTTCCCGCGGCACCAGATTCTGGCGGGTCATTACCGTGGACACGGCCCATCTGAAAGAAAAAATATGTGTAAATATTGGATTAAATATTATTATTATTAAGCTTTAATTTGTCCAAAAATTATCGTAAAATAAATATAAATATTGATTTAAACAATGCGCTTTTTGCAGATCTTCTAGAAGGCAAAGAAAGATGTCAAAGAAACCAATAAATGGCAAGAGTCTTTAGTATATTACAAATTGTCATTTAAATTCTAATTTATTAGTAATAAAATATTGAGAAAAAGGTTGTTAAAAATAGAAAAAGTTCCTTGCCTGTTGAATTTTTAATTATAAGAAAATAACCAATAATATGTGGCTGGAATCCCTATCTAACTCTTCCTCAAGCAGCACCTACTCCTCCGTTCGATGCTTTTTTTTAGTGCTTTTGCTATTTTTGGCTTCTTTTTCAGCGCTTTGCTGCGGTTGCTGCCTGACCACAAAGAAAACTTTTTCATTTAATTGTGCATAAATTTTTCAATTTAATTATGAAAAGCAGCAACTTGTTTGAAGTGGTTAAGAGCGGGGCGTGGGGCTGAAGGGGAATTCGCCACTCACTTTGTTAGAAATCACCATGAACAAGCTGCAGCAAAAGCAGCAATAGAAACCTTCAAGTTTTTCACTTTTCCCTCTGTAAGCTCTCTCTCTATATATATATATATATTTATATTTATTTCTGGTTACTGGAATTACCAAAAAATAAACGCAAAAAGGGGGAAAAAATACAAGAACTCGAGGAAAGTCCAAGCGGGAAAAGTTCTCAACTTTTTGCTCGAAGCCTTTGTATTGGCTGTTATGTCTTTCCGGCAAAAAGTTTACCCAGAATATTTCGTTTTTTTTTTCTCTATTAAAAGTAATAAGTGCCAGTGTTGAAAAAGCACAAGCATAAGAACAAGAACAAGCGTGCCAACGGGACTGTACCTTAGCCAAAAGTCAATCTAAGTGTAACGCCCTTTCTCTTTGTGGCCGTGTGAATGCGTTGTTCTTTGAGTTTTTCGATTAGAAAGTTCAAGGAGGAAATTAATTTAAATAATATGAGAAGCGGTACTGGAATCTGCGGCAAGTTTTTGCACTTTTTACAGCTGAAGCAACGGTGCTGGATAACACAGTTCGCTAAATAATCAAGGGAATGATACTGTCTTAGCGGCAACTGTGCCATTTCTTTGAGTATTCAATGCAGTTATTTATAGTATTCTATGGCAATGACAGTTTCTTGCTTAGTTCTGTTTTTGACACACGTCAAAGCTGCAGCTGGGGCAACTGTACTTGATCTACCTATCGATGCCGGCTGACATTTATCGATGGGAGTCCGACTGCGTTACGGATATAACATGACAAAAATAAAGGAAAGGCAAGCGACAGCCAGCAACTGACAACTGGCAACCCTTTTTGAAGGCCAACCAACGTCAATATCGGCTGCCTTTGACAGCCATAAAGGAGGATGCCAGAGCCGAAGCCGTGTTGTCGCCATGCGTGTGCATCGCATCTCACCTGTCAGCCGGAAGCGAGTGCCAGTGTGAGTCAGCCAGACGGATTTAATGAACTCTCCGTCTTCGGGCTGACACTTTCAAGTGACTCGCATTCCAAACACACGACCCGCTCTGTGGCTTTCGGTGGCCTTCCGTGTGACCTGTAGCCGGGCGAACTTTGCCCTGTCATTACATGTCACAAAGGAAATATCTTTCGGAACATTGAGCCGTTGAGTGGATGCCAAAAAATGCCGTTGGGCACGGAGAGAAAATATGAAAATATATATATGAGATGAGATTATTATTGCGTGTGTTTGCGTGTCATTATTTAATCATGGCCGCTTCCACTGACTTGAACCCTTTATTTTCCTGATATCTGATTTATATCCTGGACAAGTTGAGACTCTTAGGACACAAATCCGATTGGCCAGGCTCTCACGTCTCCTTTATTTCCTTCGGCTGTCGTCTGTCGTTTGTCGTCTCCCGTCTTTCGTCTTTATTATGCATGCATACTTGTAGCTGGTCCTTCGTCCTGTGTGTCCTGCATTCCTTTGCCAATTCAGCAGGAAAACCCAGCAGAAACTTAGGCCAAATTGAAAACGGGGCCAAAACAGGCGAAAAAAAAAAACACAGAGCCAGACGGGGGGGAGAGAGAGAGAGAGAGAGTTGTCACGGCAAATGACGTGAGAGAAATGCGTGTAATGGTCGGGGGCTGCATTCTCGAATTTCCTCGATTTTTCCCCACAGCTCGATTCGATTTTCCCGGACTTATGCAAGGATTTTGTATTGTCTTTTCTTTGTTGTTCTTTAAATTTTGTTTTTTTTTTGTTTAGCATTTTTTCAATGATTGCCTTCGTGTTTCTTATTGTTTCTGCATTGTTTGGCAGAATTTTCCCTACATTTTCCTGAGACATTTCATGAGTTATTGAGCCTGGTTTCGGGATTATCCTCTGCTGGCTTTTCCGGTTAATTATTTCAGCTTCCGAGGACGCCTGCTTGCGGGTCAAAGGTGCAACCGCAAAGTGCTCTAATGGCAGGTTGACCAATCTGCATTAGTGCGATTAGATGATGATGACGATGAGGATGTAAATGAGGATGTGATGCTGGGTTATGGCAGTTAATCAAAGGAAAACATCCCCTACAGCACACACTCACACACACATAGCACAGACATATATATATATTATTCATAGAGGATATGCACTCCGGCCTGCATCTTTATCTCTTCATCTTGAAAATTAATTACGTGAAGACAAAAAGCTGCCGGAGACCAAGGATACCCAGGCCCTTCCACTGCGAATTTAATCCGACTGCCGCCTTTCTCCTTTTGTCTGGCTTCCAGTCCCGCGCCCCCAGGCAATTCCCATCAACTTAATTAATATTAAATATAAATAATAAACACCCCACAGACTCCCCTCGGAATTGGGTAATTCGGAAGGCATTTTCCTCCTTGGATTCTTGTTTTTTTCCTCAATAAACAACAGACATTTGATTAGATGTCAATAATCCAAAATTAGCTTGGCTTTTTCCACACACACACACACACGCACATCGTGAGAAAGTCAATAAGGATTTGGAGAAGAGCTGGCCAAATATTTATAGATTCCATCAATCAGTTGGTGGCGTCATCCATCACAACATCCCACATCTCGCAAGTGTGAAAACATGCGAGAGCCTGTACCGATACACTTTGGAAAAGACGTATCTATCGGTTTTTATCGATAAATAAATGTGCACATTGAGCTTAAAAACTTGAAAATCTGTCATAATGTCACACTTTAAGGACATTTTCTCTATATTCATCAATATTCTTTAACTATAAATGAAATAAATAAATAAATGAAATAAATAAATAAATAAATAAAATCCTTCTCTCTCTCTCTCTCTCCTTCTTGACAGCTCCTTCAGACGGGTGTCTCCCTGATAGTGGACGATGGCAAGGGATCCGGTGATGGCAATGGCAGCGGAAGTGGAAATGCAAGTGGAAACAACCGGCGACGCATCGCCCAGCTGGGAACACGCAAGCGGAAGCGCCGCCCTCAACTTCCGCTGGCCACCATGGGCGCCAACGAGGAGGACTCCGACTCCAGTTCCAATTCCGGCTCCGGCTCCGCTTACTGGCGCGGCCATGTCGAGGATGATGCGGATGCCCTGCGCCGACGCAAGCAACCGCTGGTGAGGGAACCCATGGCGGCCCTGGAGCGGGATCGCGAGAAGCAGCGCCAGCGAGTGGCAGAGCCCACGGATGCCACGGCCCAGGCTACCAGCAGCAGCAGCAGCAGCAGCAAGGCTTACCGTCGTCCCTATAGCCAGGCCAAGAAGGAGCCGTCACCTTCCGTCCTGCCGGATGCCGCCTTGCCGGTGGCCACCAAGACGTCGGTGGATCTGAAGAACATCCTCAAGAATTCCGGCGGCCTCAGTCTGAGCGAGATCCTGCAGCAGAAGAACCTCTCGCTGGACGACCTGCTCAAGGGCAAGCAGAACGCCCTGCTGGCCCTGCAGACCACAGCGGTGGCGCCGGCCTCCACCTACTCCTCGCCGGCGGAGACCTCCTCCTCCTCCGTGGGCTACCGAAAGTCACCCATACAGCTGAACAAGCAGGGAGTCCGACGATTGCCGGCTGCCTACACCACCACCGCCTCCTCCGCCGGCAGCTCCGCCGTGAATGAGGAGGAGCGGGAGGCGGCCTTGGCCAAGACCAAGGGCGGCAAATATCCCAGCGCCCTGCAGCGCCTGAAGCTCTTTGGCAGCTCTTCGCGGGAGAGCAGCACCACAAGACGCATTCTGGGTGGCATTCCCACCACCACCAGCACCCCAGTGGCAGCCAGCAGCACCACAACCACCACTCGACTGCCGCTCTACAAGAAGCGGCAGCACCTAAGGTCCACTCTGAAGCCACCGGGACTCTTTAAGCCCATCACGAGCACCTCCACAACCACGACGGCGCCGGCCAGCACCACTCAGGAGGCGGAGGCCAGCACAGTGTACTCCACAACCACAGTGGCTAGCAGTCAAGAGCACAGCGAGGAGGAGAACGAGCAGGAGCAGGAGCAGGAGAAGGAGCAGGCGGAGGCGGAGGCGGAGGAACAGCAAGAGCAGAGTCAGGAGCAAGAGCAGGAACCAGAGAACCAGGCAGAGGAAGGCAACTCCCAGCAAGAGCCAGACGAGGAGCCCGAAGAGCAGCCGGATTCTGGGGAGAGCAATTCCCCCACCGAAGCTCCCCCAGTGCCCTCGCCCTCGCCCTCTGCTCCACCTGCCCTCCTGCCTCCTGCTGGCGGCAATCCCCGCTATCGCCTGCGCAACTCCAGCATCAAGGATCAGCAGAGCCAGAAGCGTCTCAAGGACAACTTCATAGGCCACTACGATCGCAATGTGGTGGACAGTGTGGAGGAGTTGGATGAGCCCGAGATTGGTGGACACAGCAGCTCCACGGCAGCACCAGGAAGGGGAGCTCCTGTGAACCGGAGCGGCGAGAAGATCAGCGACGGCGACGATGAGCTGGAGAACTTCTTTGACGAAGTGGAGAGTCACACGCATCACACGCGAGTGGCGGCCCCAGCAGCTTCTCCTCCTTCCCCCTCTGCCATTGCACCTGCACCTGCACCCTCTTCCTCCTTTGAGCCACCACTAGCAGCAGCACCTTCTCCATCTTTATCACCATCACCAGCCTTGGCCATGCCTGGGAAGCCGCCGCAGCTCAACATCATTGACGATGTGGACGATCGCACCGATCTCCTTGAACTCATCGAGGATCGGCGTTCGGGCAACCGCTTGTTCAAGGTCCTGGAGCAGCGCAACATGACCCTGGAGGAGCTCATCGAGCACAGGAAGCGGGGCTCTAGCCAGCTCCACCTGTCCACCATTGTCAGCGGCGGCGACGAGCACTCGCGCCTGTATCCCGGCCAGAAGGTGCTGCTGCAGGACAACATGGACATTGTCACCGCCTTCGAGAACTTC
Organism: Drosophila bocqueti; assembly: GCA_018151655.1. Taxonomy (NCBI): domain Eukaryota; kingdom Metazoa; phylum Arthropoda; class Insecta; order Diptera; family Drosophilidae; genus Drosophila; species Drosophila bocqueti. Next base: position 513,479 of record JAECXF010000004.1, read on the forward strand.
CCGCACTTCAATCTGATGGACCTGAAGAGCGTCAAGCCCGACGAGATCAAGACGGACTCGCAGGGCTCCAGCTACTTCACCTCCATCATCGACATCGAGCCCAATGACGACGTGGCAGTGAAGCCGCCGACCGGGAATCGAGGTATAACGGCCCTGCGCCTGCGCCAGCAGCGTCAGCGCCAGCAGAGATCCAGGGGGGCGGGAATGGTAGTGGCAAAGGCAAAGGCAGGGGCAGTGGCAGTGGGAGGAGCAGGAGCAGGAGCAGGAGCAGGAGCAAGATCAGGGGAATTAAGGGTCAGGTCAAGCAGCGGGTCGAGGAACAGGGTCAGAAGCCTTTAAGAAACCCTCGACCTAAGCATTACTTGATACACTTGCAAAAAATGCTAGGCAACACCACAATACACACTTTTTAATGGCCCAGCTCTACTAGCACATCTTTTCGCATTTTGTGTGAGTGTTTATAAAGTTTTAAAAAAGAGGAAAATCGAAATAAATATGACTCTTGACAATCCTTAGCTATTTGTACATTTTAAGCCCTTTAAAGAACCTGAAAAATTGCATTTTTTACAACGATATTTATCGATAGTTTTTTTATGATAATTTTTTGGACAAATTAAAGCTTAAAAATGCCATAACTAAGTTAAAAATTAATCAATTTCAATTCGGAAAGCTGCTCTGTGCTTGGATTTATTAATTTTCAAAACCTGCATTATGCATTTAGAATTTTAAAAAATTCAATTTTGATTCCATTTTTTTGCAATTTTAATGATATAACCCCTTATAAAATTTTGAAAAAATTGGTAACATTTTTTTTTCGGCCCGACATGGCTAGAACGACTCAGCTTTTGATGCTGATCAAGAATATATCTGATTTGTGGGGTCGGAAATGAGTTCTTCGCTGTGTTTAAAGCTTCTGATTAAATTTAGAATACTCCGCAGGTGTATAAAAAATGTGAAAATAATAGTTCAACCCCGAATATCAGACAGCGAAAGGTACTCCACAATTAATTTATAATTCCCCTCAAAATGCGAGGAAATGTACTAATGGAATTGGGCTAACTAAACCCAGTTAATAAGATCCTCCACGAACTCTACTCTTTCTTCGCCAACCTCTACACTTGACAACATTAAATAGCTATGAAAGCGAGCAAATAGTTGATTAATAATCCAAATACTTTCCTTAAAAACTAAAGTAGCCTTAGAGTGTTTTTTATATAAATCCAACGATCATGCGAATAAAGATCACTAATCGACAAAGTTTCCAAAGATTTTTGCTGTCCCTGCTGCTCCCTGCGCTGCCATTAACTACATCTCGCTGCCCTCTCCATCTCTCAATCTCTGCGCTTTCATTTCTCTTCTGCGGTGTAAAACGTTATCCTTGCAGGTCCTGCCTATGCGCCGGCATCGCCCACCATCGGTGTGGGCACTGGGACCATATCCATCAATCAGCGGGGCGAGAAGTCGCTGGGCTTCTTTCCCTCCTGGAAGACCCTGGCCCTCGCCTCGCTGGCCACGGCCACGGCCACGGAGGAGCGCAATCGCTACTTCCTGCCGCCGCCGCGCCTCCTGCTCGATGGCAGCTCCAGTTCGAGTTCCCAGGAGTCCTCCTCCTCCGCGGACAGCAATCCCGAGCCGGAGGCCAGCATCGACATCGATCTGAGCGTGAGTCCCTATGGCGGCACCAACTCCTCCTCCTCGATGGTGTTGGACAGCAGCCGTTTGCCGGCGGTCAACAACGATGTGATCGATGAGATCGAGAATGAGGTGGCGCGTGCCCATGATCTCCTCGACTTGGAGCTATCGGGACCCGGCTTCCATCGCAGTCCGGCGGCAGCGGCGGCCACGTCTGCGGTGTCCCAGCAGCACCTGAGCAGCCTGTACGCCAGCATGCCGTCCGGCGTGCGATCCGCGATAGTGGCCAGCTCGGCGATTGTGATCACAGCCCTGGCCACCTTCCTGGTGGTCTTCGTCGTCTGCCGGTGGAAGCAGCAGCGGCGCCGCAAGAGCAGCTATCTCCGCACCTACAATGCGATGAAGAGCAAGCTGCCGCAGATGGTTCAACCATCGCGTCGCTCCTCGATGCGCCAGCACATGGAGGAGCTTGTCATAGGCTCTGGTACTGGGTCTGGGTCCGCATCGAGTCCAGGCATTGCCAGCATCTCCACATCGGTGGCCTGCTGTACGCCCGTCCATCAGCTCCAGCAGCGCCAGAGTTCGCTCCTCTTTGGACGCGACGGTTCGGCGACATTGAGCACCACCACCGCCACCGCCACCTCCCTAACCACCAACACGAACACCACATCGGCGGGCACAGCAACGTCAGGGGCGGCGGCATCAGCATCAGCAGCGCTGGAGGTCCAGCAGCTGGGCGGAGGGGTGCGTGGACTGCGCAGTGCCCACCAGAAGCTCAACACCATGGATCCCAACTCGCCGGAGGTGCAGGAGTACCTATTCGACACGCTGCGCAAATCCTTTGACAATTAGGCAATAGGCAATGGGCCATAGGCGCTCCTCTAGGAACAATAGACCGTTGTTTAGGCCAAGTTTTATATAAATGTACACACTCCACACACCACAACACACTACACACACCACACACACTCCCCCAGTCATAACCCTATAAAGGCCAAGGAGCTAAAGTTAGTCGAGTAATTAGTTTAAGAGCAGGTGAAACGGCAGGTGGAGTCTTTTTTTTTTGAGGTCGATTTAGAGGAACATTCTGTGAGAGAAAAGTAAAACTAACAAAAAATCCAAGAAATACATTTAGGACAGTGCGTGGCATGGCCAGAAGTGGCTTTTGAAAATGAAGAAGAAATTGAATTGAAAATTAAATTAATTTTGAGTCTAAAAATATAGTTTGTGAAATGTGCAAAACCTTTTATAAAAATGCGCAATAAATCGTAGAGTTTGTCCCTTTTTCTTTGCATCTCTCAGTTAAAATATTTTCGTTACGCTCTTTCAGTAATATCTTATAAAGAGAGGGAAAGCGCGAAAGAGTGCGACAGGAAAAGAGAGTGCGAGAGAGAGTAAGAGTGTGAGCGAGTGAGCGAGTGAGAGACTTCGAGAGTGAAGGAGTGAGCAAGTGACAGAGTAAGAAAGTGAAAGAGAGCGAGAGCGATTCGCTTAAGCTGAGGCACAAAGAGATTTGTAAAGAAAAAGAAAGAGAACGTTTCGGTTAATCGCTGTCAGCAGTTACTCTCTTTTAATTACAAGAAGAGCGATTTTTTTAGGTAAAAGAGGAAAGTAAGAACAATTAATTTAAATACTCGGCGTAAACTTTAAAGAACTGAAAGATCTATGGATTTAAAGCATCCCCCCGGTCATGTCGCGCACTGTCTGCTAGTCTCTAAGCTCGGCAAACTATCGTTTCCAACTAACTAGAATCTAGAATCTAAATTACTAGCATAAACCAACAACTAAAGGCACTCTCTCTTTCAACTAGATCATAAAATGGGTTTCTTAAGCACAAGACAGAAGCACACACAAAAGAAAGCAGATGAGAAAGAGCGGAAAACAGGAAACACGAACAAGAAAGTCGAATAAATATTGAAATTCGGGAAAGAAGAGAGAAGAATCGAGATGAAAACCATTTATGAGGACAATAAAAAATATTAAAGGAAAGAGAAAAAACTGTGTTCGAGACTATTTAAACCGAGAAGAGGCAACCAAAAAACTAAATTCGATTTCGAATTAGATCAAGGCAAAGGCATAGATGGGCACAAAATGATAACAGAGAGCAGAATACAACAACACTAATAGTTTCAATGTTTGAAATGCACTGCAAAAAAAGCAAAAAGAACTAAAAAATAGGACAAAATAATTGTGTATTTATTTTGTAGAGCAGGCGGCACTTTACTTGTTCGATTTTCAATGCCCCCCCTCCCTCTCACACACACGTTAGGCAGTAGGAGAACATCTGGCGACAGAGAGGAATATATATATATATAATATATAATATATATATAAATATATATTTAAGCACGCTCAAATATGTATGTAAATAAGTTTCAATTTGATTTTTTTGAGAAATAAAATGTAGAACGAATTGTGGCAAAGATTTCAAGCATTTTCAAACACAAACATATAGCATTCGGTATACTATATATGTAGTATTTGTATTTAAATGGGTTCTTGGACGCCGCTCTCTCGCGATCATCCGAAGTTTGTCCTCGAAATTCCGGCGGCACTCCTATAAATAGAGTCCGCCGAGTGGAGCAACAACATGCTCCTCCAGCTGAACCGGCCCCGACCCCGTGCCAAGTGGAAGCGGGGATCCGTAAATAGATCCCCGCCAGAAGCCAGACGAACCAGGGGAAGGTCAACAATGGTTGTGGCCATCTGTGCTCGGAAAGAGAACCAGCTGGTGGCCTCTAATTAATTACTTACAAAGGCTTTCGGGGGTATATTCCGGATTTGGTAATTCTCCTCTTTAAAGGTTTGTTATTTACCTTTTGATATTTTGCTTGTTTTTAGCTTGCTACTGAAACTGAAGAGCTAAGCAGTAACAGAGACCCCTGACTTCCTGTTCAAGTCTTGATTTTTTGTTTAGAAAAAAAAGAGGATGAAGCCGAAACAAATAAATAAATAATAAGAAATCAGCTGAGAAGTAATTTTGCTAGGGAAAGATAATACTATGGGGGAAAATAATATGCTTACAGATAAATCAGAAATTATAAAGCGATCTAGGTTTTGTTAGTATTTAATCTGAATTTGATTTATATTTAAATCGAATTTCATTTCAATTGATTGTAGATTTATTTAAATTTAATTTAAAATTTGTTTGAATTTGATTTGAATATGATTTCGAATGAGTTTGAATTTAATTTGAATCCGAATTGAATATGATTTGAATTTGATTTAAATTTTATTTAAATTTTATTTGAATTTGATTTGCATTTGATTTAAATTTAAATCGAATTTTATTCCAATTTGATTGTAGATTTATTTAAATTTAATTTAAAATTGGTTTGAATTTGATTTCAAATAAGTTTGAATTTAATTTAAATCCGAATTAAATATGATTTGAATTTGATTTAAACTTGATTTGAATATGAGTTGAATTTGATTTAAATTTGATTTGAATATGAGTTGAATTTGATTTGCATTTGATTTAAATTTGATTTAAACTTTATTTGAATTTGAGTTAAATTTAATTTGAATTTGATTTAAATTTTATTTGAATTTTATTTGCATTTTATTTGAATCTGATTCGAATCCATTTTAAATTTAATTTGAATTTGATTTGAATTTGTATTGAATATGATTTAAAATTGTTTTGAATTTGATTTGAATTTAACTTTAATTTTAATTTGTTTTGAAGTTAATTTGAATTTCACATTTTATTTGATTTAATTCCGTTATTACTTACAATTTAATTTAGATAACCTCCACCCAAGATCGCCAGAAGGGCCACTCACCTGTACAGCTCGTAGCACAGGCCGTGCTGCGTGAAGAGGACGCCCATGGAGGAGGCACCGCCATCACTGCTGCTCGCCTCCGGCCGGATGTGGGCGCACTTGTACATGTTGGCATACTGGCGGGCAATCACGCGGCACTGCCGCAACGCCACCGTGCCGGCGGCGGTGCCCCGGAGGCGCTGCATCTGCGGAACACTGAAGTACAGCACCGTGTTGTACTTGGCCGGCAGCAGGTCGATGTAGGGCCGCCACTCGCTCTCCGCCCCGCGCACCTTCTCGATGACCAGGGCGTAGGCCAGATTGAAGTTGGTGAGCAGCGGATAGTTGCAGAAGAGCCGGCGATCCGATTCCGGGAGATTCTCCTCCGAGAAGATCAGCTTTCGGGGCACGCTGAGCACCTGCTCGTCGGCGGCCAGGTCACGGGTGGCCCGCAGGCCCAGCTGGTAGCCCGGAAAGATGGCTATCTCGACGCCCTCGCTGCGCACGCCGGCCGCCTTGGCCCATTCACTGAACGCCTCCACTTTGGCCAGTCGCTGCTGATCGTCGCCGGCGGCGATCTCCTGGCACACGGCCTTCTGCAGCGGCTCCTCCAGCTGGCAGATGCGCTCCAGCAGCTTCTGCAGCTGCACATACTGGGTCCACTCTTCGTTCGGATTCGCCGGCTGTACTTGCACCAGATCCAACAGTTGCCCGACCAATTGGTTCAGCTCTTTTCTCTGCTTTCCACTTAGCCGGGGGAAGCGTCGTTGCAGGGCGTTCTGTTCCTCCTTGTTGTTGTTGTTGTTATTGGTATTGTTGGGGGTGGAGGTGGCGCTGGTGCTGGAAGATGCAGCTCCTCCGCCGGAAGCGGCTCCAGCTTGTTGCGCCTGCTGCTGTTTGGCTTTGTTGTTGCGCTTGCTGTTCTTGCCCATGGCGCTGCCGGTGTGGTGGTGGTGGTGGTGGGGGTGTAGATGAATAGAGACAGAGAGCGCGCGCGAGCGAGAGAGAACGGAGCAACGGCGGCTTCCAGCCAAATAAGGAAAATGAAGTCCAAATGCAGGCGGCAGACACCATGAAAAAAAGCACGCAAAAAGCGGCGCAGCACGTGCGCGTCGGTGTGAGTGTGTGGGTGGTCAGCTGTTGCTCAAGTGTGACCAGTCGCGCAGAGGCCAGAAGAGCCAGCCACCCACGCAAGAGCTGGCTATCGGGTGCCATGTGAAACCGCATAAACCTTTAAAAATAACATAAAACATGACATAAAACATATAATAAAAAACTAGTAAATTAAACTTAAAACTAGTTATACTACTCCCCCGCACCTTTAATGATAATTTAATGTATAATTTCTCAACATAATTTATCGATAAATAACAAAAATACCAAACATCAATAAAAAAAACTATCGAGGATGGGTTTAATACCAAAAGTCACACTACGTTCATCGACCGTCAAAAATGTTATCGGAATTTGAATTTTCAATGTTGTTTACGTTGGAGAGCAGTTAATTATTTATTTATTAAAGTATAAAAATCAAAATAAATTAAATTAAAATAAGTTACTTTTCCACATATATTACGATTTTCAAATACTTTAATTAAATCAAGCTTGAATTGGAATTCGAGATCGTTTGTCTTTATTTGAAGATATATATATATATATATTATATATTATTAGATGTATAACATTGGCGGTTAAGTTAACAATATAGTGGATTTCATAAATATTCAATTATTTAGTTTGGGTTTCGTTAATATTATCGATAAACAACTTTCACAAAAAAACTTTGGTGTTCTTACTCTGCTCTCTGATATCATAATATAATACGTTCTGAAGCGAATCCTAAAATTAAAGGTAACGAGAAAGATTATCATGCTATTATATATATATATACGTATATACATATATATATTAACGAATTTAGCTACACGTGTTATTTATAAATGTAATTGAGTATCTCTCGCTCTGCCTCTGCCTCTGCCTTACCATCTTCTTCTACTCGTCCATCGCCAACTGCTTCAGGTCACGGATCTCACATATCTGTCAGATTTGATTGTGCTCTGTGGGGGGAAGTCAGAAGCACAGGAAAGTCCTCCTGGGAGTGTCACTGGAACTGGGAGTGTCACTGGTACTGGGACCGAACAAACAACGCGAAGCCTGGATAGTATTTATATATCTTGTCTATGTTTAGTATAAGTTTGCGGTGTATTATGGAGAGAGTCTGATTCCGCGTCCACTCCTCTGCCCCGATCTCCACTTAGAAGCTAATAATTGAGACTGCATTTGGGCCAGCACAAGAAACTCCTCTACTGCCTGGCCACCATATCCAGGCCACCCTCCTCCTCCATTTTGGACAGGAATTTGATGGCCCGCTGCGATGGCTCCGTCTGCCTGGCCATGTCGATCAGGCCCAGCAGCTTCTTGATGCCAATAAATACGCTAATAATGATAATAATTAATAATAATAAAGGATATTTCGATATTCAATTTCTAAATGATTAAAATTCAATTATTTTCGACTTACCGCTTGCCGGCCATCTTCTTGCCAATGGCCTGGATCTCGCCCTTGCTAAAGATGTCCGTGTGCTCGAGCACGGCCAGGACGTGCTCCGGATGCGAGAGATTGGGCACATGCAGCACGGAGGTGAAGGCCGTCAGCATCTCCATCTCCTCGAGCACCTCCCTGGAAAGTTAAATCAGTTAAATTTGGAAGCTCCACACGGTTTCCCTTTCAACTTACCGCCTGCTGGAGGTGCACAGAATGAGCAGCTTGCGGCCCTTGGGCGGCTGTTTCTTGAGCAGCACCAGCAGCGCCTGCAGCGTCATGTTCGAGTACCGCGGCCCGATCGAGCCATAGTCCAGCAGTCGCTCCACATTGTCCACCACGATGCAGCTGAGCGTGGAGCGGTAGGCATCGTCGAAGATCTTCCTGATGTGCAGACACTTGGCCGACTCCGTGTAGCCCACCATGTCCTCCGGCGAGCAGACCTTGACGAACGGGAAATCGGACATCTTGGACAGCTGGGCGGCCAACGCGGTCTTGCCCGAGTTGGGGGCACCGGCGATCAGCACGGAGACCAGGCCACTTGATTCCGGTGCCTTGGCCTGCTGGACATAGAGCATGCCGTCCTCGAGGAGATTACTCACTGGGGTGCCCCAGTTGATCACCCCGCGGGCCAGCATGTTGTCGAGTATCTCCTGAGCCGTGCCAAAGGCCGGCTTAATATCGTTCTCCAGCGAATGGAGGAAGTCGTCGCGGTTCACCTTCAGCTTCTCCATGGCCTCCGGATCCACGGTGACCTTGGCATCGGCCTTGATCAGGCGATTCATGGCACTGGACTGGGCGGCACGCACCAGACCCTCCAGCTCGGCGCCACTGAAGTTCTTTGTGAGAGCGGCAATCTCCTTGTTGTCCACATCGTCGTTGATCTTGTTGAAGTCCCGCATCCGCTTCGTGTGGATGTTGAGGATCTGGACGCGTCCCTGCTCGTTCGGCAGACTGATCTCCATTTGGACTTCGAGCCGGCCCGGCCGCAGGAGGGCCTCATCGATCATGTCCCGTCGATTGGTCATGCCAATGACGAGGATATTGTTCAGCTGATCGACGCCATCGATCTTGGTGAGCAGCTGATTGACGACGGTGTCGTGGACACCGCTGTTGCCGGCCACGCTGCCGCGCTGCTTGCAAATCGCATCGATCTCGTCGAAGATGATGATGTGGAGGCCACTGTTCGGGCCGAGCCGCTTCTCCTCCTCCTCGGCCTCGGCAAACAGCCGGCGCACATTCGCCTCCGACTCACCCACATACTTGTCCAATATCTGCGGCCCGTTGACAATCTTCGGCTCGCGGGCATTCAGCATGGTGCCAATCTGGCGCGCCATCAGGGTCTTGCCCGTGCCAGGGGGTCCGTACAGGAGGATGCCCTTCACGTGCTTGCAGCCCAGCTGCTCGACGAGCTCCGGCGGGAAGACGCGCGAGGCGAAGGCACGGCGAAAGATCGAATTGAACTCCTTGTCGAGGCCGCCAATGCCCATCTTGCCAAAGTCCCAGTCCGGATTGATGATGGACTGGCGCACCACCTTGCCCTTGCTCTTGCCCTGCAGATTCAGGGAGCTGTTCTCGGCCTTCTCGAACTGCACCACCGTGTTGCCGAGGATGCGGCCGAAGCGTACATTGCGCATGGCCGGCTCCTTGCCCTCGCCGAGGCTCTTGGGATCGATGGCCTCCAGCGATTTGACCGCCAGGCCCAATAGCTTCTTATCCTTGAAGTTGAAGACCAGCGACTGGCCCACAGTCAGGGCCATGCCGGCGAACTGCATGATGAACTCCTTGGCCATTTGGTCCGAGTCATAGGGCTCCTGGGACACGCTGAGGGATCGATAAATAATATATAATATATATAGTGCAAGTGTCCTTCTTATGTAACTCCTTACGTTTTCTTCTGCAGAAAGTCCGTCTCGAAGGAGACACAGGTGATGACATCGGAGCTGGCATCGAAGCGATATGGACGCACCTCCAGCTCCTGGTTGATGGACACCATGGCCCACTTGCGCTGGACCAGGGAGAAGCCCACATAGCCGCTGGGCACCTCCACGGTCTTCTCCAAGGCAAAAATGAAATGCTGGCCGGGAGCCGGAGAGATGTCCGCATATCTGGGGGGGCAGGGAAAATATAAAAATGTATAAATAAAGGTACTAAAGCCTTTGGAGAGCAGCGAATACTCACTTGACATCCTCGGGAAAGTCACTCACACTGACGATGGCTCGATTGGTGAGCGACAGCTCGTCCGTGGGACACTTTGTGGCCTTCAAGCGCTGCTTAAAAGAAATGAAAACAATTAAGAAATAAACAGAAGAACTTAATAAATTGAATATTCAAAACCCACATAAGCCATGGCTGCTCCTGGTTTTCTACTTGGGGGTTGTTTATGCCCAAAAAATCGATGCCAAGAGCTTTGGCGGACGCGCAACTCCCTATTTTTCCAGCCACCAAAAACACACCAACTTTTCGCCTTTTCTTACAACTTTAACCCTCTTCGGACGATGTCACAGCGAAACCTAACCTTTGCCTAACTTAATTAACTCCTCAATTATCCAGCAGAGGTTTCGCGTAAGCCTAGTTGTCTGTTTAACTTCTCCTGGGACGCTTTTCACTGTCTGGCAAAGAAAAGTCTCTGTGGCGTTTATTTTTTCAATAAATTGCTGCACAGGCGCGCAGTAGATCTGCTAGAACATCGATGTATCGATGTGTTTTTCGAATTCTCCAAATCATCGATGTTTTTGCACCTCTAGCGCGAAGGTCATACCTGCGCTGCCCGGAGGTTTTCAAATTTAACGCGGGAAAACGCAAATACTACAAATAATTTACATTTTTCAAATTTGTGTTTAAAATAAAACTGGCTGTGCGTTTTCCTTCACCTTATTTCGATTTTCTGTCTAGCAAAAAAATGAATCCGATTCTGTTCACTTTTGTAGGCAAACTTAAGCAGGCACAGGTTGCAATAGTATTTAAAGTCAAGGCGGGAGCTGAAAGCATTGATAAACAAAGGACACAGCGAGCTAAATAACAGCTTTTCTTTAATGTTCAATGTTCTTGTTTATATATGGAATATATTTAGAATGCTGCTCTCCCAATCCGAGACCATTTTCTGCACTGCAATCAGCTTTTCCGATAGGTGTAGGAGCCGCAGTTGAATCTCCGCCAGTGCGTTGTCGTCGCCCCTGTTGTCACCGCAAATCATCGCATTTATTACTTCCGTTTCCATAGTCATCATTTCCTCGACTTGAGTTAACAAAGCGTTGATCTGGTCTATCTGTGCTTTTTGTCGACGTCTTATTATCACCCAGGAGTTGACGCACACAATTCCGGCCACCATCAACGCCATGAGAAAGTGGAAAAAAAGTCTGGACGGAGAGTCTTTGCCGAAAGTTGGAGTTTGTTTTGGATAAATTTCGTTATAAATATTTGAAAACATTATATTCAAGTGTGAGAAAATATAATTTTTCACTTGGTTGAAAGTTTCTGTATTAAATTCCATTTTGAGCTGTTTACTGTTGAACGAGTCAAAGGAAAGTGAAATATTCCCCGAACTCACACAGCCTGGTCAACTGACAAGTGTCAAAGGGGAGTTTCAAGGACTACTAGAAGCGCAGACAATTTGTTTTCATATTCAAATCATGTTTTGGACAAATTTCGATCTAGGCATCCTTGACTTTTGCTCCTCTTCCTGCCTAGCAGGCCTTGGAATTGCAATTCAGAGCTGTCACTCTGCTAGGCTTCATTCAACTGGGAAATCCTCATTCTCGTACCTGTAATCGTATCGGAAACATCTCCAGTATACAGAAAAATAAATCTTTATACAAAGCATTTACAATTTTATCGAGAAAGTACGTACGGAAACGAACTGCTGTTTGGCTACATTTTTTCAACGACTGTTGAAATACCTAAGGCAAGAGAGTGGATATCGCAAATTTTGGCAACAAAAGTGAGTATTCGGGTGAAAAACGCAAACAAATCAACGCGAAAATGTTTTTAGAAAAATATTTTGAAATAGGTTGTCTGTTACCAGTGCTGCCAGTTTATTCCATTTCAGCCATTTCCTCACTAGAAGTTGGTTTTTTTTCAAATTACTTATCTTGTGTTAGCCCATTTTGGCTCGAATCTAGCTGATAGCCAGGCATAGCAGCTTGTTACACGCGTGGGTTATGCTGACAAAAGGTCCGGGGTGTGAAACCCGCCCTTTATCCCCGTTGCAACATGTTCGATCGAACATATTAGCGCAGCTTGGTGCAAGTGGGAGTATCAAATTACTCCAGGATACTCCAAGTAAATAACGATAACGATTAAGACATAGCTTAAAATTTACAAAAGCACAATTTTAAATAACTGCTTGATTTAGCTAAACAAAAATCCAAAATTTCCCGCAAATCACACTTTTACAAAAGCCAAATCTATCCGGAAAATAGCGGCAATGACATCACTGGTTCCCCGTGCCACTTTGCACAAAGGGGCAAAAGATACAGATACGTTGCTAAAATCAACTTTTTGATGACAACGGATCGTACAATTTGTTATTGCATCCAAAAAATTATTCAAATCGTTTCGGTATTTTAGAATCGAAAGGTACTAAAATTACATTTCATTAAAAAAAAAAAATTATAAAAATATGTATCTCAACTGGTTCAAGAGTTTTGATATCTGCAACCACAAAAGTATCTTAGGCGCAACTGTGCTTCGTGTGCGCTTCGTGCGTTCGCCGAGCTGCCTTCGGCCAGCCGACTTGCCAGCCAACACTATTCGTTTGAAACTTGAAATTCAGTTGGAAATTGGTAGCGGCAGCGACGAGATACAGCCACCGAATCGTGAACGTGCAACAAATTATCTTAATAATCGAAAAAAATGTGGCAAATCCAAACGAAGCGATTAAATAATCTACTCTAGATTAAACCTTTTTTTTAGCTACGATCACAGTTTAGCTTTAATATAGTTTTATTTTTTTTTTTAAAAAAGGTAGTTACCTTACCACCGGAAAAGTGCGCAGCACCGCGGCTAACGGCAACGTATCAATCGGCCAAGTTCGGTTAGGAAATCACGAATCTTTATCAATAGTGTTTACGTAATTGCAGATAATAATATAGTTAATAGTAGTAGGCTTAATAGTTTTTTTTTTTTGTTTCTGTGCCGCGAGTGTGTGAGCAAAAGCAGCGAAGGAAAACGGAAAACTGCAGCGTGGAAATACGCAAAACTACCTGTTGGAGAGACGAGATCTTTCTCTCTCTCTCTCTGTCCCTCTCAGCGGGGATTTATTGAAGGTCGCGCCGGTGCCGTGACCAGTGCACGTGCGTTTTCCACCAAAATAATAATAAATAGATAAAAAAATAAAGGATATATATAGGAATAAGAGGAAAAATAAAATCAAGTCATATGGCTTGCTCCGCGTCCCACCTGCACTCGCCAAGGCAGCGCCTTATCCCGCTAATCCTGCCCTGGCTAATCCTGCCCTGGCTCAGCGCCGGCTTCAACCTCGAGCAGCGGCTGCCCATTGTCAAGTTCGGGCACCAGCACTCGCACTTCGGCTACTCGGTGGCCACCCACACGATTGGCGAGGCCCATTGGCCCAACAAGACGAATTGGTAAGTCCAAAGTTGGCGCCAAAATAAATCTTGGCAAATAAAGCAGCAGTTGGAAAGTTACGCAACTCAACTGGTGAAGAACTTGGCCAGATTTTAGGTTGAAAATATATCTTTAGATATACTTTTTCCTATCTTTATGGTCTAAAAACAAAGTTCAGCTTAGTATTTCTATACAAAAATTAAGAATCTGTGAGGTTAGAAATGTATCTTTATGGCCAAAACACATATATATATTTTTTTTATGATCAAAATATAGTTAAAAGTATATTTTTCATTATTAAAATCTCAGAAAATATAAGTATATAAATATATATTCCTTAAATGTTTTTCAAACTCATTTAACCTCATTCTTTGTTGATATTTATACCTAAATATTTAAGAAGTAAACTTATATTTTCAAAAGTCAAACCTTAAGTATTCCTACAAATGGTAATTCATAATCCATATTCTCTCGTTTTCCACAATTTTTCTTGACCATAAAAACGAATACTTAATCTGCGTAACTCTACCTTAAGACTCTTGCCTTAAATTTCCAACCAACAACAAAATTTAGGGTAACTCTGAAGCGATGAAGCGATTTCAGGTAACAAAAAAGAATCGCCAACAAGTGGTTCTCTCCACAAAATTCTTGGGAATCTCTTGGGTGCCCGAAAGCAAACAGGTTTCGATATTTGCCAAATCGATTTTAACTTTAATTGACTGGCATTGATTGTTATTAATCAGCGGCAGCAGCAGCAGCAGCCGGCCAACAACAATAACAACCTTAAATAATAATAATTTGCATTGCAATCGCCGTACGATGCTTGCTAATGCGCGAAACTTGTTTCGCAGTCGTGTTTTTCTATACATTTTGTATATAGTCGCTGCTGGGATTACCATAAAGTGTTTGAATATTGATTATTTTGAGAGATGATGCCAGGGCTTAGCTTAAAGACCTTAAATAATAGTTAAGGCCCTGAGCTGGCTGTTAAAAGTGCAGTAAGCGAGGAAATTGCACTTGGAATGTTATAAATTTAATTAAAAACTACTTTATTCAAATTTAAAAATTAGTTTTTTTAAGTTCCTAATGTTTAACCAGGGCGTTAGAAATAATTTAAAAATTGTTACGTACTTAAAACTAATATTTTTACGTTTTTAACGCAGATAATGTTGAAATTATTTGCTTAACGATAGTCAAATGAGTTCCTGGCCCGGACGTTTATTATTTGTATGTTTTTCTTTAGAATTCTTTTTAGTATTTAATTTCTCCATTTGTTTATTTTACATTTGTCTTTTATTTATTTTATTTGTGTTTATTTTGTTATTTTTGCAAATATTTGTGACTTATCGCTTATCGCGTTTTTTCGCCTCATTTTTATGAGTCTGCTATCAGCTTGAGATAGCCTGAAGAAGACAAATGGAGGAGAACAGACAAAATGTTTGTCTTTCTTCGGGGAATTGCTTAACCCCCTGACTGCCTGCCTTCTTCCCGCTTGTGATTAACCCTTTTTGCACTCGCGAAGCGGGATGTGTGGATTAATTTGAGTTGAGTTGAGTTTGCCCTGGTGGTTATGAGGCGTTTGCCTGTTAAAGGTGTCACCGGTCTGACTGGGCTTCCTCCTTAACAAGTCTCGGTGACCATGTCTATATATATTCTATATATATATACCCCTATATGCCCCTATAACCCCCCTTGAGCTGTGCTTCGATTTGCGAGCCAAACTCGGCAGACAAAACGGAGCCAGACGTCGGCGGCCATAAAAATGGGCAGACAACAAATCTGGAATCAATACAAGACTAGCGGCCAAAAGGCACTGTAAGAAAATATTGATATAACAATATATATAACCAAATACAAGATTCATTTTTATAAACACAAAATTTATAATCAAGAAAAAGTATATGTTTGTTAGGCAATTTATTTTATCAAAGCTCTCAATAGATATATATCTTTGATCGTGTTTCTTGAAAAGAAATCGAAATGCAATTTAGCAATAGGAAATAATGTGAGCATTATAGGTTTTAAAGAAACCCTTTTTTCAGTAAAAACCTATTCATAAATATCCATTTTGTAAATAATTCCTAGCTGGTTCTGAAGATCTATTTCAAAAGAAATCCTTTAAGCATCACCTATTTAAGGTATATTTTTCCGAGTGTAGCCTCTTCCCCTCTCTCCTTTGGGTCTGCTTTTTAGTGGGTCAAAGCAATTACACTTGGGCCTAATCGAGATTTCCACCTCCTCCTAGATGGAGAGACGGCAGCCTTCCAGGTCGATCTCATGGGAGGGAGAATCCACCCTCTCGTTGACGACAAATGGACCTCCGACAGAGTCAACCCAGATTGTTCCCACGGATAAACCCGATGAAGTGATGGAAAAGCTACAGCTGGTAAAGGAGAGGGCCATCGCGATTATGAATGACCACAAAAGGGGATCCTCGGAGTACAGGCAGCATGTCCTCGTCCTGTGGATAACCCTCAAGGAGCTGATAGATAATGTTGAGTACTTGCGGAATCGCAAAGCAATCCCAGCAAAACCTGCTGTAGTTGAACCCGTTGTTGCACTTCCCAATTCTGAGGAGAAGAAAATCTTTGACGCCATGCAGGAGCTTCTTGAGAAGAGGCACGAGGCTGCCCAACATGGCCTCGCCATCGATGAGGATAAAATCGAAGATCCGGAACTTGAAGAGTTTCTACGCGAGGAGCAGCTCATCGAGGAGCAACTCCGTGAAAATCAGGATAATTGGCGTCAATGGTACAAGGATACGGATGTCGCTGTCAAGCCCACTCAAGTCCCAGCTCCCATGTATCCATGCATGTGGCATTCCTTCATGGAGTTGGCAAACCGCTGCGGATACTATCTGTTCGAGCAAATGAATTGATATATATATTCAGGCCATCCCCTTCGATTGTTGCCAAAATTATAGTCGTCTCTTTTTCTACAACAGCTCTAGTAGAGCCCCAATTGTGCCACATAAGGGCAGCCTCAAAAAAGGAAATTTACAAATTTAAATCTTTTTGATATAAACATCAACTTTCGGGCAATTTTTGCTTGTTTTTTCCTTTGGGTTTTCCGGTTTGTAATCTCCCATGTCATATGTACATGTCTTAACCCGGTAAGTGCTCTGCATGCCCAATTAGGAGCCATGCATTTGTCGCAGGGCATGATCAAGGCTAAGCTTGGTTTATGGGGTCGGAAGAGAAAGAAGAATATGCACATATATGTATGTGTATATACGAGGCGAAGGTACAAAGACCGCCGCACTGCAATCAAAAATCCATTTACACGTTCACTCGCACGATCCGTGCTTCCCCGAATCCGTGATGGTGCCCCTTCATGTCCATAGGAGCTCTTAATTTGATGACGGGGGGAGCAACCTCATGCCCGTTATCCAATCCAGGTACAGTCCCCACCTCTCACACTCGTATATCCATCTGTGTCACGTTCCATCACGCGGTCGTGTGTGGTCGCTGTTACCTTGGCTCACGCGTGAGTCATTTGCAAAGAACCAGGAACGTTGGGAACAGAACGTAAGTAGTAGTGGGAACAGTGGGTTGTGTGAATCCTTTTAAAGAATACCATATTTTATTTTTGAACTAAATGATTAACTTAGTCATAAATAATATTGACTCATAATGACCTAATTTTTGTTGTTTAACAAACGTGCTAATTGTTGGCTCGTTTTAGAAATTATCCTAAATATATACATATATACGGGTATATCGCATAAAAACCAATGGACCAAAAAAGACAATAATAATAAAGAAAAAAAGGTCAAACTATAAACATGTTTCATTTAAAGCTTCATTTAATTTTTTTAAGATTAAGTGCATTCTCATGCATTCCACTCGGTTCTCTGCTGATTCACTGCGTTCCCGTGCATTCTCATTCCTTTCCATTCGTTTCACATCCCTTTATTTCGTTCCGTCACCCTTCCGTTCCGTTTTCCCTTCCTTAATATCCTTCCGCTTTGTTCCGTTCCTCGTGCATTTCTTGTGATCCGTTGCATTCATGACGCACTTAGGCGGAACAAGAAGGAGGAGGCGTTGCATTATCTGACCGGATGCGTCTTCGTTTTTATTCTCCGCAAAGGCCGGGGACAAGCAGAAGTAGTTGCTGATTATTATTATATGCATCACTTTATTTTTATTATTTTATTTATATAGCAAAAAGTGATAAGTGCAGTGCGATGCAACCTTGAATTTCCATCTCGCTTCGTACCCTTCGCTCCTTTGTTAGCATTCTGCGATTGTCCCATATTTGTTTTATTAATGAGAAAAATGTCACTCAGGTGTATATGGGTACGTGATCAGGGCAACGACGTGACGCCCTCGTTTGCCTCAATTTAAATACAGGTGCACATTGAGATACGAATCGATTGATTGACTGGACTCTCGATTAAGCTACTCACACCCAAGTTGCGAATTTATTTGTCATCTTTATATTTCTACAATTATTATATAAAATTTTTAATTAGCATTCACAAGCTCTGACATAAGACTTGTTAAAACTAGAACGCTTTTAGATAAGATAAAGACACAGTTCGTTGACTGTGACTGGCTCTGTAAATCTTTGGGATATCTTGTGTGGATTCTGTTGCATATATCTTGTAGATACTTTTGTAGATTCTGAAGATCTTGTAGATCTTCTTCGCTAGTGTTTACTGCCACCATGTGTTCCGGGTTTTGCGCCAAAATAAAAATGGAGAATGGGACGAAAAAAGGAACGTTTCTTTTCGTTTCGTTTCGGCGAAATGAGGTCAACAGACGCCAAACAGGCGCCCGAAGAAGGGGAGCGGCGGAGGGGGAAGGCGCAGGGTGGGGGTGTTGGGTACTGGGTGGCTTCTTTTTTTTTTTTGCCTGGGGGTGGTGGCTGGGTGGCTGGGTGGTGTTGGGGCTGGTCGACAGTTTATGGTTATTATTGTTGCGACTGGTCCCCATGTATCTATGTATCTAAGTATCTCTCTGTACAGAGAACCCAGCCCCAAAAAGCCCATTCCTCATGTCTGTACACACACCCAACACACCCAACACACACACACACACCCCATCCACGTCATAAACAAATGAAGCCAAAAACGCAAAATGCGAAAAGCAAAAAAGAGCGCCAAACTAACAGACAAGGAAATGGGCAAAAAACACTTGCTAAGGCCCAATGTAAGCTGGCCGACATGTGTGTATATGTAATAAATATAAACCAGAAACAGTGCGGGTCAGAAGAGTAGAAATGCATAAATAAAAGAAGAGAAATACATCTAAAATATAGAAAATATATAAAGTTTGTATATCAAATATTTTGATAGCTTTAAAATTTCTTAACTATTTAAAATGTACATCAATAAAAGGTTACAAAATATATATATTACTTGGGGATAAAATGTTCTATTCGTTTTATCTATTAGAATTTGTTAAATAAAAAAAGCTATAAATATAATTAATATGTAACGTATTTTAGTTTTGGATAACACTACTATTTTGACCTTGGCTATAGGGGCATCCATCATATGGAGAGCCAGAACCGATCGTATGGCATTAAGTGCCCAACTATTTCTAAGGCTGCCGCAGTGCTGAGCATTGAGGGGACTGAACAGGGGTTAGGAACCGACGAGGATGATGAGGTTGGGGATCCGATCCATGAGAACGAACACAGTTCACTTGTTCAATTTTAGCAAATCCACTCAGGACACAGTGAAAAAAATCATCAAAAACTATTAAAAAGTTCTTAAATTTAATATTTCTTTATTTAAACAATTTTTTATGTTACCTATATTTTTTTTAATTGATTCGAGATAAATATTAGTATATTATTAGTATACCAAATGATGTAAGAAAATCTAAACAGAAAATAAACTGAATAATACAATTTTACTTTTATTATTTCCACTTTAAATGATTCAAATAAAATAAAAATAAAATAAATTAATAAAATTTACAAGCTTTACTTGTTTATTTTCTTTATTGATTTATATATATTTTTTGAATACTCTGCCAGTTCTTAGTGTACCAGTACCATGGAATCGACGAGCAGACCATAAACATGCGTGAAAATTCAATTGATTTTCCGGGGAGCCGCCACAGCGAAGGCGGCAGAGTTAGTTGTGCGTATTTATAGAAAATATCTGGGGGAAAAATTGGGGAAACTAACAAAAACTAAAAAACAACAACAAAATTGCCCATTTCGGTGTGGGAAACAAGACTCGATGCGGATTGTGGCAAGCCGATCCTTGGGCAGCGGCAGCTGTGAAGCTGTGCGGATTGGCGAGATACAGATACAGATTCAAAATTGGAGAAATACGGCGACTAATGAGATCCACAAACACACACACACACACACTCTACTCCCAACACACTCCGCTTAACACACTTCTCCTCTTAACCCCTGTCATAAGTGTGGGCGTCCCTTGATTTATTGCCAATTGCTTGGCGCAGAAGAATCGCGCCCAGAAGAGTCGTGAAGAGCCGCGTGGCAAACCGAATCTGATTTCGAATCCGAATCAAAATGAGAAGGGAAAAAATCAGCGTGGGTTACTTGCAAAAAAAAGGAATAGAAGAAACTGGAAAAATCAAACGCTCACGAAGATTTTGAAAGAGAGCCCACGCCTTGGGGTGAGAGCAGGAGAAGAGCCCACTCTGAAGAATAGTGTCCCTATGGGCCACGATAAATCAATGAGAACCGAAATACGACAACCGTTTCTTCTCTGCAACTGAAGCAACTCCAACAAATTGTCGCAACCGCCTAATGATGGAGAGAATCTTCAGTGGGTGCAGAATCTCTCGCAGAATTGGCAGCAGAAGATTAGTGTTTCGCTGTAAAAAGAACTCCTTAAGAATCCCAATAAACGGTTGCAACCGCCTAATTACAGAGAGGATCTTCAAAGCCTCGTCAGTGGGTGTATAATTTTCTATTGAATTGCCAGCAGAAGATTTGTGCTAAGAAGATACATCTCGATTAATATTTGCAACCAAATTGGAGCATGAGAAAGTGCCAGAGATCTTCAGTTATTAATCGCCGTTAAGGCGGCGATACATGAGATAGCCAGACCTCGACCGCAGATCTGAAACCTCAAATATCTAGGGATCACACATCTCCGATTCACAGACACGCAGATTCAGATTCCGATTTCGGATTCGGATTCGTGGCATTAACCCTGGGTTCTTGCTCTTGGGTTGGGTGAGATTTATGGAGCAAATGCCGTGCTTTTCTCTGCTATTTTCTGTGTGTCTGCCCCGCGGGCCTAAGCCATGGGAGAAGAGAAGAATTGTGCGAATGAAACTCGTTACCATGGAGGGAAAAAGCCGGGCAGGGAGGGGTTCAGGCAAAGCAGGCCAGAGCCAGACAAAGCCGCAGATGGATCGAAGCATTGCCAATACTCCCGATTCCTACCTATGCGGGAATGCAGAGCCATAAAAAATGTATCTCTACGCATTATTTCATTAACTTCATTTTATTTTTAATATTTTTTAAGGTTTTGGCAGTTTCTTCAAAACATTTCTTTATAGAAATTTTGATTATGTTTTGGGAAAGTTTTTAGGAAGTTTTTAAACAGTTTTTAAGAGGTTTTGCAGAAGTTTTAAGGAAGTTGTAAGGAAGTTTTGGCAAAGTTTTGTGGTAGTTTAAGAAAGTTTTAATAAAGTTTTGAGGAGGTTTTAAAGAAGTTTTAATAAAATTTTTAGGCGGTTTTAAGGAAGTTTTGAGGAAGTTTTGAAAAGTTTTAAGGGTGTTTTGAGGAAGTTTTGAAAAGTTGTAAGGGTTTTTTGAGGAAATTTTATAAAGGTTTTAAGAAAGTAATGAGGAAGTTTTAAAGAAGTTTTAAGGAAGTTTTAAAAAAGTTTTAAGGAAGTTTTTATATCAATTTTAAACAATTTTATAAGTTTTTTCAGGAAGTTTTAAAGAAGAATTGATATACTTTTGAAGAAGTTTTAATGAAGATTTGAATAGGTTTTGAGAAAATTGTAAGGAAGTTTTGATAATGATTTGAAGAAGTTTTCAGGACGTACTTAAGGAGCTACGAATTTATGTTTTTTTGTAGAACGGTTTTTTTAGAATGTTTTTAAAGCCGTTATTATTAAAAATATAAATATAAATTATTAGAACTAAAATACAACCAAGGTTTCTAAATTTTAAATAAATAAAGTTGTAACCTCTAGAACTGGTTTAGAAACTCTCACGGCTTACACTCGTGTTGTTGATATTTAAGCCAAGAAATGGGTCCCATACTTTCGCCCAGTGCATTGGTAGTAAGCTGAAACTTTGCGTTGGGATCGCTCTCCATCTCCAAGTGGTCCGGACCCCCGACCCCCGAACCCCGACCCCTGCTGCCACCCCGCCTGGGAAGCCGCTGGAGTCCAGCCAAATCCGGTCCCAGCCGCGGCTGCTGCGTCGTCTTCGGCGATCGTGCCCTGGTCGTGGCCGTGTTGCTTGTTTCTAATGAAAATTGACGCCGTGCTGGTAATTTAAGTTGTTTTCGTTCGGTTTCGGCTTTTACTCTGTGTTTGTTGGCTGTTGTTTTTTTACTGTATTTTCCCCCCTTTTTTTCGGGGGCTTTCTTGGCTCGAATGTAACGAAATGCCGGTCAGAATGGCAGTTTGTTCAGCATTTTATTTTTTTAGTTTTGAACAAATGAAGATCGTATCGAAAATTGATCACTTTTGGCGGTGTTATGGCAAGTCTGCACGAGCTACCCCATTTCTGTGATCATTTTAAGCTTTGGTATTTTTTATTTATATTTTTCTCTTGGCATAAAATAGGTTTTTTGGTTTTTCTTCTTAAAAAATAATCTTTGCTCCCATTTTTTTTTTCATCTAAAAATATTTAAGAGTTAAAGCGTTGAGGAAAATAGTTTCCCAATGATTTAAGTCTTATTTATGGCTGTTTAAAGTCTCATGTTGTGACACCGGAAAATCGATCAAATCAAGCGTTTACATTCACGCTTCTTTCCCCGGTATTTTCTTCGGCCTTTTTCCATTTTCTTCTCTGTTTTTCTTCGCTACAAATTATGGCCTCAGACTCGACGCGTCGTTGGCTTCGCGCAATTTGGTTGCAACTGCCTCACGATAGCATTTCCCCTACCCCTTCCCCTGGTGTTTTTCCCACTTTCCCCCGGCGCTTTTCCCTGCATTTTCCCCTGGCTCTTCTTTTCACATGCTGCTGTGAGATTTTCGTGGCTCGTTTATTTATTATGATTATTTATTTTGTTTTTACTTAGAGTTTGGTGCCGGGCTCTGCCGGGCTGCCATGCCACAGATGTTGGCAGTTCATCAGTTTGGTGTTGGAAAATCATCGGAAGATAGGACGGAAAAGCGAGGCAGCGCGCACTCTGAGGATTGATTAGATTTGTTCAGTTAAAGTTTTTCCCCCCCCTGAAAATGGCATCTCCTCCCCTTGTAGCCCACTTTTGAGACGTCTCTGTTGGCCGCCCACCGTCCCTGCCTAAGCACTTAAAAAAAAGATATATAGTATATACATTTCCTCAAAATATAATTGTTGGGCCTGTAAAGCATTTTAAATTAAATTTTTCTAAATGAAATTTAAAGTTGTTAGAAATTTATAGCGAGGTAAATAGGGTTTTTATAGTCTACAAAAATTATTATTAATTAATTTCAGTGGTTTTTATAGGTAAAATAATAAATGTATTAAATTAAATGTTAGGTACTCATTGTTTTGCATATTTTTAATATATTGAAAAGAGTTCAATGAACTGGAAAACACTTTGACTATACATTTTGTCCATTTATTAATTTATGTATTTAATTAAATAAATTTAAATAATTCATAAAAAGTTTTACCAAAATTTTAAGAACTTTAAAAATAATTTCAAAAATAGAAAAACGACTTCAAAATGTAATTTTCCTGCAAGAATTCTCTTTGATTTTTGCCCAAAATGCAAATCCTGTCGTGGCAAATCAACTTGCCACGCCCACCCTGGCACACACACACACACACACACACTGTGTGTGCTTGACACGTGGGCGTTGTTGTGCCATGTTTGCTTGACGAATTTTGACTTGGCTCGAAAGGCTTCGACTTGGGCTTCGGTTTCTGTTTCGGTGTCGGCTTCTCAGCTGCAACTTCCAACACCCAGACTTGGCTTTGGCTTAGCATCGACTTTAGCCCCGACTTCAGCTTCGACTTGGGGCAACTTCAACTTCAACTTCTTGGATTGCGACGGCAGCGGCAACGACGACTGCGTGTGGGCGCCAAAATCGAAAACTGCGATGGCGACACAACTCTTGATAAGAATGAACACAAACTCGTATATAGACTCGTACTTATGAGCACACTCCACACACTCCACACACACATCGATGTTTGCCAGCACTTTTACCAAATAAAAATAAATATTAACAACTACTAGACCCCAGAAAGAACCAAGTGTTAAATGGTCAAGTCCAAGCATTTAATGCTCTTTGAAAAATATATTTACTCAAAAGAATGAGTTTGAAATGGTTTTCAATATATAAACCATAAGCTATGAATATATATAATCAATAATTCTATTTAATCTCTAAATACCTATAAAACCCTCAAATATATAGAAACTTGATCCCAATAGCCATTATACCTCTCCCAAAAAAAAAAAAAAAAGACAGCATGAAACGAGTGACAGCCTCAACTCGTTTATGTTGTTGTCGCCGTGTTTTATGTACTTTATGTACACTTTATGAGCTGTATTACTCGTACTGGAGTCCATAGACCTGCTTTTTTCCGCTTTTCCCTGAGTTCCCTGAGTTCCCTGAGCTCCCTCGGCCTCCCCGCCTCTCCTGGCTGTATTTGCTTTCCAGGTAAGACTGCAACATAGCTTCGGAGACGGCGACGTTTATCTGGTGGTATCTCTCTTCTGTGTGTGGGTCTTCGGTCTGCAACTCCCCATGGGTTAATTGATAAGGTTATTGTTTTTTCGACGCCGCCCTCGTTGTCGTCGTCGTTCCCTTTTTTTCAAAGGGCGTATTCCCAGTTCCATTCCCCTCGAGACAAGCCCCAAATGGGGGCGTTCTCCCAGCCCAGAAAAGAGGTGCGATTAAGCCAAAGGCGTTCTCACAAAAAAAAAAAAAAACCGATAAAAAAGTACAAGAAAAATTAAAGTTAAGTTAGCAAACTGATCGATGGCCCTGATTGATGTTTCCTGGGTGCATGCCTAAAAGTTACTTGAAAACCAGAAGCTCTTTTTGGGGTTAAGAATAAGCGAAGCTTAAATTATTAGCTCACAGAAAATGCCTTAATACTTTCCACAAGCAAATTAAAAAATGCTTTAACATAACCTCTCAAAATTCTCTATTCTCTTCATTTTCTTACAAATTTTCCTTTACATATTTCCGCAAATATTTCCCAAGGAATTTGTCTTGCAATTTTAAGCCAAAAAGAGATTTTCTATTTGCCATTTTCCCGCTGTTGGTGGGCGGTTTTCATCATCAAATTTATGAGACTTTTGGAGCCATACAAAGAAAAACTTCATTATTCTTGAGGAAAAGCCTCTTTCACTTCTTTCCCCCTTTCATTACTTCTGGCTCTTATTTTTCGTATGTATATATTTTTTATAGAGTTTTTTTTTTGTGGGGCCATAATTAAAAAGCAAATCACGTTTCGTTTTTATGATTTTCATGGAGGTTTTCTTGGCTTTTCTCTGGATGCTTTCGTTTCTCGTTCCGCTTCTTTAGTTTTCAGTGAAAGTCGTGGTCGTTCCCGATCGCACATTTTCCCCCCCAACCCGAGAGTTTTTCCGGGGAAAGAGAGGAACTTCCGTTGGGGAAAAATCTCACAGATAATTAATTTTCAGAGCATTCGAGCATGGAAATGGGAAATTATGTCACATTCGCTCGCTCAATTAAGCTGGAAAATTCGTAGCCGAATTTCTTTTGTTTTCTGGCCACAAAAATAAGCACAAAAAACCTTAACCATTTTCGCTAATGAATTGGCTTCAAAAATGGCCAAAAGCCATCAACAGTTGTGTCCGCTTTTGGGGCCAGCTGTGGCTGCTCTTCTGTGAATTCCCAGGCGGATTCTTGTTATATATATGTATATATATATATATCTTTTTTTATGGACCATAAACATGATCTACACATCATCGGCTGTGCGTTGATCCAATTTATTTTGCGGTTAATTCGGTAATTTTCGGAGCAATCAAACCGAACTAGGCGCTCTTTAATTGTTTCTGTTTTGCAAACCAATTAAAGTTGGCTTTAGTTTACTTATTTATTTCTTTATATAATATCCTAAATATTTTATTTTACCATTTATTTTATACCCCTTTTTTGGGGTGTGTTTTCAGAGACACCCCGCTGATCTCTGGCTAATGGAAAAAATGGGTGAAAAAAGGCTGCGGGGGAAAACCAATTAATATTTTTTCGCTTCAAACAATTTGTGCATTACGCATACGCCCGGTGGTGCCAGGCTAAATGTTATTAAATATATCTATATGTATATATGAATATCTGTAGAAATTATATATCTATATATATATATAAACTAGTTTGCTGATGGAGTTATGCCAGGAGGCATGGCTGCCCACGCTTTTTGGGCAGGCAGCTGCCTTTTGGCCAGGGCTGATGCATTGTTAGCCGAGTTGAAAACGAAACGATTTTCCATTAATAATAAACAAAAAAATAACACAAACATTTTAAATAATAAATTTAAGTAAATTATGACTGGTTAATAATTTTTCAATAATAGATTTTTACATAATTTCTGTTATTTTTATAGGAACTTAGTAAATTTGGACTTCCTTTTCTTTAAATGAAGAACGATTTCAACAAAATTTTAAATATAAATTTAAAGAAATTCCCCATTTTGTAAAACAGTTTCTTAGCATATATATATTTTACCTAAGATATATAGATTTCTGTTACTGATTTCAGTATTTTCTTGAGTTGCTTCCGTTTCATTGGCATTTTCAACGCTTCGTTTGGGGACGTTGACGTTGATTGCCAACAGCCGCAGGCCAAAAGCAGGAGAAGGAGAAGGAGCTGCTCCCAACCCTGAGATGCGATCCTTGTGGCCAGAACAATTTGCATGCAATGCTGCCGCAGTCGGCCAGTAATTTGTGGCAGCCACACGAGAAAAATTCCACGAGGCGAACCCGTCTGTGAACTCGGTCTGTGGCTGTGGCCCTGGCTAAAAGCAATTGTCTGTCATTTAGCCAGCACCTGTTGCATTGATTGAGAACTTGTTGCTGCCGCAGCAGCAGAAGCAGCAGCAACAGCAACATGAGGCATGTAGCAGCCACATGAGGCAGCAGGGTGCGGCACAGACTCTTCTCAGCTGTCAGCAATTTGTTGTGATCAATTTATTAATTCTCCAGGTTGAAGGACGAGGCTGCCGCAGCACTGCATCCTCCAGATAATCACAGAGAGCCCAGCCGAGACTCTCATCTGCATAAATGCCTTTGGTCTTCGATCTTCGATCTACACGGGTCTCTGGGATCTGCAGACTTTGGATCTTCGGTGCTCAGTCTTCTTCAGTCTTTAGTCTTCGATTCCGTGGAGACTTTGGACCGCCGCCACCCATCCAGTTCCCGGAACTCGCAGCAATTGTGGCACCTTGCCCTGGAATTTGTCATTGTTGCATGTGGCTACAAGTACGGGTTTTGTTCGTAAATGCACTGAAAATAAAGCCTAATATTCACTGAACAAAAATTGTACAACAAGGCTGCACTCCATAAGCAAGTCTTAAAAGAATTGTTAAAGCTTTAAAGTAATTATAAAAAAATGTTACAGCATTAAGGCTTTAAAATGGATTAAAATATGTATAAATGTTTTAGAATAGATTAAATAAAAACTGTCAAAGCTTGAAAGTCTTTTTAAGGCTTTAAAATTATTTAAAAGAAACACATTTTAAATAGGTTTAAAGACTTGTACAAATACGTGTTAAAAGATCCTAAGACATATTTAAAAGGCCTCAAAGACATTGTAATCCACATATTACTTACATATTTAATAGACTTTTATTTAGAACTATAAACACCCATTTCTCTCTGTGCATGAAGTGTAAAGAAACCAAATCTTCAGAGCCCAGAACAGCATTTACATGATCCCAGAAAACCCGTCTCTGCAGAGGGCTCTGTCTTCTCCGCTCTCCGTTCTCCTGACTGTTTTAGGGACCTCAAGGTGTCGTCGAGGGGTACGGTACTGAGGAGGCAAGGAGCCACAACCACTGTGGACCTGAAAAACCTCTTCCATGGCCTTAGGACAAGATCGCTGTTTGCTGCGATTTTTCAGATTGCTGCGGCTTTTATTTGCGACAGACAAAGAAATATAAAGACCATATAATTTCGAAATTTCATTTTAGAAACTTGTAAGACTGTTTTCAAAGTAAAGAACATAATATCATATATTACAAAGATTTCTTAAGACTAAAATAATCCATACTTAAGCCTACTTTTACACCCAAACTCTTATTTTAATTTAAAAAACTCATAGCTTTTCTTTAAGGAATTTTCCTCGATCGTTTCTACACATTTTCCAACCATTAAAATCATTTATTTGGAATATTTTCCTTTCACCCTGCTGCAATTTATGGGACATTCCTGACTCTGGTGTTTTGTTTGGACCATTTAAGTCACTATTTGGACCACTCACATTCCTGGCCAGGCATTTCCCCCCTCCCCCTTTCTTTCCAATCACAACTTTTGCCACTTGCCTCCGATGGGGTCACTGGTTTTCCCTACACGAGAGCCTTGGCAGATGGCCACTCGAATCGAATCGAATCGCATCCAATCCCCGGACCAGGCCGGGCCAATGCGGATGCAAGTCATGAATGCCACCACATTCATGACCAGTGGCAGTGGCACTGCCAAATGCAAAGGGCTGTCTCCTGTCTCCATTTCCTCCTCCCTGCTCCCTGCTCCCCTCGACAATTGATGCCGCAGAGCAGCTGTTGCTGCGATCTCGCAGATCACAGATCACACAGATCACAGATCACGATGTGCTGGCTGTCCGCTCACGCTAATGAAGCCTGATGATGACGAAGTGCATGCCTGCTGTCGGAGAAATGCACTGGGAATTTACAAAAGGGGGGAAAATGCATAAAAAATACAATTAATTGGATTTTGAAAGCTCTTCGAGTCATCAGAGATTTGATTTCATTTAAAATGCTGCTTAAAAGTATGCTACATAACTGGAGAAACCCCATTCTTAGTGCATTTTATGGTTTTAAATATTTAAATTGTGATATTTATGCAGTATTATTTAATTTAATTAAAAATATTTAGCAATTTATTTATTACAGTAAAGTGAACATTGAATTTAGTTTTATTTAGTAATTGCTTTACTATAAACTTATATACAATTGGTGCTCAATTGTGGCTCAAGGAAAGTAAATTTTTCATAGCATACTTCTTTGCTTCTTTTTAAAAGATTTAAAAGCTTCAAACTGTTTATTTTTTCCTGTGTTTTTAAGATAAGAAAGGGCAGGCTGGAAGGAGGCTCTGGAGGAGACTTGTCCGGCTGATGTTTTTGCGTGCCGCAATTTCAATTTGTTTGGCCACTTGAGCGAGGCCTCCTGCCCCGGCCTTCTCCTCCTCTGCTATATCAACACACATCACCATCGTCATCATCATCATGGGTTTCCCCCAGCTCTTTCACTTTTGAGTATTTTTTGTTTTGTTTTTAAGTTTTGCAGAGCGACTTGCGCAAGCATTTTACTTTATTGGATGGATGCCGACCACTTGGGATGCCCAAGCCTCTCCTCCCGGATCTCCGGAGCTCCGTGGCTTCGTAGCTCCTATTTCTCCATGACAGCTTGCACTTGAACTAAAATGCTGCCGCTGCTGGTTTTTTACATTTTGTTGTTGTTGTTGACAACACACAAATGGAAAGTACAAATAGAAACCGAGCACCGAGCCTCTTCTTTTTTTTTTTTGTTGTCTCTTTATTTTGCTAACGGATTTCTGCCCGCTTGGCTGCATCTCGCTGGCTTAGCCTTGAAAAAAATAAAAATGATAGAAAAAAAAGCGATGCAGGGGAATCCATCCATTCGACATACATATTCGATTTGGAGCTGACTGTAAACGGAAATGCATCAAGCCATTTTCTCACCTCGTTTTCTTCTGCCTGTTTTTTATTAATTCTCCTCTTGGTCGCATCTCGCGTTCTCGTTTTTTATCTGTCTGACTTGTCACTTTGTGGTTATTGCTCCCGATCTCGAGCCCCGACATTTCTGCTTATATAAATGTATATATCTTTTTACCTGTCCATCAAGGCTTATCTCGGGCAGAGTGGAGAGGGTTTATAGAGGGGTTTATAGCCCTGAAACGTAGCTACTTTTTTCAGCTTGGGGATATAATGGCAGATCACGGAAATCTTCAGGGAAGTTTGAGTTTCATTTATTTTAAGGAACCACTTTGGGAAGTAGTATAACACATTTTCAATGGTTCAAACAAAATCTGCTACAATATTTGGTATTTATTGGAGAAATATCTCAGGCAAAAATTACCACAGGTTTTGGAAGTCTCCAAAATCTTGAAGGTCTTGTTTGTCTGTTTGAATTTTATTGGTGGAAACTCTCAGGAAAATAAAAATAAATACAAATTGTTAAATCTTCTTTGAAGATTTTTGCACAGAAAAGATTTCTTTCCAATCTTTAGCTGTATCTTTTTTCCTTTATTTCCTCTGTTCTACCTTCGATTCCAGGTTTTTCTCATATGTATATATATTTCTTAAATTTTTTTTATAATTTTGGGCGTGGCACTCTCTTTGGCATTCCTTTTTCCAACTTCTTCGTATGCCTTAAACCCACATTTACTTATCCTTTTTTTTATTTATTAATTTTGGTAGCCAGCACAGTCGCATTCCTTTCATAAAATAAAACCAAAGCCCCAAAAAAAAAATATATTAAAGGCGCGTTCAAGGCCGCGAAAGAAACTGAAAGAGTGGAAAGGGTATATAACCATTAGATGGCAGGCGTGATAAGTCCAAAAATTAATCGGATTTCGATTTGAGTAACGCCCCCTTAACCCTCCCATTTTTTGTGTGTTTCTGGGGCGTTTTTATGCCCGGCCAGCTGTGCGAAAAATCAACCGAAAACCGAAACTCAACTGACCAGAGGCTACTGTTTAATTTCCCTTTTTGTTGGTGGCCAATCGAGGGGAAAATCCCAAGCCAGAGGAGGAGCAGGGGGAGGGGTGACACTGACGGAAGCGTCAACATCCATTAGCCACAGGCCACTGAGCCAATTAGCCAACTGTGTTGTGTGTGCGAACAGCCACCCCCGAGATGGATGGAAAACCACTCGAAAACTCTGCACACAAAATGCAATTGCACTGCAAGAAAAATTCTAGAAATTGCAAAATATTTTTCAAAATATATCTATAGTTTTTTATATATTTAAGAAATTTGGCAAGCTGCTAAAGTAAAGTAAAGCCTTCTTACGGAAACAACTACCTAAAGATTTACTAGTTTTCATGTATTACCTTCTCACAGAAATACCTCTCAAAAATACCTTAAAACTAAAACAAAACTTGAATAAAAATATATATACTAAATTTATTTTCTGATAAATCAAGAAGTGTATACTATTTTCCCGTTAAAACCCCCTTTTCTGCTATAAATTTAATCTCCGTGTGTGCCGTCTGGGCGCCCGTGGACCGTCATCACTTTCGCTGTCGCCCCAAAGGAAAATCTGGCCAATTACCCGAGGGGCGGGAAAAGCCGAAGAGGGAGGGGGAGGGATGAACCCGGGCTGCCTTCGAGCCTTAGATGGTTGTCTTTAATTAGCAGGCAGCGACAATCGAATCGGATCGCCTTGGCTCGCCTTGGATTGCATCAATGCCCCCGATGCACCGATCTCCGATCCGCGATCTCCGAGTTATTTCATCAATGACATTTAAGGCTTCATTAAAAGTCCTGCAAACGGGCGTGACCTTATTTGGTGAGGTGAGTAGGGGCGGAGGGGGTATTAAAGCTCACAAGGAACCGAAAGGGAGGACGATCTCTAAGGCCGCCAACCGCATAAATTTCATTTGATTGGAAGTGAGCCTCGGACTTCAACGCTAACGAGCTCAGCGATGGCAAAGTGATCTTAAATTGGCTTAAATAAATATTTATTTTAATATCTGGTAATTGATTTTGTTAAATTATGAGAATTTTAAATGTATTTTAAAGGGTTTTTAGGTTATTTTAAGATTAAATGGAATATTTACTTGGTTATTTTTTGGCTTGAGTTGATTTCAACTATTCAACTATTCATGAAATAAATTTCCCTCTAGAATTTTTGCAGAGATGACAATCTCTATGCTCCATTTTCCTTATCTTATCGTTGGTGCGGCATAAACATGAGATTATTATTATTATGACTGGATTTCAGGACAAGATCTGAGTCATCGCGTAAATGAGTAATATTCCGCATAGCCCACAACTCTGATATTTCATCGGACAAAAATAGCAAATTCCCCCACAAGAATGTTAAATATTTATAATGATAAATAACCTTCGTTGTCTCTTTTTTTATCGTATCAAAAAGGGCTCTGGTTATCTGTGACATATGTATCTAGCCATATATTATGGTTTTTCTTCCTTATCATTTATAATATTTGTACCTTGAAGCAACACATATTTTTGCCTTCCTGAATTTAGGGTTATTTTATTCTTTGATT
The DNA here is from genome assembly GCA_018151655.1 of Drosophila bocqueti. Classification (NCBI taxonomy): domain Eukaryota; kingdom Metazoa; phylum Arthropoda; class Insecta; order Diptera; family Drosophilidae; genus Drosophila; species Drosophila bocqueti. Next base: position 545,568 of record JAECXF010000004.1, read on the forward strand.
TTAGGCTTAGACTTGAGTATAATCTTTCAAAGATGTTATAATTAATATTTTCTCTTATGTCATAACTCCCTATAATAAATAAATAAAACCATAGAGTAATTAATTATTTTCTCTGACTTTTTATCAATATTTTTTTATCAAAGTATTACCTTCCCCTCAGTAATCTAGTATCTCAAACCTATAAAATCAATTAAAATTGCAGCAAAGTATCTTAAATCCGCCAAACACTTCCTCATTTCTTGTAGAAGAAATCGCCATAATTCTTCGTGTCACGTTGCGTGTTGTGTCATCTCTAGCACAGCTCAAGAAATAAATACAAAGCGAATTCAGCTAAGCATCTTCTGGTTGTGCGGTGCCTTCGCCTGACTCCTGGTGGCAGGCACCATTAAAAATGCAAGTTGCCCGGCCAGTTGGCAGTCGGCTGCAGAGAGGCTAAGGAGCTCGTTTCGCTTTTACTTAACATTTGAAGCCTTTGCGCCGCTAATTGGCTGAAAATACCAAAAATGGCAATGCATGACGACGATTCCTACCCGCCTGCTGGCTGGCCAAGGAAGCAAAAGCAAAGCCAAAGGGGGTTCAAGTTGGGTTGCAGGTAAAGTTATGTCCAGGCCGGGTTTATATAGGAAAAAATGCTGTTAAGGCTCTGGTCGCTAGTTGCCGTTGATATTCTGCCGAAAGTGTGCAAATATTTCAAGGAACTATCAAGTTGGATTAAATATTGTAGGGTTAACTAAAAGGATGGGTTAAACTTAACCTCAGGTTAGTTTATTTGATTTTTGTTCTTTATATTTGTCTATATTTACTGGAAGTTTAAAATTAGTGTGCAATTTCGTATATGCAATTAAAAAGTACAGCTTTTATAGTTAAATATTTAATCTCAGGTTAGTTCAAGTCAATATTAATCTTAAATTACTGATATATTTCACGAAATAAATTTGATTAAAATTTATGATATTAATTTTAAAAGTAAAATTGATGAACTTACATTTAAAGGTGAAGATTAATTGGTTTAATCAATGGTAAATATTTAAACCCAGGTTAACTTCAGTTCACATTCTTATTAAATTGCTGAAAATAATGAAAATAAAATGTAACAATTATAATATATTTCTAATATGTTTTAATATTATTATTAAAAATTACACTAAAAGGTTCTTAGACAAATTTAAGCCTAAGGTTAGGGGTTGAATGAAAGCCTCTATAGAAAGATTTTATTTGCAAAAATTAACTCGCATTAATTTCCATTAATAAGAATAGATATGTGTTCTATCCGTAATGAGCCGCCGCCCCCCGTCACTGTTCCTTTTTTATTATTCGCTCTTAATTGACGGCTCCCTCCTGGGCTGCCATTTCCCATTTTCAGTGGGCGGAAAAACAATGGAATATTATAAATAAATAATATTTATTTGCGCTGCCATCGGTTGCGTGGGCCGCAGCAGCAGCAGCTGCTGCGTGGGTGCCGCCAGGCTCTAAGCCTTTTTTCCCAAAAAAAAAAAAAAAAAATGGGCAAAACTGGCAAATCGCGGGGCGTGCATCTGCAACATGCAACTTCGATCGTCGCAACGATCGTCGATCAGTGTTGCCACAGAAAATAGATACAAAAAAGTTATATAAATAAATAAAAAAATATATACCAATATACATTTTTTACTAGATTTTATATAAGTTTTTTAGTTTTTCCTTAGTTTTATTTCTCAACTTTTACTTGGTTTGGTTTCTTTTTGTTATCTTATCCATGGCTATGACTTTGATATCGTCAGGCCTTGGTTGCCCTTCAACATGTATTATCTATAGATATAGCCACATTCCAGGCAGTTTATGAGCTTTATTTGGCAGTATAAAGTTTTTGAAATTTGTACAACCTCTTCTTGTTTGCTAATTTGCAAAATTTAAATGCCTTAATATACTCTAGAAAATATTGTTAAATATTCTATTTAGTCTCTAAGGATTCATGGCTTATTTCCCGCAACTTCTTCAGCACTTTTCTGGGGGCCTCCTAAGCCTGTTTTGGTCTTCTTTCTTCTCCGGCTGCTGTGGCTCCTTTGCTTTGTTGTTGTTGCCAATAAAAAAGCGACAGCAAACAATTTAAATTTGAATTTAAATTAGCTGCTGGCCAGCAACACCAAAGGAGAGATCCAGAAAATGGGGCTCCATCCCTGAGATACATATCCCGCAGTCAGATCACGAAAGGCTGCTTCCTTTGTGGCTTTGCGAACAAAAATATTATAATTTAGGTCAGCGGGGCTTGCCACGAATAAGTATAACAGTAAATATATCGGTAGATATATTAATATTGTATCGATGCCGAAGAATCATATCGATTTGGGGTCAGGATTATAACTTTATTATATCGACAAAGTTAACTCAGTTAACCATTCTACAGAGATTTCTGGTTTTAATCAGTAGAATTGATCTTTAATGTAATATATTTTCGATAGCACATTGATAGTTTCCGATAACTAAATTCGGCTATTTTAGAAGATAACCCTTATATTAATTAAAGTACATATTTTATGCCACTTATCGACTTATCAACTAATCATTTTTTCCCCCACATTGATTCGTTGCAGGTATGTACGCCGGACAAACTTCAACCCATTAGAGTGCCTGCAGCTGTGATTAATTAAGGGGCATTGTGGTCTCTCGATAACAATGCAAAATAAATAAACAATAAACAAACAAACGGACCCCACTGACAGTTTGCATTTAAATGTCAATCAGCGCCAAAGAATGAGAAAAGTGACAAGACTGCGACTGCGTGCGTGCGGGTGGCGATGGTGGTGGTGCTTTTGATGTTAATGCCTCGGTTAATGGTGGTGGTTTCATTACTATAGCTCTTTGTATACCTACATATATATATAAGTATATTTGTACCTGGGGCCGCCTAATGCGATTTTGACAAATAAATTCATCAACACTTCCGCTGACAACTGGCAGATGAGGCAGGCAGCCACACAACGGCAGCGACTGCAAAATTGCAACTGCAACTCCAATTGTCAGAGCAGCCAGCCAAGCCACTCAAAAAAATAGTATTTATGTTGGTAATAAATCTAGGAATATTTTTTAATATTTTTCAAGTTATAAATATAAAAAAAAATCAGAAAGAATACTTAAAGTTACTTTTCTTTTTTAAACTTGATAAGAGTTAATTATGAATTTCATTTTAATAAGTTTTAAGATTTGTTATGGTTCTTGCAACTTATATTTTATTTGAAAACATTTTTATATATTTGAATATATTTATTTATATATTTATAGAACTAAAAATGATTAGAAATTAGATTCGGAACCCTTTCTTAAATTTATGCAATGTTTTCAAACATTTTATTTTCTTTCAAATACGTTTGGCTTAATTTCTCTCATTTAATCTCATTTATTTTTTATTCGCATTTTTCTTACTGTATTCAACTTGTGGAAAATGTTAACAACAGCAGCAACAGGCAAACGCATTTGAATTTCAAATTTGAGCACATTTAACGAGCATTCGCCTGGACAGAACAGCAGTTGTAGTTGCATTTAAGTTGTTTTTGGGAGCAGGATGAGGTGGTTGCGGTGGCTGAGTCGGCTGTAGTGGTGGTGCTGCAGTGGGTCCCCAGTAGTGGCTGTTGCTGTTGGCGGCCTGCCATGTCCACGCTCATCAGGCTGACAGCTCTGGCAGAACCATAAATTCAGGCGAAGGCACCGCAGAAGGAGCCGAAGCCACTCAAATTCGCTGTAAGAATTCACAAAGTTAATTGAGCATGCAAAGAGATCAGATTCCACCACGCCTGCGCGCCCTTTACAAAAAAAAGGCACTGAAAACATAATTTAATTAAATGGGAAAATAAGCTTTACACAGTTTGTTTTTTAAATAAATTTCTACAAAGAAACTATCATATGGACTTAACCCTTTATTCTGCCAGTGCACGTTGGAGGTTCTGTAGGTTCGCCCCCAATTTGCAGAGTCAACAGAAAAATGCACACAGACGTGCTAGCTCAAAAATAAAAAAAGGAAAGGGAAAAAGTCATAGAATTTGGAATGCACTCGTCACACATCTCAGAATCGGAATATTGGAGTCTTGGAGTATTGTAGTATTGTAGTATTGGAGTATTGGGATATTGTAGTATTGGAGTATTTGGGTATTTGAGTATGCAAGTATCTGAGTATTTAAGTATCCGAGTATCTGAGAAACTAAGTATCTAAGCACTCGAGTATCTGTGTATCTGAGTATCCTCACATTCAAATGTGGGCGTTGCAAATAGGCAAATCCAACGCGACCCATAAAAGTCAGTGAACCTAATGAACTTGCAAATGTTTACGACTGTGGTTGCTGGAATTTCCATTGATTTTTCCAAGCTGTAAGAATTTGCTTTGATTCCACAACCAAGTTTTGCCAGCTTATCGCTAAAGCCCCTCGCACTAAAGTTTTTATAGCCAAAGTTCTGGCCACAGGGGTTAAGCTATAAATGTTCTGTGATCTATAAAAAAATATATATGTATAAAATGTAACAAATTCTACTATTCTACTTTGAATGAAATGTATTGTTTAATTTTTCATGAACTAGCGATAATCTATTGGTTCTAAAGAAGTCGTTAAACGTTTCCTGGTACTTGATAAAACGAAATCCCAAGGAACTGATTTTCCAAATCCCATATCTTGTTCATTAGTGTTTCCCCCGGGTGGTTATTCTGCAAACCAAATCGAATCGAAAACGAATACCAAATTGATTGCCTCCTCCGGATGCAATGAATTTCCAACAAACAAACGGCGAGTCCACGAAATAATAAACAACGGCGATCGTGTATAGTAATAAGTGTGCTCTCGACCAGTCCAACCATAAAATGAGGCGATACGCATTAGAGTTCAATAGCGATGCGAACATAACAATTATGATTGCCCAGCGTCCGCTCTGGGAACATGCATATGTATGTACATATATACAGTGGCGAGCAAAAATGAGTTTATGTTCATGACTCTGACTTTAACCATCAATAAAAGCCCGCAATCCAACATTTTTTATTATTATCCTCAATTTATTAACTACTAATTTTGAAAACGTCCACATATCATGAATGGAAAATACTTAGAATAAAAACGAAATAAACTCACATAAACTCATTTTACGTTTTGTTTTTTTATTTTCGATTTTCACATCTCTTTTCAGAAATCCCGATTTTTATATTCGTTTTGTTATTTTGGTAGTCATAGATTGTTTAAAGTGTTTTGGGAGAAAATTTTTGTGAATAATTAGAAAATGTATTTATAAAAAAAAAATTCGAAAATTGTCAGAAAATTAAGATAATGTTGGAGCCTGCAAGTGATATTTACACGTAATATTGCCGATAAGCTTGATATTGCCATTCCGCGGTGGTTCCCATTCGATAGATACGGGAAAATTATTTAAATTGATGCTTCAATGCCTTTAAAACAGCAATAGGATCCTGTCGGACGGCGACTCTCGATAAACATTCAGACATGAAACAATCGGAGTTTAAAAATTAGTCGGCGTTTTCAAAATGTCCATCACTCTAAAAACGGTTAAAACTTAGACTCATTAGACCAAAAATTCGTTTTAATCGTCAATGGTCGAATTGGGTTGATTTCATTTGATTTTTAACAAATTTTAAAGGCTTTGAATTTTGAAACTAATTTTTAAACTCGATATGTTGATGTCTGCAATGTTTATCAGCAGTCAGTCCGCGTCCATAGAGACCGGCAATCACTAATTGCTTGTTTTAAAGCATTTCGACATCTTTGGACAGCATCTAATTTAAATAATTTTATCCCGGTTGCATGGGGGATATCGCCTCATCTGAATGGGAACCACGCGGAATTTATCAAGCTTATCGGCTATACTGTAGAAATATCACTTCGCCAGCTCACAACATTATCTTTAATTTTCTCTGACAATTTTCAATTTTGGTTTTTATAAATACATTTTTCTAATTATTCACAAAAAAATTTCTCTCCACAACACGTTTTAATAATCTATGACTACCAAAATAGCAATAGAACAAATATAGGTAAATCTGGGTGATGTTTGAAAAGATTGGAAAATCGAAAATAGATACAAAACGTAAAACGTGCAAAAATGAGTTTATTGAGTTTATTTCTTTTTTTATTCTAAGTATTTTCCATTCATGATTGGACTTTTTCTAAAATTAGTAGTTAATAAATTGAGGATAATAATAAAAAAAAATTGTTGGATTAGCTTGTGTGGTTGGCTTTTTATTGATGGTTAAAGTCAGAGTCGTGAACATAAACTCATTTTTGCTCGCCACTGTATATGTACATAGATGTATACATTCCCGTTGTCCCACTTACAAGTTCGATTTTCGATCGGCTCGCTACCAAAAATCAGCCCTCTGCTAGTAGCTGATAGCGGCTATCGGCAAGAAGCTATGCCGCATGGCCACCAAAAGGCATGACCCACTTCCCAAGTCAGGGGCGGGGGGCAAGCCAAAGTGGAGGGGGAAAAGTGGGTGGGGAACATATAAAACCAGGAAGCTATATCTATCAGATAGCAGATATTATCTAGTGAACATATGTGGCTTTTATCGCTTACGATAGCATTGTGCCATATTTTGTAATATACAAAAAAAGTTAAGATTCTAACATGTCATACCTGGGTATTTTCTAGTGTCATAACTGCATAATAATAATTAAAAATTAATTAATTACATTACATAATAAGATAGCATTTAATATAATAAATTATCTACTAACTTTACTTGTTGAATACATTAATGTCTCGAGTCTGAAACAAGTACAATATTTCCTAGAGTCATAACTGCATAATGACTTAGGTACAAATGAAGCCGCAGATTATTTCGAAAAATATATATCCGAGTAAACGAGTATTTGAGTATTTTACGTAGTTCTCAATTGTTTGAACAGCTGCGAACTCTCGCGGAGTTCTCTTTGCTTATTTGTTTGACTCTCCCTGCGGGTTTTTTCCCTTTTTTTGGCATTTCCGATAAGAGAATTTGAAACGTGTGAAATGTCAATCAAATTTGGCACGATAATGCCGGGTTTATGCGTCTAAAAAGTATTATGTAAATATACAAATTTAACACTTAAGTTAGCACGGGGTCACAGAAGCTAAACTAGGGGCATATATTTGTTATCTTCTTGAAATTATCTAAAATAAATTCCTATTATAATTAAAATGAGGCTGAAATTGAAATGAAAACTAAACCTAGATGGCACAGATAAATCTCTCCTGAAAGCCTGTAAAAACCAAAACTAGAACTGAGTTACAGTATCTTCAACTTCAAAAACCGCACCTCCAGCATCATGGCTGTGGCTTTGGAAGGATCGTTGTCGTTCCCTAACGAAAGCAGTACCGATGCCGAGAACCCCGATGTGGATATGAGTGTGGAACAGGCCCAGATAACGGAGCCCCTGGAAGAAGAAGAAGTGTGGATGAGCCTCCATGGCTTCCAGGACGGCGAGGATGATCACCTGTTGGTCATCTTTTCATTCTACTGTTCGCTCTCCGACTTCCGTCAGCTTCCCGGCGGCCTAGAGCTGCGCTTCACCTCGGCGGAGCACCTGGAACGGGGTTGCCTGTTGGCCAAGCGATTCGTGGCCAACAAAATGCCCCTCCACTGGCACCTGGGACGGCTGGAGGTGAGCTCGGAGAATGCCATTGTTGGGAATCTTCGTGGCAAGATGAGCTTTTTTCGCAAGTTGCGACGAGCCTTCTCCAACTATTTTTATTAGTAATTGTTTTCAATATTTCTTATTCCTTGCAATACAAATTCCGATTCTAGATAAATGCAAATTGCTCAAAATTATTGAGAAATTTAATTAATTCCAAATTGTTGCAGGATTTTAAATGTTGTTGAAAGTTCAACAATTCCACAAATACGTGTTACAGTAGGTCGTAATGTGGAATTTACTTTTTATTCCAATTCCAATTCCCCCATTGTTGTTGAACCTTTTAAAATATTGTTGAAATTGTATTCAATATTTTACAATATTTTTAGAAATGTTGTTGAAATTTCAACAACATAATAATAACTTTTTCTTCAGTGGTTCTGAAATCTGGATCAACTTCAAATCCTTATTAACGCCCAAATCTTATTAGTAACAAGTCCCTCAAAAAAAATCCTGAACAAACACTCAAAATTGAGTGTTTGTAAACCTTTATAATACCAGCAATAAAATAGGGATTTCCCATCCGAAAAAGGTCCGTTTCCCTTTGGTGTAAGTGGTCCCTTTGGTGGCATTAAATGCCACGAACAATTTCCATTCAGACAGTTCGAGTTGAGTTTCTCACACAATATGGAAAAATCATCGGCTACTCAATATGGAAATTGAAGACCCGCAACAACATGTTGCTGATCATCGTCGCATTAAATATATAATTTACCAACCCCCCAAATGTGCTGAAAGGCCGCCAAAAATTAAACTGAAAATTTTCAAAAAACTGAGCGGCGGCGGGAGAGGCCGTAAATAATGTGCTCATATTGCCAGAGTCTTCAATTAAAACTCATTAACATAATGGCCTAAAACCGCACTCGCACTAACCGCCGCCGAATGTGACAAAAATAAAGCAATAACCGAGGGGACCGTGGCGGGGCCCGCCTTCAAAGTGAATTTACTTGTCAGTGTCGTCGCATGTAATTTATGCAAATTTTATGCGCACACCACCGAAAAGCAAAGCAAGCTCAACACAACACAACAAAAAATAATAAAATAAAATGTACTAAAGCCAGCGCCAAAAAAAAAAAAAAAAACAAAATATAAAGAAAAACATTAAACGCAACGCACGCAGAATTTGTTGGTTGTTTCCCTTTGTTTTTATTGCTGTTTATATTTCTGTTTTTCGCAGGGTGGGGTGGGGATGGGGGTTGTGTCGGTTTCATTTTGGTTTATGGTGACATAATTAAAATTTATACGACTTTACAGCCCGCATTTTTTGCCTCTCTTACTCTTTGCTCTCTTTTGGAAGAGTTCTTCTTAATATAAATGAAGTTCCATCGATAACTTATCAACTACAAAATAAAAATTGTGCAACCGATTATAAGATTGCAAATCGTTATGTAACTTTACTTTACCTACTTTACCTAATCTCTAGATAATGAGCGTGTTGTTGTTGATAGGTTTGTTTGTAGGTTTCAAATTCAGTTTAATACAAACAAATTTAAACAATTATTCTGTTGAACTATAATTATAGTATATAAATTAGTTAAAAGAGAATTTCTGGTTAAAGAAAATTAATTAACAATTTTGAATTCAGGAATCAAGAATAATTTATAAGCTACATCTTTTCATTACTAATGTTTTTAAGATTTTTATCCTTACAAGGTATTTGGTTTAGTACCGTGAAGGAGTGATTTTCGACCCTATAAACCATATATATTCATGATCAGCATCAAAAGCCGAATCGATCTAGCCAAGTCCGGACAAAAAAAATATGTGACCCAGTTTTTGAAAAAAATGTAAGGGGTACATCGTCAAAATTTTCAAAATTAAAAATTTGAATTATAAATGGTCACTGAAGGAATTATGTCAAAATGTGAAGGAATCCCCACTTCCTTATCGGCCCCTTCTCTTTCTCATTCTATCTCTGTTGCACTCACACTCCCATTTTTGGGGGGCACGCCCCCGCTTTACAATGCCCTTTCTATCTCTCTCTTTCTCTTTGGAAGGAGCTGCTCGCCGTGTGTGGCCGCTCATGTCAGCCAGCGGCTCTCCTTGCACAATTTATTTCAAATCCAAATTCAAAGCCAGACAAAAACAACACTAAATTATGAAAATGAAGAATCAGAAGAGGGGGAGGGGGAGGAGACCCCAATCCTGCCATCCCGCTTGCACCGCCAGCGGAGTCTGTTTATTTATGCGCACGTTTCTCTTGCGCTCTTCTTGATCCTCTCCACTCGCACCTCAACTCGCATTTCCCTTGATCCTTTTTGCTCTACTCTTTCGGCTGCACTGAGAGAAACGGATTTGGAGTTCTTATTTTGATTTAATTTAATGAAAAATAAAATAAATAAATGTATATATTTAATAAATTAGCTAATTTCTCAATTTAATTGAAAAGACTGAGAAAAATTTTTATAAATTAAGAATATTAGGAAGAACTATTCCGGGCCATAATTTGGCTCACTGTTCCTGGCCTTTTTTCATCCTCTTCATCTGTTGCTGTTTGTAATTTACCTGCCAGCCAAACTGTTTTGTTTACCTATGCCGGCTTTTCCCCGCACACACACACACACCTTTCCCTCGTCCCTCTTCTACACCTTGACTCTGGATCCTCCTGTCCCTCCATGTTGGTTCTTCTTCCACTTAGCGACCGCTATTATTCCCACTCTGCTTCATCATCAGCTTCTCCTCCTTGCCGGTGATGTGCGTGTATTTGTTTACGATGCGGCTTCGTCTTTGTCATGAAAGGATAATAAAAAACGAAATTATGTTTAAATATGCCAATGTTCCCTCTATCTGGCGACCTCCATTTCCATCTACCTCTACGTATCTCTATCTCTATCTCCATCTCCTACATCTATCCCGCTCGTTTGGGGCATAGGCGTGTTAACGCTTTTATTGTCGCCATGTCATTGCCATAAATGTGCCATAAATGTACCACGGACCAACGCCCGTATAAAGAAGGAGATATAGGGACATTGTACAAGCAAATATCTCAATGTACATACATACATACATATGTATATACAATCCTTATCTGTCTCCCCATTGCCATCCTTATTTGGAACTGTTCATGCTATGGAGAGTTCCATTAGGAGACTTCCATTTGAAGTGCTCATTTTGGAAGTGTACATTTTGAAAGTGTTCATTTGGGAAGTGTTTCCTTTGGAGTGTTCACTTTTCAGGGGGGCAAGGTCAATCATATCAAAATCTGATTATTTTCCATTTAGTTTTAAAAATATTTAAATGATTCCTAATATTATAACTTAGATCGATTATCGTATCGATTATCAAAGATTCTGAAAATCACACTCCTTAGCCTCTTCCGTACATCTCAAACCATTGGAAATTAATTGGATTACTTCCATTTAGCGGCAAGCGATATTTATCGTTCAGTCTATCGAATTAATCAAGCATCCTCTTACCCCCTTTCTCCTTCCCTATTCCCCATTTCCAATCCCCCCTTGCCAGTCGTCTCCCAACTACAATTTGTTTACGAACAATTTATGAGCGGAGCAGCCAAAAGTCAAAAGGGGGTAAACAGTCAAACTTCGCTATATGGAATTTCCAATTGCCATTATATAGTAACAATTTATAAAACCAGTAAAATAAAAAACATATATTTATATATTTACTTCTGTATAAAATGTGTAACATTCCAAAATTCATTTAAACAAAAATAAAACTCGTTCGATGTAGGTTATTCTGACTGTGGAGATTAAAACCGAAGCTGCGCATGCGCGCCAGAGACAAATTTCCGAATGTTGATCCAACCGCTTGACCTTGCCATCAATTCTCATAATGGAAATGGTTTGGGAAATGTGCTCTGTGCAGAGTGGCGGGGAAAAATGGAAATGAAACCGCTGCTGGGCCGCTTTTCCCCAATAATAACAACAACAACAACAAAAACAAAATACTCCTACAAAACGCGATAAGCTGCAAAGCCGCGGGCCAATTTGTGCTACTTGGGTTACGTCCACAATAAAAAAAAAGTTCAAAATGGGGTGGGATGCACACAGAGGTGCACTGAAAATAAAAACTTTACAAACTGAATCACATTTCAGAGTAAGCATATACATACTTCCATTTGAAATGTATTATAATATTTATTATCATATTATAATATTTTATTTGAAAATGAGATCTAATATATTATCAAATTCGTCACAAAATATACCCATATAACATACAATAATTATTAAAAAATGTGTAAACTATTAACACCTTTTTTTCCAGTACCCAAAGATGTATAGATCGATGGTTGGTGGGTTTGGTGCTTTTTGGATGTTTGGCTTTTCAGTTTTTTGGTGGTTTACTGGCTTAGTGCCGCGGCTGCGATGGGTAGGCGGCCGAGCGGGCTACCGTGGCAATTTAACGCTCCAGTGGACGCATACCATATGCATGTAGATCGGCGGAGATATCTACATATATATATGAACATATATGCATCTGTGTTTGACCCACAATTAATCAGAGCTCTGGCAGAGAGCTCGGCCACAGCTGCGCGTACGACGCACGAATATTTTGTTGTAGTCATTTTTAGGCAGAGTTATCAGTTAACACAAGGCCCATATATCGGATCGGGGTTATTCGGCTGCATTTCCTGTATCAATTTCCCATTTTTTTTTTTTTAGCTAGCTGCTGGCCAAATTAACGAGCCGTGAGCGATGACCCAATCGAATGTGGAGCGAGGTTGGGCAGCCCAAAATGCGTAGTTTGCTCAATTTTCCCAGAGTGATTTTTTAGGGCCCAAATTAAAATGTTTCCCATTAAGAATATTAATTAATATAGTAAGCTACTATGCCTGAATGAAAATCGTAACTATTATTCATAATTATTTGTTGCAATTAGTTGTAACTAGTATTTAATTTCTAGACAATGTTCTATTATTTTAGTATGATGTCATATTTTGTTGTAAAAAATAATAATACATTTTATGATTGTCTATATATACCATCATAATAATAATAATAATATCTAGTTTCAGACTACAGACTATCTTATCTTTTAGTTTTTAAAAGTCGCTATCGGAATATTCGGTATATTGGCCTTTGAAATTTGCACTTTTGCCGCCAACTCTTGGCCCCTTCGTTCTTTTAATATATATACCTATCCATATACATATATATATATTTAATTTTAGTCTATTCTGGCGTCTTGTTAATGGACACATTATGTGCTTGACCCGCGGCGGAAGCGCGTGCCTGCCTCCCATTATGGTTTTAGATTTAGATTTGGTTTTTCGGTTTTTGGTTTTTGTTTTTTGGCTTCTTTGCAAATTGAAACATCCGCAGATGTCGGCCTAATGGCAGCCAATACCTTTTAGAAAATTATTGGAAAAATATGATTAACAGCCCTAAGGGAGCCCAACGAGAAGCCCTACCATTTGTGGACATGACTTCATATTCGGACAACAGATCTCGCTGCTTTTTTTCTAATATATTTACTGCTAACGCGCGTCGCCGCGACACCTTGACATGCCACGCCTACAACAACAACAACAACAAAAAAATGAAAAAAAACTCCCCAAACAATGGATGACTTAACCAAATCTCATCAAATTATGCGCCTTCGGTGACTGCCCGTCTTGAATTTTAAGCCAGAAATGAAAGAAAACCCGAATACCGACAAATTTATTGAAGTATGTCTCGGATCGGATGTATTTTGTTGTGTATTTCTCTTAGTTTCTGAAGTGACAAATCTCTCGGGTTATTATATTATTGGGCTTGGGTTAGGTTACGAATAAAACATATATCGTATAAATAATATCCAGCAGAGCTGAGTGGGAGCGATGAAAGGGAGTGTCTTGGGGAATTGTATGAAATCGAATGCCGGGCATTACAGAATGCGGAATGCAAATGCTAATGCAAACATAAATCCTGAGTTGACGGAATCATATTATTTCTAGGAAAAAAAATTGTGTAGAATTGTCATTGGAGATATGTTTAACAAGGAATTTATTTACTAAAAAATTTGTATAGTTATATAATAGTATCTTAACGATTGTTCTTCCTTAAGTCACTCTATGCTTACAATTCCCAAGTCAGTTTTCTGCAAATTCTGTGGTATATAAACCTATAAACTCCTATCATTCCCACTTCAATCATTCCATTAATTTAAAAAGTAAAATCGACTTAAATAAGTTTTTAACTTCTACATTTCTTCTAAGATTTCTATATAATTTTTGAAACATGTCCACATTATTTCTATAATTCCATCAGACTTTCAATTCCCACTCATTCCGCTAAACTACTTGATGTGTGACTTTGACATTGATCCACAAGTCCATGGGTGCGAGTGTCAATCGTCATCGCGTTGTCGTCTTAATGTGCAAATTGAATTAGGCAATGGTAATGCCGTTGCTTCCGTTGTGTGCGCGTATTATTTCTATTTGTAATTTGATTTCGGCTCGGCCTGTCAGTGTACACAGCGAACAATATGCATACCTTCATATATAAACAATAAACAATCGGCAATAGCATTCCAATTTGAGGCAACAGCCTCCGCCGGGAGACAGCGACAGCTGCAGGTAAACGACACCGCATGTCGCCTATCGTCGATGCCGATCGGACAGGTAACAAGGCTCCGTCAGGTAGGAACAACACCACCATCCTGTATCCTCTCCAACCACTCCCCACTCCATCCTGCGATACCTTCATCTTCATCCTGTTTCACGCAGCAGGAAGTATCCTGCGAATACAAATACAGTATCCTGCGCTCCCTTCGAGCACGAGAAATACGTGCCTAACCTCGATTGGCCTGCGGGCATAATTAGGCCCTGGCTACATCACCTGGCCGGGATGGCGACAACACAACACCTTTTGGCACAATCAGAGCCCTGCCGCTGGGCAAATAATATCTCAATCGCTTTGCAAATATCAGATTCTGCGATAACCAACGGGCACACTGAGCGAAATCAAGAGGTTTATCGATAATATCGATTTTACATCAAATGATTTTAGGTTTCTGACCAAAATTATAATACCCCACAAGGGTATAATACATAGTAGAGGTGAGCTGATGCGTTTTGCTACTTCAAGTTGAAAAACAACCTGAGTAATATAGCGACCTTTTAGCATATGATTCAGATTTGTTTAAATATCGTAAAAAGAACCATATGACCATAGAAAAATGCGTCATTAGATGAGAATCTTATCTCAGTTTTTTGCCTCATTAGATGGCTTTTCCAGCTAAAAGTGCGGCAAGTGCGAATGCGAAATAGGAACGGCATTTCCACACCGGAAACCGGATCGCTCCCATCTGTGACTCCATGAGATCCATAAATATTTACAGGGTTCACGGGGGTCACGAAACTGAATTGAAATTTCTTGTGGCAGACAAACGATAATAAATAAATATGCAGAGAGATGGAGAGAGGAGGAGGTGGGAATGGGAATGGGGATGGGAGTGTTCCGATGATGCTGCACCACTTAAGCATCTTTTTGGGGGATTCGAGCTGGTATCAAAGGGGGTGAAACACTTGGAAACACTTGTGATAATCATGACTAATAAGATACACAAACAGGGCACCCAATATGAGAAAGAATATCCGAAGACAAACACAGCTGGCTGGCCCGGGGGAATGGGGCCAGACCAGACAATAATGCAATTTGGGGGGTTACAAAAATAGCTCTCAAGTTAAACCCATTTAGATGGCAATCGAAAAAAAAGAATAGAAGAAGAAGCAAGTCTGACGTTGGAATGAAAATATATTTTCGTTGGGGGAAAATATGGCAAAAAAGGTATTTTTTGTTGAATTTTTTCGCTTAAAAATAATTGTAAAATACAAAGCATATATTTTGTTATTTATTTCAAAAACAGAACGCCTTAAGTAAAACTCTCATGTTTCTAAAAATTCGTATTATTATTTAGTTTATTATTATTATTAATTAAACCCTTTATAGTTGCAAACTATTTGTTCTCCCCTTTCCCTTTTATAATTATTAAATTTATTCTCTAAGAGGGCTTGAGGGATCCTCACCCTCTGCCATTCGGCAATCAAACAATCAAATCCTCACAAGAGCCTCTTCAGGCTGCGGGTGCTTGGAATGAATTCTGGATGTCGAAGGGGGGATTGGATATATGGATATATGGGACGAGGGGATGAGGCCACTTGAAAGGGTTTTTTTTTCAAGCAATTGAGGCGACACGCGCGACGCCTTAAAGCGGCAATTAATGTTCAAATTTAATTAAACGCATTCTAAGCCATCGTCGCCAGTGCATCGCTGCACTGCCTCATCCCCAGCCACCCATTCTTCTACTTGATTCTTTTTTTTCCCCAGAGAAGTTCGGCGTCATTGGATTTTAATTGGAGCAGTCTGAGCACTGAAAAAAACTACCTACAATACTTTCTTTACCTTTAAATGTTGAATTTAATTGTGGAAAAAATGATATTCATTTAACTTAAAAATTAAAATATGTATACCAATTTTTTATGATATTAATTATGATATTTTTGTACATTTCAAACTAGGCAGAAATTTTTCTCCCAGTCTCCGCATTCGATAATTGTGGGTATAAAAACTCCCCTCTTGAGCCAGAGAAAACGAGAGAAGCCTCCTCCTGATGAGAAGTTAGGTTTCCCTGCTAATTGATAAGCTAAGTGGCAAGTGCCATAAAAACGAATCCAGAATCGGTTTTATTTTTTGGTATCGACGAAAAATCAAATGGCAGCAAGTCGTCGACGGCGGGCCGCCCACTCCCTAAGGGATTGGAATTCCAACAGCTCACAGCTCCAGATCTCCAGCTCCAGCTCCTTTCTCCAGCCCTCCAGCTCCCTAACTCTCAGCTCCAGATCATTAAGACTGTTTTATGGACTCCGGGCCATGTCAAAAGATTTACGGCCAGCGGCGTTTGGTGACCAGATTTATGTATGTTGTTCTTGTTTTTTCTTATACATTTTTCTCTCTCTCTCCAAGTTGGAGTTTCTCTCACCTTGCGGGGCACCTGGTCACCTAGTCGGTCACCTGCTAAGTGAGCAGTCCAAACAAACCAAGAAAACGTGAAGAAAAAGCGGGCCTCAAAGTCGGGGCCATAAAAACCCTCGAAAATGAGGAGGGTCAGGTCTTGGACTTAGGGTTCAGCTTCGGGTCAGGTCAAGACTATGTTGCAATGCCATCTTGTCCGGAGTGTCAACGTTAATGACCACAAGACAAATATATATGTACATATATACATATATAGAAAATATATAGGGAAACGAGGCAAGAGAGAGTCGAACTGATCTAGTTTTCTTGCTTAATTTGTGGCTCAACAGGTTCTTGGAAGGCAGCGATTAAAATTTATAAGACATTTTTAGGTGGTAAATATACATACGTATATACACATATATAATATATATATACAACAGTTAGTCTTTTGTTTAATAAATAATATTATATTTTCAACTTAGTCTTATGTATTATATTATATATCTAAATATAACTAACTTAATATGCCAAACGTTGTATCGTTTTGTATTGTTTCTATTCGATTTCTATTTCGATAAATATTCCCAGCTTCAAATTAGTTTCTTGACTTAAGATTTTAATATATAGATTATAACAAACTATTACTTAGTAAGTTTTATGCAAAATTCGCTTTTAGATATTTGCATACTAATTCAAATTTGCCAAACTTTGTATAGTTTTTATCCCTTTTTGTTCGATACATTTTTCGATAACTATTTGCAGCTCGGGTAAAAAATCTCTTAATTTCTGTACCTAAAATTATAATAAAAAATCTGCTAAATTTGTTCCCAGAATTCTAACTGTTCTTCTGCTGAAAAAAAAACCCTTTAATCTCTGTGGATTTTTAGGAGCATCCCCAAAGGGAACAAAGTATCGTTTGTGAGGCGACAAAAGCGATAACTCTGAGCACGCCCATAAACTGCACTTCCTTCTGCTCACTTTATTTATTTTTTACTGTTTAATTTTTGCTTAGTTTATTTTGTTTCTTACTTCAGTTTGTCTTATTTTTCAAGCCCAAGTGTAGGTGGTGCTCGGCATCTGAGCCTGAGCCTGGGTTATTGGTGATTTGGCCACCAGTTTTGCCTGGTTGCGGCGGGGCACTTAAAGATTTCTTTTATTTTCGATTTTTGCTCGCTCTTCTGGTGTGTGTGTAGGTGCCACTTAATGGCTGCCATAAACCCACTCCTCGCCTTCGTGTCTTGCCGGTTGTCGTACATGCAATTTCAGTTGTTGCTGTTATTGTCGCAAAATCGGCTGTTGTTGCTGTTGCCTCGGGTTATGGCCGGGCTTACGGCTGCAGGATAATGAACATTCATGTTAAACACGTTAAGCGACCGAACGTGGGTGTTGTTTTTTCGTGTCTTTTTTCTCCTCCCTTTTTTTTGTCTTTTATTTTCTATATTTTTTTTTTTTTTTTTTTTGCAATTGCCTCGACCCTACTTTGTTGCCATTTAGCGTGCTTCTTGCATGCATCTGCAATTAGACTTGGCTTTAAATGTGTATCTTCAATTAGACTTGGCCTTAAATATTAGGCTTAGCCATTTTTTTAGACGTATTTTCTGAGATTTGGTTAGTATAATGAATGTATCTCTTTCTCATTTAAATTTTTCCTTAGGTTTATCTACATTTCGATTGCTTTTCATACAAAATGCTAAACAATTTTGATAGTTAGGTTACGATTTTTACGATATATATATATGTACATATCTATATCGACATATCCTGCTGGGATTTCGATAGCTACTCGGACCTCTGCCCGGCTCATTAGCCACGTCTTTCGTGCAGACATGGGAAACCATCCCACATTGCACACGTTTATCGCCCCAAGTAATTACATTTTGGCAGGGCCAAGCCCCGAAAAAAAAAACAAAAAACCGAAAATACAACCAAAAACAAAACCCAAACTCAAAAGACAAAAAGTGCATTGAACCGACTCGCAATTGTCGCTGAGTCTGAGTCTGACTCTGCGTTTGGGCACCGAAACTCACCCACAAAAAATCGATTATCAGCGCAAAGAGCGGAGAGCCGCAATTAGTGTTGGCCAGAGGGAATCGATATACAAGCAGATCGTGGTCGGGACTGACCGCAGATCGGTCATGTTTGGGTCCATTTTGCGGTTGGGCTCGGCTTACTCGAGGTGTTAAGTTAACATAACTTGAGAGCAGGGAAAAAATCACAGGGGAATAATTATATCTGTTTAAATCTGGCAAAAAATCAATAACTATAAAGAGTATCAAGGAAAAATACTACAAGAATTCGGAATAAAAAGTGTGATTATAAATTATGTTACTATTAAACTAAAGATAAATATATTAAATTTAAGTACTAAAAGACAGCTTGTACAGTAACCTTGTTTGTGTATTTAATGTATCATTATTAATATTTTGTGTTTATTTTTTTTAGTATTCTTGTGGGAGCTCCCCTTGATCAAAATCGACAGCCCAACACCTCACACTCTGGCGCTCTGTGGCGGTGTCCGATAACCTCGGGATTCGATGACTGCGAACAGGTGATCACCGATGGAAGACGCTGTAAGTGTTATTGCCAAGTTATCGCGAAATATCAAATAAATTGAGATAAATGTCTTAGAATATCTATGATATATAGAAGAAGACATTAAGTGTCTAGGTTCTCGAAAATGTTTTACCAAATCCCCCAAAAAGCGCTTGGTATCTGTGTACCCCTTTCTCTTCCAATTCCAAGCCTGTGTATCCCACATATAGTCATTGGTGAAGGTTGATATAGTTATATATTCCTAGTACTATACCTTAGTTTTATAGACCTGATTTGGTAATATCCTCATACCTCTGATACCTGAAACCCAGCTCCCAAGTGACTAACCGGAGTGCCAAGAAGATAGAGCCTACTTATGCAGATCTTACTTTAGTCCTTGAGTTGTACATAAACGATTGCCAAAAGATTATATACTGTACAAAGATCCTGTGACTAAATATACATATATCTAACATCTTAAAACTACTTTCTTAGCTGTAAGTGTGGCGCGAATGCTGTTATCGATATTTCAAGCGATTAAATCGATTACCCACAAATTGTATACATTTGATGTGTTAGAAAAAAGTCAAAATTCGAATTGGTCTTTCGAAAAATTTTTAAAAAATAATCTATGCGACAAATACCGATTGATCGTTCCGTCGTTTATATCGATTATTTGTCGATAAGCACACTATTTATATAGTTATATATTCTCATTTATATAGTGATATATTCCATAGTATTGTATAGATACCCAACAACATATAATTTAATTAATTTTAATTATTTTGATCTTTCTTTCTCTTCTTTTTCCTTTCTTATGTTTTTGTTTTACGTTCTCTTCCCCCTATTTCAATTAATCGAAATTCGCATAACTGGGAAATATATATAATTTGTTTCGCTACCGAAAATCGAAACCGAAAACCGCAACTGAAACCTAACCCCAACCAACATCAAAAAAACTATAAAAAAAAACACAAATTTGATCAAAAATCCTTTCTCGATATTTACCATTCGAAATCGATAAATCGAACGAACTTAGCACGGAGCGGAGTATATGAGACTAATAAGAGTAAGTGGTTTTGGGTGCTTTAATTGTTGTCTTGCCCACGGCATCCCACTGACTAAAATCTACCGATCGACTCATCGCAACCGCCTAACACCCATTCAGTATTCGATCTATATATATACTATTTATAACCAGTATCCATACCTTTGGGTTTGCGCTTTTGATTCGTTCACTTACGGTTTGATTTCTCGTTCAATTACTACCCGCCATTAATCATTGTTAATTTTTTCTCGATTCAGTGCACAAGAAACACATCTCTCCAAAAACAAAACTCAAATCGAATTGCTTATAACAAATATATTGTATATATTCATAAATATCTTTTGCAAAAACCAAAACTTATTATGTATATCGGCGATCACCGAATGTACAGTCATGCACGCATGCCTAAGGCCGCCATCTTGCTTACTTCGTTACACTCTTTACTTTACTAGTATTATTATTATAATTATTATGATTAATATTACTTTTACCTAACCACCACGCATGCGCGCACTAATTGCAAACTGTAATTGTATGTTGAAACCGAGATTTATTTATTTATTTGAATGATGTAAATATTTACTGTCACTTACAAACATATATTTAAATGAAAGCGAAATACGTCTATGAAGATTCCTTAATTCTTTATTCAATATTTTATATATGTATATTTCATATTTTTATTATTTATTATCAGAAATCTTTAAAAAAAATTATACAGTGGCATATTGTCAGGCTTTCGAAAACTTATAACTAGACTTCCACTCACAATTATCATTTCGATTTCGATGCGATTTGATAAGTGATAAGTAAACACAACCCCCTCTTGTAGTATACAATCGATAATAATAATTGGTTAGAGGTAATAAAGGGAGCTTACGATTATTATTTCAGTACAATTGTTTCAACTGTTCCCTGCTTCCCCCAATTCACTTCAATTGCTCCCCAATGACTTAACTATATATTATAGGTATATATTATATAATATTATCCACGTCACATGTTACCCATTTCCTTTAACATGCTCGGTGGTATTCTGGGAATTTTGCAAAACCATTTGGTAAATCCCATAACACCCCTAAAACGGGGCTTTACATTTTCGGCGGCTCCAATTGGCGACTCATTTAGCACTAATTATATAGCAGCTGCTGGTCCCTCATTTTATACCCTGTCGGAGAGGGTATAATCAGTTTTACGAACTCGAAGGGGGTATTTTCTTCACATCATTTCAAGATAACAATTTTTATAAAATTTTCGAGTGGCTAGAGTAGCTACTCTCCAAAAGTTTTACTTGACAAATGGCCTTTTCCAATAATTTTGTAATAATGCATATTTCCAAGGGTATAGTTGGGTTCGGCTAGCCTTTAATTTTCTCGCTTGTATGTAAATTCGAGTTTGCCCCCCGTTTTTTGCATGCAACTGGGTCGCCTTTGCATTTCTGGTGACCGGGTTTCTTCAGCTGCTGCTTCTTCTGACTCCAAGTCTTCCAATTCTTCGGTTTTTAATTTTTTTTTTTTTTTTTGTTGGCAATCAGAGCGTGGCAGTCTGAAGAACAAGAAGTTGAAGGCGAGAGGGGCGGTCTAAGCTAAAAAACTTTGCCAACGGCGCCGCCCCAGAACGTGACAAATTTTTCAAAACTTGAAAAAAAAATTTAAAAAAATTAGATCAAAGAAAAGAAATTTACATATTATAATATAAAATATATTATAATATAATATACTGTTTACAGAAAATATTTCTGCTAGGAACCTCGTAAGAGTGCAGTATTAAATTCTCCAAAATTGTGACCGATATGAGCCTGACTTTCGCTCAGTGTACGAACGAAAGGCAGAATAAATGTTGGCAGAGGCATAAAAATAACTGCAAACTGTAAAAAATACAGCGCATATGCGAATTCTTGAGTGCAAATAGCTCACAAGTTTTTTTTTTTTTTGCCTTCTTTGCGGCAAAAAGCAGGGCAAAAGCGAAAAAAGAAATGGAAAGAGAAAAGGGGGGTGGGGGGGGCTTGTTCGCATTACTGTACATTAGCCATCACCCTCTTTTCACATCATTCCACCTTCAGAATGAAGAATTCTTCAGTCTTATCTGATTTGTTTTTCTTTTCTTTTCCTGCCCATTTAGTCAATGTCAAAAATGCGTGAAAAGGGGGAAAACTGCATGTGGTGGAAAACGGTGATTTTTCGAGGGAAGAGGAGGGGTATTAAAAAGGGGGCGTGACAGTGGGCGGGTGCGACCAGCTGTGCGACTTTCACTGCAACGCCGCAAACGCGTCAAAAACCAGTCAAGAACGGCCCACGCCCCAAAGGCAGCCGAAAATGAAGAGGGAAAAATCAAGAAAATTCAAAAGGCCTCAACAAAGTCACACAGCAAGAAATTTTCAAAAAAAAAGGATATGTAGCAGAAAAACAAGATAATAACACAGAGACTTTAAATGTTTTTCGCACAAAAAGATATTAGATAGTTTTGGCAAGCTTGCGAGTTGAGAATTTTAAGGTTTACGTTCTTGAAACCCTTTCAATTCTTTTTCTTCTGTGCACCTTTTTGTTGCTATCTCTGTTGCTCTGGTAGAGTAATAATCATTTATCATATTTCAACACTTTGATGCTTTAAAATGCATTCTAAATCAATTTCGTTCGGCTCTCCTTCTCCCTCTCTCTCTCCCGATCACTCGCTCGCTCTCTGCTCGTCTTTCGCGGCTGCGCTTTCCATTTTTTGTTTTCTTGCTCTTTTGCTTCGTTTCATGCTTCGTTTAATCAACAAAATTTCGTTTTCCCCCCAAACCCCACACTCTTTATTTTCTTTGTGCAACTTGCCGCCACATGTGCTTTACACACACACTCACACACAGAGAGGCACATGTTGGATGCTGGTGTTGTTGTTGTGGTTGCTGTTGCCCGAAAATCAGCTGTAAATAATTGAATTGTTTGGAGTTTCTGGAAGTCGCAGCTTCGTCGAGTTCAATTTGCATTTTACCGTTGTTATTTTTCGATTTCCAGTTTCGTGTTAAACATCAGGGTGGACAGCAATTGGGGTGGTCATTCATTTGGGTTTCTTGATATTTTTTTAAATAATATCATCTTATTACAATAATATTACTATTTAATAAAAAAATATTTCTTATAATGCTTTTAACCGAAATTTGTATACAATAATAAAATAAATCAAAAATTATTAATGATATTCCAAAAAACGTTATCCTTCTCCCAACCAAGGTCCACCCTTTCGTTCATAAGTTTTTTATGTATGTATGTAAATTTTGTGAATGATTATTATTACTGATTTTTAAAATTGTTGTTTCACACATATATTGTTGTTAATATTGCATACTTATTCTTAGTTTTTTAATATATTATAAACTACTGTTATTGTTGACGTTGTTCAAGATATTATTATTGTAATTATTATTATTAATATTATTGATGTTGTTGCTGACATGCACACACACACATTTGTACACAAACGCACACATAGACACCTGCAAAACACACACACACACATACAGAATCACAAGTTATTGCATCTTCTTATTAGCAATTTCTAACATTGGTATCTCTCCATCTCTCTCCCTCTCTCTGCACTCTCTTTCTCTCACGCCCTCTGCCGCGACCACCTCAACTCTCCACAACTCTCCGCTCTGCGTCACCGTTATGCGCTCAGCCTTCGATAGCGAAATCCTGTCGCCGCCCTCAGATGACGAGATAAAGGAGGGTCAGTGGATGGGCGTAACCGTGCGATCGAATCCTCTGCAGGCCAATGGATCCGGGGGCAAGGTGAGTATCCTTTTATTCTTCAGTACAAATATAAGTACATAGATAGGTATATAAATATTGATACATCCTATTACATTTCTGAAGTTTGTAAACCCTTGTCTTTTTTTGTATTCACAAATTTACAAATTGCCCAGAAAAAAAGGTAAACAAAGACAGCAGCTTTCCCAATGCCAAAATTTGCCAGCCACAAGAGTGGATTGTGTTCCTTAAGTGGCTCTCGCTCTTAGGATCCACTCTTCGGGGCGAGAGCCAGTAAATGCGTAAGAATAAGAGAGCGGAAAAAAAGCGCGCGCGAAACAGGCGAAAACGAGGATAAGAGCAAAAAGAAGTGTTTTGTTTCACTCACCCGTTCATATTGTTGTTGCTGCAGATCCCAACTGTTGCCAAATAAGAAAAACGCGCGGATGGCTGACAGCGACCCGGTTTTCGTTTTTGGGGCTTTTCCAGGACTTGCCCCACCTCACTAATACTTTTCCCTATCGGGGCACGCTGTTTTCCGCACTTTTGGCATAGTTTTCCGCACTTTTGTCATAGTTTTCCGCACATTTTGAATTTTTCGCATGGAGACGTTTTTTTTTTCGCCCGTTTCGTTCGGCTGCGCTGGAGAAGTGATTTCCAACGGCCACCGAGAGAGGCTCTCTGCGATATTGGAAGGCGGCGATGCTTTGGCTTGTGGGAGAGAGAACGATGTCGCCTGATATTGGTCACTTCCAAAAAACTTCCAGTTTCGACCTGGACTGGCCACACGATCCACTTTTTATCTGACGGATAGTCGCTAGCTTGTATCTTATTTTCCTCATTGGGTCAAACAAAAAAAAGTAATTAATAAGTAAATTAAATTAAAAGAATATAATGTAAAGAATATCCAGAAAACCCCCTTCCTGATAACAATTTAAACATATATCCTTTGTTTAACTTCCTTTAAATCCCTCTAATTCTCCTGTTCTCGCTTCGATTCGCCCGATCCTCTCAGGTATTAGTTTGCGCCCATCGCTATATGTTCGTGGTCCGGGAGAATCGCCATGGCCAGGGCCTCTGCTATCTGCTCACCAACGATCTGCAGTTCGAGGAGGTCTACGAGCCCTGCAAGGGACGAACTGTGAAGAGGTAAGTAATACTTGTTGTAATCATTTAACAGGTGTAAGTATGTGATTAATACCAGGTTATTAGATTTTAGGAACTCTCTTGGGTTTTATATATATAAATATATATATTATTATTATTATTATTATTATTATTATTATTATTATTAAGAAATTAACACGTAATTAAAATTACGTGAAATTTGTATTAGCTATAGCAGCTGAAGGCCTTAAGCTATATATATTATATTATATTATATATGATACCAAAGAGTGCTATTATTATTTACCATCCCAAAGAGAGCACCCAAAGGATTATCCCACAAAATAAATTAATAAATAAGAGTGATCCCAAAAAGTATTTCCAAAGAAGGAAATATAGCCTGAAGGCCACAGTTGCTCTGGCTTTAAAAATTGTAGTAATTAAATTATATTTGTTATTGCAATAAAAATAATTATAATAATAATTTCCATTGAGTGATCCAAACGAATGATCCCAAAGAGTGATCCTGAAGGGTGATCCTAAAGAGTGAGACCAAAGGGTGCTACTATAATTTCTGATCCCAAAGAGTGATACCAATGAGTGATCTCAACGAGAAACCGCAAAGAATAATATTTAACATTAAAATGCATTTCCTTTCGGGTTGTCCTAGGTCTCATGGCAGGTTGAGGTAATCATAGCACTCCACCTACTCCCCAAAAATTGACATGGGTCAGTTCTATATTTATTTTATATTCCTGCCGGGCGGGGGAAATGGGAAATGGGAGAAAGAAAATTCAAATAGGGGACAGGGAAGAGTGTCAAGGTGAATTATCTCCAGCGATGAATAATGCGGGGTGTGCTTTGTTTTTTTTCCTCCACCAATTAGCATGCAGCGTGTGTGGTTTGTTATTTATTTTCTTTTTTTTTATGGGAAGGCGGCAGGGTCACCACCTCAAGTGTGACACCGATGACGTCGTCGTTCCTGTTCCTGCAACACTCATAAAGGTGAAATTTAATTTATTTAAATGAAATGAGGACGATCCGCACCCACGCACCCACGCGGTGACCGAAATCAAGGAGCGGTGTGGACGTGGAGGAGGCCTGTCATCATTCTGAATATGCAATTTTTCATCCAGCTGGAAGTTGCGTGTCCAAACCCGATTCGGGAATAGGCAGAGGGGGGGGGCACGGATGGTAAAGGTGGAGGTGAACCCGACAACCTTTGCTGTTGACCCTGGTCATCCATTAATGTCCACACACACACACTCAGCTCCATTCGGGAATAGGCAAATGGCAAGGAAATGAAGAAGGGCCAACGCCAAAGAGTCCCTTTGTTGACCCTGGTCATCTATTAGTGTCCCAATCCGGGAATAAGCAGGACTAATGGACAGATAAGGAATGTCCTTGGACTTCAGCGGGTTTTCTTTGCTACTTTTACGTTTGAATTAAATTACGTTGAGTTACTGGACTTTTTTCAATGGTATTAGGAGTTAGGAATGAGAGGTTTAAGAACGATTTAAGAGAGATTTTAGTTCTTGGAAAACAAAACTAAACTAACTAAACTAATCGCAATTCCCCATTTCCCCATTCCACTTCCCAGACAGCACGAGGACTATGGCATGTGCCAGGCGGGCACATCGGGCGCCCTGCTGGACGACGACACCATGGTGCTGGGCTCACCCGGCCCGTCCACGTGGCGCGGCTCCATCTGGGTGACCCAGGTGGGCGGCGAGTATCTGCAGCGGGACAAGACGACCTACTACAGCGATCACGCGGACGTC
Source organism: Drosophila bocqueti (assembly GCA_018151655.1). Taxonomy (NCBI): domain Eukaryota; kingdom Metazoa; phylum Arthropoda; class Insecta; order Diptera; family Drosophilidae; genus Drosophila; species Drosophila bocqueti. The sequence continues at coordinate 572,310 of JAECXF010000004.1, forward strand.
ACTTCGCCGGTGGACAAGTACAGTTACCTGGGCATGTCGGTGACCGGTGGCCGATTCTTTGGCGACATGTCCTATGCGGCGGGAGCACCACGCTCCGAGGGCCATGGCCAGGTGGTGATCTTCCGCAAGTCCAGCGAGAATCCGATGCCAGTGAAAATGATCCTCGATGGCGAGCAGTTTGGCTCCAGCTTTGGCTACGAGCTAACCACCGCCGATGTGAATGGCGACCTGCAGCCGGACCTCATTGTGGCCGCGCCGCTGTACTTCAGCAAGTCCGAGGGCGGAGCGGTGTATGTGTACCAGAATCAGAAGGATTCGCTGCCCCTGAAGTACACGCAGCGGCTGACGGGGACGCTGGAGAGTAGGTTTGGCCTCGCGCTGGCCAATATCGGGGATCTGAACAAGGATCATTGCGATGATCTGGCCGTGGGGGCACCCTACGAGGGCAGGGGCGTTGTGTACATCTATCTGGGCTCGCCCAAGGGACTCAACGCAAAGCCGGCGCAGAAGATCAGAGCCGAGGATTTGGGTGGCATTATGCCGCAGGGTCAGCCACCGATACGCACCTTTGGCACCTCCATTTCGGGCAACACGGATCTCGATGACAACTCGTATCCGGATGTGGTCATCGGGGCGTTCAACTCCTCGGCCGCCGTCATACTGCTGGCCAGGCCCATCATCAGCATCCAGACGGGGGTGCGGGCGGAGGAGCTGCGCAACATGGACCCCAATCAGCCCGGCTGCAAGGCGGACGCCTCCAGCAACCTCACCTGCTTCTCCTTCGAGGCCTGCTGCAGCATCGATCCGTACGACGAGAAGAGCAAGCAGCTGCGTCTGGCCTACAGCGTGGAGGCGGAGACCTTCGATCATGCCAAGAAATTCTCGCGGGTGTTCTTCGATCGGGAGAACAAGCGGAGCAATGTCCTCTCCCGCGTGGTGACCGTGCGAACCGATGGCAAGGTGGCCTGCCAGCGGGTCACCGGTTACATCAAAGCGAATACGAGGGACATACAGACGCCGGTGCGTTTCCGCCTCAAATACTCGCTGGTGGAGCCTCCCCTGGCCGAGACCGCCCTGGTGCACCTCAATCCCATCCTGGATCAGACGCAGGCACACATCGACTTCGAGGGCACCTTCCAGAAGGACTGCGGGGACGATGATCTCTGCGAGAGCAACCTGATTATACGGGCCGAGCCGAACATCACGCGTTCCGGCAAGGAGTACACCCTCATCCTGGACGAGACGGAGCTGGAGGTGCGCATCAATGTGAGCAACTTGGCGGACTCGGCCTACGAGGCCCAGCTGTTCATCCAGCATCAGGCGGGAGTCTCGTATGTGGCCACCAAGAAGCCGGTGAGTTACTACTAGCTGCCACTGCCCCTCCTTTCCCGCTTCTCCCTTTCTCCCCTTCTTGCTTTTATATAATTTATGCTTAATGCTTTATCCCCCTCCAGACCAATGCCACCTGCAATAGCTTCAACACCACCCTGGTGGCCTGCAGTCTGGGCAATCCCATGCTCCGCGGCGCCACCACCTTTGTGACCATACGCTTCCAGCCCAAGGGCCTGGAGCCCGGCGAGAAATCCATGCTGTTCCATATATTCGCCAATACCACCTCCAAGCTGGTGGGCCCGGAGCCACCAGAGCGGGATCTCCACGTGAAGGTGGTGCGCCAGGCGAAGCTCAATTTCCGTGGCTGGCCCAAGCCGGAGCAGAGTTTCTACAGTGCAGGAGGTGCAGCGCAGCTGAAGAAGGTTGCCCAGGGTGGCTCTGCGGGCATCGAATTGGATGAATCCTCCGGCTCCTCCTCATCCTCTGCCGGCACCTCACCCATGGAGATGGACGATGTGGGCTCACAGGTTAGCCACAGCTTCACCGTCTTCAACGATGGTCCCTCGACGGCGCCCAAGGTGCACATGGTCATCCATTGGCCCCTGGCCCTGTACAGTGACCCGCAGAGCAATCGCCTGGACCAGTATCTGCTGTATCTGGAGCAAATACCCACCGTGGAGGTGGGCCAGGGCGAGTGTCGGGTGGCGCCGCAGTTTGTCAATCCGCTGGGACTTTCGACGGGCTCGAGGGAGGCGCAGGGTTACCTCAGTGCCCCGGCCCAGATGCGTATGTATCCATCGGTGGTGGGCGGCAGGCGGCACAACAAGACGGCAGCAGCACAGAGGAGCTACGATCTCCATGAGGATCAGGATCAGAGCCAGAACCAGAACCGGATAAAGCGCAGCTTCCTGGAGCGGGTCACCCGCTTGGAGCGCCTCACCTACGATCCCGAGGGCAGCTCCGGCACCTCGGCCGGCAACTCCAATGGCAGCGGCAAGAAGCAGGACATCGTGGAGCTGGAGTGCAACAAGGGCACGGCGCGTTGCATACAGATTGATTGCGAGATCTGGAACATGCCCGCCCGCTCCGAGGCCCAGGTGGTGGTCACCGCTCGCCTGTGGAACTCCACGCTGGTCAACGAGTATCCTCGCGTGGATCGCGTGCGCATCATATCCTCGGCGACGGCCAAAATACCCGATGACTATGGCGTGGAGGTCATGGAACTCAACAACTGCGAGGTGGGCTATCCGAATCCTAAATCCTTAATGTTAGAAACTAATAAAAATAATCTCATTGGTCAGGTGGAGACCCGTGCCTATCCAGAGCTACGGAACCAGCAGCGTGACACCTCGATACCCTGGCTCATCATCATCCTGGGCATCGTCGGGGGCCTGCTCCTGCTGGCCCTCTTCACGTACTGCCTGTGGAAGTGCGGCTTCTTCAAGCGCATCCGTCCAACGGATCCCACGCTGAGCGGCAATCTGGAGAAGATGAACGAGGAGAAACCCTTCCTGGCGCCGGCCAAGAATCATGTTTTCTAACAAGAGGGCACCGTTGGCTGGGATCTGGTGCGTCGTAGGCATAGGCGGCGATGCCGTCTAGCCGCTGCACTGCATCATCTGCCGCCTTCGCGCCGCGGCTGGCGCAAAGCTCCGAACAACCACAACAACAATAACAATAATAATAATAACAACAACAATAATGACAGCGATGCGGATGTGGATGTGGAGTCGCTAACGCCGCCACCGCCACCGCTGAGCATCCTGAGCTGGGGCACCGATGGCTACTACCAGGCCAGCGCCGCCTGGTGGGGTCACATGTGAGCGGGGGGAAGAGGGGTCTGGTGAGGATCAATCATGTGGGTTGTGGTTCAATGTGCCATTTCGTTTACTTAATGCAACAACGGGCTGAGTTCAGTGCAGATCAAAGGCGATATCGGGAGGAACTCCTTTTGTACGAAAGAAGAACCCTTTCAAAATCCTTGTTTTAATAGAGATTTCTCTGAAATTTTAATATTCCTCCCAAGTTCCACCCAAAACACACGAAAACATTTTAAAAAATATTCAAAAATCTCTTTTTTATAAAAAACTTCCTGATGGTTTCGAAATTCCATCCAAAAACCCAACCAATTTACAGCTTTTACACAAAAAAAAAACATTTAAAAATCGTATTTTTATTAGAAATTTTCCACTAGTTTTTAAATCATTCCCAAAATTCTAAGTAACACATTTTAAAAATATCGTCTTATCATTTAAAAATCTTCAAAAAATCTGTTTTGTATTAGAGATACTCCAGTAGTTTTGAAATCACTCCCAAAATCAAACCAAATACAGTTTTGTGCCTCTTAAAATCAGTAAAAAAAAATCAAATTCTAAAATTTAATCGAAAAGTAGGAGTGCCACAGAAATGGCTGTGGTTTTGAAATCAATTGGAATGCCGCCCAAGAGTATGCCACAAAATGTTATTCCTTATTTTTAACATAAAATCCCGGATCACGAAAATATCTCATGGCCCAACTTTTGGGTGACATTTCACTTGATTTCGATTTATATTCCTCGATAATTCGCCTATATTCTGTCCTAAAACTTGGTCTAACGATTTAGCTAAGCCCCCAAAACGTTGATAAAAGTCTTTGTAAAAATGTTCATTGTCATATATAGAAGTTATAAGTTATAAACCGACGCTAAGCTAGGCTAAGAGCAAGAGGAACAGAGAGATCAGAGAGAGAAGCGACAAAAATTCCGAATATAGCATACACAAGGAGAATCGATAAAAACACACTGCCAATCGACTAAAAGATATATCGAAACAAAATCGAAATCGATTCGTAAACACTTCTTGAAGTAAAAACATTAAAAAAAAGAACGAAAGTATTAGCACAAACTTAATGCCTAACTAGGCGCTGTTTAAATAGCCTGAAAATAGGAATCCACAAGCAACAGAATAATCGTTATTTCGTGTATCTTTCTATTTGTTTTTCAACTATTTTTTTTGTACCTTAAATTAAGAAGAGAACATTTTATAATATGCGGAGATAGTGCACGTTTTTGTATGTATGTATGATGGCTGAGCGTGGAAGGGGAAACGATTGTAGTTAAATTAGTTTGTAAATAATATGATTTAGTAACTAGCTGTAAATAGTTATTATGCCTGTCTTTATCTATTTAATATACCATACCTTTTTTAAACAACCTTCCACCAGTTGAATTTGAATTTATTGTTGAACAAGCGGGGAAGCTAACTGCGGTAAGCCGAAGTCGCTACATGGCTACAACGACTTGGATGTTGATGCTGATCAAGAATATATAAGGTTTATAGGGTCGGAAATGAAATTAAAATAAATTAGAATTATGTTCGATCGAACATGTTGCAATGGGGAGTTTCACGCCACGGACCTTTTGTCAGCATAACCAACGCGTGTAACGGGCAGCTATGCCTGGCTATCAGCTAGATTCAAGCCAAAATAGATTCAAGCCAAAATAAGCTCAGTAATTTAGAAAAAGCTACATCTAGTGGGAAATGGCTGAAATGGAATAAACTGGCAGCACTGGTAACGGGCAACCGATTTAAAAAAATGTTTCTTAAAACATTTTTGCGTTATTCCATCATGAGTACGAGAGTGAGGATTGAACGAAGCCTAGCAGAGTGACAGCTCTGAAATGCAATTCCAAGATCGAAATTTGTCCATAAGATGATTTGAATATGAAAACAAATTGTCTGCGCTTCTAGTAGTCCTTGAAACTCCCCTTTGACACTTGTCAGTTAACCAGGCTGTGTGAGTTCGGGGAATATTTCACTTTCCTTTGACTCGTTCAACAGTAAACAGCTCAAAATGGAATTTAATACAGAAACTTTCAACCAAGTGAAAAATTATATTTTCTCACACTTGAATATAATGTTTTCAAATATTTATAACGAAATTTATCCAAAACAAACTCCAACTTTCGGCAAAGACTCTCCGTCCAGACTTTTTTTCCACTTTCTCATGGCGTTGATGGTGGCCGGAATTGTGTGCGTCAACTCCTGGGTGATAATAAGACGTCGACAAAAAGCACAGATAGACCAGATCAACGCTTTGTTAACTCAAGTCGAGGAAATGATGACCGTGGAAACTGAAGTTATAAATGCTATGATTTGCGGTGACAACAGGGGCGACGACAACGCACTGGCGGAGATTCAACTGCGGCTCCTACACCTATCGGAAAAGCTGATTGCAGTGCAGGAAATGGTCTCGGCTTGGGAGAGCAGTATTCTAAATATGTTCCATGTATAAACAAGAACATTGAACATTAAAGAAAAGCTGTTATTTAGCTCGCTGTGTCCTTTCATTATCAATGCTTTCAGCTCCCGCCTTGACTTCAAATACTATTGCAACCTGTGCCTGCTTAAGTTTGCCTACAAAAATGAACGGAATCGGATTCATTTTTTTGCTAGACAGAAAATCGAAATACGGTGAAGGTAAACGCACAGCCAGTTTTATTTCAAACACAAATGGAAAAATTCATAAAAACAACGCTGCAACGTTTGCGAGGAATGAATTTGAAAAACTGAATTATTCCTCGCGAAGGCGGCCTTCCATTCGACGCATCGATATTTTTTTGCACCTCTCTTCTACAACGGAAAAGGTCACTGCTGCGAGACGCGACACGACTGCCTATCGTAATTGTTATCGGCAATGCACTTCCGAGTGTTTCAACAACTGGCGCCAAAGGAAAAATTAAATAAAAGAAATACAAAGAAAAAGACAGTTATTATTTTAATACTCTGCCAAAAAGATGAGAAGGCTTATTAGGTTTTATTACAAATTGGTTTTGTATTTTTCTTTCAACTGTCGAGCGTTAAGACATTTCCTTTCTTAGGATTTTAAGTCGGCTGTCAATATCCGTGAGCCGTGTGTTTGTTTGTTTGTTTGTTTTTATTTATTTTAATGTATGTAGTAGCTACAGCTATTTAGTGGAATCTATACAGCATCGGTTTGTCTTGTATTCTACCCTTCCCCAGACTCTAATTTAACCTGAACTTGAACTGTCAACGCGGTGCGGACCGATTCACACGTTCAAGTTGTTGTGAAAACCGATTATTGGACATCTTTCGAGTTGTAGAATCGCGACGAGAACCGCTGCCCGTCCGTTCGTGTGTTACGTTAGTTCGTTCGTCCGCTCTACGGGCTGTGTTTTGTACGGGGGGGGAAAAGGGGTTGTAGAAGGATTCCGTGGACTTTGCGAGAGTGATAGAGAGTAGGGAACAAAAAAAAAAATATATAAGATAGATGATGGGGGGGAGGCACGAAGAGGTACCTAGTAGAGGCTTTCGGCGTTGGAGGAGCGCGGCTTCTTCAGCTTCTCCAGGTTCTTAATGACTGTGTCGTGCAGCGAGGAGTAACGATTGCGCACCTCGCAGACGACCAGCCACAGACTGAGGTACTCCTTCTCGTCCAGCTCGACGACGGCACGGCGATAGTCATCGATGTGCGGATACTTGGCCACCTTGGACACAACCTTGGCGCGCGATAGGAAATAGCGCGAGATTTGATCGAAGAAGGCGGCCGCCTCCGACTCCACCGTTTGGATCTCGGCCAGGGTATCCTCCTGAATGGACACGCCAAAGTTGTTGCCATCCTCGATCTTGGGAATCATGAACGAGATCCACATCTTCAGCAAATTGGCTGTAAAAGCAACACATCTGAGTTTCTAGAAGGTTCCATACAGATGATGCCGGGAATACTCACAATCCTCCACCAGCTTACGGATGATGGGTTTGACCACCTTGATCATATCGCACAGCGGCTTGTTGCACGGCACCGTGCCCGTGGGCAGCGCCAGTACCGGCACTCCGGTAATCAGGACATCGTTGCGGGCACGCTTTGTTGGCGGATGGTCGCCATCCTCGGTGGCATTATCTTGCTTTACCAGCACTGGCGGCAGGGCCGGGATGTTCAGGTCCTGGTGCACCTCATCGAAGTTGCGCTCGTTGAACATTGGCGTGGCCAGCAGTTCGTTCAACGAAACGATCTTCTCCGGAAAGCGCTTGGTTATAAGCAGCTCCGCCTTCTGGATCAAGGTGTTCTTGTACTCCTGCACCTTAATTACCGTGTCGTTGGGCATCTTGTCTTTTTTCTTAGGTATTTCACAGTCACACGTTCAATTAATCTTTAGGCGGCGTTGACGGCGGCGGCTTATTTCTATTTCCGCTGAAGTCTCGCTTCGGTTTCGATCCCGGTCCCTAGACGCTGTGTGGGCCTGCTCTCCCAACTCTATTACCTAGCTTCACTTCGTGCAGCGACGGTGCTCTGCAACGGGAAGGCGGTCAAGTGGCGTCGGTGACGTTGGATTGCGAAATTGGAGGCAAATAAAAAACACAACTCACCGACAATTTTGTACAAATGCGATATTATGCGGCAGCGTGGTCGGCAATGTGGCGTAGTGCGTGCTCTCAAAATTACCTAAAAAATGTCATACCCATGAATATACCAGAAAGCAGCTGAATTTAGTATGTGGCTATGATAGTGGTGTCGGGACTACAAGTTCTTTTCATTACCTGTACAAAACGTTTGTAGTCAGGCCTCCTCTGCTATTTACTTTTTGTTTCTGGCTCTTTTTTGTAGTTTTAATGCGTTTTTCTCCTTTTCCCGCCACTAGCTCAAAATAAGTGTTGTAAAGCGCGTCCCAACCATGTGGAAAAAAAAACAATATATCAGTCATAACTGTGCCATTTCAAATTTAAACGAGTTTATTAGGAATTCTTTAATTATTTATTATATTAACTCACTTGTGTTTTCAAATTAGTGCTGCATATTGGTATATCTCTACCTGGTCAGCCCTTTTTTCATCTGGCTTTTGGTATTTCATGTATTTCCTATTGAAAGTTCATGTTGGTATATTCGATCGGCCAGTTTGCTGCCACACTGCATCCGTCTCGCACAGTTGGACATTTTTCGTGTTAAAACAAGCAAAAATACGAAATTAAGACGAAACCGTGTTTATCTCTGGCATGCAGGCGGCTCTGGCCCGACGTTACGATTTCAAATATCTAGTGCATGTAGCATTACTGAAGTTGCAAAAAGCACAACGCCAACACCTACGAGCACAGACACGCTGAGACACAGTGCGAAAAGAGAAGAGTGAAGACAACGCGGTGCCGTTCGTTGTTGGCATGTTACGTGTTTTTTCGGCATTTCTAGCTTCCTTTTTGCTTCCTTTCACCTTTATTTTGTTGCTGCCGCCTTAATTGTTGTTCCTGCCGCCGCTGTGATTGCAACGACACAAATACAACAACCAAAAGCTGAACGCAGGACGATACCGCGTGCACGGAGGCGAGGCAACAACACGCATACACGGACAAAACTCACAACTACAATCGCATTGCTGGCCGCCCTCCGCCGCACCGCGCGCCCATCACTGTCGTGTTGAAATATATTGCGGAGTATTTTTCGCTGCATTTGCTGACTGGCTGGCCGCCCATTCGGTTTCCTTCCTTTCGCACACACATCGCCGTCGTTGCGACGCTCATCACCAGCTCCACGGTCCCAAAAGAGAGCAATAAGAGCGAATAGCAGGCGAAGCAATAGAAACGGTAAAAAAGCAGCCAAGACGTTGGCGAAGAAGAGTTGGAGTTAAAAAACAAACAAAAGAACGGCCACAAGAAACTTTCGGAGAAAAAGAGTGGGAAAAACGCGTGTGCTTAGTGCTGTTGCACATCTTTTTTTTTTCGTGCTTGACAACAACATTAATAGTGGATGCGAAGATCAACAGCATAGACGACGACAACAACAGTTAACTGAAGCAGTTGAAGAAGCATCACAATGGTAAGTTCTTGTTGGAAGCACAGGTCGCCGTTTGGTTTATTTTGTTTGTTTGCTGATTTTGTTGTTGCCACTGCATGACTTAATACAATTTCTTTGTTGCTAAGAATTTTGCACTTTTTCAACACACATGTATGTTCGGACACGCACTCAAAACACACATATGCATAAACAAAAACAAAGCGCCTGCAAAAGCGGAAGAAGAAGTAGAAGAGGAGAAAGAAGCAACGGCATCAGCAGCAGCGACCGCCACTCATTCAAGAATTCTTCTCTTTTCTTCTCTCATTTATCCCCACCTCCCCCCTCGTTTTCCCCATTGAGCTTAATATTTCCATTGCAATTCGCATTTTCGCGTGGCCTGGAACTCTGGAACCATGTGTTTTTCTTCTTTCCCCTCTTCTTCCTCTGCCTCTGCTGCTGCTATCCCTCTCTCGCGCGCACACATTGAGATTTAATTTTTATTATTTTTTTTTTGTTCTTCGCACACGAGTTGGGCGAAAAAGTTGCGCTAGGTTAGGGTTAAGGCCATGCGACTCAGTTTTTTGAGGGACAGCATGTGTGTTAAGGTTCGTTGGGTGCCGCTGTGCATATTTTAATATTAAATGTTAGTTCTGTTTTTTTTTTAACTGTTCAAATAATTTAAAAAAAAATTTTGTTAGATTTATTTTGGTGGAGTTAGCCACCAAAAAATAATAATATTTAGGGGATTCACATGATTTAATGACCTTATGAATTCTTTCTTAACTTTAAATCATTGTTTGTTAATTTTTATCTGCATTAACAGCAGAGTCAATCAAGGCATATTTTTTTAATAAAAGGGATTCCTTCGTTATTTTATAATAAAAGTATACAAGAGACTACTTAAAAGTAGATTATGATATCATCCATATCTGCATGTTTCTTATCTGTTGTGAAATTCTTCGAGTCATCTGGAAATGGGTTTGGTTTTTTGACATTTTTATTTAACAAGTTTATTTTATAAATAGGTAAGGTTATGAAAGCACTTTTAAAACTGTTAAAATGTTTGCAATAAATTATTTTAGTTTAAGCATAAAACCTAAAACCTAATAAAAACATAAGCAAATTACGAAAATATTATACAACTTTTAATTTTGTTGAGATTTCAAAGAGTAATCGGAACGGCAAGGGTTTTTTTTCTTAAATATCAGTATCAATTATTGAATTAACTTATGCTTAGCTATACCTCTAACTGGTACCAAAAATTAAATCAAAATAATTCTTTAAATGAAGCTTTCTTCATAATATTTTAAAATATTTTCTATATCAAAACCGTTTTTGAATGTATTGTGTTGTCACTTGTTGCTTAGCGGTGACCAAGAGAAACGCGCCCCCATAAGCTGGGGCAGAAACCCCCAAGAGAAACTTCTGATATTTTTTGTAGACTCTACAGTTTAGAGAATCCCTGCCTTAGGGGTCTCCACTGGGTCTCCACTGTACCTTGTACCTGCTGCAGCTGCAGCTGCAATTGCAACTGCAGTGACTGCTGCTGCTGCTGCAGTTGGTCGCCCCTCCCACAAGCTGCGCTGTTTACCTAAGGCCACTGCAGTTTTGGGCCTCTGATTGGATTGGGGGTGTGAGGATATCGGTCCTTCCCTCCTTCTTTTCGGAGAGTGGCTATTTATCGTCGCTTCCGCTTTGCCCACTGCATTCGGAGTTTGGCTGGCGCCTGCGCCCTGGTTTGTGTCTTCGGTCAGTTCAGCTCCGAATCGTCATCTCCTGCTAGCTGCCTCTCTCTCTTATCCTCTATGTCCTGTATCTCTCTATCCCTTTCGTTGTCACAGACGACGCTTCACATGTCCCTTTCAGTCGCATTTTGTTACAGTTATTTTTTTCCTCATTTTATTGTTCTCTTTTAAGCATTTTCTTTGTTTCTTTCTTCGTGAGCCTTTATCCGCAGGTTTTGTTTTTATTTTTATATTCGCCAACCCTTTGCCGAAGTTCCGTTTTTTTTGTTAATTTTTTTGATGTGGGGTTTATTTATTTATTTTTTTTTTTTACGAATGCAACAACATGTTGATGTTGCTCTGGCTTCCTGTGGCCGTGTGGGGGTGGAAAACATATGTTTTCGGTCAAGAGACTTTCAGCAGTTCCTTTATTGCAAGGTCATTCGTTTTGATTTTATTTTGTGTGTCAACACAAAAATGTTGCAAATCTATAAATAGCCTGGGGGGTGGAAGAAGAATAAAGGAGAAGGGGTTTTGGGAGAAAACTGCACACGCTGCAGATTTGTTTGTTGTTTTCGTGAGTGTGTGTGTTTTGTGTTTTATTCTTAAAAGACTATTGAGGGGCTTGAGTTTCAGAAGCTGATGGCTTAATTACAAAAGGAAACTTGAATAAAGCTGAGAAGTAATGGGAAAAAGCGGGTCAGTTTTCTATGAAATGTCGTAAAGAGCCACATAAACACTTAAAGTCTACGCAAACCTAATAAATCGGATTGAATAAAGCAAAAATGTGGTTTGTAAAAACATTTTTCCACTTTGTTTATACCTTTGCGGGTTATTATGAAAGTTTAGAAGCGTTTATTTTGGATTCTCGATATATAAATAATATTTATTAAATATATTGTTGTTGAATATTTTTGCAATATTTTTGAATATATTTGCAATAATTCCCAAATAACTTACCCATAATCTTGGGTATCCTAATTAATTATTTGCATTGTCACAATGTTTCCCCCACAACTGAGCTCACTGTACCTGCAACATGCACTTGGCTCGCCGCCTGGTTGTGTTTGCTCTGGATTTGGGTGCCCCTCCCCCCCCTCGAGTTCCTCGCCAAAGTGTGTAGTATACAAAGGTATAAGGTATATACAATGTGAGGACGCATATAGCCAGCGAACGACGAGAGCCAACCAGACCCGGCGCCAGGTCCCTCGTCCCAAACAGGACCACCCCCAAGGACATTCCCCCAGCCGCAGCAGCATTCTGTCTTGCTCTAATTGCCGTGCATGCGCTACAGATTGCTGCCCCTCCAACACCCAACTCTGCCCCCTCCCTCTCGGTAAACCCTTTTGTTTAAATGGGGTGAGGAGGAGGAGGAGAGGGGAGCACGAAGCTCCGGGGGTTGGAGTGAGAGGAGATGGGGGCGGGCACACATGCATATTCTCCGTCCTCATAAAGGAGCAAACTTGGTATCTCTGCATGCCAAACATTTTGTTGTTCTTGTTACTACTGTTCCTGCTTTGCTCAACCAAGTGGGTGGCACCGAGGGGTGGGTGTATAATATGCTGGACGGGAGGGGGGTGCGAAACAACATTCCAACCCCTTTCTGTTGTAGGTTTAAAGTGGAGCATAGTGTGCCCCGGACACACACACAGGGCACAGTGACAGTGGCCTCTGGTATAAGAGAGTTTCTTACTGGATATTTAATCTTTGATTTCGGTGTCTAAATTTATTAAATGATTAACGAAAGATAAACATAAAGAAGAGTTCAGTAATTGCCAGGAAGAAAGATAGGAAAAACCTCCCAGAGAGGAGATAAAGCAACTCTCTTGTTCTACCAGCTTTTCTGATATGCTGGTACATTGCAAGCAATACGCAAAATTAAAGTAAAGATGGGTTTTTATTTTTTTCATTGATTTAAATATGTGTTAAATATGTAAATTGTGAATAACAAACACAACTGAAGGTAACCACTGTGCCGGGTCGCCTTTGTGCAAGAAGGGGTGCAAAGGGGGTGGCAAGGAGTTGGCCTCTCGCGTTTGTTTATCGGCCTGTTCCCAGCTCCCAGTTCTCCGTTCTTGCTTGGCTGTCGTTGTCCTGACCGTCGTCGCACACGCACACTCTGGCCTGGCCTGGCCCCGAAGAGATGTTGGCCAAAAACCCACCCCATTCGGACCTCGGCTTAACCCCTGGAAGCAGCAGCGGCAACAGCACCCCGTTTAACCCGCTCCCCGAATAATTGCAACTGGGCTGGGATATACTCGCTGGATGGGCTGTGTGTGAATGTTAAATTTTCATTTTGGGGGTACACCAAAGTGGTAGCCCGGTGGCCTGGCCCGTTGTGTCCTGGCTCTAGTTAGCGATGTAGTTGGCTCCCACACGAGCATCGAATCAGTCGCAAAACTCCCGTCAGCAGTGTCTATATTTGTAGAAATCTCAATCTGAGAAGAACAGCCAGGACATCCCAGAGCCGCGGAGCATCCCAGAACCTCACCGCTACGGCGCCGAGCAGCATCTGACCGCTGGTCTCGCCAAGACTTTTTCCCGAGCTCTGTGAGTGAGTTGCTTCCATGCTTTTCTTTCATTTTTTTTTTGTGACTGCTTGAACCTTTCTCCTATTTTTTTCACGCGGCGTGCGCATTTTTTTCCTCGTGCTTTTTGTGCCGTTTTTTCTAAACACAGCACTCTCTTTCGCTCTCTCACTGTCGCTGTGTGTGTGTGTGTGTGCGTGTGTAATGCTGAAAAGTGTGCTACAAAAATGGACCATTTTTTTCGCTCTTTTCTATGACATTTGCTCGGCTTTGTTTTTGTTTCCTTTTCGCCAAAGCGAGTGTGTGTGTGTGTGTGAGTTTGAATTTTGGTGATTCCCCCTTGAATTCCATGCATTCCATGTTCGTGTGCGTGTGTGTGTGTGTGTGTTTTTCCCCCTTTAAAAAGGACTTCAATCTGACAAAAACTACGAAACTATGAAAATATCGATTTTGTGTTCGCGTTGTTGAGCGTGTCCGGTGCACTGGAAATAATTTGGGTGTCTTTAATTACAGGTTTTGAAAAAAATTAAATGTATCCCATATTAATTACTAAATAGTTTTATTTTTAAGCAGATATTTAATGTTAAAAGTATTTATATATTTATATTATATTATTTATATTATTACTCTTATATTTTAATTACTATATTTTTAGCTTCCTTTACAAATAGTTTAATTTTAACAGCTTTTCCTTGACTTTTCCTTATGATTAAAATATTTAAATAGCTAAATATATATTATGTCCCACTTATAAAACCCTAATTAATTTTCTCATTTCTCATATTTTAGACATCAAAAAAGCGCAAAACCCCCTTTGACGACGACGATATTGATGAGGACGATTCAGGCTCCGATTTTGATGATGACGAGGATCCAGATCTAATAGAAGTGCCCGGTGAGTGCTCCCTCCTACACACAATACGTATTTCGCATTCCACTGTTTATGCCTTAAATCCTTGGGCTTTGGGCTGGAGAAAGATTTTCGCCTGCAATGAAAATGCTGAAAAGTGGGCTCATTTCGTAGGGATTTGGGCGGAGGCGGCAGCCGACTGTTCTCCTATTGTTTAGACAACAATTTAATAGGCACCCTTTTGGATGTCGATGTATAGATGTGCAGCAAGGCTAGGAGGCGGGCTGTAGGAGGCGAGAGAACAGAGAACTTTATGGTATAGTTTTTTGGCCTGGCGGGCCAAGTAGGAGGCAGAGGAGGAGATCCTTTTGTTTAAACGGGGGACTGGGTAGAGTGTAACAGGAAGGGCTGACAAGGTTGGGGGAACAAGGTAGCTGAAATAAGGTATAGAGTTTGGCCAGCCAGCCAGCCAGTAGTAACTTGTATTCAGAGCTGACATTTCAATCAGTGGGGTAAGGAGAAGGTAAGGTAAAGTTTTGAGTGTACACTTCCTACCAATTATTGAAAGAGTTCCCCAGAAAATATTGTAAATAGAGTTTGGAATAATTTCAAGAAGAATATTTGGATGCCAATAGAAGTTTATTGTGAATATACATTTATTTATTTAATGTGCAATATGTGCTTAGTTTTAGTGCTTTTACAAGTCTATCTAGTTTATTGGTCACTAAAGATGATTAATACTTTTATTCGAAATACCTCGCAATTATTGGGATTGTATATAGATAGGAAAAGTACAATATAACATAACAACAAATAAACCATACTCAATAATATAGCTTTTAACCTTAAAATATTTATATTATGAGTCTTTTTTTCGATATATTAAACAGAACATAGATTTCTTGCAACGTTTAAATAAAGATTTCGCTTTAAATATCGATGCATTATCTATATATAAAATTTTCTGTTATTTTTTAAAGTAAGAACGTATGTCGTTAAGCATATTCTAGATGTTTTTCCTAATTGAATTCAATATCTCTGGAGTTCCAAGTGTCGTAGCCAAGTCCCTATATTCCCATCTCAAGCCCTGCCACCACCCAACCAATTGATTTGTTATCCTTGAGCAACATTAATTAAAAGGCCTCTGCCATTTAGTCGCTGAAATATTTATGAAATTACCCCTCTAAGGATAGGGATGTCATGTTTGCTTGAGATCTGCTCGGTATCGCTGGTATATATGGCTTATATGCAAGCCCACACCTATATGAATCCATTATGGTGCGTCACGCATTTATCAGAACACATAAACATGATTATTAAGCCCTATACATATATATATATATATGTAGAAGGAGCTGGGCTGAGCTGACCGTGCGTCATTATTCGTGGACATCCATATCCATTGAATAATTAAAGCCGATTAGTTTCGACCATTTCCACCATATTCCGTCAACACAATCGAAGGCCAACACAGCCATAAGGTCCTTGAATAAAAGCTGAAATAATATCCTCAATTATTTAGAAAGCAATATCGAGTCAGAGTGTTGAAAACGCGAGTGTGCCTCCTGACAGGTGTGTGTGGGTAGTGAAAAGAAACCCACATCGATTGAAATACAAAGCAGGCTACTTGACTCGATGGAATATCAACTGTTTACTAAAGAACTGTCGTACATGTCCTTAGCTTGATCATTCTCCTTATTGATTTGGATTAGCAACCGAAATTCTGGACATTTGTGGTTGTTGCCACAAGCGGAATTTGCATTTGCTGCTTGCCTCTGGTGGTCATCATAGTTGACCGCGACGCCAGCAGGGAATTACAGGCCAGGCATCGTAATGGCATTACAAATTCTCCCATGTGCAAATCATATACATAGGAGGTATATATTGCTCTTATATATATATCATATAGAGAGAGGGGGAGAGAGTGAGGGGGGGCGAGTACATAGTAGCTCTCTGCGGCATATACTTATAATAATTATGATTATGTCTCAGGCACAGAAGAGGAAGGACGGACCCTCCTTCCCCGCTCGAGACGTCATATCTCTTCACAAGTACATGGAGATGGCCAAAGCATATACTTAGGGGCACATATGTACCACACATATCTTTGCTCATTAATTAGATATTTACCTTAAATGAGGGTGCTGGCTGGCGGTGGTGCTCCCTGATTATGTCTGCAATTTGTGCAGCGGAAGTGGCAATCTCTGAAGGCCTTCGATTCGTATCAAAGGAAGGGTCCACATAATGGCAGGTCGGGCGGGGGGTGCATTAATGTGTGCGAATTGCATTAAATATTCACAAGATGCCAATCGAGAAATCACGTGCTCTGCAGAAATTCGAAATCAAATTGCAGGCAACAATAATAACAATACATCCCCCCTCTCCCCCACTAGTTTAGCTTTTAATTATTGCTTTTGTGTGAATCACATTCTTTTCCAACTTCTAACTAATTTCCATTGTCAAGATATAACAAAGGTTTTTAGTTATGTACACAAATTAAATGAATTCTTTCGTTCGACTTGTCATATGTGAGGAATCAATAGCTCTCTATATCAGACTGTGGCCGAATTTAATCACAATCTTCTTTGATAAGCAATGTGAACAATGATTGTCAAGTTAAAGAGTGCTTATTTCAGTTAACTTGGTTAATTTTGTAATTTATTTAGTTTTATTTAGTCATTTTCCTTGTTCATTTAGTGTTTCGTTTGTGTTCGCTCAATAAATCTAGGTATATATTCAGGTGTCATTGTATTCATTCTGTTGCATATACAGTTAATTTCGTATGTAAATGAACACTTGATTAATTCATTCACTTGTTCATTTTTTTTAATGTACTTAATTATTCAGTTAGCTTTACTCAGTGGTTAGTTTGTTTATTTAATAAATGCATTTTGTTTTTTTCATTTTTAGAGAGTTCATTTACTAATTCATTCACTTGTTCGTTCACTTGTTTATTTCCTCACTTAATTATTTATGCGCTTAATTTGTTCACTTGGTCAGTTGTTAATTTATTCATTCTGTTAACAGTTTCTTCATTTCTTCATTCATTTGTTTCTTCATTTGTTTCTTCATTTGTTTATTCATTTGTTCATTCATTTATTCATTTATCCAGTGTTTGCATTTTAGAAAAAAAAAATGCAAATATTCCAAAAATAAAACCTTTACTAAACTGCATCCCACACATATATATTCCCTTTCAGGTGGCGGTCGCGATCTGAACACTGCTGTTACCTACGCCCAGAACATACGCAGCGGAGTGGGCGTGACCAAGGGCCAGGCACCTGCTACTCCGGCCGCTGCGGCTGGGCCACCACCCCCCAAAATAACCAACATTTCCACTGTCCATCCAAAAATTGTTATATCCCAGAACAATATTAAGCCCATATCGCTGCTGCGCATCAATAACAATAACAACAACAACAATATCATCAGCGGCAGCAGCAACGGGAACAAGATAATAACAACAACAGCAGCAGGCGGAGTGACGACGGCGCTGGTAAAGGGAGCGGCGGGACTGGGGACGACGGGAGCGGTGACAGGAGGAGGCGTGACCACAGCGAAAATAGGGGGCGTGACTTTGGGCGGAAAGATCACACCGATACCGACGATAATAGCCACCCGGAAAGTGGGAGGAGGACTAGAGAATAGCCTGAACAATATGCCAAAGAAACTGAATAATGCGATAACGGGTGAGTGGCTGACAATAATAATAATAATTATAATAATTAATAACTAGGGAAATTGCACAATAAAACAAATAATATAAAACACGAACACGAAGTACAGAGAAAGCCTTGGCCAAGATCAAGTAATTAATGCCACTCTTCCCTTATATTTCTCTCTTTCTCTCCCTCCATCTCTCTCTCTCTCTCTCTCTCTCTTGGTTTACCTTGCTTTCCACCTGGTTTTTTCCTCCACCCCCGTTTTTGGTTCTACCAATATTTTCGCTTGTTTTTCTTTTCGTTTTGTGTGGATTTTCCGTTGTTGCTTTGTTTGTTTTTTTGTAACTTCCCCTGGATTTTGATGCTGCTCTCCACTAGCCATGGGCAGTCCAGCCGCAAGGAGCAGCAGCGGCAGCAACAGCAGCGGCAGCAGCAGCGCCTTCGGGTCAGGTGGATCCAACACCACCAGCAATTACCTGAACAGCCTGAGCACCAATGAACTGATGAATTTGGCCGCCTATGTGGCAGCCAAGGGCAGCAGCTCACCATTGCCCCCGCTACCGTCCACGGCCGCCAATTCGGTGCGGAGTTCACCTGGCTCTGGCTCTGGCGGCACCTTCTTTGACGGCATGGGAGGAGGAGGAGGAGGAGCGACCACATCAGCCTCTGCTGCTAATTTCAATATGGCCGCGTCTTTATTGGCGCAGAGTAAGTCGATTAATGTTGGTAACCAACCAAGAAGAATGCCGATTTAACTCTTTTTAATCCCCCTGACTAAGCCAATTGGGAAAATGTTGTGTGTGTTTGAAATTGCTTCCTTGTTTCATATAAATGTATGGAATTTGTACCAAATTCCATTGAAAACTACTGAAAGATGCCTTGAAAGTGAAGTGTAGAATGCAGGAAACTTTTAGTAAGAGTATTAAAGCTTCGAAGAACGAATCATACATACAAACGAGTATATTGTAAAAACTATCCTAAAAGTCATGAATTGGAAAGAATATGTAGAATATTTTAAAAGGAAACCCAATATTCCAGGAAGAGCGTAGAATTGTTTAAATCCTTGGTTTGTTTGTTGCTATTTTTCGCTTCGTTTCCCTTTCCCCGCATTTTTTTGTTTTGTTGTGGAAAATCGTGTCCTAACTTGCAAAGGTTTTTGCTGTTTTTCGTATTTTTAATACTAAAACAAATCCCCTGAAAGATATGCCTGAATATAGGATGTGTTTATCAGTTTCTTATTATTTAAATCCTTGTTTAAATCCTTGGTTTGTTTGTTGCTATTTTTCACTTCGTTTCCCTTTCCCCGCACTTTTTTGTTTTGTTGTGGAAAATCGTGTCCTAACTTGCAAAGGTTTTTGCTGTTTTTCGTATTTTTAATACTAAAACAAATCCCTTGAGGAAATATTTATCAGTTTCTTATTTCTTCATGTATTTAAATTAAAATAATATTATAAAACTTTCTAGAAGAGCCGAAAACTAGGTTCTGCTTCTCCTCTTGCTGTTCTTGCTGTCTCCCTCGCTCCCCTACACATATCCCCGACTCTCTGTTGCCATCTCTTTCCCTTTCGGGGCATGTACTTCCCTCTCGCTCACCTTGGCGTCGTCGTCGTGTTGAATTATTAAAAGCACATTTTATATTCGTCATCGTTATCCTTTCCCTCTCCCCGATTTTCTTGCAGTGAGCTATGCGGGCGGCGTAAATGCCATTCGGCCGTACAAGTTGCCCGCCGGAGCAATGGGAACCGCCATCGTTGGCAACACCGCCACCGCCAAGCAGCAACAGGCGACAACAGCGGCTGGAGGAGGAGCACCAGCTGGCGGCGGCGGCGGTGTGAAGGGCAACACCACCATGATGGAGGCCGTGCGCAAGCTGATTGCCCTGAATCCGCAATACCTGACCAGCGGTATACCGAACGATGCGATCCAGCTGTTCCTGCAATCGACGAACCAGCGGGCAGCGACCCCAACGATCATGCCATCGATGCAGGGGACGGCAAGTGCCGCGGCGGCTGCAGCAGCAGCGGCAGCAGCTGCCCACGCCTCCGCCGTGGCCTTTGTCCAGCAGGAGGAGGACGAGGTGGACTACGAGGAGATGGGTGTGGCGGAGACGTATGCCGATTATTGGCCAGCCAAATGTGAGTTTGCTTTTATTTTGTTGAAGAAACGGAAATAACGAAGAACCTCTCTCTCTCTTCCCCTCAGTGCGATTGGGCAAGAAGCATCCCGATGCCGTCGTGGAGACTGCCTCCCTCAGCTCCGTGGAGCCCTGCGATGTGTATTACCGACTGGACATACCCCAGGAGACGATCAACAGCGGGCAGCTGAGCGCCCTGCAGTTGGAGTCCATCACGTATGCCTCGCAGGCCCACGATCACCTCCTGCCCGACGGCAGTCGTGCGGGCTTCCTGATCGGCGATGGTGCTGGCGTGGGCAAGGGCCGCACCATTGCCGGCATCATCTATGAGAATTTCCTGAAGGGCAGGAAGAAGGCCCTCTGGATATCCGTGTCCAACGATCTCAAATACGATGCCGAGCGCGATCTCGCCGATATAGGAGCCACGCGGATCTCGGTGCATGCGCTGAACAAGTTCAAATACGCAAAGATCAGCTCGCAGGTGAATAACAACTGCAAGCGCGGCGTCATCTTTAGCACATATTCGGCGCTGATTGGCGAATCGAACAACAAGACGGGCAAGTATCGCTCCCGCTTCCGCCAGCTGTTGCAGTGGTGCGGCGAGGACTTTGAGGGTCTGATCATCTTCGATGAGTGCCACAAGGCCAAGAATTTGTGCCCGGTGGGCTCCGGGAAGCCCACAAAGACGGGTCAAACGGTGCTCGAGCTGCAGCAGAAGCTGCCCAAGGCAAGGGTGGTGTATGCCTCCGCCACGGGTGCCTCGGAGCCCAAGAATATGGCGTATATGGTGCGTTTGGGTCTGTGGGGACAGGGCACGGCCTTTGGTTGCTTCAATGACTTTATCACAGCTGTGGAGAGACGGTGAGTAGGGGAAGGGAATCCTGCATGCATGACTTGGACGCACTTTATCCCCTTTCCTTTTCCAGTGGCGTTGGCGCCATGGAGATTGTGGCCATGGACATGAAGCTGCGCGGCATGTACATAGCCCGACAGCTGAGCTTCAAGGGCGTCAGCTTTAGGATCGAGGAGGTGCCGCTGACCAAGGAGTTTCGCAAGATCTACGACCAATCCGTGGAGCTCTGGGTGGAGGCCATGCAAAAGTTCACGGAGGCGGCGGAACTCATCGATGCCGAGAGCCGCATGAAGAAGACGATGTGGGGACAGTTCTGGTCATCGCATCAGCGATTCTTCAAGTATCTGTGCATCGCCGCCAAGGTCAGTCATGCGATCATGGTGGCCCGCGAGTCCATCAAGTATGGCAAGTGTGTGGTCATTGGCCTCCAGTCGACGGGCGAGGCGCGCACCCTGGATCAGCTGGAGCGGGATGATGGCGAGCTAACCGATTTCGTGTCCACCGCCAAGTGAGTGTTGCCTTTTGCTTTTCTTATTTTTAAACTGCTTTTCAACTCTTTCTCTCTTGTTTGCCTCTTGCCACACAGAGGCGTCTTCCAGTCCTTTGTGGAGCGTCACTTTCCAGCGCCCGACCGCAACAGGATCAATCGCATTCTGGGCCTCTACGAGGACTCCTCCCCGCCGCTTGACTCTTCCTCCAGTTACAACAACAACAACAGCTCTGCAGCGGCGACGGCGAGCAAGCGGAAGGCGGCGGGTCTGGCCGCCAGCAATGGCAAAGCAAAGAAGCTGAAAAAGCGCAGCGGCAGCGGCAGTGATAGCGACGAGGAGGCGGCGGAGGCCAGCAGCAGGAAGCAGCAGAAGCGCGGAAGGAACAACAGTGACAGCGATGAGGCGAATAGCGATGACAATGCCGCCTTTCGCAGCGATGATGATGAGGAGAATGAAGAGGACGACGAGGACGATGAGGACGACGACGAGGACGAGGATAGCGATGATCGTGAGGCGGAGAGCGATGTGGCCAGCGATGCCAGTTCCGACTTCAATCCCTTCTTCAGCGGCAGCGACAGTGACATCGATCCCTGGGTGAATGCACGCAGCAAAAAGTCCTCCGCCAAGAAGGTCCCGAAGAAGAAGATGAAGAAAAAGGTGAAGAAGGAAACGAAAGTCAAGAAGGAGAAAGAATCAGAAGCGGCTACATCCAGCACTTCCTCCTCCAAGACCAGCCCCACCGATGCCATGTCAGCCGCTGTGGCCGCCGCTTTAAACGCCGCCAAATCCCGCAAAACGCAGCTATCGACGCAGGACAAGATCCAAGATCTCCTACAGAAGAAGCAGGAGCTCAAGGGCACTGTGACCCCCATTGGCGTGAATGGCGTCAAGATGAACTACGGCCCGCCGCCCAAGGATGCCATCGAGCGGGCGTGCACCATGAAGGAGGAGCTCTTGCGTAAAATCGAACGCTTGGGCTCTCGCCTGCCCCCGAATACGCTCGATCAGCTGATCGACGAGCTCGGCGGCCCCGACAACGTGGCCGAGATGACGGGCAGGCGGGGCCGCGTCGTCCAGAACGACGATGGTTCCATACAGTACGAGTCGCGCATTGAATCGGATGTGCCGCTGGAAACGCTGAATATCACGGAGAAGCAGCGCTTTATGAACGGCCAGAAGGACGTGGCCATTATATCGGAGGCGGCCTCAAGTGGCATCTCGCTGCAGAGCGATCGTCGGGTGAACAATCAGCGGCGTCGCGTGCACATCACGCTGGAGCTGCCGTGGTCCGCGGACCGTGCCATCCAGCAGTTTGGACGCACACATCGTTCCAATCAGGTGAGCTACTGCTTCTTCTATTTCGTAAATTCGTAGACTAATTTCTCCCTTCTCTTCTAGGTCAACGCCCCCGAGTACATCTTCCTCATCTCGGACCTGGCCGGCGAGCGACGCTTTGCCTCCACAGTGGCCAAGCGCTTGGAGTCTCTGGGCGCCCTCACCCATGGCGATCGTCGGGCCACCGAGACCCGTGATCTCTCCCAATTCAACATAGACAACAAATACGGCAGACAGGCCTTGGAGACGGTGATGCGTACGATAATGGGCTATGAGACGCCGCTGGTGCCGCCGCCCACCGATTATAGCGGCGAGTTCTTCAAGGATATCGCGGGGGCGTTGGTGGGCGTGGGGATAATCGTGAATAGCGAAAGCCATCCGGGAGTGCTCAGCCTGGACAAGGACTACAATAACATATCAAAGTTTCTGAATCGCATCCTTGGCTGTCCCGTCGATCTGCAGAATCGATTATTCAAATACTTCACCGACACCATGACGGCCATCATCCAGCAGGCGAAGCGTGGCGGTCGCTTCGACCTGGGCATTGTGGGTGAGTGTTCAATGGGGATATGAAGAGAGTATGAACTCTCCCAACTCCTAACTCCTAAATCTCCTTTGCTTACACACAGACCTGGGTGCTGCGGGCGAGAATGTGACCCGCGTGCGTCTCATCCGGTTTGTGCGGAAACATGCCACCGGAGTGGCGCCCACGGAGCTGCATACGGTTCGGGTGGAGCGCGGCATGATCTGGCAGGAGGCTTTGGACAAGTAAGTGTGCAAGTGTGAAAGAGAGAAGCTATTTTGGAAGCTACCAACGACGAATTCCTCCTCCTCCTCCTCCTTCGCAGATATGCCGATCTCTTCAATGAGAACGAGGGCTTCTACCTGTCCCATCAGTTGCGCAATCAGAAGCGCACCGCCATCATGGTGGTGATCCTGCCAAGCAGCGCGACGAACAGCGGCAGCGGCAGCGGCAGCAGCAGCAGCAGCACTGCCAGCGGAGATTCCGACAATCCCAAGACGAAGAAGAAGGGAGCGCGCGGCAAAAAGGAGATCATGTGCCAGATCTACAGGCCCAACACGGGCCTGCAGGTGCGTCACGAGTCGCTGTTTGAGCTGGAGAAGAAGTATCGAAAGGTGCAAATGACCGAGGCGGAGCCGCATTGGACGGAGCAGTACGATGCCTCGGTGAATACGTGCTCGCATGCGTACTGGAATGGCAACTGCCGGAATGTCAGTCTGGGCAACGATTGTGAGGTGAGAAGAGCAAGAGATTCCCAGTTGGAATCCTAATCCGTTATTATTTCTTCTTCTTGTTACCTTGCAGGTGGGCTTGCGTCAGCGCCTGTACCATGTCCTCGCCGGCTCCGTGCTCTCCGTTTGGGGTCGCGTTGAGCACATACTAAACACACGTTCCAACAGCAAGATGCAGGTGATACGCATGAAGACGACGGATGACGAGAAGATTGTGGGCACTTTGATACCCAAGTCGTGCTTCGAGACGTTGATGAACGATTTGCGCAGCGATTCCGAGAAGCAGGAGGAGTTCAACTACTGAATTGTTGTGTGATTTGCTGCTGCTTCCAGCTGCTTTCAGCTGCTTCTTCCAGCTGAGGATGATGCAAGGCTCTAGATCTAGATATATGCACATATATATATTTAGATATATAAATAATAATTTAACTAAACGTTAAGGTTATGCTACTTGGCGTATTTATGTACATGGACACACAGCAAGGAGTGCAAGAAGAGCTCATGAGCTCATGAGAAAAAGCCACAATAACCTTTTTTTTACCTTATTTTTCTTACCTTAAAATGGACACGAAACACCAGGATATATTTTTTATTTGGCTCTTAAACACAACACACAAATTCAAAGGAAAAATAGAAGATGAAGAAGAAATGTAATGAGTAATGAAATGAAAACGCTTATTAAAATGGACTTTTCTCAATAATTTCCCTACGATTAATTACATTTACGAGTTGTGTGTGTAAAACCACTGAATGAAGAACCGCGCCACCCTTGTAAACTATTTATTACTAATATAAAGTACATATTACCACATACCTATTAATAGACATACATATATATATATATACAGCATATATATATATTGCATATATATTTAAATGAACTTTTTTTTTTTTGTTTGTTTTAAAATGTAACAAAACCCCCCAGCAAAGGCATTGCATTTTTTTCTTGTTTTTTTTTCTATTAGCAGCAAAGTGTACTTGCGCTGCTCTCGTTGTAATTAGACATAAATATCTATATATATATATTTAGTTGTAATAATTAAATGTAAGTTAAGCCAACAGACATTGAGAGGTAGCTCTTAAAAAAAAGGAGGAGGAGGAGGAGAAGACGGTGTAGAGAGTGTACGAGGGGAGTAAAGGAAAAGGGCGGAGAAGGTCAGCTGTACGTACAGTTAATAAATCTAAATGTGCGGATTAAATGAACATGAAATGGGTTTTATTTTGCATATTTGCATATGCTATACTATAAGCAATAAATGTTTGGAATTATCCAGCATTAACTTGCGATTGGCAACTGGTTCAGGTAAATATAATACTTTAAATTTAATTCTAAATTTAATTCTGTGTAGGATTTTTATTATATCAAAGAGTATAAAGTTATATATACATACTCTTTGGTTGGACGTACAGTTAATACAATTAATGAAAATGAAGTCTTTTATTTTTAAAATAAATACCATAATATATATATATAATATATAATACCATATATTTGTATATAGGTAGCTATTATAGGCAACTGTTTTTGTTTTATCCAAAAAATATTTATAAATAACGAATATTTTTCGGAAAACTGTTTGCCATTATTAATATTTCAACGCAACAAGCAATATTTATCACTTGTATATTTCAAATGTCGACAATTTATAGTTATATAGATATATATTTATATTATATTATAATATATATTTATATTATATTATAATAAATATTTATATTATATTATAATATATATTTATATTATATTATTTATATATTTATATTTTCCATTTAAACGCAATATTTTTTGTCGACTTCTCATTATTGGAGTTTTTGTCTCAATATGTGTATGTACATATCATTTTAGCCTTAGTTTTCATACAAATATTTATAATACAAATCATTTTCTTGAATTTAATTTAATTTCATTTAATTTGAATTCTGTTTGCTATGAATTAAACCCAGAAAACCTCCTTTGTAGATATTTTGGCTTAAAAAACGAACAGATTTCCATTTACATTCGCCAACAAATAAATAGATGAACTAAAAAGATTTTATTTTATCTTTTAAGCAAGCAGTTTTGTACTCAAGTAAGGTTGTGGGGGAAAAGTAGTGATTTTAAATTAAATTTTTAATTGAAGTTTATTTAATTTCACCGATTGTTATCGATAGCAATAAACTTGGCAGGGAAAAGCTCGCATCTCTAGCCGGCTGGCCACTGGCCAGACAAGGACAGCAATAGTACCTGACTCTCATCAGCTGTTTAGCGGTTGTTTTCGTTCTTTCATAATATTAATTAATAACAATTAATAAAACAGCAACATGCAGAGTACAAGAAGCAACCGACTGCTGTTGTCTCTGACCCGCCGATTTCTGCACATCCGGACAGCGGCGCAGGCGACGTTGGCGAGGGGAGCAGCAAGCGAAGCGAGTTCCAGCGCTGGAACGGCAACGGCAGAGGAGCACACCACGCACTTTGGCTTCCAAACGGTTAGGGAGAGCGAAAAAGAGCACAAAGGTGAGAGGCCAGGTGGATCTCAGGTGGCTTAGACGACCATGACCATGATTTTGTACCCTTCCAGTGCACCAGGTGTTCGAACAGGTGGCCCAGTCCTACGACGTGATGAACGACGCCATGTCCCTCGGCATCCACCGCGTCTGGAAGGACATATTCGTGGAACGACTGGGGCCCGTGCACGGCATGCGGCTGCTGGACATGGCCGGTGGCACCGGTGACATTACCTTCCGCTACCTTCGCTACCTGGCCAATCAACCGAATGCACAGCAACGCGTCAGCCATGTCACCGTCTCGGACATTAATCAGCACATGCTGGATGTGGGCGAGGAGCGGGCCAGGCGACTGGGACTGACGGCGGAGAAGCTGCCCAATGCCACGATCGCCTGGAAGTGTGCCGATGCCGAGAAGCTGCCCTTCGAGAGCGACAGCTTCACCGCCTACACCATTGCCTTTGGCATTAGGAATGTCACGCGGGTGGATAAGGTGAGTAGGAGTAGGAGATGTGCTCCTTGACTCTGTATCTCTCTTTATTCGCGCCCTTCTCCTTCTCCGTCCAGGCCCTGGCCGAGGCCTATCGCGTGCTGCAGCCGGGCGGCAGGTTCATGTGCCTGGAGTTCAGCCATTTGAGCAACGAAACAATGCAGTGGCTGTACGATCAGTACTCCTTCCAGCTGATTCCGCCGATGGGCCAACTGCTCGCCGGCCAGTGGCAGGCCTATCAGTATCTGGTGGAGAGCATCCGGCGGTTTCCCAAGCAGGAGCAGTTCAAGCAAATGATCCAGGAGGCGGGCTTCGAGCAGGTTTCGTACGAGAACCTCACCTTTGGCGTGGTCAGCATACACTCCGGCTTCAAGCTGTGAAGAAACCCCCGAATCGTTATGTTATCACCATGCCGCTCACGTCGTCTGCTGGAGCAGCTCATAAAGCATCGAGTTGAACAAGTATTTTTTTTTTTTTTTTTGGTGTGTTTACCGGTGGGCTCTTTGTCAAAAAAATATATATTACATGATGACATCTCCTCCAGCGGCAAGGCCTGGGAAAGACCTTGAGGCGCAGTGTGCCAGACCCAAATAGATGCTATGGCGATATGTGCGCTGACCTGGTATTCCACCCACCCGAAAATACGATTGAAATTCCACGCGCCAAAACGCAGTCAGTTTTCCAAAAAAAAGTGAAAATCAATGTAGGCTAATTGAAAGTTCATTTACGGTCGGTCGGTCGGTCGGTCAGTGTGTGATATAATGCCTGATCCGCTGTCTATATATGGAC